>OX457040.1:12423582-12656082 GCA_949752735.1 Lumbricus terrestris | reverse complement strand
CTTGATTTCGACGCAGCGATTCCGCTGTTTGTCGACTCAGAGCAGTCGTTAAAGCTCGTCTTTATTCCTTTTAGCGATCAATGCCAAAAGTATAAAAAGGAATTGACTGGACAGTGGACGTCCATTGCCGTTCGATGATGTTCTGTCCTAATAAGTGACAGGACGTCGTTCAGGTTTTAAAATAATAGTGTCTGGCTGTCCAATCACAATTTAAGCTCCGTCTGTATGACATCAGCTGAAGAAGAGGAAGGATTGGGCTACACCAAAAAAGCGGAAAAAGACGAAGATGAAGAAGGATTAATGGAGAAAGAATTGAAGATGAGGAGTAGGCCTATATAGGAACAGGAGACGACCTTGGAAAGTGGAAGGCGAAGAGGAGGAGGAGGAGGAGGAGGAGGAGGAGGAGGAGGAGGAGGAGGAGGAGGCGGGTAAGGAGGTAGACTCGAGCGAGAAAGAAGAGGATATTATTCAAGTACAAATTTGGCCACTTTGCGGATTCGAGCATCGTTTTCAAGAGTGTTCTGAGTGCATAGTGATGGTAAGATTGAGGCGCGAGGCTTAGTATGAGAAATCGAAATTAACCTCATGCTCTTAAAACTGAGTTTCAACTCTCAAGGGACTACGCATATCATGGTATTCTGTTGCTTCTGCGTCATTTGATTTTTAATCCTCATGGTCATGCTTATATAATATTAGCATTCCTGGAATCATAGGCGTAGGGGACATTTCGGCATGGGGGGGGCAAAGATTTGACTTTTGCCCGAAAAGTTAACTTTTTGGTGGACCGCGAGTTTTGTGAAATTTTCTTCGGACAAATTTTCTGATGACTTTTTATTAGTCATTCCGATTTTTCCGGCCGAAATATCCGAGTTCCCAGTCGCCGAAATAACTGATGACCTTTTTAAAGCCATTTCGTACAATTCGTCTGAAAATAGTATTGCTCTTTTTTTCCTGTGTGCCCGAAAAAATCCTCCCATGCCTGTTTGCCCGAAAAAAAACGAAATAAAACTTTGTCCGCCCATGCTTTGTTTGCCCGAAAAACACATTTGTCCGAAATTTTGGGGGTATTTGCCCCCCTCTGGACCCCCGTCTCCTATGTCTATGTCTGGAACAGCAGGCTATTCCTCCTCTTCCTCTCCACTTCTCTTCATCCTCTTTCTCTTCGACTCACTTCACAACGATAGATAAGATTGAGCGCGGATGACTAGATGAGTCTTTGATATGCAATCAAGTTCTATCTTCTGTACTCATGAGTCGATCAACATCATCCTGTGCAGCATGCTACAAAATTCTCAAGCCTACTTCAAATTGTCTGGTAAAGTTTATTATTTGCTATATAATACCTGTATTTTAAAAAATGTGCATTGTGAATGTAGGCTACTGTCCACTGAATCGACTTCGCGGCAATAAATTTAATTTTGCTAAACTTAAACGAAATGCTAACAACGTTAGAGGCTCGCGGATTACCGTACAAATCAATCATCAATACAATCAAGTTCTATTTTGCGTGAAGAATCGGGATTCTGAATCCAGTTGGTAGAGATAAAATCCGACGTGTTATCCACGCGGCTACCGTGCCATCTCTGCACCTTGCACTCCCTGGAACAATCTTCAATCCGAATTCCGTAACTTCTCAGATCTGTTTCCATTTTCCAATGCCGACTCTCCACCTTGCAGACTTTCCATTCCAACTGTTAAGGTCTCACCAAAGCTCAAGGTTACGTACCATACGTATTCTATTTTTTGAAAGGTACGTACGTATTTTAACGTACCCTATTTTAGGGTACGTAAACAATAAATAAAATACGTTAACCACGTCATTGCTCATTATAAGAATGTTCAATTTAATTTAAGCAAACACTCACACCACCCAGTATACGGCGTAGTAAATTGCCGCAATGCTATATTGTAGGTCTATGTTTATCCAGCATACATTGCACTTAATGCACTAATGTCAGTCGTCTCAGTTCTGCTGCAGCACTTCAAAGAAGTGTTCTTGTGCGATTGCCTGATCCAACCCAGAACTGCTTGTCGAAAAAATGGCATTCAATCAAATAATTGTTTTTCGCATTTTTCAAAACTTTCACGTGCGTCCATTCCTTCCCAGCCTACCAGGTTCTCTGGACATCGCTGACTCGCTGACTGATGCGTAGGCTACATGTATATAGATATAGCCTACTGCAACTTTCGAGTTAGGCTACACCAATTTGCAAACCAGCGACGTGTACTTAGCTCTTATCAGAAAGACAGTACAATTTGCAATAAATTAATTATAACCAAAGAATTTATCGAATAAAATTTACTGCTACGCTACCGCAAGTACCGGTTTCAATGACGCATAGGCCTACAGTTGACGTCAGATTATACGTTGGCTATGGGTCGCTGAGTAAACCATGCATAAATAAAATTTTCGTGTATGGTACGTACCATACGCGTATTCTATTTTTTGAAAGGTACGTACGTATTTTAACGTATTCTATTTTAGGGTACGCGTACCCTCGAGCTTTGGGTCTCACATAATTATTGCAGAATGCATGCCCTAATCCATGCAGTGCTTCGTATTCCAGGTTTCTATGCATAGAGTTAGCAAACCATGTCCTCTGCTTTATGGTAGTCAATATCTCTGTGCACAAGTCCCGATTATAATTCTATACACCAGTGAGCGGTCTGATGACCCATCTGACACGACGCAGCGCTCGTGAATAATCTGGTTCCCTGCACTTGGCTTCACATTAGCGCTTGAAAACTTATGGAAAAATAATCTGAAGTTTATGGTGACTATTAGGGCTACGACTGATTCATATTCGTTCGGTGCACATCAAATAACAAGCGGTCCGTTCCTAACTATAGCCTATCTGTTTACATGTTTTTATTTTCAACGGTTTTGAGGCCCTTCCCTGAAATGGTTTCATATAGGGCCGCAGTTTTCTTTTTATATTATTAATCGACAACTGAATGAGGCGTTGAAGACAGACAGACAGACAGACAGACAGACAGACATAGTCTACAGAGAGGATGGCATGGTTAATATCGCTGAGTATAAATCAGTCCAATTATAATTTCTCTGGATCCACAGAAGTAGCTTTAAAATCGGTGTCAACTGATAGCAGCGCATACTTATTCGAACGAAAAACATGTTTGTGATCTTGTGATGACAGTTTTATTTGATGGCAGCGAGATTCCGTTTGTCCCAACTGCGTTTTTAAAGAGATTCCGGACGAGACTACACAGATATATTATGGCAGGCAGCACAGACTTGAGCTCTAAACACGTTGTGTAGGCTATATACAATATATTATGGTAAGTAATAAATCGCAAATTGTCGATTCCATAAAACAGTGATTTCAGAGACCAGTGCGATTGGAATGGAGCGTTCGGTATACTTAAATGCTGACCTTACTTCCTAGTGAGTCAGACGTTCATACATCGCCCTTTGCTTAAACGTAGGCTAGAGCAGTGGTTCCCAAAGTGGTGGTCCGCGGACCGGCACCGGTCCGCGGAGGTATGATCGCCGGTCCGCGGTGAAGAGTTAAAAATTAAAAAAATAACTTTGATTATTAGTTTATTTGTTTGGCATTGTGAAGGTATTCGAATTGTTGTCCAAAATTTATTCAAGTGTCTGTCTCAATATTAAAAATTTGAAATAAATCAACGTGCCTTATTTTTAAATTGCCAGATGGCGAATTAAAAGAATTTAAATTTATTCTACATTTACTACATCCCTGACTGCAGAAAGTTTCGAGCTCATTTAATTTGATCTGTGGCGAGCGATAACCTAGTCCTAGTAAACGATGGACGCAGAATTAAAAAATTGTCTAGCGTAGTATAACATTTTTAGTCTAAAACCAAGTGTAATATAAACAAATGTCTTTGAATGGAAAAATGAGCAAACGTAAGCAAACAAATCTGAAAAAAGAGCAGACGCAGATGGTTAAAAGCACCAAGGTTTGTGGTTGCGCATTGAAAGCACCTTTCCTTGCATCTCTACGCATCGCAAAGGCCATTATTAGGCATATTGTTCATTCAAGTATTCATATAACGCCTCTTCAAGGAAACTACTCAGAGGCACTCCCGACTCCAGTGTGGCCACTGGCCAAACAGAACAGTCTTCAAGTGTTTATAGAATGTGTCAGTCTATTATTAAACTGTCTCTGATTTATGGCGCACCTAAACAAAAAAGGAATCTTGCACAAATAGCGTTTAACAGTAAAGTCTATTCATAATAAATCTTAAACAAATAAGGTTTCAGGGACATGCAAATGTAGGCCAATTGTAAATAGCCTTATATTTTAGTCTTTTTAAAATAATTTATGTAGCTTTTGTTTGCCTTCGCCATTTAGGCCAAAGTTAATTAGCGGTCCGCGAGCTTCATCAAAAAATTATTGCCGGTCCGCGGCCTAATGAAGTTTGGGAACCACTGGGCTAGAGGAACATGGAGCCAAACGCTTAAACTCTGCTTCTTATAGCATACCTAAATTCCTGGAGAGCATTGGGCCTACCGATTTCAGACGCGGGTAGTTATAAACCTGCAGAATGCTGAATTGTTGATCTTTATCCGTATATACAGAGCCATAAAAAGCATCCCCTAAGGTTTTTTGCCCATGTCTTGACCAAAAGTAAGAATTTTGAAATGAAATTTTACAGACTTAAAGACAATTCATATTTACACATGATGGCCAGATTTCATCAATATATTTCCTTAGGGGATACTTTTTATGGCCCGCCCTGTATATATATATGTGTGTGAGTGTGTGCGTAAGTGTGTGTGTGCTTGTGTGTGTAAACATGACATGTTTAATTGTTTATTATAGCCTATAGAACTAAACATTGCGAATACTTATCTATTTTATAAGAAAATGTTCTGGCTTGAAGTTGGTAAATTGCTCTATCTGTAAGAGTGTCTGGGGTTGAGCCTTATAGATCTAAAAACATGTGCATAGAGACATGACTAATTATTAATTGGTGAAGAAATTAGAATCTTAAATGAAAACTTGCGTAGACTACTGCGTGATAATTATAAACCTAAGACTAGGATGCTCAAAGCATGGCACCAGCGTATTCAAAAGCGCCAGTGACATAGTACGCATGCGTACCGATGATCCAATCAGACGGCTGGAATCTGTGTCACGTGCAAGAACGCAATAATTGGGGGTTGATTAGTGCTCACCTTCGACCTACGATGTCGGTCGCACGTGACTCTTTGCCGCATCGTGCCGCAAAGATCTTCGGGTAATTATAACAGACAAGACAGTCTACCTAAGAAGACACTTAATCACTCACTCATTTGCGACGGTTATAAATGGATAATTAGCTGAGCATTATGCTGTGATCCAACGCTGGCCTGTGATGGATCGAGCGGTCCTCATTACGGCATAGTTTTCACGAGTCATAAACTAGGGACGTGAAGAGAATACTAAAGTGTGATTGGCTTGTCGTCTTCACCGGACGCCATAATTCTGCCGCTGGCTGGTCGTGGCTGCTTATGGTAATCGGAGGATTATGCAGCGAAGTCATAGTAATGGACGTAGACTATATAAAAACACCAATCGATAGAAACGTGGGCTACAAAAGTCGCCAATTGACAGCAAAACTGTCGATAGTGTGCATGCGTTCAAACTGTTGACCAATTATTATTATTGTATATTATGTGACGTGTAGACTCTCAGCAGATGAACGAGCATGAGCGGTTTAATGCCATAGATATAACGGGACCGGCAGCAAACGATTGTTTATGGATTACTTAGAATTCATTGTAATTCATTCATAATAATGAGACGTTGCTCGTCTGTTACGATTACCCGAAGGTCTTTGCTGCACTTGGAATTCATTGTCAGAGTCGGGAAGTATGATTTCTGATCATAATTATAGCGTTTGTTGCAACAATTGAATCATGACACATAAAAATAATCTTCAGCTGCTGAAAGGTGGGAGATTGAAAAGAGAAGCAATAGAGGAGGAAGAGAAGGAAGAGAAGGAAGAGAAAAAGGAAGAATCGGTCTCTCTCTTTCTCTTTTCCTTTCTCTCTCTCTCTCTCTCTCTCTCTCTCTCTCAATCTGTCTCTGTCTATCTCTGTCTCTGTTTCTCTCTCTTTCAATCTGTCTCTCTCTCTCAATCTGTCTCTGTGTATCTCTGTCTCTGTCTCTCTCTCTCTTTTCCCCCTGTCTCTCTCTCAATCTGTCTCTGTCTATCTCTGTCTCTCTCTCTATATATATATAGTCTACTTTTACTGTGGCCGCAAACGGAACTACTTTCCCTATCTGTCTCTCACTCAATCTGTCTCTGTCTCTGTCTATCTCTGTCTATCTCTATCTCTCTCTCTCTTTCCCTATCTGTTTCTCTCACTCAATCGTCTCTGTCTAATCTCTGTCTCTGTCTCTCTCTCTTTCTCTCTCTTTTTCCCCTCTCTGTATCGCCATTTCATCTTCTTATCCACAGTGTAAAGTCAGTGCATATACTCATGAGAGCTTAGTCATCAGTGATTGAAGATAGAGCAGAAAAAGATATCGCTGCAAATTTCTCCGCTGACAGGATTTGAACCTCTGACTTTTAGATTGCTGCCATGGCCTATCCACTACACTACAGAACACCTCTATGTTTCAAGCCAGACCGTTGTCAGATCATACAAAAGCCTGCAGATCAAACTCAAGTTGGCCTAAGCCTAAGTCAGAGCATCTATAAGTCCGTCTTGCTACAGACAGACCGATAAGGAAGCTGAAAATGTTAATAAATAAGTCTGGTTCTGATGATGTTGTACAGAACTGACAAAACAGACAAAGCTGCAGTGCGCTGAACCAGCTTTTATATGCCGTATATTTTGCAATCCCGAAAGTCGAGTATTTTTTTGTGTGCGTGGGCATCCGGTGACCGAGTACAATATTCGCTGGCATGAATGAGAGGTTATGCAAGAGCTGGAGATGGACCAGCTGATTCCATAACGATTTACAAACTAGACTTAGACTTGTAACTCATAATAGATGATGCATGCATGCATGCATGCTCTCCAAGAATCAAAACACATAGACGTCTGCTAAATCTTCGTTTTATTAACGATGTTTATTCATGGAAGTCAGTTTTAGTTCATCGAAACGCTATATGAAAATTAATGCTCCAGTACATAATATATGAATAATGCTCCAGTATACATAATATATGAAAGTTAATGCTCCAGTACATATATATATATATATAAAAGTTAATGCTCCAGTATATATATATATATATATCCGTTAGTGCTTAGTATTGATACGAATGCACGTTGTTCTATCTACATTCTCCATCCGTACACTGCATGCAGCTGTTTTACGTTTCTGAATAGATCTATACATTACAATCGCATGAATAAACATCAACAACTTTATCTGCAAGTCGCGTAGTCATCATCAGTTTCCGTTTGCGGGCACAGTAAAAGTATACTATATGTATATATATACAGTCAACCGACTCAACCTAAAAGTATATATGTACAAGAATGCTTTTATAGAAGAGTTTTTAAGTAATGAATTTAAAATGTTCTAGTCTAGTCTAGTCACCCTATAACAGTAGCCTATACTGTCTAGGAATTTTGCAGGGAGAGTCCAAAACTGACCCGACAACAGTGTAATCTACAGGCCTTAAATTGTTGTGACCGGAATACCGATCTTTAATCGTTAATTCCATTCCTCCGTTGTTTAGTCATTCGCTTTCTTGCACCAGAGGTTGAATTGTCTCATTACGAATAAATTACTAGGCCAGAAGTACACTCCAGCTGCAACTGTTCCTCTTGACCTATACTAATATACTTGTCGAGCTTGAGGTCAATGCGTTTTCGCATAGCCTACTGCTTCCTGCATGGCCTCGTCTATTTTGTAGGTCTATCCTTCTTTACCTGTTATGCATGATGAGTTCAATAAACAAAATATGGTTATGCTTGCACACGTGCTCATGTTTCCCATGTATGAATGATATGTATACGTATCTCATGCATGCATTCTATTATTTTTATCTTCTATAAATTATATAAATAGATGATCTATAAGTCTTACGACGCACATGTCTGAATTTGCGCATGCGTGCATTTCTAAGCCACTAAATTAGGAGCCTGCGTGACTATGGAGGGCATTAAGCAATGGATGGCTCTTTATAGCAGATCCTATAGATTAGAAGACTCGAGCTCGATGGATCGACATCAAGCAGAGGAGTATACCCTAATTAATATTCTCATCTTCAGCAAGGAAAACATTAACCAGTTGTCATTAACTCACTTGCAGTGAACGACTTTTTGTCCACGATCGAGGGTTATTTTCTCGAACGGTTTATCTCTTGATGTCCAAAAAGAAAAATGCTTCAGAAACTTCCCTTCATTTACTGTCGAGTGTATATATATATATTATATATATCATATATATTATATATATTGTATATATTATATAATATATAATATATATATATATACATTTGTTTTAAATCCGCTCATGCATGATTTATATATCAACTGTGATTTGGTTTCTGCACAACTCGTCGACATTATTATTTTGTGTTTTGCAGCTTCACTGATCGCCTTAAGTGAACTGCGCATGTAATATGGCGCTATCTAAATTTTCAATTTCGATTACGATGTGACATAACCAAGTTCAAAGTGTTTCAAAGCCATAGCCAAGTTATAGAGTCATAGCGAAACCGTAGTAAAACAAATTAAATGATGTAGCGAAAGCCTGTTGAAATGGGAGCCCGAGATGTTAGGAACTCCGCAACTTCAACCGCATTTCTATGATTTTAATGATTGCCCAATTTGTAAATATAATTGTGCCCTTTAAGCTCTATATAGGAACTCTTTAAAAAACATGGGGTCTCTTAAAAATGTTTATGGGCCAGGTGAATGGGGCCTGTGCTATTTTCCGCCCTACAGTGGCACCCAGAGCGCTGTAGTCAGCTGTTTTATGTCTGAAAATCTGTCTCCCTCTTTCCCTCTTTCGGTATATATAGGCCTAACGACTGAAAATCATCTTATAATTTTATCATGCTAGTGACTGCATTAACTTGGATGGGAGCGCCTCTGAAAAGATCCCCAGGCGAAGCTTCATAAATGTTCAACTAAATTACCATATTAAAAATAATATAAGATCTATATAGCGATGAGCGTTCTGATGACGTAATTAAATATAGTGTCCGTTACGTTGAGACCTGACTCTGAATAGAGAAACGCAGCTGGTGGCGCCGCGGCGTGACGAGCATCAGAAACGCAGTCGGACAAATCGTCTGTCAACGGACGGAGCTAGAGACAACGACGACGACGACGATGACTACGACAACGACGGTGGCCTTGATTTACAGATAATTGTCGGCGTCTCTGACTCTCGGCCATCGACCTATACTCTGCGCTCAGACAGTTTCAACGCACTAACACGAACGTCTGAAGACGGGGGCAAGAGAGAGACCTGCACCCGGAAAATTGACGCTCCTCGGCTAAGGGGAGCTCTGGCGCCTCGGGTCCGCTCTTCGAGTCTTCTCTGTTGTTGGGTCCTCCACTTGGAGTGGGCTCCAGTTGCGCTGCATTTACTACCTCGGAATAATTTGCCTGCTTTCCACCAGTTGCTCAATACCTCTTTCCATGGTCGTGTCTGGGCTAGGAGCGCCTCTGAGAAGTGTTTCTGAAAGAAGTGTTCTAAACTAGTAATTTTGGGTTTAAACTGAATTATTTTCTTCGCACTAAAGCACTATAATGAAACTTATGATACACAAATTGACACTGAGAAATTTACATTTCGAAAGTTACATGAAAAATGCCCGTGTTCTTAACTCGATGGTCTTTAATTTACAAGCTCTCAAGGCCGTAGCTATAGGGGTGTTTTGGGTGTTTGAACACCCCCCGAAATTGAAAATGTGAAAAATGTAATATAATGCATCTACGAGCATATGACGTAAAACCATGAAATAAAACCATGAAAGCAACCCCCGAAATGGAAAACCGTAGCTTTTTGAGAAGGGAAATTGGTGAAACACCCCCCGAAATAAAATCCTGGCTAAGGCCTTGTCTGAAGCTCTTGCTAAAAAATGTAACCGTGACCGTTAAGTTTTGCCCCTCTCTAGCAAACATCATCGATCATGTTTTTTTTAAAGAGTTCCTATGTTATAGTAGGTCGATGACAGAGAGTCAGAGACGCCGACAATTGAGAGCTTGTAATCTGTAAATCAAGGCCACCGTCGTTTTCTTCAGCTCCGTCCGTTAACAGCGCAAGTGCAGCAAACATCATGTCATTGTGTGGCCAGTGGTCACCTATGCACTGAGTATTCATTCATTCATTCATTCGTTCATTCATTCATTCGTTCATTCATTCATTCATTAATTAATTCGTTCATTCATTCATTCATTCATTCGTTCATTCATTCATTCATTCATTCATTCATTCGTTCGTTCGTTCATTCATTCATTCATTCATTCGTTCATTCGTTCATTCGTTCGTTCGTTCGTTCATTCATTCATTCATTCGTTCATTCATTCATTCTTTCTTTCTTTCATTCATTCATTCATTCTTTCATTCATTCATTCATTCATTCTTTCTTTCTTTCATTCATTCATTCATTCATTCATTCGTTCGTTCGTTCCTTCCTTCCTTCCTTCCTTCCTCATTTTCTACACATTTCATTAATTCATGTCTGAATATTTATATGCAGAAATACAAAAATGCGCCACACACATGTCTGCATAAATGCATGCTTAACACACATGCCCGTTGATGTGTACATTGCGCAAGCACATCTGCATGTATTGAACTACAAAAGCAGCGCTTTATATTCTGCGATAAAGTCGCGCACTGACATCGAAGGGTGTAAATCGGTTTAGGCAATTGCGCGTAGGTGGTGCTGTTACCACGGCAACGTCTTCTCTTTCTATCATTCGCTTCCAATTATTATCTAGCGTCAACTTCCGTTCCAGCTAAGCCGCCTCTTCCTCCTTCCCCACCCCACACCCCCCCCGATGGTTCTCCTCCGTTCCTTAAGGCATCGTAAAAGGCGGGCTCGTTTATGCTGCGCATGAATACGCCTGGTTAAGTCCCTCTTACTTCCTGCGCGGTAGGTGGCACCAGTGTTTCCGTTACGGTGATGGGGAGGCGTCTACTCTAAAGTCCGAACCCTTTCGTGGTACTGCCGATGCACGTATTGGCTTTTGGGTTAAAAACATTGACCGGCATTATAAGACTGAGGTTTGGGTAATGGCGCAATAAAACGAGATTTGCGCTTGGTCCAATTCATGCTCTGTGTGTCATCTGTGGCGAAGTTATATAGCGCTTTTGTTGAGGTTTCTCCGGGCATCTGTAATACTCGTGTTATGTAGATGTATTTATGTATTTATGTGATTCGTTTGATGTATGGCATTGTATACGTCTGTATATGCCATGCATATAAATGTATCGGGTCTGAGCACATTATACAGTCTGCGCGTGTCCACGAACGTGTGCAAGTTTGTTTATGATATGTATGCGTGAATGTATGCTTCTTTGTTTGCATGCATTATATCAGTCTATTACTCGCATTGAGGTCAACCCCGGACACTGCTTGTGTTTAACTATGAAAACCTATACAATACTTTTTTCTTATGCAGTGTAGGTCTCCCTGATAACTGTGTTTCTGTCCATTTTGTCATCGATAAATTAGTACAATAATAATAATGAGATTAAATTAAGAGTTTGGTTGTCATTGCTTTCATAATTATTTCAATAGAAAGAATATGTAGCGACTTGTCTTTCCGTAAATAAATTATGTTCCCTGCCCCGTGTCTGACTGTAGAACACTAATAAGTTCTTGCGGTTTTTAGCGAAATATTCCGCTGAAATGAAGTGCATTGCTTGCGGGTGTCTATAAACGCACGTGTATCTTTTATAAGTAAATTCTGCCAGTCATTCTGTCCTTGGGAGTTATCGACGAGCTGAAGACTTTGACTATTGAATCTTTCATCAAAACACCTGCTACTCAATAAATTCTGCAGTAATAATTGCTTAAGGGATCCAGCAGCATTTGTCTCTTTGCGAATGACCTCCCTTTTGAGTCATTGACTTATGGCATTCATTCCTATTTCAGTTGAACGGTTGAAACAATTTTTCTGTGCAACCTTTCAATGGCTATTGGAAGTGCCACTCTCCGTGACTTTTTAAGCCTAATGACCCCCATCACCCTTGACCTTGCTGAACTCGTGGTACGACCTAACGCGGCTACAGTAAAAACATGACGGAAGTAGACAGAGAGAATATTCTGGCCACCTGCCATAATAGTATTAGGTGTTGAGGCTAAAAGAATAAAGTTGCTATACATGCAGTATTTCATACCCATTGATGCCCCAGGGCTAGCTTAATCGACCATTCCTATTCTTCTTCCTCTTATTCCCTTTTCCACCTTCTGCTCCTCTCCTCCTTGTCTTCCTCTTCTTCTTCTTCTTCTTCTTCTTCTTCTTCTTCTTCTTCTTCTTCCTCTTCTTCTTCTTCTTCTTTTTCTTCTTCTTCTTCTTCTTCTTCTTCTATTTCTTCTTCTTCTTTTTCTTCTTCTTTTTCTTCTTCTTCTCCTCCTTCCTCTTCTTTTTCTTCTTCTTCTTTGCATTCTTTGCATTCTTTGCATTCTTGACATCCTTCCTCCTCCTCCTCCTCCTTCTTCTCCTCCTCCTCCTCCTCCTCCTCCCCCTCTTTTTCTTCTTCTTCTTCTTCTTCTTCTTCTCATTCTTCGTCCTCGCATTTTTCTTGTAAGCATTTCTTCGAAATCTTTGTCTTCGGCAGTCCGGCAGTCTTAACTGCTCCTCCCTTAATTGTCGCAGGGCCAACTACGTGGAACGACCTTCAGGATCTTCCCGACCATGCGACGAACCCGCCATCTTCAAAGACATTTAAACGCAGTTCATGATGACCTGTCGCTGAAAGCAATCGGCCACTCACATGTCACATGACTGCCACTGACTCTTTTAGACTCTTTTGCGGCTCCATTTCTCTCGGCCTCGGTTGTGCTGTAATGGCGCTACACAAATTTTGACTGATCAGCATTATCAACATTGTCATTTTTTTAAACAATTGATGTTATCGTTGCTGTTGTTGTTATTGTTTGTTAGATTATTATTATTATTATTATTATTATTATTATTATTATTATTATTATTATTATTTTATCAATCAATATCTCGCTATTTCTTCAACACCCAAAGTACGAAGTCGCTAGAATCAGCTTATTCACAGATGCTCAGTCAAAACAAAACCCATTGGCAGGTGGGATAAGAATCTGCTCCAGGTCAAGACTCAAATGGTCAGAAACAGAGCATCATGTGATTACAGCATTATAATAATCAAAATATGTTTTTGTTTTAGATCGTTTTCTGTGGATCGTCTAAACATTAACTGAAGAGTCAATAATCTTCAGGGTTTTTTTCAAAGCCGAGACTTATAAACTGCTTCTGCCTGAATAGCTTATCTTTTCCGCTTTCCAATATTCATATCGAGCGGATTATCCCCCAAGGGATTGCTACAGGATGCTTTGGCTTCAGTTCGCTATCGACTGACCTCGTGTGTGATTGATTTAGACTTCAATTGAATGGATTAGATTAGATCGAATCAAATTAGATTAGGGAAGAAACCCGGAAGATGTGATTGGATTGGGTTGAATTGGATTAAGTTCGACCGGTTTCAGTTTCACTGCGTTGAGAAGAATTTGGGTGACTGTAGTGTAGAGGTCGATGAAGAGAAAGAAATCTAAGGCGACTGAAGCTGGATGGAAAAATCGATATTTATGAATGGATGGTTGAATGGATGGATAGGTGGATGGATGGTTGAATGGATGGTTGGATGGATGGTTGGATGGATGGATGGATAGGTGATGGATGGACGGATGGATGGATGGATGAATGGATGGTTGGATGGATGGATGGCGGGATGGATGGATAGGTGATGGATGGACGGATGGATGCATGGTTGAATGGATAGGCTGGTGGATGGATGGGTAGATGGATGGATGGATGGATGGTTGGATGGATGGATGGATAGGTGGATGGATGGATGGATGGATAGATGGAAGGATGGTGTAGGGTGAATTGATTGATTGATGGATGGATGGTTGGATGGATAGATGGATGGATAGATGGATGGATGTATGGTTGAATGGATAGGTGGATGGATAGATGGATGGATAGATGACTGGCTGGCTGGATGGATGGATGGATGAATGGATGGATGGATGGAAGGATAGGTGTGTGGGTGGATTGATTGATGGGTGGATGGATGGACGCATAGATGGAAACTAATCTTTCGCTACTCGTATCTAAATATATCTATTTGTGTATTAAAGTCGTGTTCCTGCAGACATAGTTACACGGCAGTCTTAACTGTTCACATGCAGACCGACTGAAAAGGAAAGGCTTATCGACTGGCGACACAGTGGATACCGGTAACCAAAATGCCCAGCGCAACAAAACGGATTTAACTGTTGTCAAGCACAGAGAAATGAGTGAGTGACATGTCGAGATATTTACGTCGTCTGATGCGAAGGGGGCAAAAGAGGAGACCACCCCCACGCCACCGGATTCGCTTCAATTGCATAGACAGATGAACGTTGGACGTCTGTCCTCAGACCGAAAGGATAAAGCACTCAGCTGCAGCAACCTATACATGTACGTGTAGCAGCAGCAGTAGCAGCAGCAGCAGCAGCAGCAGCAGCAGCAGCAGCAACAGCAGCAGCAGGAGTAGCCGCATCAATTGGCATCATTTTGGCATCGGTTGCACGGTGGCAGTTGACGATCGAGAATGCTAATGCAATTGTTCGGATGTTTATATTCAGGAACGGACAATGCAGTTTGAACGAACCATCAATGGTCCGATGGCTATTATAACCAGAAAAAATATCTTGCAAGGTGTATCCGTCTGTAACTCTCGTTTCCTGGCTGTCTCTCGCTTATCATCACTCTGCCTGTGTATGTATATCTTTCTGTGTGTTGTCTAAATGTATCTGTTTTCAGAAAGAGACAGAGACAGAGACAGAGAGAGAGAGAGAGAGAGAGAGAGAGAGAGAAAGAGATAGAGACAGAGAAAGACAGAGAAAGAGAGAGAGACAGAGACCTTGCTCTGATAATTAAAGCTCTTGTTACGGTTGACAAATTTCTCACGTCTTGCAGTTCCTGTCTCTCTAAGTTTCTCTCTGTGTTCGTCTGCATCTCCTTCTGTTACTGGCTCTGTGTGTCTGTCTCGGTCTGTATGTCCATATCTGTCAATCTGTACTTCTCTGCCTCTTTGCCTATGTCTGTCTCACCGTATATATCTCTGTTTTAGTGACTGTCACTGTCCCTTTCTTTCTTTATCTCCTTTGTTTTTCCTTTTCTCTGTCTCTCTGTGTCTCTGTCTCTTTCTCTGTCTGTCTCTGTCTCTGTCTCTGTCTCTTTCTCTATCTCTCTCTGTCTCTCTATCTCTGTGTCTGTCTATGTCTCTGTCTCTGTATCTGTCTCTCTATCTGATCTGTCTCTCTCTGTCTCTACCAATTTGTGGTTTTTCTACTCAGTTTCCCAATATCTGACTCTACCAGTTGATAGTCTTTCAAAGCCTATCTGTGTCTCTCTCTCTCTGTGTCTCTGAGTTTGTCTATTGACCGGCCATCTGTTTCTGTTCAGTTACTTTGACTATTCAGACGTCAATGTTTCTCTGCAATTTCCTTCACTTTGTCTCTCTCCAACTTTTCCTCTTCTACTCTTCCGGTCACGCTCGCAATTTATCCTGAATAAACTTCCTTGTCAGTCATCGAGACAGCAAGACTGTCTGTCTGTCGTATGTATATCTATCGGTATGTGTATCTGTCTGTTTGTTTAACTGCCTATCTGTCTGTCTGTCCGTCCGTCTGTCTGTCTGTCTGTATGTATGTATGTCTATCGGTATGTGTATCTATCTGTTTGTTTAACTGTCTATCTGTGTGTCTGTCCGTCTGTCTGTTTGCGGCTTCATGTGCGAGGAATTGCTGCGTTTAAGATCTTTGTGCATGCGTGCTCCCAATTATTATTGTCTTGCAGCTTGTGATCCATTCTTCGTCTATTAGTATGTGTATTAGTATGTGTATATTATCTATTTTTAACTGTCTATCTATCCGTCTATCTGTCTATTTACCAGTCTGGTTGTCTGTCTGTCTATCTGTCTACCTGTCTGTCCTACTCACGATTTTACCGTATTCAGAATGTGCTGCTCTAAGCTGTAGTAATGTAATGTAAGGTAAGACATAGCAATGTAGTCGTAAACGTAATCGTGGAGCATGCAGTCTTCCAGATCACGTGAAGAACTCGCAATCTCTTTATTAATAAATATTATATTGGTTATATTTCTCACTATGATGCCTTTTAATGTCTTCTTCTTCCTCTGATGCCTTTTCCCTCCCTTTTATGTCTTTTTCTAACTCTGATGTTTCTCTCTCTGATGTCTTTTTCTCTCTGGACCAGGAATTGACGTCGCAGGTCATGTGAAGAATGCGTTTTGAACGCTTTGATAATTATTACCTACAACCTGGTCAGAGCAATTCGCAGCTGCCTACAATCCTGAGGCAAGCATTCGTATGCAATAGAGTTTGCCAATGGCAAAACGGTTCATATAGGTCTGTTTTTTTTATCCCATCAATCAGCGATACTATTACGGTTTAGCATTCTCGACGCCGTGTGACGGCTAGGTTACATGCTTATATCTAGTCAGAGTTGCGGAATTGCTGAGTTTAAGATCTTTGTGCGTGCTCCCAATAATTATTACTGTCTTGCAGCTTGTGATCCATTCTTCGTAGGAAAACTATGCGTCTATAAATAGCGCTCTATTTTTCTGGAAAGGCGGTTCCCCTCTTTGACCTGGTTTCTTCCCGATTCGTAACCAACGAGGAAGAGGAGGAAAGGGTGAAAGAGAGAAGGAAGAAGAAGTAGGGGAGAGGAAGAGGATATTGTAGTGTAAGAAGGTGAGAATAAGAGGATTAATAAGAGGCGAGGAAGAGGAGGAGGAGTAAGAGGAATAGAAGAAAAACGAAGAGGAGGATTAGTGAGAGGATAAGAAAAAAGAGGAGGAGGAGGAGGAGGAAGAAAGATGGAAAGGGGGAAGGAGGAAGAAGAGGAAGAAAAGGAGGAGTAGGTGGAGTAGAAAAAGGAGAAAGAGGAGATTAGTAGGAGGAGGAGGAAGATGAGGAAGAATAGTAGGAGTAAGCGGAACATAAAAAAGAGAAAGAGGACGAAGAGGAGGATTAGTAAGAGGATGAGGAAGAAGAGGAAAAGCAAGGAAGAGAGACGTGAGATAGGAAGGAGAAGCGTGAAGAAGACAATGATGAGTAAGATGAATGGAAAAGATAGGAAGCGGAGGATTATTAAGAGGAAGAGGAGGAGGAGCAGGAGGAATAAATTGAGGAGAATGAAGAGGAAGAATTTGAGATGGGTAAAAATTTAGAAGATGAAGTATGAAGACGGAAAAGTGGACGTAAAGTAGACGAAACAGAAAAAAGGAGTAGCAAGAATAGAAAAATGGGGAATGATGACTAGCGAGAGGATGAGGAAGAAAAGAAGAAGAAGAAGAAGAAGAAGAAGAAGAAGAAGAAGAAGAAGAAGAAGAAGAAAAGAGAGGATGGGAAGGGGAAGAAGAAGAGGAGGAAAAGTAGGATTAGTAAGATACTGGGAAGAGGAGCAGCAGAGAGCGATGGGGAGTAGGAGAAGAGGGAGAGGAAAGGGTGGACGAAGTCGGTGGATAACTGGGTATGAAGTTTCGAAGGAGATTCATGAGAAGGAGTAGCAGACGAAAAACAGCACGAACAACAACAGAATGAAAGAGGACTCGGATGAAGATGATGAATGGTTGGGAACAAAAGGGTAGAACTGATGTGGATAACCAACCACAAGACAATGAAGGAAAGACAAAGAGAGGGACTGGAATATAACGAGGAAAAGGCTAATGAAGAGGGTCATCCACAAATCACAGAAGAATTATTGTCTATGTAACGAACACACGGATATTCGCGATAAAAGTGCTCGCCCTAGGACTTGGAATAATCCTTTGTCTCCAAACAAAGTATCTCCCCTTGTATTTCCACATAGACCTCTTTCAAGAGAAAACTTAGTTGTCACAAATTGGCTTTGAATCTGTGAATCCAACTATGTATGCTTCCCTTGCAATTATCTACCCTCTGTGCATGAAAGCGTGTAATCTGCTTATGCGCCTCTGAGTAGTTTTTTCTTGAAGGAGCGCTATATAAATGTTAGAATGAATGAATGAATGCATGAATGAACACATGATGTGCTCGAAGCATACATTCATTGTGTTCAATCACAAAGTTTTTGTTAACTTGGCAAGCTCTTCAAAGTTTGCCAATACTCCCAATAGTATAATTATATAAGCACAAAATTAATGGCTGCTATCTTTTCCATATAAAAGGGTAACCCCTCCTCATCAGCCGGACGATTGTCCCATAGGGGCTTATCTCACTTTGCATCGTTAGCCAATATATAGATTGATTACTCGTATAGCGTGATGCTGCATGAAAGATTCTAAGCACTGAAATTTTTCGCTGAGGTTCTGGTGTTATGAATAATCGTATACGCAGAGGATGTTTTATAATCAGAAGCTGGTGAACATGAAGGAAGAGGTTGGAGAATGAGAAGCGAGGGAGGAGGAAGCGTAGGAGGAGGAGAATGATGGGATGGTTGGGTGTCCCACAGGTGCAGGACCATGACTTATTCACTTTGTCCGTCGTCATTTTTTACAGCACCACGGGCGCTATATAACGAGTGCTTGCGTTTCATCACATGGTTGCTTGGCACTCAATCGAGAATTTGCGATAGAGAAGTAAGACGAGTGGAGGAGCTAGTGGGGGAGCTAGTGGAGGAGCTAGTGGAGGAGCTAGTGGAGGAGCTAGTGGAGGAGCTAGTGGAGGAGCTGGTGGAGGAGCTATGGTGGAGGAGCTAGTGGAGTAGCTAGTGGAGGAGCTATAGTGGAGGAGCTAGTGGAGGAGCTATAGTGGAGGAGCTATAGTGGAGGAGCTAGAGTGGAGGAGCTAGTGAAGGAGATAGTGAAGGAGGAGGAGAAGTAGGAGATGTGCAAGCAGTCGTGAATGAGTAACAGCGCAATGGGAAGTAGGTCTAGTAAAGAAAGAAGGACAACGGGTGTGGACAGAGAACGGAGAGAAAGGGAAGGGAAGGTGGAGGTGGACGCGGGGTCGAGATAACGGAGCAACCAAGTGGAAACTGAACAGGACAATGATGAAGAGGAGGAGGAGGGAGATTGGGAGAAGGAGGAGGAGGAGGAGGAGGAGGAGGAGGAGGGAAGACGATGGAGAGATGGGATGGCGAACATCTTGTCGTCAATCATACCATGCAGAGGCAGTGATGGGCGATTTCTTCAAGGTCTGTTGACAAAACATCTGAGGTCGATTGTCTTGTGATTGCTCAATAACTTGAATGAGGCGGGAAACATAGTCGTCGTCGTCGTCGTCATCATCATCATCATTGTCGTCGTCATCATCATAGTCTTCGTCTTCGTCGTCGTCATCATCATCATCATCATCAGCAGCAGCAGCAGCAGCAGCATCATTATCATCGGCAGCATCATCATCATTAACATCATCATCATAATCATCGTCGTCGTCGCCGTCGTCTTTATCATCATCATTAAAACTAAATTTTCGTCGTCATCACAATTGTCACAACTTTCATCATTATCATCATCAGCAGCATCCTCTACTCCAAATCTTCTTCTTCAATTAACATGTAATCAATACCGTCATCATTACCATGATCATCATATCATTGTCTTCATCATCAATTCAAATCAAATCAAATCTTGTTTATTCAAAGAGATCAATTATTTGACTTACATCAAAAATATATCGGTTAAGACTTTAATTCTCTTAAGACGAACTATTTATATCAGCGGTTCTCAACCTGTGGGTCGCGACCCCCTCGGGGGTCGCCTGACGATTTGCTAGGGGTCGCCTGATCCCTTCAGAAATTTGCAAAGAATGTATAGGCTACACATTATACTAGCGATTTCAGCGTTTTCTACTAAAGTAGGCCTAACTTCAAATAAATTTGTTAGCTAGCTCATACTTTTGCTATGAACTATAATATAACTTGCAGCATCTAATTTAATTTTTGCCATTTTTGTTTTGAAATGTAAATTACACTTTGCCACTCTTCTAAAAGATAGAACAATATTCGGTTTGATCATCGAATCTATGCTGTCCGCTAGTCAGGCCAATACATTGGCGGAGACTTTTGAGACGTGTGCATTAACTGCAGAAAGGGCGGTCTCCCGAAATTTGATGTGGGGACTGGGGACTGAGCTGCTTATAGTCTCCACAATACTTCAGAAATATTTCATAGATATCTATCTACCTTGTTGTCCGCTGTTTATCCATAATAAACAATTTTCCTAAGCTGTCAGAATAAATTGCAATCATTATCGTGTTCAAATTAAATATTTAAACAATGAGGATGAAATATTTATTGAAATCTTAAACCAAGTTCTTGAGCACTGAAATCATGAGTAAAGCGCAAATAAATAGGCCTATAATTTAAACAATGGGAAGCCTGGGAAGGACATTTATTGAAGTCTTAAGCCATGTCCATCAGTACTGAAATAATGGAGTTTTTTTTTACAACAAAGCTTAAAATGCGACCATTGCAGAGTGGATATAAAAATAGTAATAATGGGAGGGACACTTTGAAGATATGAACTAGGCCTATGACTGAAAGCAAATAAAATATGATGACCACTTTTGCTAAAGTGACAGCCTAAAATGCCACCATTGCATTGTGGAAATTCATAAACTTTTGACAACGGGGACACATCCCCTTTTCAAGCCCCTCGCTGCTCGTCGCATTCATAAAGAACACAAATAACGTTTACAAAATTGATAGCTTCCCAAAACGGTTTGTCTTGGTTAAAAGTGTCAAGAAAAGAAGAACAAATGAAGAATTTTCAGAGTAGCCTATTGAGTTAGGAAAAGAAAAACTAATGACCAATTTTCAGAGTATCGGATCCTTTTGTTTAATAGATATAGCATGAATAGAGAAACTACATCAATTTATTTGTAATAACATTTTTAAATCCAACAAATAAACTGAAGCGCCATTCAGATACTAAACATCGTAACTAATTGCTGGAAAGCATGGCCAGTATTTTTGAGAACATCTGATGATGCCATGAGGGCACGCTTTAGATGGGTGGGGGGAAGTTCCAGCAACGAGGCGTGTCAGTTGTTAAGTGTCACAAACTGAACAGACGTATGAAACTTCAACTTCAAACTGTCGAATAGGTAGCTCACATGCAGAATCGCCATTAAGAGCCATGGCAGGAAACCTCACGCAATTTCCGAAAGCAGTTTCGAATTATGAAGTGAAAATGCATGACAATGGACAATGGTGACAAAATGCAGTGACAAACTTAGAAACTCGATCAATTTTGTTGTTAGGGGGTCGTGACAACTTTTGAAATCTTACCAAGGGGTCGCCACACTAAAAAGGTTGAGAACCGCTGATTTATATAGATTAACATAAATATATTTATTAAATCACTGCTACTTTTAAACACCTTTTTGCCTATACATGTGTATAAATATAATATAATATATAAATTATGTGTATACAAATGAAAATTGTAATATCAATCAATCAGTTTTTTAATTTATTCCAATTAAATTCATGATTGAACACTTCACAGATCAACCAAATTCAGTTCTAAAGTTGTAAATTCGCAGCATGTGTTAGGTTTTGCGCAAAATGTAAACCCGAAGAAACCTCCAGCAGGTTCCGCTGTATAATAGGGCTTCTCCATCAAGTTATGCATATAAGCTTACATCATAAGCTGCACCCACAATTTGGAGTTAGATAATTACCTCAAGTTGTACATTAGTTTGTTTTACACTGCACACACATACCAACTGTTTCAGTGCAACAAAACATTGGCCCGCAGTGCAATAATAATTATTGTTATCATATTAATCAACTTCAATGACTTCGATGTCACTGTAGTCAAAAGGTATCAATCGGTGATGGCCTTAATAAGAAATAATGTCTGTCGAAGCCGAGGTTATTGAAGAGTCCATTACGAAAGTCGATAGGTCAGAAATAAACGTGAAGTCAAGCTCTACGCAGGTTATCATCAAGCTAGAACAGAGACGAGTTTTAGCTTTAGTTCTACACGACAATAGCGAAACGCAATTGCCTATTGTTGCTCAACTTGGAAGCACATTACGAAGTATTATTGCCATTATTATCGAGCGATTTTTGGTGCGAGGCAGCATACGAATCGGAATTGATTGGGTTCAATATTTGCGGGAAATACAGATCCATGTCTCGAGTGGTGGCAGATACTTCGCATGCTGTGATGTCAGATGAACCCATGCACTCATGGGTCATCCAAGTCTTCATATCCGGTAGTCGATGGGGCAGCAGAGAGACCAATGAAACCGTTCACGTAGACTCGAACGTTTGTGGTGGAGAAGCGAAAGTTTGCTTTGGAACGGCGGCGTATACAGGGTGGGTCAAAAAAGAATCCTACGGTTTTTTGTCAATGTCTTGACCAAAACTAAGAATTTCGAAATGAAATTTTACAGGCGTACAGACAATTCAAATTTACACATCATGGCCAGATTTCATAACAATATTTTAAGCAGGACAAAAGTTATAGCACATTTAGTGAGGCCACCCACCGTTTTTTTGACGTATCAAAAAGTAACGCAACAAAAAGTAGCAAAAACGCGATTTTATTAAGGGGTCTTTTTTGGCCCACCCTGTACATAAATTTTTATAAGTTCGATACTACTTTTTATGTCTGGTGACTGTCGTCGTTAGTACTGCTTGGACATGCGATGGCACATTAAATTTTGCGACATGAAAGCGTTTTATTTTGGCCTGAATCAGGCTAAATGGGATGGTTTCCAATTAAATCTTACTGTCTTGGTGCCTATTGCGGGGGGGGGCGCACTGGATAACACAGGGACATGGAGAGCAAGAGGAACCTAGATCGAATCCCGAAGCTCCTGCAGTATCTATGACGTGCTTTGAAGGCTGCTATAATTATTATCGCTGTGTATTGCAAGCTGTCTGTTCGGTTAGTAGTTAAGATTGATTTATTATGTCATTTGCGTTCTTGTGAATTGTTTCAATTGCATAACTATGCACTGTCAGCGCTGGTGTCTGTCAGCCGATTTGTGAATAAAAGAAATTATTATCATTATCATTATCACTATCATAATCATTATTATTATTATTATTATTATTATTATTATCATCATCATCATCTTCATCATCATCATTATCTGCCTCGTCAGAGTGCTACGAATAGATACTGTAGATTTTGTAACCAATCGTAATCTTAATAGGAAATCGTAATTTCTACAGCACCCGAGAAACGTAGTCGCGGGAACCAGCTTATTCACGGGCGCTCAATCACAACGAAGTCGAAAGGCATGGGGATAAAAATCCGGGGAGTCAGGCAGACAATGGTCAATGGTCATATTGCACTACATGGTCTGAGACTCAGATGGTCAGCATATGGTTGGAAACTGTCGATTATCCATTCATGAACTTAATCCCGATATTGTTATGTTACCGATCTGTCATAACATCTGAGCATAAAGATATAGTCTATACAGTAGATTTTTTTAACCAATCGTAATCGTATAGAAAATCGTAATTTATACAGCGTCAACAGGTGTATATTGATCTGTGCTATATTCAATCAATATTGCAGGCTGTCTGTTCATTTGGTATAGTTAAGATTTATGCATTCTGTAATCTGAGTTCCTGTAAATTAATTGTTTCAACTGCATAATTGTACACTGTAACCGGTTGCGGTCTGTCAACCGGATTGTTGAATAAACGAAAGTTATTATTATATCCATCTTAACCGTCAACTTGATTACATGCCTAATATATAATTACCGAAGGAACAGAAATTAAATGATGACGAAATGCATTATACGACGTCAAAGTTGCACTGACGAAATGATGACGAAATACATTATATGACGTCATCGCATGACTTACTTCTTTTGACGAATCTAGGGATAATATTATTATGACAGAAAATATGTTTCTGCAGTTCATCGTCATTCTCGTTCGCAATGTGCAACAAAATGTCAGGCGCTACATAATAATTTAAGATTAGAAGGAGGATCTGGAACGTTGATGAATCCGGGGAATTATCTGCTTTTAAAGTCTGGAGCTGACGCGGTTCAAGGTGGAACAAAAGGTCTCACCATTGGCGACAAGAAGAAAGGTATCATTATAATAATTATTGTAGGCCTACGTGTCGCCATGGCACTCTCCTTTACCAGTATAAAATATAATTGAATTTGTTTATTGCACACAAGGTCTAATGGACCGTTCATGAGCCGTGCACTAAGTGCAGTGCAACAGGAGCCAGAAAAAGCTGATGGCTTATTCTACTCTGACCCCGCTTCCTTGATTATTATTCTTGTATGCAGTCACACCTAATTAGAACTAACGGCTGGTAATAGTGGCTGTGACAATCATAATAATTATAGTAATAATAATAATTACAGTAATAATAATAATTATAGTAATAATAATAATTATAGTAATAATAATAATTATAGTAATAATAATAATTATAGTAATAATAATAATTATAGTAATAATAATAATAATAGTAATAATAATAATAGTAATAATAATAGCAATTATAGTAATAATAATAATTATAGTAATAATAATAATTATAGTAATAATAATAATTATAGTAGTAATAATAATTATAGTAATAATAATAATTATAGTAATAATAATAATTATAGTAATAATAATAATTATAGTAATAATAATAATTATAGTAATAGATCTAATAATAATTATAGTAATAATAATAATTATAGTAATAATAACAATTATGGTAATAATAATAATTATAGTAATAATAATATGGAGCATCTTCATCTGTGCTACCATTAGTGTTTGCAACAACGGCTCTTCAACGACTGAAGAGGAGTGATCGTTAAAACTTTCATCTTTGGCTGTGCCGGGGCCAGGAACACCTCTGAATGGCCGCATTGAAAGAACTCTGTATGAATTCCATAGATATATGAATTCCATAGATATATGAATTCCATAGATATATGAATTCCATAGATATATGAATTACATAGATATATGAATTTCATAGATATGTGAATTCCATATATATATATAAATTCCATAGATATATGAATTCCATAGATATTATCAATACAATAGATACATGAATTACATAGATATATGAATTTCGTAGATATATGAATTTCGTAGATATATGAATTCCATAGATATATGAATTCCATAGATATATGAGTTACATTGATACATGAATTCCATAGATGTGTGAATTCCATATATATATATATATATAAATTCCATAGATATATGAATTCCATAGATATTATTAATACAATAGATACATGAATTACATAGATATATGAATTTCGTAGATATATGAATTTCGTAGATATATGAATTCCATAGATATATGAACTCCATAGATAGATAGATACATAATATTGATGGGGAAAGAATCGATTGTTGGTTAGTTCAGTTTGAATCTGAACGACATAAGCAATCAGTATTTTCTAACAGAGATTATAATAAATAATTTTTTATTATCTTACCTTGATCAACTTCGCAAATTATTCATTGTTCTGTCGCGGAATTCATTCTCCTGTTCTACGCGAATGACGCAATAAGCGACGATGTTAGATGAGCAGAGAGAAGAAGGAACGAACTTCGTCTTGTACACATTAATTATTGGAACGTACGTGTAGGCCTACTTAAGTGTTCCAAGGCGATGACGTATTCCTGCCAATGCATTTTGTGTCTACGACTGACCAAGTCCTGAGTATTATGCTTGCGCAATATCGTCGCTCGTCTGCATCTTTAAAACGTCATCTCGTCATTGAGTCAGATATCGGTTCTTCATTTAGTTAAATATCAGTTCTTCGTTGAGTCAAATGTCAGTTCTTCGTTGAGTAAAATAGCGGTTCTTCATTGAATCAAATATCATATCTTCTTTGAGTCAAATGTAATTTCTTCATTGAGTCAAATATCAGTTCTTCGTTGAGTCAAATATCATATCTTCGTTGAGTCAAATGCAATTTCTTCGTTGAATCGAATGTAATTTCTTTGTTGAGTCAAATATCATATCTTCGTTGAGTCAAATGTAATTTCTTTGTTGAGTCAAATATCGTATGTTCGTTAAGTCAAATGTAATTTCTTCGTTGAGTCAAATATCAGTTCTTCACTGACTCAGCAGTCGTTTCATTGTAGTGTCAAGAGTCTTCACGACTCTAAAATGTCCTTTTTCACTGGTTGAATGTAATAATATTTCTCTTCGCCATGCAACTTTGTATTATGACCTATTCACTGTGTAATCGAGTCATTTCATAGCGCCATATATACACTACTTCACTAAACTTCGCCTATCCGATGAATCAGTCCATGTTGTGTTATGTGTTGTGTCCATGTCTCTGCACTGCATGCGTCACTTTTTCACTGTGTCATTCCCACACTGCGTCACTTATTAAACCAATTCACCCAATCACTTTTCAACCAGTCACAATTTTTAACAGCGCCGTTTCTACACTGCGTTACCTATTCACTAAATCACATAATCATTTTAATCAATGTTTCACTTACGTATAGTTCCAACTTCCACAGCATCATTTCTACGAGGCATCACTTCATTCACTAAATCACTTAATCAATGTTTCACTTACATGCAGTTCCAATTTCACTTAATCACTTCCTCATTGAGCCACTTTCCACGCCACTTGTCCGACGATAATATCCAAACAACAGTTACTCACCGGAGACGCAGACCTCTTTGATGTTTCAACGCAGTGATGGACGATCAATTGATGCCACAGCGATGAATCTGTTTCAGCAGCCGATTCCGGCGAGGGCGGAAAGGAGGAAAGCGCTGAGAATACCGCCCTACTGCAGAGACAGAGGAAGCTGCAGAGCCGACGGGAGCCGACGGGCGATGTGTTCGGCGACTACGTTCAGCCGGCGTCGGCCGAGTTCTTTGGCGCACTGCTCCTGGTCTACGTTGAAGTTGTCGCGCAGCTGTCGCCGTGCGCTGTAGTGCGCGGTGCGGCACACGGACTTACGCTCGGAGCACTCATGGTCTGCTTCCAGGACGTTAGGTATTTATATAAGTATACAGATGTATGGGTTCATAGGTTGGTTCGTATACATGTAATATGTATTATACTATGTCTGTGGGTGTATGCACGGTGTGCGTGTCTGCCCGGTGCGCGACGATTGAGATAGCGTGAGCGAGTGTAAGAGAGACAGACAGAGGTAGAGGATGAGATAAATAGATAGACAGACAGACAGACATACATACAGACAGACTTACTGACTTACTTACTTACTGACTTACTGACCGACCGACTGATTGACTGACTGACCGACTGACCGACTGACTGACTGACCGACTGACTGACTGACTGACTGACTGACTGACTGACTGGCTGACTGACAGACAGACAGAGAGAAGAAAAAAGAGAGAGTATAATCTGATGTCTGTCTTTATATATATATATATATATATATATATATATATATATATATATATCCAGTCCGTATTATATTCACGTAATGTATTCATATACTTCCTTGTATCAATTGCTATATGATATAATGATATCCCATGTACACATTTCAAGGATGTGCATAAAACTAACGCACACAGATATGTAGGAACTTATACGTAGCCTACTGTGTACGTATGCAAACACGTCGGCTGTATAAAAAAAGCTACATGGTTTTCACGGTAGAGCTGTGAAGCATGCATTAGTACAAGTTGTGTTAAGATCAGTTTGGTTGTATCTCTGCCTGTTACTCTAAGTATTCGTGGTTTCGTCTGTATTGTATAATTAATTATAGTAAGTTGTGTTTTGAACAGAGTCTGTCCTATGTTAACAATGCTGGAACTGTCAGGAATAAGTAACAGGGCAGCAATTAATGGGACAATGATATTGCAGTAATAATTATAAATATTTATACAGCATCCAAATTTAGTAAAGTGGGCCTTTAAGATATAGCCTACATGTAGCCTGTTGATCTATTTAGTTGATACTATTTTTAGGTATAACATAAATGGTGCTATATTTATTTTATAGTCTGTTTCAATGCCTCCCAGGGATCTATTTCAAGCACTTTCTATATAGCTCCCACGTGAAACAACACTCAAAAGATCAGAGCAAAAGTTCCAAATTTCTCCTGTTAACCACTCTAGCTATAGGCTCTCCATGCACGTGCTTCAAAATAATAGCAATTATTGGCGACTCGGATCATATAAAACTTGAGACCTTCTGAAGCAAGGAAATATGGCTGAGCAAAGAGACAGAACTAGAGAGGATTTGGAGATTAACGCAGAAATTGTTTTATTGTTGCGTGCTATTATAACTCTCAGATCTGTTCCGACCGACCGATAAACGGGCGCACTATACAGGGTGCGCCAATAAAAAGGAATTCCATACGGTTTTTAGCCCATATCTTGGCCACACATACGAATTTTTAAATGAAACAGTACAGTCTTAAAGGACATTCATATTTACGTACAATGGTCACATTTCATCAAAATATTTCAGACACAACAAAAGTTATACCACTTTTAGTGAGGCCACCCACCGTTTTTTGACGATTAAAAAACCAAATGCAACAAAAAGTAACAAAGACGTGATTTTATCAAGTCATATCTCAAATAACTATTTGGAACTGAACTTGATAGTGATTCACAACTTTTGTTCAATGTGCCCATCACCAGTGCCAAAACTTCTTTTGAGTCTCTTTGCAAAGTTCTTGATGGACCTGTTGATTAATCTGACAGATTTCTTATTTACCAATTTGATTGTCATCTTGCTAAGTGACTTCTCAGTGACGTGCAGCTACTCTGGTAACCTGTTCCTTTTTTAAATAGTAATAATAATGATCATCTGGCATCATCAAAGCCTATTTGATAAAAATTAGTTGAGATGAGACTTAATAAAATCGTGTTTTTGCTACTTTTTGGTGCGTTACGTCTTTGAATCGGCAAAAAACGGTGGTTGGCGTCCTTAAGTGTTCCATAACGTTTATTCTGCTTCAAATATTTAGCTGAAATCTGGCCATCATGTGTAGATATGAATTGTCTTAAGCCTGTAAATTTTCATTTCAAAATTCTTACTTCCGGCCAAGATATTGGCCAGAATAATTAAATTGATTTTTTTACCTTTTTGTTGCGTCGCGTTTTTGAATCGTCAAAAAAACGGAGGGTAGCCTCACTAAAAGTGATATAACTTTTGTTCTGATTGAAATATTTTTTTGTAATTTGACTATTGCACGTAAATATGAATTGCCATTAAGACTGTAAAGTTTCATTTAAAAATTCGTATGTTTGGCCAAGATATGGGCTGAAAACCGTAGGGGATTACTTTTTTTGGCGCACCCTGTATATGTAGATATATTCTCCATATTATAGTTAGATGAGTCGCGTGTGTGTAGCGCGCATGTCCTTATCAGCATCCAACTCTACGTTTATATGGTGACCTTGTGTATGCATGATGACTTGGAATCGCGCACGCTGTTTCAACAAATTGACGGTTTATTGCGAGGGCAATTGTTTTGATCTTCCTACTTCCAGCTGTCGTATAAAACTCAAGCGAAATACTTGAGTCAAATACTAAAACAGGAAATACCCGCATTATCATTTCTAACGACGACCGTTTAGGCAGAAAACTAAGGATAAAGAGAGGCAGTGGCGGCGCCAGGATTTCATTTTGGTGGGGGGGCTGAAGCCTCGCGGCGGAAATTTCCCATTTTCATCCCCCGAAATTTCTGACGACCTTTTTTTAGTCCTCGGCCGAAATCAAATCTCATGAAAATTTTCCATTTTCACCGCCGAAATTTCTGACGACCTTTTTTTAGTCGTCGGCCGAAAATCGTGGATATTTCAATGTAAAAAAATCGGATGGCCCTTTTCTTTTTTAAGGGGGGGGGCTGAGCCTCTTATAGAGGGGCTTAGACCCCTAGCCTTCCCCTAGCGCCGCCACTGAAGAGAAGTTGAGTGGACGCGATGTGGTCGAATTACAGGCATATATATATATTATATATATATTATATATATATGTATTATATATATATACAGTAGATTGTTGAAATGCACGTGTAAAATAAATGTCGGCATGCATTTATGCGTGCTTGTGTGTTGGTTCCTTTTGCTCTTATACTGAAACCATGAAGCTTCCAGGCTCTTCTGTGGCCCACAGTGGTCTTGAATGGCCTACCTTTAGAGCTATGCGCCTGCACCGTGCGTGGGACTCTACCACAATACCTCCTTACTAAACGTCAAACTGTTCTTTTTTGATCGCTCTGAAATCGGGAGTGCCTCTGAGCGGTTTCCTTGAATGGGCGCCCGGCGCCATATATAACTTTCCGAATGAGCGAATGAATGAATGAATGAATGAATTAATTAATTAATGCATTATGTTACCGATAATTATAAAATTTAGACAGCTCTGTTCTATTGTGTTTGTGAATATGCCATGTATAGTGTTGAATACATTGTAGCCAACATAATGCTGATATTTTGCCAGTGCAAAATGTTGTCCACAATTTCTCATTCACAGGCGTCACACACACACACACACACACACACACACACACACACACACACACACACACACACACACACACACACACACACACACACACACACAACAAATTTAGCCTTTCCAAGAACAAAAGCCAAACTCCGCACATGCTTTAAACTGTAGGCCTATACGAGGCCGAGTGCTGGTTATTCAGATTTCATTAATCACCCTAGCCTCGACTTTATGCTTACTATTTAATGTAGGCTAAATGCAGTGTAATGTAATACAATGTTATGTAATGTAATGCGAATCTCCTAGAAATTCCCAGCGGACACAAAGGCCACGTCAGGGAGACCAGCTTATTCAACGGCGCTATCAAATCATGTCCTTAATAGCCAGAGCTGCCTTTTTCGTTCCGGTGACACGAAACGGAGTAACCCCCTGAAAGCTGCCTTTTTCGTTCCGGTGCCAGGTCTGAATCCTAGGAGGTCAAGCCGAGGAGACAGCGTGGTGCTACAGTGGTGCAGTACAATAAAAGTGGCGGTGTGTTCCGCATTTTAGAGGATTAGAACATTAACCAACTTTTTCCAACATGTGCAATAGTGCATTAGCTCGATTTACTGTGTTTCTGATTGATTACATAATTTTACACTCCAGCGGTGAACAAGTTTACTCACAGTTCCCGTATTCCCTGCGGCTATCAAATTGATAGATCTAACACTATTCTTCTTCGTCCTCTGCCTATACTTACTGGACGATGGTTTTTTTGTGTTTCCGATTCGCCAGCGTCGGTTGCTTCAATCCAGCTCTGACGATCGCAATATTGATCGCGGGATGTGGAGGAGCCGACGAATTCCGTCTGCTTCACTGGCGACTGGCGCTATGCTTGATTGGATCGCAGATGGTGGCTGGGCTTATTGGGGCAGCCTTGGCTCGGGTAAGTCCAATTGGGATCGGTTCCTGGTCCGGCTTATCGATGATGCATGTCTCTCGTTTGGCGGACGAAGACTTTACAGGCAGACAGATAGAAAGACCGTAATCGTAAACACTGGACTTGTATAGAGCGCCCCAAAATCTTATCTAATCTAATAAAGCATTTGTAAAGCGCTTCTCACAGCAGAGCTATTCAGAAGCGCTTTCAGCGTGACAGGCCCATGAAAAGGAAAATGTCTTCAGGCCGCGAAAAGATGCAGGTGAATTTCCTACAAGAATCCTGCCACGAATTTCAGAAGGAAGGTTATTCCAAATTAAAGGACCAACAATAGCAAAAGCCCGATGTTGGGTTAATGAGGTTAGTGATCTAGGTACAAATAGATCAAAGCGGTCAGCAGAACGAAGACGGCGTGAAGATCCTGCAGAAAGAGGTTTACACATTAAGTCTCAGAGGTATTTAGGCACTAAGTAAAAGCTAAGTCGCGGGAACCAACTTTTTTCAGCGCTCAATCAAAGCAAAGTCGATAGACAGAGGTCAAGATCCGGAGAGTCAGGCAGGATGCATAGATTCCGATGCCTTAATGAACGCAACATTATTGGGTCAGTCTGTGCTACAATAACTGCCCCTTTCTAGTTGTTATCATGATACGACTGGACGCGTGCGCATGCGCGTGGAACGTCTGCGGTGCCATCTAGTGACTACCACGAGTACATCTGGACCAATTGTTTCACTGACATAACGTTATTCTGACCATAACCACTAACTCTGGCCATAACCCTAACACTGCACATGCCGATTGCACGAAGGTAATTGCCCTCATAACTCACAGCTATCCGACGAACAATTAACATGGAAGCTCTATTTGGTCAATTCCTACGTTCATTCATCGCATTCATTCATTCATCGCATTCATTCATTCATCGCATTCATTCATTCATTCATTCATTCATTCATTCACTCACTCATTCTTACATGGCTTTAGGCTAAGAATTGACATGAGTAAGTAAGTAAGTAAGGAAGTAAGTAAGGAAGTAAGTAAGTAAGTAAGTAAGTAAGTATTCCTTTAGTTCTCAGTTACAGACCTCATACAAACGACATTACACATAATAATGAGATTAATTTTATAGCATTCGCATAAGAAACATTCCTCGCATTCGATCGCATTCAACGTCCGTGAGATTTGATTGTTGACGTTCACAGTTCTGACACATTTAAGGTACTAAACATAGGCGTGTATACCTCCGCAAGTAGAGATGCCGCGCAGCTTCACCGTGGTCTGTCCGTCTTTTTGGATTAAGCTTCTATTATCATCAATCTTCGCAGTGAACTTCGCGCTATATTATCTGATCCCTTACTTTGCCACTTTTCCACAAGCGTTTGAAAATCTTACCTCTCGAACGTCAATGTTTAATTTACTCCCCCTTCTTTGGACGCGGGATATTCACGTCTCTGGGGGGGGGAGGCAGGGGGAAAAACGGCCATTTATGAGTGGACGGCAGCCACTGAGGGAGTCACCGGCGATGACCCTCCGTCCAGTGGATTTTTCTGACGACCTTTCTGATGGGGTGGGGGGACGAAATATTACGTATATAATTTTATGAAGGAATATTGCTATGGTATTTAGCAGCACTTTGATTGCAAAAATTTCACTTAAAGAAATTGATGCTTTTGGCATCGTAGTGAATGTTATATGTAAGTCATTAGAGTTGTTTAAATTTGACCCATGGACCATGGTCCATGGTAGGTCAGCATCTGCTAATATAATTATGAAGTAAACCGGCAATAGACAAAACGATGAGATTTCTTGCACGCACGCGTACATACAAACACACAAACACACACGAACATAAACACTTACAAACGCACAATCACACACGCACAGACACAAACACTCACACACGCACGATCACACACGCACAGACACATATACACACAAGCACACATGCACACAACAACACACTCACACAGTCACAAACAGTCATAAACACACCCGCAAACACACACAGACGAAGTCACCAACCCCGTTGAGCAAACCAACCGACCATTTCTTCATAAATCGATTCTAGTTATTAGTTTTCTCTCAAGTCTTGCGATGATGACGACGATGATGATGATGATGATGATGATGATGATGATGATGATGACGATGACGATGACGATGACGATGACGATGACGATGACGATGACGATGACGATGACGATGACGATGACGATGACGATGACGATGACGATGACGATGACGATGATGATGATGATGATGATGATGATGATGATGATGATGATGATGATGATGATGATGATGACGATGACGATGACGATGACGATGACGATGATGATGATGACGACGACGACGACGATGATGATGATGCCGTTGCCTTTGTTACACATACATGTAGATCTATATCCTACCAACCCCCGACTAATTTAGAACAATCCATCACGCTTCGGCTGCCGTTCTGCATACTTATTTACACAAGAGTTCGGCTCATGATGCAAATCAATAATATGATATACGCCAAGGAGAAAGTAACTTCGTTGCAAGAAGTGCTTCAATCCCAGGAAAGCCACCGTCCGATAAAAGACTGCACATGGCTCTTTATCGACTTAAACGGATGTCGTCCGGGACTTCTTCGCTCGGTGAAAAAAATCGTTAAAAGTGTATTGAAACTGTTAGCGGAATGAGTAACAACACTTACCTATATAGGCGCATCCAAACGATCCGATGAAGACTTCCACTAAGCACTTAAACATACATGCACCTACTAAGTGCAATAGGGATGTACGCAGCTGGTAAAGCTCTTTCGCATTGGATCCTTTCAGATTTCTGCAAAGCACTTTCTGCACACATGCACGGACTAGATGCTAAGCAGCAGCCGTAAGCAGCAGTAAGGCTATAGTTCGCATTGGATCCCTGCAGGATGGAATGAAAGATGATATTTTGTTTCTTAGATTCCACGCGTGTTTCTTTGATAGTTTCAGACTGCTTCATTCCGCCGTATCAGATATTCTTATAATATAATCTTGCAGTTTTCGCTGTTTCCTTTATGTCTTTCTGCCGTCAGTTCAGACTCAATGCAAACATAGACTATACACGTTTTTCTAGGACCTCTGCTATAGGGAGGGATCCAGGTGGGTGCGAGGAGGACAAACAGTGCTTAAAGTGTGGGAAAATAAGTGCCTGGACGCTCCTTGCCTTTCCAGTCAGTGTTGGCCAATAAGTGGCAGGACGTCGTTCAGATTTTAAAATAAGTGCATTGACGCTGTCCATGACCGTCCAGCCATACTTTAAGCCCTGAGGACAAACCACCGTTTGGTGGACGGTCAACCGCTTATGCGGGTGGCGCTGACCCGTGGAAGAAATTTACTTTTTGTGTGTGTATAATCATCTAATTTTATCCTCTATTTCTTTATTCTGCCAGTGGATAACTCATTTCTTTACACGTAAAAAGAAGCTGTAAAATTTTCTAGCGGCGGGAGGAGGTCGTTCCGTGGGTGAACACCAAGAGACGTGTAGGCTAAACACTGGATGTATATGCCTATATAATTATATGCATACATGCATATTATAATCTATAAATGTATATAGCCAAGTATTTGGTTCGTATTTTGAAGATGCCTTTTCACATGCATGACGGACCTTTTGACGGTGATGCCTAGACGGGGTGGGCCAAAAAAAGTAACCCACGATATCTTTTGTCAATATTTTCGCCCAATGTAAGAATATCTCAAACGAGTTTTATTATACAGGCTTACACTGCTTACAGTTAATTCATATTTACGCGCAATAACCAAATATCACCAAAACATTTCGAAAATAACAAAAGTTAGATCACTTCTGTAGAAGTGAACAAACCCATTGTTTCTGGCAATACAAAACATAACTTAATCACATTCCCATCCATGCAGTTGGACTATATGTCCTCTCAGCATAACTAAGGTAGTGCCCGCCCAAAGCCTGGTGTAAAGAGGAGGGCAACGATAGATATTCATCTTTGCAATGAACGATCTAGTTAAACAACAACTATATAACCAATCAACTTTCTGGTTCACGTTCCTGTATTCCTATGTACGTTCAAAGGTAGTTTCCCTACTCAGCCCCTTCCCCACACGGCAGCTGCCAAACACAAAGTATACACCATTATCATGGATACCTGTATAGACTTCCTGCAATGACGACTGTACTCGCTAACGACTAACCTATAGGTGCAACAGGTGGCCTCGATGATTGGCTCCAACTCAGGTACCACTTCACCTGTACACACAACGTGCTGCACGTTGTGGACAATTATCATCACGTTATGGACATTTAATTATCATCACCATAATGATCAACACTTCATAATCATAATTATCATCACGTCATAAGCATAATGAATGATCATCATCACATCATGGACATAATTATCATCATCAAACAATAACCTCTTTCCCCTGCAGGGCCAAACGCTGACGTAAAAATCTACGCTGATTAATTATGAAGCGCCAGTTTATTTTCCAGGCATAAAATATTCCCACACATCAATGATGAAAGGGGGTTGGAGATTTCTGCTCCACCTGCGGCATGCATTCCTTAGCCAGCTCAGCTGGAATGAGAGCGCTCACCGTATACAGTATACACTGTGTTGGTGCATGGAAAGATGAGAAGGTGAAGGAGAGGGCTTGCCAGCCGAGGTTAAGTAAAGTCATCGCTGGCAGTGTATAGTAGTGTATATAGTATACATGCCCACTGGTCATGCATGGCTGGAGCCTCAGGGATATTGCTTAATGGAGCGGAAACTGAGGCTCTTCTACTTATTCTTATTCTTCTGAAGCAGAAGAAGCGTCTATAAACCACGGCGATATGAAGTCTAACGATTATGCAATATATAATATATAGGCCTAATATATAATATTATTATAATATATAATTTCATATATATATATAAGTAGTTGTAAGAGTAAGAGTTGATCTCCACCTTCCCCCAGTAATGAGTAAGAGTTCTACTCCACCTCCCCCCTCCACACCATTGTAAGGTTTCTACTCCACCTAAAAATAGAACTATGACGTCACCAGCTTAGTAGCGCAGCCACGCCCCTGTCCAATGACCTGTCAATCAATTCTGACCCCCTCTCCAAAATGTATTTGCCCAAAGGCTGGGGTGGTGGGCAGGTGCGGGCTAGCCCCCCAACCAATCAGAATCCAAGGTTGTTTGCGGTCATGTATAACATGGACTAATCCATGTGCGCCGGGCAGCCCCACACCTAACTCCTATCCAATAAAAATCTTCACATGCAATTCTGTCGCCGCAGGCACAGTCATGTCAATCCAATTATTGTCCGTGTCATTGTAAGCATTATGCACTGGCATCGGAAACCGTTGTCACATGTGGTTTTAATATTAACAGTCTTTGAAACGCTCTCTCAACGGTATATTGGTGATTCTATCTCAACCCCCCAGGCAATAGTCACATGTGGTTTTAATATTAGCACTCTTTGAAATGCTCTCTGGTGTATTACTGTATATCAACGATAAATAGTGGTGGCAGTATTTGAATATTATAATTAAACCATTGTATGTGGCATTGAAAATTCCTTTAATTTAAGTATTTGTATATACGCATGTACTGGTTCACATACATGAGAAATTTATCTTAAGTGAAAATTCTTAAATTTTCCAAAACAACTTTATTGTAAGTAGTTACATAACCACATGTTTTGGCTCACATGCATAAAAAATTTATCGTGAAAATTCTTAAATTTTTCAAAAGAGCTTTATTGTAAGTAGTTGCATAGCTACATGTTTTGGCTCACATGCATGAAAAATTTATCATAAGTGAAAATTCTTAAATTTTTCAAAAGAGCTTTATTGTAAGTAGTTGCATATCCATATGTTTTGGTTCACTTACATGAAAAATCTTGCACATGCAATCGATTTTTCAAAAGTCCTTTAATTTAAGTAGTTGTATATATGCACGCATTGGATCACATACATAAAAATTTATCTTAAGTGAAAATTCTTAAATTTTTCAAAAGAGATTTATTGTAAGTAGTTGCAATTTCTACAAATCCATACATGCAGACTTACTTACTCACCAAATGATAACACTTCAACAGATTTACACATGTGCATGCAAGCACATATTTCCAATTTCTTCACTCATTCAGTTCTTAATACTTGCATCTTCCAAAATCTCACGCATGCAATTTCTACAATTCCATACCAACTTACTTACTTATTCACAAAATTTCAGCAATTCATCAGATTTACACATGCACATACATGGTCATATTTCTCATTTCTTCAAACCGTCAGTTCTTAATACTTGCGTCTTTCAAATTCTCAACCATGCAAATTCCACAATTTCATACCAACTTACTTACTTATTCACAAAATGTGAGCACTTCATCAGCTTTACACACGCTCATACATGGTCATATTTCTCATTTCTTCAAACCGTCAGTTCTTAATACCTGCGTCTTTCAAATTCTCAACCATGCAAATTCCACAATTCCATGCCAACTTACTTACTTATTCACAAAATGTCAGCAATTCGTCAGCTTTACACGTGCGCATACATGGTCATATTTCTCATTTCTTCATTCCTCCATTTCTTAATACTTGCATCTTTCAAATTCTCAACCATGTAATTTCTACAATTCCATACCAACTTACTTACTTATTCACAAAATTTCAGCAATTCATCAGCTTTACACGCGCACATACATGGTCATATTTCCATTTCTTCAGCCCTCCAATTCTTAATACTTGTATCTTTCAAATTCTCAACCATACAAATTCGACAATTTCATACCAACTTACATACTTATTCACAAAGTTTCAACAATTCAACAGCTTTACACGTGCGCATACATGGTCATATTTCTCATTTCTTCATTCCTCCAATTCTTAATACTTGCATCTTTCAAATTCTCAACCATGTAATTTCTACAATTTCATACCAACTTACTTACTTATTCACAAAATTTCAGCACTTCAACAGCTTTACATGTGCACGGACATGGTCATATTTCCATTTCTTCAATCCTCCAATTCTTAATACGTGCATCTTTCAAATTCTCAACCATGTAGTTTCTACAATTTCATACCAAATTACTTACTTATTCACAAAATTTCAGCACTTCAACAGCTTTACATGTGCACGGACATGGTCATATTTCCATTTCTTCAATCCTCCAATTCTTAATACTTGCATCTTTCAAATTCTCAACCATGCAAATTCGACAATTTCACACCAACTTACTTACTTATTCACAAAAGTTCATCAATTCAACAACTTTACACATGCACATGCATTATCATATTTCTCATTTCTTCAAACCGACAGTTCTTAATACTTGCATCTTTCAAATTCTCAACCGTGCAAAGTCCACAATTTCATACCAACTTACTTACTTATTCACAAAATTTCAACAATTCAACAGCTTTACATATACACTATCCTGCACATATCTGTCATTTCTTCAAACCATCAGTTCTTCATATTGACATCTTTCACCATGTCAACGTTAGAAACTCTACAATTTCTCACATGCTTACTTACTTATTCACAAAAAATGTCTACATGTCAAAGTTTTACACAAGTACAAGCATGCAATTGTTATTCATTCTTCAATTTATTTATTTATTTTTTGATACTTCAAGAAGTAAGTAACTGAGCAATTGCTAAGTCGTAGAGTTGAAACGTGCAAGAATTAAGAGTTATAGTTGAAGAATTGAACAAATGAGAGCCAAACGCTTGAATTTGCAATTGAAGAGTTCTGTGCATCAAGTAAGTAAGTAAGTATGCAGCTAAGTATATGTGGAATAGCAGAATTGTTATGTTGTGGGAATGAAACATGTAAGAAGTAAGAGTTGAAGTATTGAAGAAATGGGAAATGAGAAATAATTGTACATGTAAAGCTGATTGGTTGTAAAACTTATACTAGTGAGTAAGCAAGTGTGTGCAGAATTGTAACCGCATGCGATTTAGAAGTTGAAACATGTCCAAAGTATGAATTGAAGGAATGAAGATTTGAGAATAAGAGTAGGAATATACGTGTGTAAAGCTGTTGGTGTGCACAACATATGCAAGTAAGTAAGTAAGTAGCTGAGAAATTGTAGAATGATGAGCTTGAGATGTTGAAAATCGTAAGAATCAAGAGATGAAGGCTCGAAGAGATGAGAAATATGCGCACGCTTGTACAATTGAAAAGCAAATGAATTGCAAAAATTTTGTGAGTAAGTAAGTAAGTATGCATGGAATTTCAGAATTTGCATGTTTGAGATGTTGAAAGATGCAAGTATTAAGAACTGAAGAAGTGCAGAAATGAATAACAATTGCATGCTTGTACTTGTGTAAAACTTTGACATGTAGACATTTTTTGTGAATAAGTAAGTAAGCATGTGAGAAATTGTAGAGTTTCTAACGTTGACATGGTGAAAGATGTCAATATGAAGAACTGATGGTTTGAAGAAATGACAGATATGTGCAGGATAGTGTATATGTAAAGCTGTTGAATTGTTGAAATTTTGTGAATAAGTAAGTAAGTTGGTATGAAATTGTGGACTTTGCACGGTTGAGAATTTGAAAGATGCAAGTATTAAGAACTGTCGGTTTGAAGAAATGAGAAATATGATAATGCATGTGCATGTGTAAAGTTGTTGAATTGATGAACTTTTGTGAATAAGTAAGTAAGTTGGTGTGAAATTGTCGAATTTGCATGGTTGAGAATTTGAAAGATGCAAGTATTAAGAATTGGAGGATTGAAGAAATGGAAATATGACCATGTCCGTGCACATGTAAAGCTGTTGAAGTGCTGAAATTTTGTGAATAAGTAAGTAATTTGGTATGAAATTGTAGAAACTACATGGTTGAGAATTTGAAAGATGCACGTATTAAGAATTGGAGGATTGAAGAAATGGAAATATGACCATGTCCGTGCACATGTAAAGCTGTTGAAGTGCTGAAATTTTGTGAATAAGTAAGTAAGTTGGTATGAAATTGTAGAAATTGCATGGTTGAGAATTTGAAAGATGCAAGTATTAAGAATTGGAGGAATGAAGAAATGAGAAATATGACCATGTATGCGCACGTGTAAAGCTGTTGAATTGTTGAAACTTTGTGAATAAGTATGTAAGTTGGTATGAAATTGTCGAATTTGTATGGTTGAGAATTTGAAAGATACAAGTATTAAGAATTGGAGGGCTGAAGAAATGGAAATATGACCATGTATGTGCGCGTGTAAAGCTGATGAATTGCTGAAATTTTGTGAATAAGTAAGTAAGTTGGTATGGAATTGTAGAAATTACATGGTTGAGAATTTGAAAGATGCAAGTATTAAGAAATGGAGGAATGAAGAAATGAGAAATATGACCATGTATGCGCACGTGTAAAGCTGACGAATTGCTGACATTTTGTGAATAAGTAAGTAAGTTGGTATGAAATTGTGGAATTTGCATGGTTGAGAATTTGAAAGACGCAAGTATTAAGAACTGACGGTTTGAAGAAATGAGAAATATGACCATGTATGTGCATGTGTAAATCTGATGAATTGCTGAAATTTTGTGAATAAGTAAGTAAGTTGGTATGGAATTGTAGAAATTGCATGCGTGAGATTTTGGAAGATGCAAGTATTAAGAACTGAATGAGTGAAGAAATTGGAAATATGTGCTTGCATGCACATGTGTAAATCTGTTGAAGTGTTATCATTTGGTGAGTAAGTAAGTCTGCATGTATGGATTTGTAGAAATTGCAACTACTTACAATAAATCTCTTTTGAAAAATTTAAGAATTTTCACTTAAGATAAATTTTTATGTATGTGATCCAATGCGTGCATATATACAACTACTTAAATTAAAGGACTTTTGAAAAATCGATTGCATGTGCAAGATTTTTCATGTAAGTGAACCAAAACATATGGATATGCAACTACTTACAATAAAGCTCTTTTGAAAAATTTAAGAATTTTCACTTATGATAAATTTTTCATGCATGTGAGCCAAAACATGTAGCTATGCAACTACTTACAATAAAGCTCTTTTGAAAAATTTAAGAATTTTCACGATAAATTTTTTATGCATGTGAGCCAAAACATGTGGTTATGTAACTACTTACAATAAAGTTGTTTTGGAAAATTTAAGAATTTTCACTTAAGATAAATTTCTCATGTATGTGAACCAGTACATGCGTATATACAAATACTTAAATTAAAGGAATTTTCAATGCCACATACAATGGTTTAATTATAATATTCAAATACTGCCACCACTATTTATCGTTGATATACAGTAATACACCAGAGAGCATTTCAAAGAGTGCTAATATTAAAACCACATGTGACTATTGCCTGGGGGGTTGAGATAGAATCACCAATATACCGTTGAGAGAGCGTTTCAAAGACTGTTAATATTAAAACCACATGTGACAACGGTTTCCGATGCCAGTGCATAATGCTTACAATGACACGGACAATAATTGGATTGACATGACTGTGCCTGCGGCGACAGAATTGCATGTGAAGATTTTTATTGGATAGGAGTTAGGTGTGGGGCTGCCCGGCGCACATGGATTAGTCCATGTTATACATGACCGCAAACAACCTTGGATTCTGATTGGTTGGGGGGCTAGCCCGCACCTGCCCACCACCCCAGCCTTTGGGCAAATACATTTTGGAGAGGGGGTCAGAATTGATTGACAGGTCATTGGACAGGGGCGTGGCTGCGCTACTAAGCTGGTGACGTCATAGTTCTATTTTTAGGTGGAGTAGAAACCTTACAATGGTGTGGAGGGGGGAGGTGGAGTAGAACTCTTACTCATTACTGGGGGAAGGTGGAGATCAACTCTTACTCTTACAACTACTTATATATGTTTGACTTGACTCTATTATGATGCGACGAAACGCCAAAGTATATATTATATACTTCCGCTACCAGATATATATTATATATTTTTCATCGATTGCGTACGAACTTATGGCACTTAAAAATCTGTACATATTATTATTATATATTTATATCAGTCGACTTCCCACAGTCTTATATATTATAATGTATTCATAGACCATCGGGAGTCAACTAATATATATATATATATATATATATATATATATTATATACAGGGAGTTATCAGAAGTAGTGAATATATTTTATATATATATACTGCGACCATAATAATAATATATGAACTCTGTCGATAAAGTATATAATAGCCTACTATGTATATAGCCTACGAGTTGACTTCCGGTAGTCTAGATGCACCGACAAGTACATGAAGGTACGCAATATATACATAATTATATATATACTGAATATATAATGATACATGGATCCATATTTACTGACCAACGCAGATGTAGTAATATTTTATATAAATATATATATATATATCGATTCACTTCGGTGGTCGTATATTGAATCCATTCTATATTTTATAATATATATTACACATCACTTGACCGCCTATATAGTTTCGTATATAGTTTTTAAAAGGCATTACTTAACGACGTGGCCTTTTACTTAAAAATAACGTTGCCGTATATCTATAGACTCCGGAGTATTATATTAAGTAGATACTGGTGGTATCGTGTGAGCGCCGCCGCATGCATGATCTGGGTGATTGAACGGGCAAATGTTCCGATCGGAAAGCATACATGGTTCCTGGTTTCAAGGCGAAGCTTTCTATCGATCAATAACCGAAGTGTTGCGGGGAATGAGGGATTTGCTGCGGGAAAATATAAAACGCGTTTTTGAATAATGGATTGGTAGAATTAATCTGTTGCTGAAGAAAAGGAAGAGAGGAAGCGTAAATGAATCCAATATTTGTAACCCCAATGTTATTCTACACCATTCTATTCAATTCCGTTCTGTTTTGCTTTATTCTATATATATTCTATATTCTATTCCGTTTCATTGCGTTCCGATCTATTCAACTCCTCTCTTTTCTATTCTGTTCTAATACATTCTGGACTATTCTATTCCAATCCTTTCTATTCCATTCTATTCGATTCCTTTCTGTTCGATTAGCCTATCTTCTATTCTGTTGTTCTCTAATCTATTCCACTCCTTTATAACCTATTCCATTCTGGTGTTAATTTGTTCTAATGACCTTGTTTCATTCATTCAATCAGTCGTTTATTCAAGTATTCATTCATTCATTCATTCGTTCATTCTTTTACCCATTCATTCTTGTAGTCAGCCGATTGTTCACTCACTCATTAAATGATGAATTTTATTAATTCATTCAGTCTATATAGTCAGTTGGTCAGTCAATCAGTCATTCGTTCAGTCGCTTGTCAATCAGTTTGTCAACCATCTACTGATCAAATAATTCTTTCGTTCATTCATTCATGCATTTTGGTCGAGTTGAATTGTATTTCTTTTGATTGACGCGGGAAAAAGCGAAAAGGATTTTAATGTAATATGTAAGCTGCTGACATGTTCAATCGTGTCAGTTCAAATATCAATGCTACGGTAGTGGCCCTTTGGTGTGGAATAACCTTTCTGTTATAACACGCGTTGAGATCTCCCTAGAGGTGCTAGCGTTTATATCCGCTTTCTCAAGACTTTTTATGTATTCTTCGCACTGGGAGCGCCGCTGAATGGGCGGTGTTGCGAGAGTCGGTTCACAAGTCAGTTGATAGAAAGAAACAGAATAGAATAGAGTAGAATAGAATAGAAAAGAACAGGACAGAATAGAATATAACAGAAGAGAATAAATTCGAACAGAATAGAACAGAATAAGGTAGAACAGAATAGGACAGAATATAGAAAAACAGAATATAAAAGACTAGAACAGAATAGAACAGAACAGAATGGAATAGAGAAGAACAGGATGGAATAGAATATAACAGAACAGAATAAATTCGAACAGAATAGAACAGAATAAGGTAGAACAGAATAGGACAGAATATAGGAGAACAGGATATAACAGACTAGAACAGCATAGAATAGAACAAAGCAGAATAGAATAGAGAAGAACAGGACAGAGCAGAATAAGGTCGAACAGAATAGGACGGAATATGGGAGAACAGAATATAAATGACTAGAACAGAAATAGAATAGAACAGAATAAGACAGAATAGAATAGAGAACAACATGACAGAATGGAATATAACAGAACAGAATAAATTCGAACAAAATAGAACAGAATAAGGTAGAAGAGAATAGGATAGAATATAGGAGAACAGAATATAAAAGATTAGAACAGAATAGAATAGAACAGAATAGAATAGAATAGAAGAGAACCGAATAGAAAAGACAAGAACAGAATATAATAGAATAGAACAGAATATAACAGAATAGAACATAATAGAACATAATAGAATTGAATTGACTAAATACGTCTGTCCTCTTATAAATTTTGTTCTGTTCTACAGGCAACGCTGTCTTATCCCATCTCAGGCCAAAACGATTCAAGCAACACGACGGCCTTCGAGATGGCAAAGGGTGGAGTTCCTTACCTATCGCCAGGTGTCGGCGGCTTACAGGGTTTCCTCTGCGAAGCCATTCTGACGTGTCTCCTAGCAACCATTCTTCTCATGACGTTGGTCGACGCCCTTCCGTTTCCACAGCAACCGCTTTCCGCCGCCGCCGTTGGCATGGTAGCGACGGCCGCCACTTCCGCCACGTAAGTTACAAGCTCTGGTGACGTCAACGCGCCGTCTGGCGGAACTGACAGGGTGACAGAATGGCGGTGACGTGACGCGTGACGTCGTTGTGACGTCCGACATGTCAGCGTGACAGATGAGGCCACCCTTGCCACAGTTTCCTGAAACGTCGGGAGTCAATTGTAGTGTCAACATTACCATTCGTCAGAACCGAGAGTATAGCAGGGAATCTGAGCGACGGTTGGCCATACACGCACAGACGATCATGTCTCGCGACTGCAGAAACTAGTGTTTATGAGGTTGATCGAACGTTAGCGTGCCATTTTTTAAAGAGAGAGACATACATACAGACAGACCGAGAGAGTCAAAGAAAGAGACATACAGTCAGAAAGGCAGAGAGACAAAGAGATACATTGAGTCAGAGAGAGAGATAGAGAAATATAGAGAGAAAGAAAGAGTGACCGAGTGAGACAGAGACACAGAGAGACAGATACAGAGTAGAGGTATGATCAAAATTTTTTATTATAATTATTAATAATGACAATAATGATAATAACAATAATATAAAATAAAAAAAATACAAATAATAATAATAATAATAATAATAATAATAATAATAATAATAATAATAATAATAATAATAATAATAATCGTTGGGCCCCATCAATCGCGCTGGTCGAGAGTTTTTGTTAGAGTTAGGCCGCCGTTGTGCCACTGTTTCCGGAGATCCGAGGGAGATTATCTACCTCTTCCAGAGGATCTCAATTTGTACACAGCGATTCAACGCCGTCGCTTTTAGAGGAACATTTGCACCACACCCCGAGGACGAGAACAATGCACTCTACGCTTGAACACTTCTGTATTTTGATTTTTGTTTTAAGCTTGAGTGGTGTTTCAATAAAGATTGAAAATATAATAATAATAATAATAATAATAATAATAATAATAATAATCTATCTCTCTCTCTGACTCAATGCTATACCCCACGCCCGAAATGGATGAGGTTTAGCCGTTCCAGGCACATTGTTTTTAACTTTTTATAAGTCCCTGGGGGAACAAAGTACCTCAGGGCAAAAAAATAATAATAATAATAATAATAATAATAATAATAATAACAATAAAAATTACGACAATTTATATGGCGCAGCTACATAGTCACAAGGGCACCTTACAAAGCAGAAGCAAATTATTATTATCGTTTGTTTGTTTGTATGTGCACTTGTCCACCCCTTCAAGATCGCTACTCAGAGGCGCTCCCGACTGTTGCGCGGACACTGCAACGGAGTTTCACGCCGAAGCGCTGAGTAATTGCAAGTGAAGGACTTGCCCAAGGTCCTGCGCGGCGACTTGAGGTAGATTCGAACCTACAACCATCCGGTTGCAAGGCTACGAACATAACCACTACACCACCGCGCCCCATGTTGAAGATTGAAGAACTGTCTGAAGCTCTTGTCGAAATACCATGGTATTCATTCGGCAGTGCAAAAGACCCACACACACACACACACACAAACACACACAAACACACACACACACAAACACACACACACACAAACACACACACAGCGTCGGTACCTTAGCGAATAAACAAAATGCGTTGACACAATGTCATGACGTAAAGCATCTCCTATCTGTCTTTGCAATGCCTATCATAAATACAAAGATGGCATGACTGAAATGCTCAATGGTTTATGGCCATCATTAATGCATGCGGTACGCAGATAACACCCTCGCGCTATATAAATACTCGACTTACAATCGAAATATGTTTTACGGGCGTTGTATATAGCCACCACACAAACGTCATAAATATGCGATTGCGAGCGGGTAAACAAGGCGTTTGCGTATAATATGTTCGTTTCGGTGATAACTTCAGATAGGCCTACATGACATTGTAACTGTGTTTTATGAGAACTGTCTGCCCATGCGTAAGTATGTGTGTATTTGTGGGATATTGTTGTTTGCGCACATGTGTGTCTAACTGTCTATGCATGGGTGCGTGTGGTATGTGAGTGTGTGTGTGCGTGGTGTGACTCTGTATGTGTGTATTGTGTATGTGTATGTGTATGCGAACGTGTATGCGTGTTTGTGTGTGTGTGTGCATGTGTTTGCACGGGCGCGTATGTGTGTATTCACGTACGCGTGTATGCGCATGTGTGTGTGCGTGTGTGCGTGAGTGCGTGTGCGCGTATACATACTAGCTGTGCTACCCGACGTTGCCCGGGAAATTTTTTTGTTCAACTCCCCACCCCAGGTGAAATCACTTCTTAAATCTGTAAGCTTATAGGTGCTAACTACCGCTTCGAAAATTAAAATGTCCATATCTCGGGTTTTAAAGTGAATTGAGAACTGAAAATAGTCGCGCTGACCTTCAAATTCGCATAAAAAGATAGAAAAAATTCTTGCACGAAATGGAGCGGTTTCGGAGCCTTTCTTGGGACGGAAATGCATGCCCGCCCGCCCGCCCGCCCGCCCGCCCGCCCGCCACAGACAAACGTTTAGCCTTATAATGTAAGATATATGTACATGCGTGTGCGTGTGTGTATGCGTGTGTGCATTTGTGCGTGTGCGTGCGCGCGTGTGTGCGTGTATGTGTGTGTGTGAGTGTGGGCGCCCGCGTTCGTGCGCCAATGTGTGTGTGCCCTATAGCGTGTGTGTGCGTGTTTGTGCGTATGGCTTACGTGAGTCGTTCGTTGGTCTCGTCCGCAGCTGCTGTTAATGTCACGTCAGCTTTCGACGGCTTCCGTCTGATCTACGATCCTTATCTCTCCAGCAACACTTATCCCGATTTCCCCCCTGAAAGCATTTGCGCCAATATTCAATCGACTACGGGGTTCAGGCGCTGCATAAACTTCGCCAGCCACAGCCACTCTCATGCGAGACGTGCGCAGGCAACTGTTGCATGACAATGCGATGACGATGTCCGGCTGTTTGGCGCCTTTGAAGATATTAATAGTTAATCACAGTCCGTCAAATACCAATTTCGTATTGACGCTTTACGCTATTTGTCTATAATGGCCTATTGCCTATAAGTTGACCCATCATCTGGAAGCTGTCTATTGTTGTGCTATCAGTAATTTCCCGGCGCGAGAGACAGTTAATTATTATTACAATTATTATTATTATTATTATTATTATTATTATTATTATTATTATTATTATAATTATTATTATTATTATTATTATAATTATTATTATTATCATCATCATCATCATCATCATCATCATCATCATCATCATCATCATCATCATCATCATCATCATCATCATCATTATTATTATTATTATTGTGTGTGCATGTGTGCGACCTGGTGGCTGATTGGTAACGGGCTTGCGCACGGAGCGGGTGGTTGCGGGTTCAACTCCGGGTATAAAGAGTCGTGGTATTAAATGCCTTGGATTCAATTAAATGCTGTCTGATTCAATTAAATAGTGTCAGGTGTCTAGAAGTGATGTTCGTTTATTGTGTTGCTTGATGCAGAGTCGATGTGACTGGTGGGGTTCTAAATCCAGCGCGGAGTCTTGGTCCCGCTCTGGTCGGATGCGATCTACAATCGACGAAGCTGTCTGATCAACTCATTTACATCACGGCTCCTCTCTTGGGTGCTTCAGTCGCTGCGGCTCTCTACAGGTCAGCGCTCTCTCTATGCGAATCCTATATTATATTTGTGGCGGTCCACACAGAAATCAGCATTAAGTCGGAAATCACACATCAGAGATATTTAGGGAAATAGTATTATGTTTGTGATTTTTTAAATATTTTTGCAGAATTTAATAGAAAAATAAATTTTTAAATTTATTTAAAAAAATTTAAACACTAGTTTTAGAGTTATTTTAATGCAATTAATTAGTTTAATTGGATCACTTTTTTCCTTATAAAATTTCTGTTGGAATAAAGCTAGAGCAATAATTTTTGTGTCATTTTAAAGCCTGAGGCGAGGTCTTTGAAATGATGTATCAAACTCAATATTTTGGAAAATTACCTTAATGCTGGTTTTGGTGTGTGGCGTCACATAATTATATGTAATGTGTAATTGTGCATCGTAATCGTAGTGTTCTAATTTATAAAGCGCCACGCCAAGGCAAACCGACGGCACCAGCTTATTCACGAGCGCTGTGTAATACTGTGTATACTCAGAAGGGTTGTCCAAAAAGTAGTCGGATGGAGGTTGTAGTCCAGTTGCTAAAGGATCAGGGCCAGGGGTGGCAGAGAAGTCGTTAATGTGGATGGTGTTTAAAAGTAAAGGGTTGGATGGTGGAAGATTAGGTGAGTAGGGGTAAGAGTTCTTAAAGGGATGAGACTTCAGTTTCGAATGGAAAGCCCGAGGAGTGATGGGTAGAGGAGCCTTAGGAAGGTGATTGTGGGTGACTGGAAAATATGGAGTAGGAAAGGGACAAGAGCGGAATTCACTAGGCAGATACAAAAGAGCGTGGTGCAGTCACTGCAGTGTTTGAAATGACTGTGTGTATGGGGCTGCTATGTATATATGCATGCATATAATTATGTATGTATGACATGTATATGTATATAATTATGTTTATATATAGACTATTAGACTATGTGTATGTATGCATGTATGTATGGCATTGTATGTACTATGTGCGTATGTATATATATATTACACTAGACAGGGCCTACTACGCCATGGGGGGATGGAAGCAGACTGCTTCCAAATTGGGCCAGGGGGGGAAAGGTTTCCCCCCCTAATGATAAAGTTGAGTATAGAAGATTTCCTCCTGAACATTTTCCCCCGGTATTCCCCAGCATTTGTCATGGACTTCCTCCTGGTAAATCCCCGAACAATCCCCTCCCCATCATAACACAGGGTAAATCTTCATATAATTTGACTTTTGCTTAACACTCTCATAAATTTGTCCTTGCGCTTCCATCACATTCGCACCCATCAGGGCTTGCCACATGGGGGGAGTAAGTAGCCTGATCCAACTTGTGCCAGATGGAAATCCCTCCTTAAGATAGATGGGCATAAGAGATTTCCTTCTGGGCTCCCTCTGTTCTAGCCCTCCCCGCACACCCACGAAAATTCCTCTTGAACGTTCATCCCGCCATCTCAAGGGTAGACATTCATTTAGTAGCCTATGACCTTTGCTTTACAGTCACTTACATTTGCCCCTGCACGTATATGGCGTTCGCTCTCACAACTCATAATTCGGCCCAATTACATTATTTGTTAACATTTTCTTAAAGTATATATTGTATCTACTGAAACTGCATTGGTTTTATAATATAGGTATCAAATAAAATGAACGATATTTTAAGAATGAATTTTAGTTATATGAGCCTAGAAGCAACAATAAATTAGTACTTTGTTTATAGTTAAGGTCTTTTAGTCTGTTTAAGTAAACATTAATCAAGCAATAAAAACTTGGTTGCTCAACAATTGAAGCTCAAAATCAAGTAAAGCAAATGGCTTATAAATTCCTCCCTCAAACATTAAAGCACTATTGAAGTCTGTACAAATGCAAATTGCTGACACTTTTGCAGCCTACATTTGAGGGAAATGTTCGAGAGAATGGTCCTATTGAAACGCTCTGGTGGAATTCAGGGAGGCAATTACGGAGAGTGGTCCTGGGAAATGTCCATTGGATCTGCCTGGATCAGAAAATGGATGTTGCCGAGTATTGTATAACTGACTACTCAATTTGATATACCAAAAGAAATTGATATTTTACTGAATGCTGAACCATTCCAAACTTCACAGGACTGCTACAGTGTTTAACACACTGCTAACCCATAATGAGAAATTTTAGAATGTTACCATTATAAAGTGCAAATTTAAACAAATTAAATCTTGGGGAGGCGATATTTTATTATATCCTAAACCAAGTTTCTGAGCATTAATTCACGAGCAATTTTGTGAAGATGACAGCTTTAAGAGGTAGACTACAATTACAGCGTGCAAATCCAAAAAAGTGAAATTTTCATGACTTTATCGGTCACAAACAGCTAGCAAACACGAGCCTAAAACATGCGCTCTAGTCGATGACAACAGCTAATAATGCGATGGTTTCTGGGGCTCCGCCCCAGACCCGGCTGGGGGAGCTCACGACGCTCCCCCAGACCCCTATAGTCGCTATGGGCTTCGTGCCTTCGGCACTCACAGCTTCGCGCCTTCGACGCTTGCAATATAGACAAAAAGTTTCTGTTAGGGGGGATTGCTTCCACCTCTCAGGGGGGGATAGTAGGCCCTGACACTAGACAACCAATTTTAGCTTTTTTTACTGCCGAAAAAGCTTTGACGGTTGTCTGTAGAATTTGACGTGCTGAACACGACGGTGTTCTCAGAATTGTTGTATCACGTAAGGTTTTTGAGAAAAACGGGGAGCAAGATTTTAACCGAATCTCGCCTGCCGTTTTTCTTTAAAAAAATGAAAATAAATAGAAAATTTGAAGATTTCTCAAAACATTACTTGATTGGACAATTTCAAAGTGATTTTCGTTATCAGCAGCAGAAACTGCATATGAAACACCTGAAAGTGCTCAGGAAGCATAATCACTGTTGTCCAGTGAGTTATGTATATACAATATATATATATTTTATATATGTATAATTGACTATCTCTTTCGTTGTATCTCCATCTCCCTCACTAGACGTATATGCACCACTCTTTCTCTGCCTCTGTCTTTGCCTATGTCTCTGTCTCTCTGTCTGTATCACTACTTCTAACAATAGCAGTGAACGACCTGGTCAGCATCCGCTAATTCTGTTCTTGCCTCTCTCGTGAAACTCCTCGTCCCCCCCTTTCAATACTGTTGTCTGTCCAACTGACGTCTCCGTTCTAGCAATGGTCGTTCCGCTCGTGTCTTATTTAATATCCGATTGGACTCTTGCATAAGCCATAGACGAGGAGGCGTGTTAAAAGCCTCATTTCTCATTCCCTCAATAGGTGTCTGCTTATGCATTTTGCATGTATCTTTTTATAATCGAAGTCACTCAAACAAGAAAAGCAAAATCGAGTACGGCTGTGTCGTGGATTAAGACATAAGATAAGATAAGATAAGAATATTCTTTAATATACCAATTGCTATCCGCATTTTGGTGTAGGCTACATACAAAGTATAATAAACAAACGTACATAATTTCTATATCCAATCAATGTCAAAGTGTTTTAGAATAGCATAAAATCCTAAGTCCAAATCCAATATAAATTTTAAATTTAAAAAAGAAGTTCTTTTAATGACGAACAATTTATTCTACACTTTGGTTTATATGGTATTACATTTAAATATGATAAAGCATTGACGTAGGAATTTGTCGAGCTTCTCTTATCTGCTTGCTTAATATAGCTTGGCTGGGTTCTTAAAATGGTGAGGTCCCTATTGAAACGAGTAGCGGTGATGAAGGATCTCATGCGCCTATTATTACTGTATTTTATTGGAAAAATAATGAGCATGGCCGAGACTATAATGATGCCGTCGTCATAAAGACCTGTGCAGTTGGATTTTTTATTATTTTTTTTTTATTTATTTTTTTTATTTTTATTTATTTATTTATTTTTTTTAAAGCAGTTTTAAACTAAATTCAAAAAGAAAACAAACTAACAAACAGTGTCTACCCGCAAGTTTTGGTGCCAAAGGGTCATCCCTAAAGGAGCAGCAATGCCCCGCTGCAAGGGAACCCAGTTTGAAATTTCACTGAATTTAAGTAGGTAGCAAAGATGAACAAACAGCAATCAAAATATCTTCAAAGTTATATCAACAACTGTCAAAATTTCTTCATTCCAATCCAATTAGATGCTTTTTAAGTTCTTTTTTAAATATTCTTAAAGTAGGCACATTAGTCAAAGGAACAGGTAAATTATTCCACACACAGGGTCCACGATAGGAGATACAAAACTGCCTAGTTTTAGTACGTGCAAAATCTTGATGGTATTTATTACAGGATCTGGTGTAGTGACTGTGAACATCCATATTACACTGAAAGTATTTAGTAAACGATTCTGGTAATAGCTTATGTTTAAATCTATACATAAATGTCCCAATCTGTAACTCATTTATATTTGACAATGACAATATCCTAAGCTTACTAAAGCATGCAGAGGTACTTTCATTATATTTAAGACCACAAATAATCCGAACAATACGCTTCTGAAGTAGAATAAGTCTGGTCAAGTGAGAGTGATAGTTTGAGGCCCAGATAATATTGCAATAGGAGAAGTAAGGAAGAATGAGAGTGTTATACAGGTTGATCAGGATAGGTCTCTGTAGCACATGTCGAATCCGGTAGATGATTCCAATGTTTTTAGCAACTTTTTTGGCTATTATTGAAACATGGTAATTGAAAGTCAAGTGTTCATCAACATAAACACCTAGAAATTTTGTAGTAGCGACTTGGGCAATTTCTTTGCCATCAATTTTGATACCAGTATTAAGGATCGGGAGGATTTTATTTTTTGAACGAAATATAATGTAATTAGTTTTGGATAAGTTTAAGGATAATTTATTAGCCTTAAACCATTCAGAAAGACAATCTAATTCCTTTCCCGCTCTGGCATACAACAATTCAAGAGATTTATCAGATAGAAATGCATTGGTATCATCTGCAAAAATTATGAAATGAAAGCTTGATGAAGAATTTGTAATGTCATTTATGTATATCAGAAATAGCAGTGGACCCAATATCGACCCTTGTGGTACTCCACATCTGATACTCAATTGCTCCGAGAAATGATTATCATATGAGACATATTGTTTTCTATTATGAAGATAGTCACAGAACCATGCAAGTCCAATCCCTCTGACACCATAGTGTTCAAGTTTACCAATAAGAATTTTATGATCGACAGTGTCAAAGGCCTTGGATAAGTCAAAAAATATCCCGATTGAGAATAGTTTATTATCGATAGCCTCTGTAATTTTTTATGCATTTCTAATAGTGCCATGAATGTGGAATGACCTGTTCTGAAACCATATTGGCTGTTAGTTATTTAACTTTCCTCATTATGTTATCATAAAAGAATCGCCTTATGGTAACGTTTACTATCATAAAGCAATAGCTCTATGGTACCGGTTATATCTCTCTTTCGCAATAATTGCTATAATTATTGACATTTATAATATTTATTGCAAACGGACTTTTAGTCTGGTGACTGTTTTCACTAATTGCTCTCTGCATCATACTGTAACTGAGCTGCTGTTTCTGAGAGCATAATAATAATATTAACCACCTTGTCATGCTAACAACGTTGAATCGCTTATACATGGTTATGGTTTTGGTTATAGTTATCAAATTCTGGCGCAATCAGTTCCCTGCATGCTATCTAAAGTGTTTATCACTTTATTTATCACGTAGAAATTAACAAATAAAAACAAATCATTTTCCCAAAAAGATGACGGTAGCCTATTTCGTTTATAATTAAAAAAACTTACGGCATCATTAGTAATAAGTATCAACTCTAAGAACACTTGGTCATTGTCATCACAAATTGCTTCCGATTCATATTTTCATATGGCCGATGACTGGCACTCGTTATTGCTGACACTCGTATTATTATTATTATCATCATTTTACTCGCGGTACCTCAATTCCTTGGAGATTTCAAAAAAATTATCTGGAGACTTTAAAAAATGCGTTCTGGAATGACTAGAACTTGTCAAGTTCAGAGGGAGCGAAGGCGCCTACAATTCTACAATTAAATAAGTTCACTGAGAAAACGAAATCAGGCCTATTGTGACGTCACTTCGATCAGGATACAGATCAACTGTCATATAATTTCATTAATTTTGAGAATACAAAACTATGCCTATGCCTATTGTAACGTCACTCTGATTTTGATATTATTTTACCATTATATAATAAGTTCACTTCGAGAATTTAAAAAGCTACTCTTATTGTGACGTTATTTCGATTATGATGCAAATGTACTTTTATAGAAGTGCATTTTGAGAAAATAAACAAGGTCTATTGCGACGTCACTTCGATTATTATACAGACCTACCAGCACATTATGTACATTTTGCGAATATAAAACGGTCACCGTTTATGACGTCACTTCGATTTTGATACAATTCTACTATTAAATAAGTTCACTGGGAAAACGAAATTAGGTCTATTGTGGCGTCATTTCGATTATGGTACAGATCTACTCTCATATATTATCATGTTCGTAATACAAAACTGGGGTTGTTTTAACGCAACTTCGCTCTGATTATGATACAAATCTATTATTATACATTCAGTCTGAGAATAAAAACAAGGACCATTGTGACGTCACTTCGATCATGATAGAGATCTACTATTAAAGAAGTTTATTTTAAGAATAAACTAGGCCTATTGTGACTAACCTGTATTATGATACAGATCTACAAATTATTATAGAAGTACATATTGAGAGTATAAACCAGGCCTATTGTGACATCACTTCGATTACTACATAGATCTACCGTAATAATTATTGAAGTTCATTTACATAATCTAAAATGAGGCCTATTGTGACGTCATTACGATTACATTGCAGATCTACTATAAATTCACTGAGGATACGAAATTAAAATTTATTATGACGTCAAACAGATTATGACACAGATCTATTGTCATATAATTTCATTTTGAGATCACATAACTGCAGTGGTGATCAAGAGACAAAACTAAGCCAAGTCGATGAAGTCGATCGAGTCGATTGTCGGTCGAGCCAAGTCGATCGTAGCCAATGACTCGATCGACTGCGGGGTATAAACTAAGCTTATACTTATTCTTATTGTTATTCTTATGGTTATATTATATCGTTAGTACTGTTCACAATTTGTTTGTCTTTCTGTGAACTTTGAGCTTATTAATTATCAATGTGGGATAAATATGTTGTGCGATTCTGACGCAAGAATTGGTAACCTTTGGTAACTTTGGTGTAAGCCGAAATGCGGTATCATTGGCTGATTATTGTACAATATTATATTCTATCGTCTTCGTATTTGTGAACAGGCCCACGATGAGAATTGTAGAAAAATAACCGAGGGCCAAACATTGATTTATGCGGAGTTTCCATGGGCAACGAAAACCTTACTGTGCTGTTCACAGAAAGACTTTGGGATATCAACTCCTAACCCCACGGCAATTCTCACACCGCCTAAACCCATTGTTATAATTGAGTGAAATGAACCAGTTTGCTAACAGGAATCGAGCATTTCTAATAAATTGTAATCCTACCCGATCCAATCCAGTATTGTCTTATCTATATTTGTTCGCAAAACCAAACTGCGATTAGCAGTTGGCCGATAAAGAATATGCTTACCTGCTTATCTAACAATAATTTCCATGGCGCTATTTTCGTAGAGCATAAAACACCGTGGGCGGGTTAACTGAACGCGTTTCTAAGTAAAAGTCCAAAAATAAAACCAGAAATGAGTCAATGCGCAATCTTTGGGACAAAGGTCAGACTGGATCAGACCGGTGTCATCTGATCCTGATTCTATTTCTGTTACGGAATGACAGTGTGTTGGAAGATTTAGATGGAAGTGAGCGGAGTTTGGAGAAAAAATGGACGGCAATCACACGCAGATATGCACTTAAGCATCACCTACGGTAACCGCTGCTGCTGGTGCTGCTGCTGCTGCTGCTGCTGCTGCTGCTGCAGGTGTTTCAACAAATAACCTCATTCCAACTAACGACCGAATGTCTGCTATTCATTCTGCAATGCTGCAAAACAGCTTGCGCGTGCGTGTGTATGTGTGTGCGTACATTGTGCGTGAGAGTTTGTCTCAGTTTGGACGTGTGTGTGTGTGTGTGCGCGCGCGACTGCGCGTGTGTGTGCATGTATGCGTGTGCATGTGTATGATACTGTGTATGTGGGTGTGTGGGTGTATGTATATGTGTGTGCGTGCCGGCACATGTGCATATCTGTTTGCATGTGTGTACATGCTTGTGTGTGTATGTGTGTGTGTGCGTTTGTGTGTGCCCTCGCACGTGTGTATATGCTTGTGTGTGTATGTGCGTATGGGCATGTGTTTGGGCCACCAATCTACGTCTGAGTTTATTTTAGTTCTGTATCTTTTTATTTCCAAGATGCATCAAAACGTCTGGCTGTCTCGCGTGAGTGTGAGTGAATGTGTGTGTGTTTGTGTGCATGTGTGTGTGCGAGTATGTGTGAGTGTGTGCATGTGTCTCCATGGCTTTGCTTACGCGTTGGCGCATTAATGTCAGTATGTAAGCTTACGTAGCCAATGTCCGCCTACTTATGTCCTCGTGTATGTATTCGCGTTTTATGTTCCATTCATGTCCGCTGGTGAAGCGTATGTGGGTGGGCGAGCGCGTGTGAGTGCGCTTGCACGTGTATGTGTGGATGTGTGTACTGCTGTGTGCTTGTCTGTCAGCGCATGCGCGGGGGCGTGCCTCTCCCGACAGGAGCTGATTGGATTTTGTTGACGTCATTAGTTCAATGCGCCATCTGGTGACGTCTGTCTAAAATACTTCACAGTACATCTGCTTCGGCCATTATACGCTGAAAACGTTTTTTCGTTTAGCGCACGAAAAAGATTTTAATTGCTTAAAGGTGAATAGTTGGTTTTGCTAGCACTGTCGGAATAACAGTCAATTATTATTGGTGAACTTGGCTAATTCTTTCTTTTTATCGTGTGTGGTAAGAAACAAGGCTATTGACTTTGAGACAATGTAAGGGAATTGACAATGTAAGGGCATTGACAATGTAAGGGCATTGACAATGTAAGGGCATTGACAATGTAAGGGCATTGACAATGTAAGGGTATTGACAATGTAAGGGCATTGACAATGTAAGGGCATTGACAATGTAAGGGCATTGACAATGTAAGGGCATTGAGCCATTGACAATGTAAGGGTATTGACAATGCAAGGTCATTCTGAAGAGAAAAAGTCTATTCCAGAAGATCATCTGGAGAAATGACAATAATTATTACTTGGTCAAATATTGTTCTATTTTTATTATTCGTTTATCTGCCTGCTCGGGTCGATAAGTGCTTCATTCGATATTGCACTATACTTAACACTTAAGGGTTAGCGGAGTCAAATGTCATTTCAAGGCCAAAAGCCTAAAGGTAAGAGAACTGGTCATTGTTCATTCAAAGTGCTTTATTTGGATAATTCTGGGCTGTGGTAATTTTCCCCTTGAATTTGAGCCTGGTCTTTTATTATTATTTTTTCATTGTATTCCTTTTCGACTCGAGCAAACAGGTAAAAACAGTGATAAAAATTGCAATATTTGGCTGGGCATGACCATTTCCCAGCACATATTTAATAATAATTATAGCCATGGATCATCTCAAATTCTGTAGCCTTTTGACCACTGGTTGCTCTTTCTCTTTTCAAACCGAGAAATGCAAGAGAGAATAATTATAAGGGCCTATGCCGAGTTCGACAATTATTATTAGACGAGATGCGATCATTTTCCCATTATTTCCTCTAGTTTTTAATATAGCCATGGATCATCTCACATTCATTCTGTAGCCTTTTAACCACTGGCTGCTCTTTCTCTTTTCAAATGCAAGAAGAAAAGATTATGCCGAGTTCGACAATTATTATTGTACGAGAAGCGATCAGTTTCCCATTATTTCCTCTAGTTTTTTTCTTTATTAATATCTCTATGCATTTATACAACCATGATTACTAAGGTGGAGTGAAATTTTTTTTTCTTGAATTTCAAAATGCCTGGGTGCGGGAAAGTTGCATTATGATCTAAGAAGTTCATATGAATTTTTTTTAAATTTTATTCCTTCTTTAAGTGGCGCCCCAACGATATAATAAATTTGCTATTATTTGAAAAAAATCGAAATTTCTTGTTTTTCCTAGTAATGTTTGTCAACCTCTTAACCATATTGCAAAGCAAGTTTTTAACATGGAATAACGCTTTTAAAGAGAATACCTGCCTAAACTCTTTTTATTGTCATATTTAGGTGATTACAGACTGGTCATAAAAATCTACACCATACATTATTTTTGCCGAAATTTGTTTAATGCTTAAATAATTTATATTGCTATTTTCGAGCACTCTAAAATGCTTAAGTGTAAAAATGTGCCTACTTTCTCGAGCGTTTTAATCTATAACTTCAATTAAAATGTTTGTGATTGAAATAAAATTTGAATTTAAATGAAAACATAAATTTCAATTAAGATTTGTATTAAAATCTTTCAAAAAATTAATTTCTTGATATTATCTTATAAATGTTTTCTAAAAGTTACTCCGACTTCAAAGGAACCAAAGTTTGCAGCAAGTGGCAATCACAATCAGACTGCGAATAGCTGGTTTGTGGTTGAAGTCTTCGAAAGCGATTATAGGCCCAGCTCATCAAAATGTAGGCCTAATGGACAAGATAAAACTCTATCACTACAAGTATAAAAACTAACTTGCTCAAGCCATATAAATTGCGGAAATATGACCAGAAATACATATCTAACATTGAAGAATTTGCGAAGCAATCTGACATTCAGTTACTTGATATTGTGGCATGTAGGCCTATTAGTATATGGAGATAAATAATTGCACGTGTGCAAAAAGTACCAAAGTTCAAATGGCAAATAAGTGTCTTAAGTTTTCCTTCGCTCAAGTACAATCTGGTATTTTCAGTTATTTGGACTCAGAAATGTCAAGCCATAATAAGGAATCAGACACGTATCAAATTCTTCAACAGACAATCATCGCTGATAATTGTCAACAGTGTTAAACAACAAAGAATCGGAAGATGAACCAATTACAATTAACTCCAAACAATATAAAAGTGCACTAATACGTTCAGATTTAGGGCTGACCTTCTTTGGCTCGGGAATGATACATACAAAGTCATACATGGCATTTCTAATCGTTGTGCTGCTTTCTGGCAACAGCAGTTTTGTCAATTTTACAAGATGTTGGTGTTGTGCACAACATAGATTAATCTATGGCGATCTATAGGACAGGCCGATATTAGTAAAGTTCGAAGAGAATGGTTAAAAGTTCAAAAACGTCCACAGTGTAATTCCGTAAAACAACTATCTGGATTGTACCTCGATGTGCGTAAAGATAGGACCAGAGTGCAAATGAAAAATGGCAATAAATCGTGTTTTAAAATCATTCCTGAAGATCACATAGCACTTGTGCTTGAAACCATTTTACAATATCTGGGTCATGCTACTCAGGACTGAGAGTAGATCATCTAAAAATATTCATACAAATATCACCAAGCGTTTGTTAGATAATAAAATAGCAACAGTTACTGAAGATTTAGTTGCCATTGGTTGCGACTGAACTAATGGCAATACTGGTGTAGTTGGTGAGATCATGAGTCTTTTGGAAATACAACTTGGTAGACCACTACATTGGTTTAATTGAATGTTGAATGCCAATGAATAGACTCTGCGGCATCTAATTCAAAGGCTAACTGGTGGAACACAAGGTCCAACATTATTTTCAGTAAACATAGTCAATTCTCTAGGACACTGTGATTCATTATCTGAAACATTGCAACGCAATTGAGTTAGAGAACTGCCCAAATATGGAAGGAATCAAATTAAGTACCGATCAGCAACATTTGAACAATACAATTACTAAATTATGCAAAGCTGCATCATGTGGCATTTGTTCACCAGACATAGATCTCTACTTTCAAAAGCCAGCTCCTGTTAGCCACTGAAGGTGGTTGATAACAGCAAATCCCAAATAGAATTTTGAGACTATAGGAACGGAAAGTCCAAGTGATAATCTGTTAGTGTGAGAGTCTATACATCAGTCTGGCTTCCAAGCACCTGCGGATGATGATAAAATAATCTAGATACTGCAACATAATTTACGAGACATTGTAGTTGAAGTTATTAAAGGAAATGGATATTTCGCCATGCAGAAAATATACTACTTGCAATGTTTGTTCAACGAAAGATCTCATATCCGTGAGCTAGAATGCAGACAAAATTCTTGCTGCAAGAGTTGAAAAAGCATCATTATCAAAAATCATGAAATTATTTCGAGTAGGCTTAGGACTAAGCTACTCTTACTCGACTTTCATCCTGAAGATATAGCCTATATTGACCAAGTCGAATGGCAAATAGCAGATCGATATGAGCCACCTCTCATGAAACATGTTGCAGACAAGGATGTAGCAAATTGTGTAAAATGTACATAAACTAAATCAGAGTTTTGCATAATTTTGACTTAAGAGAAACCTCTTAAATGAAAGTGTATTTTAGAATACAGAATATGATAGTTAATTCTGTCATCATTATGCAGCATTGCAACAATGGTTTGTTGTCCTAAGTTGCCCATGGCTAAAAGCACATTTTAACGAAAAATTGCAAATTTTGTCAAAAATTTTCGATTTTCTTTATAGTTGGGGCACCTCTTAACAAAGGAATTAGTTCAACATATTTTGCAAAACAACTAACCATATCAAAATGCAACTTTTGCACACCCAGGCATTTTTAATTTATGACATAAAATTTTTCACCATTGCATTCACTCCACCTTAATGATTACCCTGAATTTAGTGTCAATGTTGTTCTTCTGTGTGAATTTCGTTCAATCAAGCAGAAGCATAAAGTTAATCCAAATCTTCGGTCATATTTCATGATAAAAGGAATTTAATTGCTTACAAATGATCCAGGTTAAGAGGTGCCAGGCGTATACCGTCCTGGTATTTTAGGGTTCTATTGTAAGTATTGATACAAGCCAGCATGTCTTCTTCTTGCACAAGTGCCTGCATGTACAATTGTAGGCCTACATAATTATAGGATCATGATGCGCAATAATACTCAGTGTCGATGTTCCTATGAGCTTGATATAAACATAAAAACAGAATTGCACCTCAGTGCCTACATAGACACACTGATGCATCAAATGCAGATCTGTATGTAGGTCAAGCTATGCCTTTCTGCGTTGATGCCTCTATAAACGTGTTGGTCGCGGTGGTGTAGTGGGTATGTTTCTTCGCCTTGCAGCCAAAGGGTTGCAGGTTCGAATCCACCTCAAGTCGCCGCGTAGGGACCTTGGACAAGTCCTTCATTCGCAATTACTCGGCGCTTCGGAGTGAAACTCCGATGCAGTGCTCGCTCTGTAGTCGGGAGCGCCTCTGAGTAGGGAACTTGAAGGGGTGCTATAGACCTACCAAGTGCGCATACAAATACAAACAAACAAACAAAACGACATAAACACATATCATTACACTTCATGGCCAATACACTAATATGTTTCTGTAGGCCCACGTAGGATAAAACCTATGCAATTATTCTGCTCTTATGTACAATGTATACTGGCGTCACCTCTTCATAAAAGCGGCCTTCTCTACGTTAGTCCCGTGATTAGGTCTAACACGTCAGCGCATGCACACATCCTTCACGTCGCGCAATGCAAATCGTTTATCATCCATGCAGCGCCATTTTGTATTAATAAACATTTGGCATTGAGGAAACTAATTAATGTAATATGCCGATCGTTTTAGGATACTGTTCGCATCGACCGACAAACGAATGTTCTTCACGGAGGGAGGAGGAGAAGAGAAGAGCAAGAAGAAGAATAAGAAGTAGCAGCCAGTCTCCACAGCGTCCAACGCCGTCTAGAAACCATAACAGTACTATACGTCCTGTGTCCACTTCACCTGATTCTCTGACATGTAGCTTGACAGGTATAAGGCCACGTGTATGGTCAGCCGTACTCTAGTTGCGAGGAGGTTAGATTGAGGCAAGGGGAGAATATAATAGGCAGACGGAGAATGCAGAAGGATAGTAAGGCAATTATTATTAAGAGAGAAGCGGAGGCGAAAGAAGACAGTCAGGCAGACAGTAGATAGATGGAAGGATATTAAGTAAGTGAAAAGGGAAAGGCAGATTAAGGCGTACAATGAGAAGCAAGCAGTGAGATTATGAGGCGTCATGGAAGAGATATACAGGAAGACAAAGAAGTATGGAGATGGAAGATGGCATAGACAGAGAGAGACAGACAAAGAAACAGACGGACAGGCAGACAGACAGAGACAGACAGAGAGAGACTAAGAGAAAGGCATGTAGAATGAAACGAAGGACTTTACAGCAAAATGAATAATTGGTATAATTGAGAAAAATACGAACTCGTAAAAATTCAGCGAGACAAGAAGAGGAAGCGAACCAGAGAAAGAAAACAGAACGAGGCATAGAGAGAAACAAGGGTGAGCGACAAAGACAGCGACAGAGAAAGAGAGACACAGAGAGAGACAAAGAAAGAGACAAAGAGAGAGAGACAAAGAGAGAGAGACAAAGAGAGAGACAAGAGAGAGAGAGACAGAAAGAGGGCTGGCTGAATGCTAAGAAGCGTGATCGTAGACAAGAAAACAGATAGAAAACTTAAGGCAAAACCTATCATGGGATCATCGAGAGAGAGAAAGACACAGACAAAGACAGACAAAGACAGACAGACAGACAGACAGACAGACAGAGAGCAATAAGTGCAGCAGTCATCCCTAGATCTGTTTTCTAACAGATGGACTGAAGCGCAACCTTTCCGCCATCAAGAGATGTTCTTGTTGCTGCTGCATGGTTGCGGTTGTTATGATGTTGTCTTAGAAACGAATCCTCTTCATCCAGCTTCTGTTTTTCTCGATTTCTGCACTCAGCAGACTGCACTGCCGACACCTGTCGACAACATAAGACACTTCCTCCAGTCAAGACACTATGGCATTGCTCTTCTCCTATCGAATAAATATAATATAAGCTTCGTTTCAGACATGACTTAATAAAGCTTCTTATGCTGGGGCGTGTTAAGCTAAAAAGTAGAAAGCTAATAGGCGAACAGGATCCGACTTCTGTCGACGTTGTTGTTATCTGCCACAGATGGATAAACAACAAACAACCTTTGCATATCATGAGTATATTAAGCAGAATACCCTTATGCGTGGAACATTTTGTTCAGGCATGTTATTATAGGACAACATTTGCAGTTACCGATTGGATACGAGAGAGGTAACAGGAAAGCAGCAAGACAAAATACGCAGACAGACAGATAGAAGGGTATGATAGATGGATAGATGGATGGATATATGGATATGGATGAATGAATGAATCAATAGATGGATGGATGAATAGATGAATGGATGGATGAATAGATGGGTGGGTGGGTGGAAATAGGGATGGTTGATGGTTGAGTGTGTGGATAAGTGGGTGGGTGGATGTGTAGATGGATGGATTGAATGGATGGACGGACGGACGGGCGGACGGACGGATGGATGGATGGTTGGTTGGGTGGACGGATGGATGGATGGACGGAAGGACGGATGGATGGATGAACGTGTTTTGAACAAATGGGGTGGCAGAATGAATGAATGGACAAATGAATAAACAGATGGGTGGATGGATGGGTTGGTGTGTGTGGGTGGGTGGTTGGTTGCCATGGATGAACAGGTGAAGTTTGTAGCATGATCCTGGTGGCACGTAGCAGGGAGGTATGAAGAGAACGATTAAACGTTCGGTGGGTGTTATAGAAGGGTGTGAGAGATATAAAGCAGCACTCAGGTGGTCTAGCAGGTTGTGTCTGACAGCGGCGAGACGTACAAGTGACACCAAAGGAGAGTGGACCCGTGAGACTTAAGCGAGGAAATCTCTTTTAGTACGTTGTCTGTTTCACTTAGTCAATATGCACATTATTATTAGTAGTAGTAAATATTTATTTATTTTATTTATTTCTTGCATTGCTACTATAGCCCCGTCAACCTCTCTACTCAGAGACGCTCCCAACTACAGCACGGACACGTGCATTCGAGTTTCACGCCAAAGAGCGCGAGCAATTGCTAGTGAAGAATTTGCTCCCGGTCTCTTCGCAGCGGCGGCTTGAGGTGGATTCAAACCTGGAACCATCAGGCTCAAAGACACCAAACCCACCACTAGACCACTTTGATATAAGGCGTTACTAATGCACAAAGTATCCGCCGATGGTAGCCTGCACACAAACCAAACCGCAGTTAGATCAATCGCGGGGCTCCAAAAGATCAGAGGCAATTTAAAAGAAGATCATGTTTGTTTATGTAATTAGTCGAATCATAACAATACAGAATATTACATAGAATTATTATGTCAATAACAATATTAACATCCAGTCGTCACTCCTCATAATTGGCACTGGCAGAAAAATACACTTCTACAAAGCTGAGGAGAATGGACATAGCGCCAGTAGTGGCGCTAGGGGGAAGGGGGGCTAGAGAGCTAAACCCCCAAAAGGCATGAACTTTTATATGTAAAAGTGAAAATTTCCTTGCTGGACCCCCCTGAAAACTGAAAACCATATGCAAAAAAAGTCGTCAGAAATTTTTGCGGCTGAAAATTGGATATTTTCCTCAGATTTCAGCCTCCCCCAACTTAAATCCTGGCGCCGCCACTGCATATGGCATAAATCTAATTATTTAAGGTTTTGCACTTGACTTGTAGGGTTTCAACAATGTTTTTAAACGAATAATTGCCAACCATTTTTTTATGAATACTTTTGAGAATGGTTTGGAAGACCAAAGGTGACCTTTCCGCTAACGTTCTACAGCTGTTTCAGTACTTCCCTTAAGATAGCAATCAGTGCATTCGTTGGAACTGATAGGAGATTCGAGCTTTTCCCATGCAAATATAATATGCTAAACAATCTAGCACACATGAGCGATAAACCAAACCGATGCTACCCACAACAGAAACATCCATTGTCGCAATCAAGAGCTCTTGCAAAACAACCGAATTGCATTAAAAAAATAATATTTCAACGTGTAAAGTAGTTATGTAGAACGGCGGACGGGCGGATCTTCGCAGTTGTCCTGCTTGACCAAGGATACGTGTCGAACCATCTCGTCCCCCACCATTGAGGCCCTAGCCTTATTCTATGAGCCCCATCCTTAATCCACGAGGCCAAGACTGCACGATCGAATATTATCCCTACTGCAGACAACTTAACAACGAAAACATTTTTAACGAGGATGCTTTATTTAAATGTCCAGTTATGTAATCCAAAGTTCAGTATAAATAGTCGGTTCATTATAAGAACATATTTATAAATTTATATGACTACCTGGGGTATCCGGCGTTGCCCGAGAAATTTAGGACTCGCCACGCTCCCACCGACCCCCTAACTCGCCGGCCCACTTTGCCTCCACCTCTTGGGGTACTCTGCATTTCCCGATAAATTTCGCTTTTGGCCCACTCGAAACCGCCCCAGCCGCCCGCTCCCCAACCGACCGCTTTCCACCCCATCCAACCAACCCCACTCCACCCACCCAAATCCCATCCTCATCACACTCCGACCTCCTAACCGGTACGCCTCTCGTGATACTTTGCGTTTACAGGAAAATTGTTCCCCCCCAACAATACCCTGCGTCCAGCCGGCCCCTGCGGGGCGAGGTGTGTGTTGGGTGGGGTGAGGTCGCCCATGTAGCACTATGGCTGTCTAGCTGCAACGCTTCCGGTGAAAAAGTACGAAACTATGTCGAGGGAATGGAAATTTATAGCGACAGTTAGGATTTTCGCTCCCCACCATGGCCTCCAGGGTGGTAGAGATTCGCCAACACCTACAGAGGGTGTCCCATGCCCAGAAAGACACAGTAGTGAAGGCTTGGAGTGAAAAGCTCAAAGAGTGTGGAAGTGCATCCTGGTCAAACAGGGAGAATTTCGCTTTCCCCCACCCTGGCCTTTATGGTGGTAGAGATTCGCCAACCCCTCCAGCGGGTGTCCCATGCTGGCCAACACGGACACAGTAGAGAAGGTTTGTAGTGAAAGGCTCAACAACTGTGGAAATGCATCTCCAGTCAGACAGACAGACACAGGATCTTCTTTTTATTTATATGAATTTAGAATTTATGTGTGTTATGTTAAAACATTTGACTTTTGATTTGTTCTATAGAATGATGACATAGTTTTTATACCATGTTTGTACACCATGCTATATCTACAATGTACTTATTGTAGGAGCAAGACTCTAGACTCTAGAAAGTCTAGAGCCTGAGATAATTTTTATGAAACAAGCTGTTTCTAGACATAGTTTTTAAGCCGTTAACAAAACGCAGTGCCATCAATGCCTGGTTGCCAAACTTCAGTAGGCCTACAGGAGGACAATAGGTCTACTCTACACACAGGCTAGTCGATCTTTCTTAGGCCATGCTTCTAACTGGACTTTCAACCGATGTTTATTTTGCGCACTCGGCATAAAACCAATACAGAACCTTGGTTCCATGATCCCATGATCCGTTCGTGGAAACATTGGGGCAAGAAAGACAATGAAGTTTCTTGTGTTCCTTTCTTTATTTGTTTTCCATTTGCTCTGCAATGAAATAAAATTGAGTGAGACCTATTATTATAGCGGGTGGTATGGAGTCTCATATAATGATAATCACGAAACAAGGAATCATCGCCAATTGACGAGGAATTTCTACGTCATAGCCGAACTTGGGGATCGATTAGTAAAGTTAAAGACGAAACTGGAGCAGTTGGAGTCAGTTCCGTCTCTGAAGAACATCTACAGCGATATAGCATTCCGGGTTGGGAGACTCGAAGGTAGGTCTAACACTTAGCAAGATCTAAGAAGATAATATCACTCATCTACAGGGTGCGCAAAAAAACTAGGCTTTTTGCCAATATCTCGACAAAAAGAAAGAATTCCCAAGCGAAATTTTAAAGGCTTATAGACAATTCATATTTACACATCATTGCCAGACTTCATCAAAATATTTTAAACAGAACAAAAGTTATATCACTTTTAGTGAGGCCACCCACCATTAAAAAACGTAACGCAACAAAAAGTAACAAAAACAGTGATTTTATCAAGTCATATCTCAAATAATCGTTATCAAATAGCCTTGATATTGATAGATGATCATTATTATTACTATTTTAAAAAGAAGCAGGGTACCAGCGTAGCTTTTCGTCACTGTGAAGTCACTTAGCAAGATAACAATCAAGTTGGTAAATAAGGAATCTGTCAGATTCATAATTTTGATATTAAAGCAATGAAATTCAAATTTCTAAAAAATTAAAATGGCCAAGGTGTCAATGACAGACAAAATGTTTATTCAGACACCTCTTGAGCAAGATCCTGGAGATATAAGGCTATGAGCAACGTTTACTTTGATAAACAGTGAAAGAGCAAAAATTACGAGTTACTGAGATTTAAGAGATTTGCCGTAGATGAACGGAGATCGGCTCAATGTCGATTGTTCTGGTTTCATTGAGAATGCCAATGGCCCCAACTCTCCGGATTTGAACCGGATGGATTGATAATCAATTGAGAAGAGATATGCTGGAGAAATATAACAATCTGCAACCAAAACCAAGAGCAGTAAGAGAATTGATGGGCGCATTGGAGTTGATATGAGAAGATTTGCCTTTGGAACGGGTCAACAATGCCATCAAGAACTTTGCAAAGAGACTCAAAAGAAGTTTTGGCACAGGTGGTGGGCACATTGAACACAAGTTGTGAATCGCTATCAAGTTAATTTCTAAACAGTTAATTGAGATATGACTTGATAAGATCACGTTTTTGCTACTTTTTGTAGCGTTACGTTTTGAATCGTCAAAAAACGGTGGGTGGCCTTACTAAAAGTGGTATAACTTTTGTTCTGTTTGACATATATTGATGCATTCTGGCCATCATGTGTAAATATGAATTGTATTGTATTGTATTGTATTGTATAAAGACATTTATAAAGCGCCTCTACTAGGGTGAACCGTTCAGAGGCGCTCCCAGTGCGCAAGGCCACGAGAGAAGAAATAGGTTTTAAGAAAAGAAAATGAGGAGGAGGGATTACCTGTCAGAAGTTGAGATCGAGTAGAAGGAGAGAGCGTATTCCAAAGAGAGGGGCCAATTGATGTAAAGGAACGGGACTGAGCCATAGCAGTTCTAGTAGGAGGTACTAGAAGTTCAAATCTGTCTAAAGAGCGGAGTGGACGATGTGAGGAGGCTGAAACTGGCCTGCGAATTCCATTGGTTAGATATTTTGGGGCAAGACCCCGTTGTGCTTTAGAGACCAAAATGAGAATTTTGAACTTAATGCGCGCAGTTAGAGGAAGCCAATGGAGCTGCTCAAACATAAAAGTAGAGATATGAGAGTAGCGTGGAAGGCGTGCAATTAATCGGGCGAATTGTCTATAAGCCCTTAAAGTGTCATTTCGACATTCTTACTTTTGGTCAAGACATTGGCAAAAACCCTAGGGGTTCTTTTTGGCCAACCCTGTACACTGGGAATTATCTTTAAACTCAGCAATTTAGCCTATAGCCGATATTTAACTTTAGGCCATTTTAAAAAAAAAAATTTCTATTTCCCGTATTTGCTATAACAAGCCTTGGAGCTCGCTACTCAGATGCGCTCCCGACTACAGCGCGGACGCTGCATCGGAGTTTCACGCCGAAGAGCAAGAACAATTGCGAGTCAAGGATTTGGTGAAGGTCGATCAATAGAGTCGTGCCAGTTACAACTGGCATGACTGGACTGTGGAGCGCGAGGGTGTAGTGGGTATGTTCGTTGCCTTGTAGCCGGAGGTTTGCAGGTTAGAATTCACCTCAACTCGCCCCGTAGGGACCTTGAGCAAGTCATTCACTTGCAATTGCTCAGCGCTTTGGCGTGAAATTCCGATGCAGTGTCGGCGCTGCAGTTGGGAGTGCCATGATTGAGGAGTGAGCGTGAAGGGGCGGTATGGCATATGCACATACAAACAAACAAACTTGATTAAAAGTTTGGATAAAGGCCAAAAGCACGGGCTTGTGCACAAGCAAGGTGGCTGAATTGTGTGGGTGCGAGTCGGCCTACTCTTTAAATTCCTGCAAGCTAGAAGATCATGTTCACGTTACGGCCTTCTATGTCCCGAGTGCTGTGATTACCTTCCAATGGTTCTGGAACTGAAAAGAGACGAAGCAAATAACATGGTTTTCAACATATTAAACAGAAAATAATGTTCCATTCAATTTAACGAGCAATTATTAAATGGCTTTTGGATGCTCACAGGTACAGGGTGCAACGCTAATCAGATGCAATGCGGTGGAAGCAGTCGCCAGTGTGTCTCCGAGATGCTCGCATGTGATGGGGTCAAGGATTGCAAGAACGGAAAGGACGAGGCTCCAGTTTTCTGCGACAGTAAGCAGTTGGAAACAACTTCGCTTCAATCACTTAACAATAAACTGCCTCGCTTGCTAGAGTGATGTCCATGTGAACACATGTTTTCATTGTTGATGTTATGTACCAAAATGGGAATGCTGTTACACTCCAAGACTAGATAATTATTGTTCTGTTTCTTAGAGTATAGGCCTAATTATGTCATTTATCACATGATAATTATCTGCCTAGCATAATTATGTAGACCTATTGGTCATTGAACCAGGCAGCTAGCTCAGACCAAAACTAGGCTATAATCTTGCTTTCTTACACATCCTGCTTAGAAGATGCTTGAAGCTTGTGATATAATGGCTTGCTCGCCGGAAACGTTGTTGGTGAGAACAATTCTATAATTAATCTGTATCTATCAAGCTGTGAGCAGAACTAGAAAGTGCTACAAATATTTTCAGTTTCAGTAAATATAGGCATCATTATTCAATACAGTGTCTTCTATCAACATCATATTGTGAATCATTTTGCACCTAGTATTTTAGGCCAAACCTCGGGTGAGAGGCAAGCTGACTCCCAATCTTTCACAGCGAAATTAATAATATGAAATCTGCACTCTGCAGTGGCGTAGACAAACGGGTTTCGGGGGTTAAACCCCCATTGGCCTAGGAAAAAGTTTTTCAAAGGTTATTTATCCACCTAAATAAGATAAACAAAACCAAAGATGTAAAAAACGATGAAAACAAAAATAAAAAACGGAAAAAACGTCGTTTTTCGAAATAATAAAATACGAAAAAAAACCATAAAAACGGAAACGGAAAATAATTTGCCTTTGTTACATCTTAAATTTAATTTTCAGCTTAAAAACCTTGCTTATGCAATTTTATCAAGAAACTGCAAATAACACAACTTTATTATTAGGCCAAAATAATTGTTATTAGTTACATTAATCTACCACAGTTATTTTTTTCTTATAACTTTGGTTTAATAAGAAATTCAGACAAATTAAAGGTATTGAAATCTTTTCAAATTTAAATTGTTGACATAAGTCCACATTATAAGTTTATGCTGATCAACATAACACAATTAAAATCTAATCAGAAGCAAAAACCACAGATGTGTACTAAATTATATATTGTACATTTGTAGGCCTACTTAAAATTGTCACTTATAAATATTAATTATAGGTCCAAGAATTTTATGTCAAAGTAACTCTTACAAATTTCATTTCTTGTAGAGACTTACTACCGGTACATGTATTTCTCAAATGAGGACTTAAACAATTACATAATGACACTATAGTTAGCTGAATCCTTGAGAGTACTGTGAAAACGTATGGAATATCAGACAAAAATTAAATTAAGGAAAATAATATTAGACAGTAAATAATTAAATAAAGTTACATAAAAATCGAAAAACACGATAAAAAACGATGGGAAAAATAAAAAACGAAAAAAACGACGTTTTTAGGAAGAGAATAAAAAACGGGAAAAAACATTTTTTACAACTATGAACAAAACAATTGCATGCAGTAAAAATTGTTTTTCCTACTTTATTCCCTTTGTTACTTTATTTACTTTTTATTTACTGTAATACTGCTGCGTTGGTGTCAGAAAGGGCATCCGGCCAGGCCATAAAACTCAACCCTCCCATCAGAAATTCCTGGCTACGCCACTGAAAGTCTGTGCTTATGCTTATTAAACTTAAGCCTAAAAATGTCTGTCAATTGAGAGGAAGCCATGGCAGATGAGTATAGCCATTCTTTTTTATCTACAGCGTCGGCTCTGAAGCCGCCCACATCTTACACAACCACCGTTGACCTGTCCCGTTGCATGCCTGGAAGGAAACATGTCTACAATTTCACAACCCAATTTCGTACACTTCATCGCAGCAGGGTCTTACCATCTCGTCTGACGTTCACGGAGTACGTCCAGAGCTACTTAGGAGAGCGGCCGGTCATGAGAACACACACGACAGGCGAGTTTCAAAGCGGAACCAGGAGATACACATCATACACACCAGGCGAGATCGGTCTCTGGAGCGAATGCTTTAGCCCGGAAGACAACACCGAGCAATTCTACTGTCATACGTTCAAGTCACAACGCCAGTGGGACCTGCGTGTGCCCTGTGTGCGTCGTTATGTAATGAATGTAATGAAGAAAGACACTAAGTTGAAGAAAAGCCGATATCGATCTGTCAGATCGCAGGCTAATAGTTTATAAGAACCAGGTTTCTTCAGCACTGTAGTAGTGCAAAGTAGGCCCAAGTTAAGTTGTCAGATTTTGCTTTCCTCGTGGTGTTTACAATGGAGGATGTTCTGTTACAATCGCTTAGCAGTCGATTTGAGATTATCAATTATCCACATGACACTCACTATTTTAAACATAGCCTACATTTTGTCCGTGACATTTTGTCATTGCGACATTTTGTTAGTGCCATTTTGTTCATGACATTTTGTCCCATGACATTTTGTCAGGTCAACGTTTCAGTATGTGAAGACTTCAGCTTTGAATGTCACATCAACTAGGAATATGGGGACTTTCATTCGTAAAAAGCCGCCATGGACTTTTAAATGGTGTTTTAAAAGGATGTACACGCCGACAACTCCATCAACCCAGAGCATTGACATCATACAGAAATGGATTGTCTGCTTTCACGGTTGACTTAAAATAAACAAGAATCCATTAGGAAACATTCAGAATCGATTTCACATAATATAATGTGTGCTCAATCAATCAAATTAAAAAAAATTCATAACCACGTTATTATTATTATTTACATCAGTCCAACATACTTGGACTACTCTAGATAAGACAATCTTATCAATCATCCATGGTCTACCGAAGCCTTCGTAAGCTGAGTTAACATCTAGATGTTATGAAGAACAGTGGTGACCCATCCAATCACGAAACAGATCAATGCCCTTGGTCTCCGGAGATAGGTGCGTCGGACATATCCATTCACCTTTAAAATTTTTTATAGAAACCGGCCTTTTATTGTCCGATCTACTTCTCGAAAACAATTAATGTGAGAAAGTCAATGCATTCTCACGGCCAGAAGGTCACCCTGGGCAGCTTCGTGTTCGTCTTATCCCCAAACTGCTCAACCTCGGCATGTATAATTATTGTTTGCTGCGGTTTAGCGACACTGTGTGGTAACAAAGACCATTAACGCCCTCCTTCTGTATCCCGGATTATGACTGGCACTGGCGGAGTGCAACCAGAGTCGGAGTTCGGATGAACACTTGATCAGATAAAGCAGAACAAGAGAGATAACGTGTTGTTATGGTCGGCAGCGATTGAGATTGGTGGACCCAGATTACGTGCAAGATAGGATAGTTTGATAAGTTCACAATACAACTCCTCAGCTATTCGAAACATTGACCGCTGCAGAAGAATTTGTCTCCTATTATAGCGATCATACTATCTTGTCGTTTGCTGTTTCCAGGCAATGTTTTCAACCATTAGCAAAATTGCAGTGCCATCAATGCCTGGTTGCCAAACATCATAATTTCTATAGAGCATTTTCAAGGGTTTTACACAGAAGCGCTCCCAACTTTGGCACGACAAAAAGGCACAGTTTAGAGCTGAATAAAAAAATTCAACAAGAGAACAATTGGTCTACTCTACTCACAGGCTAGCCGATCTTTCTTAGGCCGTGCTTGTAACTGGACTTTCAACCCACTCAGATGCGCTCCAGACTACAGCGCGGACACTTCATCGGAGTTTCACGCCGAAGCGCAAGAACAATTGCGAGTGAAGGACTTGGCGAAGGTCGATCAGCAGAGTCATGCCAGTTACAACTGGCATGATTGGACAGTGGAGCGCGTTGGTGTAGTGGGTATGTTCGTTGCCTTGCTGCCGGAGGTTCGCAGGTTCGAATCCACGTCAAGGCGCGGCGTAGGATCTTGAGCAAGTCTTTCACTCGCAATTGCTCAGCGCTTCGGCGTGAAACTCCGATTCAGTGTCGGCGCTGCAGTTGGGAGCACCTCTGTGTAGGGAGGGTTAAGGGGCGCTATAACAAGTGCACATGCAAACAAACAAAACTTGATTAATAGTTTGGATATAGATTAACAGCAAAGGTTTCTGTACAAGCAAGGTGGCTGGATTTTGTGGGTACGATTTAAATTCCTGCAGGCTATAGAGGGTCATGTTCATGTTACGGCTTTCTAAGGTCGGGCTGCTGTGACTACCTTCCAATGGTTCCGGACCTGAAAAAGAGATGCAACAAATAACATGATTTTTAACATATTAAACAGAAAATAATGTTCCATTCAATTTAACGAATGCTAACAGGTACAGGGTGTAACGCTAATCAGATGCAATGCGGTGGAAACAGTCGCCAGTGTGTCTCCGAGATGCTTGCCTGTGATGGGGTCAAGGATTGCAAGAACGGAAAGGACGAGGATCCAGTTTCCTGCGACTGTAAGCAGTTGGAAACAACTTAGCTTCAACTAATTATCAATAAATTTAAACGCTAACTGTTACAATCCAAGACTGGATATTGTTCTGCTACTCTTACACTATGATTAGGCCTATGTAATTTATCACATGACATCTGCTTAGCATAACTATGTAGGCCTATTGGACATTTAATCAGGCAGCTAGGTCAGACCAAAGCTAGGCTATAATCTTGCTTTCTTGCATATTCTACTTAGGAAGTCTTAGGAGATGCTTGAAACTTGTGATAATTATAAAGGCTTGCGTGCCGGAAACGATGTGGCAGTATTGGTGAGAACAATTCCATAATTAATCTGTATCTATCAAGCTGTGAACAGTTCTAGAAAGTGCTACAAATATTTCCAGTCTCAGTAATTAGGCCTATGGGCATCATTATTCAGTGTCTTATATCAGCATCATATTGCGTATCATTACAGCCCTAGTAATGGTCTCTGGGGCGAATGCTTTAGCCCGGAAGACAACACCGAGCAACTCTACTGCCATACGTTCAAGTCACCACGCCAGTGGGACCTGCGTGTGCCCTGTGTCCGCCATTTTGTAATGAATGTAGTGAAAAAAGACACTTAGTTGAAGAAAAGCCGAAATCGATCTGTCAGATTGTAATCAGTTATAAGAACTTTGTTTTTTCAGCATTGTAGTTGTGCTAAGTAGACCCAAGTTACATATAGGCCTAAGTTGTCAGATTTGTCTTCCTCGTGGTGTTGACAATGGAAGATGATCTGTTACAATCACTTAGCAGTCGATTTGAGATTATCAATTATCAACATGACAATCACTATTTTAAACTTATACATATTTTTGTCCGTGACATTTTGTCACGTAACATTTTGTCGTTGTGACATTTTCTTGGTACCATTTTATCCATGACATTTTGACGGATGACATTTTGTCAGATCAACATTTCAGTAGGCTTATGTGAATACTTCAGCATTGAACGTCACATCGACCAGGAATATGGGGACTTTTATTTGTAAACAAGATAGCCACCATGGCATGGGGTCTCAAAATGATGGACACGCCGACAACTCCATTAACCCCAGAGCATTGACATCATGCAGAAATGGATTGTCTTCTTTCACGGCTGACATAAAAAAAACAAGAATCCATTAGCAAACATTCAGAATCGATTTCACATGTAATGTGCGCTCAATGAGTAAAATTAAAAACATCTTAGCCACATTATTATTTACACCAGTCGAAAATACTTGAACTCAATAAGACAATCTTTATACATCCATGGTCTGCTGAAGCCTTCTTAAGCTGAGTTAACATCTAGATGGTCTGAAGCACGACTGTGGTGACCCATCCAATCACGAAACAGTTCAGTGCTCTTGGTCTCCAGAGATTGGTGCGTCGGATGTATCCTCCCGTATCCCGGCTTGGGACTGTCACTGGCATCCAGCAGCAACAAGAACATCTTGATGGGGGAAAGCTTGAGCTGCGTCGGCGTTTCAGTCCATCTGTTAGAAAACAGATCTAGGGATGACTGCTGCACTTATTGCTCTCACTCTCACTCTCACTCTCACTATCTCTCTCTCCTCTCTCTCTTTCTCTCTCCCTCTCCCTCTCCCTCTCCCTCTCCCTCTTCCTCTCCGTCTCCCTCTCTCTCTCTCTCTCTCTCTCTCTCTCTCTCTCTCTCTCTCTCTCTCTGTCTCTCTCTGTCTCTCTCTGTCTCTCTCCTCTCTCTCTCTCTCTCTCTCTCTCTCTCTCTCTCTCTCTCTCTCTCTCTCTCTCTCTCATATTATTACAAGAAGATCATGTTTATGTAAAAAGGGAACAGCAGCATTGAATATTGCAAAGAATTATTAATACCATTAAAATATCCGTCCAATTGTCACGCCTCATTGTAAGCATTGGCAGACAAAAAATACACTCCTGCACAGCTGCGGAATGGACAAAATGCAAAATAGTGCGGGAAACGAGATACATAACAGGTTTTATACTTGAATTGAAAGGTCTCAGCAATATTCTAAAACAGTCATATTAAATTGCCGATCAGTTTCGTATGTTCGTATGAATATTTTGAGAATGGCTTGGCTGACCAAGAGAGACGTTTTCTCTAACGTAGGCTATACGGTAGGCCTACTGCATCAGATTCTGTTTCAGTATTTCCCTTGAGATGTCCCTCAGTGCAATATTTGGAGCTGTCAGAAGATTTAAATTATTATGCAGCAAAGTACTAACTATAGGCAAGCCGGTCTAAATATAATTATATACAAAAGCAATCTATGAGAGACATAAACGAGACAGCGTGTAGTTTAGTGAAGTGAAGTCTCATTCTTTCACGCAGCAGACACACAGAATGATGTTATAAAATGCAGGCCCATAGGATGCTAATGGGGTTCCTTAAAATAATTAGAATACAGTGTAGCCTATATGTAGAATTGTAGATCAGTCTGGTCATAACAGCCTACTTAGGCACAGTGCGTAAAGTGTAGAGAAAGAAGTGCCTAGACACCCCTTACCGTTTCAGGCTGTGCTGGAAAGAGTAATTGGCGGGACGACGTTCAAATTTGAAAATAAAATTTATGCCAGGACGGCGTTCACGACCGACCGTAAGCCCTGTTTAGGGAAACATAAATTAGCAAAGACACCAGTAGATATCGATCTGTCAGCGGATAATATTTGAAAATCACTTGGAAACTTAGCACCCTGACAGATTTAAACCTTTCATTTCAATCACCCGCAAAAATATCAGTTAGCCTATATTGTAGCCTATTAGTTTCGGATGATGATGTTTCTCAAAGAACTTGTCATTAGGTGTAGGCTAATCCAATGATCAATCAATAAAAGTCGCTTATTTGCGGTAATTTAATTGACACAAGCGAAACTTTAACAGAAAGTAATGTTTGGGGCATTAAGGAGACAGTTAGAGAGGAAAAATGAAATATTTTAGTAGATATGCTTATAAGGAATACGTGAAACATGTTCTTTGGTAAGTAATGTGAAACCTTGTGTTCAAGCTCGAGGTTTATTTATACCCGCTGACGCTCTGATACTCAATGGAGGGAGCGAAGTGCGAAGGACGTTGTTAGTGTCGCTGCTAAATGTTTAAAAAGTCTGTCATCCGGAAAGAACCAAGTTCTGTTGAAATATTCATAGTTATGTTCATTACTTATTTGTTTACTTCTCCGTTTATATAGCGCCCCTTCAAGCTCTCTACTCTGCAGACGCTTCCGACTACAGCGCGGACACTGCTTCGGAATTTCACGCCGAAGCGCCCGAGCAATTTTGCCCACGTGACTTACAGTCACTGACAGTCAGCGCCTAATTGACCATAATTATTTTTATCCAACAGACATTTTATCCGTTCATGCCACCAATAATATGCGGGATGTACTGCTCCGGATCTCTGTCAATCAACGGACAATACACCGGGTCTCTGCTTTGGATTGGCGATGCTTTCTAGGTGCCGTTCCTGCACTATTTGCAAGAGCTCCGTTTCTCTACTCTAGGTGTTAAAATACAGTTTGTCCCCCGTTCCTTCACGTAGGGCGAAACCATCGTTCCCCGAGCGCAAACTGCTTTTAGACAGCACAGTGCTTCTCTGTAATTGACCCCAAGGTTTTGAAATTTGAATAGGTTGCCATTGTCGTTACGCCTAGGCCTGTGGTGTATGCTCAGATGCATTTTATCGCAGAGCTTTTAAAACCGTTCTTTTCATGCTGGGCTGGGTCGGGTATGCTTCTGAGTAGTAACTATGTAGGGGAGCTATATAAATACCTGTATTCTATGAACATTATGCACCACTGTTTCACCTATAGCCTACCTGGATATCTGCGCAGGTCAGCGGCCACGTGTCATTTGTCATTTTCTGTCATTTCGACGGAATATCGAATCATAATGCAGAATATTATTTGCACAATATTATTATTTCTGACAAGTTGGAGTTTACTGCTTCTAGACTCGCGTACTGGACTTTTCGTTGGATTTCTCAAGGATTTTACGCTAGTTATAAGGTTTTTGTTGCAAGTCGCTTTGGCCACGTGAGTGACGTGGCTGCATTAATGACCATCCCTATGATGCACAGCCGAGTCGTACCATACGCCGTGCGTGTACGCCGCTGCTAGCCGGTGGACGGAGGACGGCTCGGGCGGATCAGCGGAGTGACTCTTTGTCACCGGCGGCGCTTCCTACTACCGACCGACAAGCGACGAATGCCTTCTCCTATACGCATCCTTGAGCCTCGACGATTAGCCGGACGGGCGTCATCTACCACCTACCAGAGACTCTGATCAACCACGCCATCTACTGGTACCAGCTGTCTACGGGAATCTGGTGGTTGACTCTACGTGTTTGCGAGGGCTCGCCACTGGTGACTCTTTCAGCGTACTGTGTTTTATTCTGCAACTTGTTGTTATTTCTCGCTCGCTGTGACTCTTAACGTCATTTCGGCTAGTTAGTGCAGAGAACGCCTCTGAGCAGGTATCTTGAAGAAGTACCATGCCTAAATAAATTGTCAGAATGAATGAATGAATGAATGAATGAATGAATGAATGAATGAATGAATGAATGAATGAATAGACAATAATACACGATATACAATGCCCATTGCGTTTGGCTGTTTACATAGAGAGCCTTCAACAACAATACGGGACTAAGTCTAAGTAGCCTATAACGCATACGAACTGTCTGCAGATGTTAGACCTATTCCTCGCGCTGTGCTCTATATGGTCGTCAGCTGTTCACTTCATAATGGTTGTCGACCGTTGCCGACTGCGTGGGAAACACCCAAGTGTCTATATTTAGTCACATAATGTACATGACTGTATACAATTATTTTTGTCAACGAATCGTGTCTGTTAGAAGACGTGTGGTTTTGCATGGTTATAAAAATTCGATAAGGGTAAATTTACGCGCAATTTTCCATACGAATGATACGAGTAGAGCCTATCCACGGATCAAGAAATAGCACAGAACATTTACCAGCCATTATTCGATTTGCATAGAACACTATGCAAATCGAAAGCTTGGCAGTAGAACGACAGTAAGTTGACCAGTGTGGTTCATAGGTGGCGCAAGCTGTGTTCGAAGGTAAATCGCAATTAAACCTGTGTTTACTTCTATTGATCAAAGTAACTTACGCCGTTCTCGATCGGTTTCGTAACGTTTGCTGAGTAGCCTACTGCTTTTCGGAAAATAGACGTTGGAGACTTATAATATTGCAAAGTAGGTCTACCGTTGTATGGATAGACTATGAAAACAGCGATCGAGCTATGACCAATAATTCTAGAATTAAACTGTGCACGTTATCGTGTCATAATTAACTAGACTACAATGTAGGCGCCTACTGTAACACAGGTGAGCACTGAGCATTTTTACTGCAAAATGCTGCAAGATTTGCTAATTTGCACGTCGTAATTCATTCGTATGTAAGTAAGTAAGTAGGTAGGTAGCTAAGATTATTCTTTCTTAGACTGGTACCAACAAACGCACAGTAGGCCTATTTGCAGAAGAAACAAATGATAGAAACATTTCATGCAAAGTCGCATAAACTTCTTTTGACAAAGGAGTCAACTGTGCGGGAAGGTTAGACCAAGTGCTTAATCTCGTCCCACTGCTTTGCGGGTGGGGGGAATTCAGGATTTGGGGAGAGGGACAAACGGCCGTTCGGGCGGACGGCATCCGATGAGGTGGACAGTCTCAAAATTTTTCACCGCCATTTTTATCTGATGACCTTTTTAGTCTTTCTCTTGAGAATTCTAATAAATATACTTAGATACAAATCCCGACAGTAAATTGCCTAAATTATAATCTTTCAAATCTGATTAGGGCTTACCCTTTTTAGTAATCCACTAATTCTTGTTTCCTGATTCTGCTGTTAACGGCTATTAGTGAATATTTCATTCCTGGTAGGAACTTCCCCCGGGAGATGTCTTGATTAAATACAGGTTGATCACGTGGCCTGGGTCGACTATGTATTAAGTGGTTTGGGTCCACTATTCCGAGGGTCCACTATTCCGAAGGTCCACTATTCCGAACCCTAACCCTAAACCTAACCCCAAACCTAACTATAACCCTAACCATAGTTCACCCCATCCATAACCATAACCCTAAACCTAACCCTAACCCACCATAACCATAACCCTAACCCTCCCCAAACCTTACCCTAACCCACTGTAGCACTAACCACCAAAGATAACGAACAAAATATAGCGGATATTCGGAATAGTGGACCCTCGGAATAATGGACCCTCGGAATAGCGAGCCGTTACCGTATTAAGTAACCCTATGTGGAGGGAGGAGGTCGTGAAGGATGTGACTTTCTGGAGGGAGAACAAGTAGACATTTCACGATTAACGATATCATCTGGAGAGCTCTTCAGCGAGCAGATGTCCCGAACACCAAGGAACCAGCGGCCTGTTCCGTACTGATGGCAAACGACCGGATGGTGCAACGTTGATCCCGTGGTCAAGAGGGAAATACATGACATGGGATGCTACGAGCGTTCACACGTGTGCTAACTCGTATATTCATCTGATCTCCTTAACACCTGGAGCAGCAGCTGAATTGGCATCCACCAAGAAGATAGCAAAATATGCAGTAATCCCCAGTACACACGATTTCATTCCAGTCGCATTTGAAACCCTGGGTCCCATCACTGCACAAGGTCGGGAGTTCTTATCAGAACTAGGGCGGCGGCTGACCATGGTGTCAGGAGACCCGCAGGAGACAGTACACCTCTTTCAGCGTCTTTCTGTTTGTACACAACGCTTTAGCGCAGTTTCCTTTCGTTCTACCTTTGCACAATCGACCGGTGGCGATGATCGTTAACTCCAGAACAACACAACTTTTAGTATTTATTGTTTTAAAACCTGAGGGATCATAAATACCTCGGGCGCAAAAAAATAATAATTACGACAATTTCTATGGCGCCGTAATGCAGCACATGCCGCTACCAAGGCGCCTCTACAATCAAGAACGTAGTCAGTCAGAGGTACGTCTCAGAAAAGAAATATCTTATGTCTTGAGTCGAGATTTGGAAGCCTCGATGAGTTGGCCGAACGAACAGTGGTAGGCATGCAGACTGTTGCAGCAGCGGGGGTCAGCAGTTGAAAAACGCTCCCCGAAGCGCGTCCTCGTCCTCCGCACAAACAGACCTCCTTTCACACTGGATCTCAGCGCGTCAAGCACCTGACGAAGCCGTCTGCACGCAGTAGGTAGTCCGTTGCTAAGCCATGCAGTGACTTGTAGACCAGCAATGAGAGTTTGTATTCAATGCAGCACGGTATCGGAAGTCAATGTAGCACGTCACGCATTAATGGCGTCATGTGATCGTACTTTCACGATTACTCTTCGATGGGTGCCCATCGGCAACTTGTGACTATTGACTGTCCAGCTTGCTTACAGTTTTTCTCGTACTAGTTTTCCCTCACGGTCCGTGACCTGAGTGTTGCCCTTGACCAGAGACTTAGTCTTTCTCGCTCAACATGTTAACTTAATTGCTCGAAGCTGTTGCTATCAGCTTCGCCAGCTCCGAGTGTATAATTTGTATTGTATAGTATATTCGTTTAATTGAAAAATCAGACAATTCCTGGTGACACACCGCACCCGGTTACATGTCAGAAATGTAAAATAAAACACAGAAATAATAATATACATAAGTATAGTAATAATTAAGTAATAAAAACATTTTTTAAATTAAAAAATGTTTTAAATAAAAATTTATTAAACAAATAAAAGTAAAGTAGTGATGTAACTGTTGTTCTTGTGCATGCCCTTGTTGCTAGTCGAATTGACCATCGTTGCTCGATCCTTGTTTGGTCCATGCTTCGGGTCCTGGGATGCTCAGATAGAGCTCTGCGCTCATTCGAAGCGTTCTGAAATTTGCCATTGTCTGTATCTACATGTAGGCTATATGCGTGATCTGCCTGTTACAGTCACTGAACATAATGTAGTATCGGATCGCTCGATCTTGCATAATTATGTGTTCTCTATCGCCCAGTCTCCGATATTGAATCGCGTCGGACCCTGCGCTCTGATATGAAGGGACAACTCCAAGTTCCTCTTGCTCACATAGGCCTATAGCTGCCAGGTAACGCCGAACTTTTCCGTCGTTGGGCCGTTCATCTGGTACATTTTGTGACATCTGACCAATCAAACTGTGTTTCATTAATTTTCCAACTGTTTTCCCTGGCTGGGCTGGAAGCGTTCCTGAAATGGTTTCTTCAAGGGTCGCTATACACTATACAGGTCCATGGAATAAATAAACGAACCGAAATATGTATGATTTTCTTGTACAATATATAGGTTCAAGACGTTTGGTTTATTGCAGCCTATGGTGATTAGGCTACTTGAGCCTCAAAGATGAGACTTCGTCCAAGCGAAATCCTGTTTACACAAAACAGCATATGTGGCAGATTCCAAAACAATATGTTCCTAACAAAAACTCTCGAGGAACTGCTCTACAGAAGAAAAACACCCGATGACATTCCGCCAATCGAAGTCGTTCATTTGCATGGATCATGGTGGGCGCTGACTGGAAACAGACGGCTGTATCTTTACAGAAAACTTCAATGCCTAGGAGTTATTGAGACTATACCGGTCGTTGAAAGGCTTCAAACAGAACATGGACTCATGAATCAGCTTCGAAGACGCATGACAACAGACACAATGGGAAAAACGATAGAATGTAGACAGTCAAAGGCCGATATGATGATGAACAGTATCATTGATAACTGGAAGATGCAGCAACAAACTTCGAATGCTAACGAGCAACCATTGTTCACAAGATGCACGGTAGAGTTGAACGACAACACGAATACTAAATTTTTCAACCCGACACCAAAGGCAGGTGCATGTCAGCCTCGCCAATTAGAACAGACTGCTGCCGATAAATATAGGCCTATTTCAGATCCAAGTAATTCACTTGAAAGATTTGGACAGAAAATTGAATTGCAGTGTGACTTTCAAGACTGTTCCGAACGTTCGGACAGCGTTAGGACATCGTCCATTACAAAAGTCAACACAACATTTTCACAGCGTCATTTACAAGACATGTCAATTTGCAGAAATAACACCAGCGGGTGTCAAGAGGGATTCTCACCTCTACGCTATAGATCGCCACCTTCTTTCATGATAAGTGAACACCACAAAATAAAAACCAATGAGAATATCAACCATGGGGAAAAGAATATTCCTCCGTCAATCAACATCTCTTATGGAAATTCAATCCCAAAATCGCAGAAGCATGCTGAGGAACAATTAGGCATAACATCTTCAGGCAACGCAGCCATAGCTCAAACAGCGGCAAACCAAAGTACGCACTATCCTCAGTCTTACATTCCGCCGACTGAAAAAGAGACAGTGCAAACAACACCAGCAATGAGTTATATTTACAGTAGCCTGCAGGAAAATAGGGTGTCTCTACAGAATTCCGCTATGCAGAAGAAAACGGATATCGCGAAGAAGACGCCACCGACAAATAATTCTTTCAGTAACCATCCAAATAGTATGAATCCTCAGGTTTCTGTTCATCAAACTGAGGCAGAGTTGGTCAAGACAACGCCAGTCATGAGTTACCTGCGGAGAATTCAACAGGACAGACAATATGCTCAGTCCACTCATCGGCAGACTGAACAAGAAGCGACCAATGAAATTCCAATGACAACTAATTTATGCATCTCTCAGCCTATGCGGTATCCACAGGTTTCATTTCAACACATCACAGGCGATGCTTTGAGAACAAATCTACCGATGAGTAGTAGGCCTTTTTACAGCAGCCGAAAAGCAAGAGCGGATTCTCAGACGTCCGTTCAACCCACGATGACAAGAGCAGCTATAATAACGCCACCAATGAGTATTGTTTCCAGCAGCCAGCAGGATATTCCGCAATCTCAGACTCCTCCTCAAGATGTGAAAGCTCTTAGGGCGAAAATATTGGCATTGAGAAGGAATTCTTCCAGCAGCCAGCAAAATAAACCGTTCAACGAGGCTCCTTTTGAACCCACAGCAGCAGCACACACTCTGAAAACAGGGTCATCAATCGGTATTATTGACAGCAGCCAGCAATACAGACAGTATGATACGGTTTCTTTGGAACACAGATTGGCAGTAGCTACGAGAACAAGGATACTGAAGAGTACTAATTACACTAGCCAGCAAATTGCAGCGGATCCTCAGACACCCGTTCAACCCGTGATAGCAAAAGCAGCTATTATAACGCCAGCGAAGAGTATTGTTTCCAGTAGCCAGCAGGGTATCTCGCAATCTCAGACTCCTCCTCAAGATGTGAAAGCTCTTAGGGCGAAAATATTGGCATTGAGAAGGAATTCTTCCAGCAGCCAGCAAAATAAACCGTTCAACGAGGCTCCTTTTGAACCCACAGCAGCAGCACACATTCTGAAAACAGGGTCATCAATCGGTATTATTGACAGCAGCCAGCAATACAGACAGTATGATACGGTTTCTTTGGAACACAGATTGGCAGTAGCTACGAGAACAAGGATACTGAAGAGTACTAATTACACTAGCCAGCAAATTGCAGCGGATCCTCAGACACCCGTTCAACCCGTGATAGCAAAAGCAGCTATTATAACGCCAGCGAAGAGTATTGTTTCCAGTAGCCAGCAGGGTATCTCGCAATCTCAGACTCCTCCTCAAGATGTGAAAGCTCTTGCGGCGAAAATATTGGCATTGAGAAGGAATTCTTCCAGCGGCCAGCAAAATAAACCGTACAAAGAGGCTCATTTTGAACCCACAGCAGCAGCAGCGCACACTCTGAAAACAGGGTCATCAATCGGTATTGTTGACAGCAGCCAGCAATGTAGACCGTATGAAACGGTTTCTTTTGAACACAGATTGGCAGTAGCTACGAGAACAAGGATACTGAAGAGTACTAATTACACTAGCCAGCAAATTGCAGCGGATCCTCAGACACCCGTTCAACCCGTGATAGCAAAGGCAACTATAATAACGCCACCAATGAGTATTGTTTCCAGCAGCCAGCAGGATATCCCGCAATCTCAGACTCCTCCTCATGATGTGAAGGCTCTTGCTGCGAAGATATTGGCATCCACAAGGAATTCTTCCAGCGGCCAGCAAAATAAACCGTACAAAGAGGCTCCTTTTGAACCCACAGCAGCAGCAGCACACACTCTGAAAACAGGGTCATCAATCGGTATTATTGACAGCAGCCAGCAATGTAGACCGTATGAAACGGTTTCTTTTGAACACAAATTGACAGAATCTGGGAAAATAGGGACACCGAAGAGTAATGTTTACACTAGCCAGCAAATTGCAGCGGATTCTCAGACGTCTGTTCAACCCACGATAACAAAAGCAGCAATAACAACGCCAGCGATGAGTATTGTTTCCAGTAGCCAGCAGGGTATCCCGCAATCTCTGACTTCTCATGGTGTGAAAGCTCTGGCGGCGAAGACATTATCATCGACTATGAATTCTCCCAGCAGTCAACAAGTCCACTTCAAAGTTCTCTCCTTCCACTTCAAAGTTCTCTCCTTCCACTTCAAAGTTCTCTCCCTCCACTTCAAAGTTCTCTCCCTCCACTTCAAAGTTCTCTCCCTCCACTTCAAAGTTCTCTCCTTAACCTACAACTCCTTACAAAGGTCTCAGCCAAGTTATCTTCCCGAACTCTTCACCATCCAACCTATCTGTTCTACACGATCATCCGCCTGCCTTACACTTTCTCGACCGCCGGTCACAAGTCATCTCAAGTTCTCCAACCGAGCCATATCCATCTCAGCACCACGCCTTTGGAATGAACTGCCTCCTGAATTCCGATCCTTTTCAGTCCATCCGCCATCATTACTAATCACACACCACAACCTTCCTCAGGCTCCTCTATCCATCACACCTCGGGCTTTTCATTCGAAACTTAAGACACTCCTTTTCACGAACTCTTATCCTGTCTCATCGGATCCTCCACCTTCCAATTCCCGGCCCAAACGACACCCGCTTTAATAGCTGTTCCGCCCCTCTGATCCTATGGAATTTCGACCCGGACCACCACGGACTACTCTCACGGACAACCTTTCTAACTCAACGCATTTGATCCTGATCCTATGGTAACTCGACCCGGACCACCACGGACTACTCTCACGGACGACCCTTCTAACTCAACGCAGCGCTCGTGAATAAGCTGGTGCCCCGCGCTTGGCTTTCGAGTGGCGCTTTAGAAATTTCGAGTTTACGATTACGATTACGAAGATAAACCGTTCTACGAGGTTCCTTTTCAACCCACAGCAGCAGCACAGGCTCCAAAACAAGGTCATCAATTGGTATTAGTGACAGCAGCCTACAACATAGACCGTATGAAACGCTTTACGCTGCACACAAATTCACAGAATGTGGGACAATAGGGACATCGAAGAGTAATATTTACACTGGCCAGCAAATTGCAGCGGATTCTCAGACGTGTGTTCAACCCACGATAACAAAAGCAGCAATAACAACGCCAGCGATGAGTATTGTTTCCAGTAGCCAGCAGGGTATCCCGCAATCTCTGACTTCTCATGGCGTGAAAGCTCTGGCGGCGAAGATATTATCATCGACTAGGAATTCTTCCGACAGTCAACAAGATAAACCGTTCTACGAGGTTCCTTTTCAACCCACAGCAGCAGCACAGGCTCCAAAAGCAAGGTCATCAAAAATTATTGGTATTATTGACAGCAGCCAACAATATATATGGCCCCCAACTTTTGATTTTGCCATTCCAGGACGCCTCCAGTCATACAATGTGTCATTACCAACTTACACTGTCCACAGAAAATACTAGTCATAATGTGACAAATGTTGTGTCAGGCCAATATAGGACCTACAATCACGTAAAAATAAGCGTCCTTAATAATTTCAGATAAGTTATAAAATGACAAATAGGCCTAGCCTATATTTAAGACTACAGAATAAATTTCAAGAAAGCTGGTTTTCAAACCCCAGTCACCTAGGACCCACATGTATATACAAGGGCTGATACAGAAATTTTTCATGCGGGGCCAAAATTTAGGTCTTGGCCTAGGAAACAGGGAAAAAATTTCGTCTGGGTCGCCGAAAAATCTAACGACCTTTTTTTATAGTCATCAGCCTCGAATATCCCAAAAAGATACCTTTTTCCATCCGCCAAAATAACTGACGACCTTTTTTTAGTCATCAGCCCCGAATCTCCCTAAAAGATGCCTTTTTCCATCGGGGGCGAGGGACGGACATGCGGAACTACGTGGGGCACGTCAACTTTTCGGGCCACAACAGCTGATAAAAAATAAAGAAATTTCTAAATGGGGGGTGGCATGGCCATTTTGACCCCCCTGGATCCGCCCCTGTGTATATATATGCCTATCACAGTAAGACTTGTGAACCCAATCTGAGAACTTCATAGCTATCCAAGTTTCACAGGCCTGCGCCCGGAAAGCAGAGCTTATCTTAAATTTATAGGCTAGTTCTCAGCTTTAAGCAGTTCCAGAACACTGGGTAGGGCCTACAGCCCTACGCAATCGTGGAAATAAGCATATGTCATGCCAAAATTTATATCAAGCAACAGTTCTGTTTTGAAGAGGTCGGTGCTCAGGTAATAATTGCGATGCTTAGACTACAGATCGTCCGTTGGCCTAATGCTGAACGCTGTCTCGTAAAAAGCATTAAAAATGGACTGGCTATAGGCACAGCATGCTCAGCTGAACGTTAGTGGCTTGAAAAGTTTTGAAGACTTCAACCCTGTGCTGTTCAACATGCGATGATCAGCCAACGTTAGTTGACTTATGTCTGATAGATAGCAGAACTCAAAAATCATCGTAGAACTGGTTGTTTAGTAGGTCTAAGCAAAATAAGAACAACATTGTGCTACGTGGATCTCTAGAGCAAATTCCGGGACAATTTGAGACCAATCCGGGACACGGGACGCACAGGGCCGATTCCGGGACTGCCGGCGAATTCGGGACGGTTGGCACAACTTGGCAGCCCTAGCAATATAGACCGTGCGGAACGGTTTATTTTGAACACAAATTGACAGAATCTGGGAAAAAGGACACCGAAGAGCTATAATATTTACACTAGGCAGTAAATTGTAGCGGATTCTCAGACGTTCGTTGAACCCACGATAACAAAAGCAACTGTAACAACGCCACCGATGAGTATTGTTTCCAGTAGCCAGCAGGGTATCCCGCATTCTGAGACTTCTCCTCAAGACGCGAAATCTCTTGCGGCGAAGATATTGTAGGGCCCCCAGAAATTTGCGCCAAAAAATTGAAAAAATTGCGCACCCGAAACGACAAATTTGCGCGAATTTTGCGCAAGTTAAAAAAATCAAAATGTTCTGTTGTTTCACTGAATCAGTGTACCAAAGTATCTAACAGTGTTTTTGTCATTTAGTGTAAAGCTTTGGCGCTCTAGAAATTATAAAATCAAGCAAAAAATGCAGTTATAAAGTTCCTACAACCATAAGAGTAATGTATTCAGACAATGGGCGGAGTTTGGTTGCCGATATTGGGGGGGCTAAAAAAAATTCGCGGCCCAAAGCAGTTGATGTCTTTTTTGGTCATCGAGTTGAAAACCTCATAAAAACAAACCATTTTTCCGGACAGTGAGTGTTCTTTTAAAAAGTCCATTGTTTTGAAATGTCAATAATTGCAATATTAATTTTAAAAGGGTGTGCAATTGCAAATGTGTGCCAAAACTAAAAAAGGTGTGCAATTGCAAATGTGTGCTAAAACTAAAAAGTCCATTGTTTTGAAATGTTCGTAATTGAAATTCAAATAAAAAGGTGTGCTATTGCAAATGTAGACCAAAGCTAAATATTTCAGTTTTCTCAAAAAACTGACGTGCTACAAGAACAAGAAAAACGCCAACGCATTCAGCAGACGTAGCTTGCTATCGACGATGCTATATAAATTGTCTTCAATACAATAATAAAAAAACCTAGCCCCTGATGAACTCCGCCATTGATTCAGACGATCGCAATATAATTCTAATTTTGCAAAAATTTGCGCCCACCGAAATCTACGCTCATTACAAATGTAACTTCAAAATAGTATTTTACATGCATATGCCTATATTATAATGAATCACCAAGTTACACAACGTGCTGAGTAGGCCTACTAGTCTTCCGTCTTTGTGTGCACGCCTGACGCCTATAGATTAAATGCGTTAATCCTGTCATAAGCCGGGACAGCAAGCGACTCTGCTGTGTGACCGCTTTGAGAAACTTCGTCTAACACATTTTATTGTGTGGCCGTGAAGTTCTGGAATTTTTTATACTATAAGTTTGTGCGTTACTACCAAAAATATCGATCTTTAATTAAGAATTCATCTATAATTTCATCCCATGCGGTGGCCGCCAGTTTGATTATCGTACATCGGTCGTTGTTGCTACGTTGAATTGTCATGGGCTGCGGTGATTTTAAGTCAATCAAAGCCCAATTTAGATAAATTAGCAAGATTTTGTCAAAATTTGCGCTAAAATTGCGCGGATTGCCAATATTTGCGCTGTTGCGCTAACCCTGGAAATTTGCGCAAAACTTGCGCTGCGCAAGATCGCGAATTTCTGGGGGCCCTAATATTGGCATCAACAAGGAATTCTTCCAGCAGCCAGCAAAATAAACCGTTCAACGAGGTTCCTTTTTCGCCCGCACACAAAGTGTTCTGGATAATTATCACCAATGTTTTAACTTCTACTTTTGGTTTTTACAAATTGTTTTATTGTGCAAGTGTTGCCAAAACAACGCCGGTCATACATGATGCTTGGGTAGCCCACCGTCAACACTTTTGAAGAGCCTGATAAAGATGCATGGGCACCCGCACACATGGGCGAGAGGAAAATTGACACCTATTTTTTTTAACTGGTACTTTTGGTTTTTAACAAATTTCTTTGCATCAGAGAATTAATCATGCTAATGATGGACAAAATGAAACTAAGATACCGACGTTTAGAAATCTCTATAAAATAAACATGCTTTTAATTTTCTGCCTTGCATTTGTCAAGCTCTTGCTAAAAACTGTAACCATGACCATTGGACCCTACCTGAAATTGACGTCTTGCCTCATCTAAAGAATATTTACCGCTACTCATCCTGATGATTCTGATCCTCATATCTGCCACCAAATTCCAATCTTAAATGACACCCACTTTAACAGGTACTCTGCCCCTCCCCCCCTGTGACATCCGGACTCGGACCTCCTCTGCGATTAATTTTGAGCCCGGTGGCTAGATTAATAGGTGTCTACTATTGATTTTCGAGTGGTGCTTTAGAAGTTCGGTAGGCTGAAGCAGAAGTATGGATGACAACTCCAACTAAAAATCAGGGCTGTTTTTAAGAAATTTCTAGAACTGCACAACCCTTCTTTCCCGTTCCATCCCCTATGCTAAATTACTTCGAATCGGAAGAAAATTACCTTTTTGAACTAGCTTTGACTACACAGAAGTGCATCTACAACTGCACAAATCCATTTAGAACTGCACATTTTGTGTACAACTGCACGTTAAAAAAAACCTGCTAAAAATAATGTTTACGTTCACAAGTTAAATGGGCCGAATCAGGCAAACTAAGCAAATGCGCAGAATTCGACGCCAGCGATATGAAATTTTCGAACAGCAAGCATCATCGGGGTTCTGTTCGGTAAACTAAATTAGAAACTTTATTTTTAAGAGAACACTAGCGGGACCGGGCCGAACCGCAACCCAACGCCCATGGGCGCCCGCCAAATTTTTGCAGGAGGGGCAAAATGCGGCGGTTACGATCAAATATTTTTATGCCAAGAGGTTGAAAAATACATAGCATGAAATTACGAATATGCATGGGCTTTTTCATATAGGTTCTATGATATAAACTACTCAGTTTCACTTTTTATAGCTTGAAAAGTGCAAGGCAGACAATTAAATGCAGTGTTTGAAAGCGTGTTTATCTATAAACGTTTATATATGTAGAGTTCTTATTTTCACTTTGTGCAATGTCCTGTGCATCATTAATAAAAATTAATTTTCCATGCAAACAAATTGTTTCAAACCCAAAATTAATAGTTAAAAATGGATGTAAATTTTCCAGGGGCAAGTGCCCCTCTTGCCCCTATGTGCGGGCGCCCATTCCAACGCCTTAGAGAAGAGAAGAGAAAAGAAGCGAAGCGAATCAAAGAGAAGCGAAGAGAAGCGAAGATAAGTTAAACGAACCAACAAAGCGAAGCGAGGCGAAGCGAAGCAGGCGAAGCGTAGGGAGGGGGTCAAACCCAGCGAAGACGTAAAGCGATGCAAATGAGTCATAGGCCAACAAAACGACGATCCTTACAAAGCAAATTAAATCGGGTCCGTTGAATAATCACAACACGAGTATTATCTGCAGCAGCCAACGAGATATATAGGTAGGTTGCTCAGCAGACAGAAACAAAAGTGGCGAACGCAACGCTTGCGAATGAAAATGTAAAAAAATAGACCGTAGCCTACTTCTCTGAGTTCTGTTCAGCAGATTGAAAGAAACGTGTCGATTACAACGACAGCGACGATCAGTTCTTACATTAGGCATAACCAGCAAAATAATCCGCATCTTCGGGTTTCTGTTCAACAAAATGAGGCGTAGATGGTCCAGACAACAACAGTCATAAATGATTCTGTTAGACGTCAACAAGAATTTCGTACTCCTCAGCTGCGACGGTAACGCCATGCAACAACAAGAAATTCTTGCAGCAGCCACAAAAAAATGGTCCGTGTGACCAGGCGTCTTATGAAAGCACCTAAGCAGCAGCAGCTGAGAAAACAAAGCCATTGACGAGTAATATGTTCCACAACCAACAAATTAGACCACATTGTCAGACTTCCGTTCAACCATTAAAAACAGCAGCAGTGATAATTATTACTCCAGCAAAGTTCAATACTTCTTGCATACTCAGACTTCTGTTCATCAACAAAGACCGAACCTGCGATGGCAACGCCAGGAGCAAGTAAGTAAGTGTCGCTTCCATTGTGATTCCAGCTTCTCAGGTTGCAAAACTATAACAATAATGAAAAATGGCGGCCATTTTGGACGCCATCTTGGTTTTCAGAGAGAACTTCTGATGGATTGTTTTGCACTTTTGATATGTTATTCTACTCATATTCCTTCACCTATCCTGAAAATTTCAGCTTGTTACGAGCATTTTTCAGGTGAAAATTAATGACCTTGTAAAATGACGGCCATATTGGACGCCATCTTGGTTTCCAGAAAGAGCTCCTGATGGATTGCTTGGCACTTTTGGAATTTTATTCTACTCATACTTCTACGCCTATCCTGCAAATTTCGGCTTGTTACGAGCTTTTTCCAGGTGATGACTAATGACCTTGGAAAATGGCGGCCATTTTGTACGCCATCTTGGATTTCGGATAGAGTTCTTGAAGGATTGTTTGGCACTTTTCGTATCTCATTCTACTAATATTCCTACACATATCCTGAAAATTTCAGCTTCTTATGAGCTATTTCAACATTATGATTTAATGTTCCTGGAAAAAATCCAATGGAAAAAAACTGGAAAAAAGTGGAAAAAATTTTCCCATTTTTTCCACTGGCACTATATCACACTTTTCTTAGAATTTCTTCCTGAACTCAAAAATATCTTTCTTTTGCTTGTAGCACCAAAATGCACAATAACGATGTTTTCGACCGCTAAGAGACCGGACTATCTGTTACCCAGAGTAATTGAAGACTGCATGTATGTTCTAACATCTGGTTTTGTTAGCCAGCAGGACGGTGCGCCTGCTTACACGACAAAGTTGGTTCAAGTCTTTATAGCCATCAATTACTGAGCAAATTCATTGGCAAAGATGAATGGCCACCAAACTCGTCAGACATTCAGCCTTTTGAAGATCAAGTCTAGTGGAGCTGTGCTAGAACGCTGCAGGACGTTTCTTCCCATGTCAGAGAACGGTGACGAGCTAAGGGAAGTCTTGCTGAAAAATATGGGACCAATTGCCGCAGGACTCAATCAGCAAGGCCATACTGTGCTTCACAAGAAGAATTCGAGCTTGTGTGAAAGCAGGAAGTGGACACTCCCATCATATCTAGCATACCGATCTTTAAGATAATCTGTAAAGCGAAATTCTAAGGTCGTAGTGAAAAGCGAGTTTATTTCACTAGGAAATCTACAAGTGGCGTTCATTAATTTTACCACAGAAATTTGAAAAAAGAATTAAAACCTAAGACAGCTGTAACGTTGGAAAAATGAACGTTTTTTAGGTGACTCAAGGATTGTTGGAAATTCTTTCCCCTGTAAACTGTGAAATTTTGGGTAAAACCATCTCTATCGGTTGCGAAGATATTGCATTTTATACGGCGGGACATTTTTAGTTTGGAGCCACCCAGTACATGAACACGTGATCAAATAGTGCAGTCCAAGAGATAACGTGTTGCTATTGTTGGCAGCGATTGAGATGAGTGGTCCAAGATTACGTGAAAGATAGGATAGATTGAAAAGTTCACATTACAACTCTTCAGCTGTACGCCACATTGACTGTATCATAATAATTATATAGCACGAGAATTTGTCTACTAGCATTCAGGCTACCTGGTTTCCAGACATTATTTTTAACCATTAACAAAAATGCCTAGTTGCCAAACGTCAGCACAAGAGGGCAGTCGGCTTGCTCTACTTATAGGCTACCGGACCTTTCTTAGACCTTGCCTGTATCTGGACTCTCAACCGATGTTTATTTTGCACACTCGTCATAAAAGATCCAGATGTGAATCCTTGGCATCCAGGATCCGGTCGTGAAGATATCGGAGCAACGAAGACAATGAAGTTTCTTGTATTCGTTTCTCTATCTGTTTTCTATATGCTGTGCAATGAAATCAAATCGATTGAGACCTATTATAGCGGATGGTATGGAACCTCGAATATATATCACGAAACAAGGAATCATCGTCAATTGACGAGGAATGCCTACGTCATAGCCGAACTTGGGGGTCGATTGGAAAAGTTAAAGACGAAACTCGAGCAGTTGGAGTCAGTTCCGTCTCTGAAGAACATCTACAGCGATATAGTATTCCGGGTTGAGAGACTCGAAGGTAGGTCTAGCAAGCTCTGTGAAGGAAATAGACCTATCGCTCATCTACCCTGAGAATTGTCTTAAAACTTTGCAATATATCGCCGATATTTAACTTTATCTCTTTTATTTTTTTAGTTATTTCTCACTTTTGAAATAGCCTACCACGCCTTGAAGCTCGCTACTCAGATGCGCTCCTGACAACAGCGCGTACACTTCATCTGAGTTTCGCACCGAAGCGCAAAGCAATTGCGAGTGAAGGACTTGGTGAAGGTCGATCAGAAGAGTCATCCCAGTTACAATTGGCATGACTGGACTGTGGAGCGCGTTGGTGTAGTGGGTATGTTCGTTGCCTAGCAGCCGGAGGTTAGCAGGTTCGAATTCACCTAAAATCGACACGCAGGGACCTTGAGCAAGTCCTTCACTCGCAATTGCTCAGCGCTTCGGCGTGAAACTCCGATTCAGTGTCGGCGCTGCAGTTGGGAGTGCCTATGAGTAGAGATCGTGAGGGGTCGTTATAACAAGTGCACATGCAAACTAACAAACTTTATTAAAAGTTTGGATATAGACTAACAGCAAAGGTTTATGTACAAGCAAGGTGGTTGGATTTTGTTGGTACGAGTTAATTGTCTGCAGGCTAGAAGATCATGTTCACGTTACGGCTTTCTATTGCCCGAGTGCTGTGATCACCTTCCAGTTATTCTAGACCTGAAAAAGAGACGCAGCAAATAACATGGTTTTCAACATATTAAACAGAAAATAATGTTCCATCCAATTTAACGAGCATCGTTTAATACACGGTTTTTCGGATGCTAACAGGTACAGGGTGTAACGCTAATCAGATGCAATGCGGTGGAAACAGTCGCCAGTGTGTCTCCGAGATGCTCGCCTGTGATGGGGTCAAAGATTGCAAAAACGGAAAGGACGAGGATCCAGTTTTCTGCGACAGTAAGCAGTTGGAAACCACTTAGCTTCAATCACTTAACAATAAACTTACTCTCTGGCTAGATTGATGTCCATGTGAACACATTCATTCATTGGTGATTTTATCATGCACCAAAATGGGATCGCTAACTGCTACACTCTAAGACTGGTTATTGTTGAGATATTCTTTATGATTATGTCATTTATCACATGATATCTGCTCAGCATAGCTATGTAGACCTATTGGACATTGAATCAGGCAGCTAGGTAAGACCAAAGCTAGGCTATAATCTTGCTTTCTTACATATCCTATTTTGGAGATGCTTGAGATTTGTGATAATTATAAGGGCTTGCGTGCCGGAAACGGTGTGGCATTATTGGTGAGAACAATTCCATAATATTATTAATCTGTATCTATAAAGCTGCGAACAGTTCTAGATAGTGATAGAAATATTTGAAGTTTCAGTAAATAGGCCTATTGGCATCATTATTCAGTGTCTTCTGTCAACATCATTTTGCTAATCATTTTGCCCTTAGTATTTTAGGCCAAACCTCGGTTGAGAGGCAAACTGAAATTACAGCGAAATTAATTATATGAAAGTCTGTGTTGATGCTTATTAAACTTAAGCCGTAAAATGGTTGTCAATTGAGTGGAATCCAGATCAGTATACAGTCTTTTTTTCTACAGCGTCCGCTCTGGAAGTTTCCACCACTTACACTGCCACGCTTGACCTGTCCCGTTGCATGCCTGGAAGGAAACATGTCTACAATCTCAGAAGTCAATTGCGTACACTTCATCGCAGTAAGGTCTTTCCATCTCGTCTGACTTTCACGGAGCACGTCCAGACATACGCAGGCGAGCACCTGGTTATGACATCACACGCGACAGGCGAGTTCCAGAGAGGATCCAGGAGATTCAGAGCCTACACACCAGGAGAGATCGGTCTCTGGAGCGAATGCTTTAGCCCGGAAGACTACACCGAGCAAATCTACTGCCATACGTTCAAATCACAACGCCAGTGGGACCTGCGTGTGCCCTGTGTGCGCCATTATGTAATGAATGTAGTGAAGAAAGACACTAAGTTGAAGAAAACCGATATCGATCTGTCAGATCGTAGTCAGTTATAAGAAACAGGTTTCTTCAGCATTGTTGTAGTTTGTTTGTTTGTTTGTTTGTATGTGCACTTGTTATAGCGCCCCTTCAAGCTCTCTCTCGCTACTCAGAGGCGCTCCCGAATGCAGAGCGGACACTGCATCGGAGTTTCACGCCGAAGCGCTGAGCAATTGCGAGTGAAGGACTTGCCCAAGGTCCTTACGCGGCGAGGTGGATTCGAACCTCGAACCTTCCGGCTTCAAGGCAACGACGCCACCACTACACCACCGCGCCCCACAAGTGCTATGTAGGTCCAAGTTTAGTTGTCAGATTTTGCTTTTCTTGTGGTGTTTACAATGGAAGATGCTCTGTTACAATCACCTAGCAGTCGATTTGAGATTATCAATTATCAACATGACACTCACTATTTTAAACGTATACATTTTGTCAGAGACATTGCATTGCGTCACGTAACATTTGATCATTGTGACATTTTGTTGGCGCCATTTTGGCCATGACATTTTGTCCCACGACATTTTGTCAGGTCAACATTTCAGTATGTGAAGACTTCAGCATTGAATGTCAGATTGTCAGAGGAGTATGGTGACTTTTATCAATATTGTAAAAAAAAATAGCCGCCACGACATGAGGTTTCAAAAGGATGGACACGCCGTCAACTCCATCAGCCCAGAGCATTGTCATCATACAGAAATGGAGGATCTGCTTTCACGGCTGACATAAAAGAAACAGGAATGCATTAGCAAACATTCAGAATCTATTTCACATGTAATGTGCGCTCAATCAATAAAATAAAGAATTCATAGCCACGTTATTATTTATATCAGTCCAACATACTTGCACTACTCTAGATAAGAAAATCTTATCAAGTAGGCCTATGCATGGTCTGCTGAAGCCTTCGTAAGCTGTGTTAACATCTGGATGGTCAGAAGCACAGTGGTGACCCATCCAATCAAGAAACAGTTCAGTCTCCGAAGATTTTTGTGATGGAGATATATCCATGGCACATCGTGTTTCACTTGAAAGAAATTATAGAAACCGGTTTTATTTGTCCGATTTACATCTCGAAAACAATTAATGAGAGAAAGTCAATTCATTCTCGCGGCCGGAGAGTCACTCTGGGCAGCTTCGTCTTCGTCTTATCCGCAACCTGCTCAACCTCGGCCTGTATAATTATTGTTTGCTGCGGTTTAGCGACACTGTGTGGTAACAAAGACCATTAACGTCACCCTCCTCCCGTGTCCCGACTTGAGACTGGCACTGGCGGAGTGCAACCAGTGTCGGAGTTCGGATGAACACTTGATCAAATAAAGCAGTCCAAGAGATAACGTGTTGTTATGGTCGGCAGCGATTGAGATTGGAGGTCGAAGATTACTTGCAAGATAGTCTAGTTTGATCAGTTCACCTTACAACTCCTCAGCTGTTCGCTAGATTGACCGCTACAGAAGAATTTGCCTACTATAGATCTATAGCGATCATACTATCTTGTCGTTTGCTGTTTGCATGCATTGTTTTTAACCATTAACAAAAACGCAGTGCCATCAGTGTCTATTTGCCAAATATCAGTCCAAGAGGGCAATAGCCTAAGCCTGCTTTACTCACAGGTTAACGACCTTTCTTGGGCATTGCCCTGCTACTGGACTTTCAACCGATGTTTGTTTTGCGCACTCGGCATAAAAGATCTAGAAACCAATACATAATCTTTGCTACAGGATCCGTTCGTGGAAACATTGGGGCAACAAAGACAATGAAGTTACTTACATTCGTTTCCTTATCTGGGTTCTATATGCTGTGCAATGAAATAAAATTGTATGATACCTATAATTATGGCGCATCGTATGGAACCTCGTATAATGATTATCACGAAACAAGAAATCATCGCCAATTGACGAGAAATGCCTACGTCATAGATGAACTTGGGGATCGATTGGTAAAGTTAAATACGAAACTCGAGCAGCTGGAGTCAGTTCCGTCTGTGAAGAAAATCTACAGCGATATAGCATTCCGGGTTGGGAGACTCGAAGGTAGGTCTGACAGTGGCAAGCTCTATGAACATAATAATCTTCTATCCAACCTCCTCAGTTATCAAAAGGCTGCCATATCACCAATATTCATCGACTTAATGAACCTCGCAATCTATGCATGCAAGCGTGAATAAATTGAGCAATCATATCCGCACGATATCATGCATTCAGGGCCGGCCTTACCTATAGGCAAAGTAGGCAGTTGCCTAGGGCGCCGTAGTCTTTGGGGGGCGCCGCGGCACCGGCGAATTTATTTTTTTTACACTATATTCTTTTAAACTCAAAACGTTCGCCATTCGCCAATGGAAAGAATTTAAAATAAATATGGATTCTTTGCACCTGTTCAGGTTGGCCTAATTCAATTTCAAGGACTGTATAAATTTCAAATCGACAAATAAAATCCGATTTTTAACGACATTTCGTACTCTTTGCTTTAGGAGACAGGTTAAAATACGCGACGCGCCGACGCTCAATTTCGATTGTGAAGATGTTGCAAGAAATGAAATGGAAGTGGGCCTTGCTGAGTATGAAGATGAGGTTACAACATTAGGCCTACAGCCTGCCCTTTATTCAGATTGAAATAATAGTCTAGTAGGGACGACGATGAAGAAAAGACAGTATAGCTGAGGCAGGGCCAATCTAAGGCATCGGAAAAGCAGGCAGTTACATGGGGCGCCAACTTCTAGAGGGCGCCATTTCCATCAAAGAGGTCGCCATATCCACAAGAGTGATTTTAATATTTTTTAACTTATACCATTCTCCACAAAATTGAATATTATATCCAGCCTTCGCCCTTCAGTGTAGAAATAAAGAAATTATAATGAATTACTCAGTTGAGCGTAGGCCTACAAGGCCGTAGCTATAGGGGGATGTTTTGGGTGTTTGAACACCCCCCCCCCAAAAGAAATAATGTAAAAATGAAATAATTACGCACTTGCTAGCACATGACAATGTATAATGTTATTTTGAGCAGAAAATAGTCGAAAATCGCGGAAAATAGTGTTTTTGGACTCAGAAAATTTGGGGACTAACAAAAGTCGTCAGAAAATTTCGACCAAAAAGTCGCCCGCAGCGTGTACGCACCTCTAAATTCACGGTCGAGAAAGCATCCCGAGAAAGAAAATCCTGGCTACGGCCCTGTAAGCGTATAGGCTACCGGCTCTGCCTATTTTATCTTTAGATTCTAACGTGGGCTGAACAATTGAGTGGGAAACTAAGGGCGCCAAATGCAGGCCTATGCCTGGCCGGGGCGCCAAATGCATGCTTTGCCTAGGGCGCCACTTGGGCTAAGGCCGGCCCTGCATGCATTCATTCAAGAATTTTTATGGAGCATTTTCAAGGGGTTGCTCAGAAGTGCTCCCAACTTTGACGCGACAGAAAAGCACAGTTTTGAGCTGAATCAAAAATATTCAGTAAGAGCCCAGGCCTGAAGGCTTGCCTGCATGTAGAGCAGAATGTCCAGGTTTGAGGCAGGTCCTGCATTGGGACGGTGGTGGTATCGAAGTCGTGGCTATATATCATCTCATGTGGCGCCGCCCAGGGAACGTATTTAATTTGGTGAATGATCGTACGTCTTATCCTTCAATAAAGAGAACTTTTTACAGAGATATTACAAATTTAAAATTTTCCGGACAAAAATTTGAGGATTAGGGCCGCATTACGGCTTTCGAGGGCCTGGCTGCTATAAATACATTCAAAGGGTTCCAAACCTGGCACAACGAGAGACACGGTTAAATAAAAATGGGTTTCGACTTCTACATCAAATAATTATGCTCAATCCAATTTAACGAGCATGGTTTAATACACGGTTTTTCGATGTTTTCAGGTACAGGGTGTAACGCTAACCAGATGCAATGCGGTGGAAACAGTCGCCAATGTGTCTCCGAGATGCTCGCATGTGATGGGGTCAAGGATTGCAAGAACGGAAAGGACGAGGAACCAGTTTTCTGCGACAGTAAGCAGTTGGTATCTTGGTTTCAACTCATTCTTTTTTCAGCCTTTTTATTGGTTGAACGTCGCTCTTAATTGGCCTAAAATTTCTTAAGGAAAGTCACCAACTTCATCAGTGGAAAACAATTTTCTCTGGATGAGGTGGCCTATAGGCCTATCCAGTTAGTCAGGTGTTGCTTGGATTCTCTGTGGCTACCCGCGTTCCAATATCCGGATTGTTACGTAAAGGTCACTTTGACGAGAATCGTATTCGATATTAACACTGCCCTACATTTGAATCAAATACTGTGTGTTCGCGAAATTGTAAGCCGAAAATAGTCTAAAAGATTGATATGATCGATAAAAGATCGTATATCCTACGCTAAGCGCACACTGTAAGTAGAGACTGATAAGTAGGCTAGAGGACTGCCCATTACTATTTTGCTCTACCTCCAACAAAACTCACTCACTAATTCCTCTCCCTCTCTCCCTTCCAGTCCATGAATCCTCTACCCGATTGCTTGATGCGCGAATCATTTATTTTTAGGATGAAATAATTTATACTATTAAAACTTAAACTTAAGCCGTAAAATGGGTGTCAATTGAAAGGAAGCCAGTTGTTTATAGCCATTCTTTTCTATCTACAGCGTCGGTTCTGAATCCTCCCACTGAGTACACAGCCACGATTGACCTGACCCGTTGCTTGCGAGGAAGGAAACATGTGCACGCCTTCAGAACCCAATTTCTGACACTTCATCGCAGTAAGATCTTTCCATCTCGTCTGAATTTCACGGAGTACATTCAGAGCTACGTCGGCGGTCAGCTGGCTATGAGTGTCGTCACGACCGGCGAGTTCCAGAGCGGAACCAGGAGATACAGAGCATACACACCAGGATCGATCGGCCTCTGGAGCGAATGCTTTAGCCTGGAGGACAACACCGAACAGTTCTACTGCCATACGTTCAAGTCGCAACGCAAGTCGGATCTGCATGTGCCCTGTGTGCGTCATTTTGTATCAGATGTGGTGAAGACAAAGTCGAAGTTAAGAAAATCCGAAATCGATCAGTCAGATCATAATGAGTTATAAGACGACTTTCTAATTATTGAAGCACCTACAATCCTACATGTATGTAATGATATCCTTTATTTATGCAATCCGGTTGGCAGATATCAACAACAGTAGCCTATTCAGTTATGCAACTGAAACAATTCACGAGAACGCAAATTACGGAGATGTAAATTTTAACGACTAGCAGAACATACAGCCTGCAATATTATTATATAGGGTGTCTCGATAGGTCGTGAACGATTTTGAATGCAGATAAATATATGTTATACACAAGATAATGTGGAAAGTTGTATACTGGCGGATAGGTTGTTCAAATGAGAATGTTACGCAAATTTTTTTAGATCACTATAGCGCACTTATTCAAATTTTAGCGCCAATATCCGTGACGTCATCAAATTCGTGCCAAGTAAACGTCCAGTTATATAGGCCGAAAGCAGTATCGTACGATCATCATTGTTAATCCACACATAATAGATTAATTAATACAAATTATCATTTAGTATTTAATAATGTTTCCTTTACTCTTTATAACAGTCTCAAGTCAATTAGGCATCGAGCCAATTAAATTTTTCAGAGTACTGTTGTCAGAGGTATCGACGTCCATGCCTTACGAAGCCGACGTTTTAAGGTGTTCAATGTCTGGGTTTCGGAATCGGCATAAACAGTTGCCGCCATAATACTCCAAACATTTTATATTGGTGACAAATCCGGCGAATTAGACGGCCAGTTCCCGGTGAGATGTATCCATTGATATTTTTGTTTATGCCGATCACGAACCCCAGACATTGAACACCTTAAAACGTCGACTTTGTAAGGCATGGACATCGATACCTCTGACAACAGTACTCTGAAAAATTTAATTGGCTCGATGCCTAATCGACTTGAGGCTGTAATCAAGAGTAAAGGAAGCATTCTTAAATACTAAATGATAATTTGTATTAATTAATTAATTATGTGTGGATTAACAATGACGGTCGCTCAATACTGTTTTCGGCCTATATAACTGGACGTTTACTTGGCACGAATTTGATGACGTCACGGATATTGGCGCTAAAATTTGAATAAGTGAGCTAGTGATCTAAAAAAATTTGCGTAACATTCTCATTTGAACAACCTATCCGCCAGTATACAACTTTCCACATTATCTTGTGTATAACATATATTTATCTGCATTCAAAATCGTTCACGACCTATCGAGACACCCTATACACTGCGTCACGACCGGCGAGTTCCAGAGCGGTCGTGACGCAGTGTAATAGCAGCCTACTAAGCATGTAACCTACTCCCTGCGGGGCTCGAACTAGTGCTTGCCGATCTCCATGCCAGTGCGCTTCCGGGCTATCTACAGTTTCTACACTCTACAGTCCCCCAATCAGTTTTATATTATTTCGTAATCTTGTCATAAAATTTGTCTTTGCTCGATTACTCTGTTTCTGAATTCAGTTGTACATGTGCGCTTATACGTGAACGGTTAATCAAGCGTCTAATGTATAGAACTAAATTTCTTTGTCTTCAGTTGCCATCAAGCAGCCTAACTTTAGAGCTGTTTAGATCTGTGTGTCATTAAACGTTGACCGAAATGCGAATCAAGTACTAAAGAACCAATGTGATTACAAGTCAAGTTGGGCACTGTTTCTGCACGCTTTATGCCAGGGTTTCTTTCAAGCAATTTTTGAACTGCACAGCTTTAAAAACTTTATTAAGTCACCATGTGTAAATTTCAGTCTTACAAGTGCAGATGAATTACACGAATCGATCTGAACATTTGAAAGCATCAAAACGAGAATCTCAATTGCATCAGTTGCTACTCAGTTGTGTCGATTGCACTTGCGTGGACTGTCCAAATTGCTCGGTTTATCCCATTTTTTACCAATTATCTTCAATCACAAAGTCCTCGAATTGTTTGTTGTCGATTAGCACTGTGACTATATACACATTGGGTATCCAAGGACGTGGTCAGCTACGCTCTGCGGGTAAGGGAGTCCTCTTGGTTCCTTTTGCTTGCACTGCTACCATGAAGAATCGAGACTTTTCTGTAGATGGTCCGGTGGTCTGGAATGGCCTTCCTTTTGAGCTACGCCTACACACTGGGACTCTACCATGATCGTTTCTTACTAAACTTAAAACTGTCCTTTTTAGGCGTGCTGGAGCTGGGAACGCCTCTGAGTAGTTGTCTACTTGAAGGAGCGCTATATAAATGTCCGAATGAATGAAATTTATGAATGAATGAATACACAGAATGCAGCTAGCAACTTAGGCCTATATGTTTATTCTCTGTGCGTACATAAACCTACAACGAAAATAGGTTTAACCATTGGTTTAACTCTGGTACATCGTGACAATAGAGCCTGTGATACGTAAACAATTATTCTTTCATACAAAGGCAACGGTCTGAATAACTCCAAAGTCTAGACTCAGAATAGGACCAGTACACCAGCCACAGTGGCGACGAAATTAAGTGGTCGCGATGCTTAGGCCAACATGCATTAGCTTATACCGGTAACCTATAGATATATTACCGGCCATCACGACAGAGTAGAACGGTAATTTTTAAGACATGGGACATGAGATACTGTTGCTTATCATCGCGATTATCGCTTCTCCGTTCGTCATTGGAGTAAATAGCGATGAAGATGATGAGACGGATCTTCGTGTTCTGAGGCTAAATGCCATTGCAATTGCCGATCTTGAGAGTCGCATTGAAAGTTGTACGGTAAAATTGAATAAGGCTGTAGCGTTTTGGGAAAAGCTACAAAAATTATACTTATTTTTATCCATGCTGGCCATAACGGTTAATTAACTCTATGCTGCACCAGAGCGAGGCTGCAGACATTACGCCAGCGTGACGTGTGACCTTTTAGATGACGTGGCGAAGGTGTGGGCGCCGCTGATTGGCCAAGAGCGGCACGTGATCTAAAAGCGGTAAAAGGTCGCTTCCGATTGGCTGTTGGGCAAATCTAGGTCAGTAGGACGAAGAGACGCGAAGAGGTGAAACCGACGAGAAAGACTAGGCCATCTTTTTGAATAGAAATTCGTTTAAAACTAAGTTTTCGGGCATCTAAATTAATAGGAAAGTCAACTAAATTAATAGATAATAAAGTAAACGACCGCTGGTCGCCTCCGGTGGAAGGAGAACGTCGAAATAAGCAAAACCGCTTAGGAATCAGGGAAGTAGAAATAAATTAAAGTGTAGCGTGCTGAATCTGTAAATGAATGAATGTTTAAAATGGCCGGAACGCGTTGATATAGATTATATAGCGCATTACAGGGAGAGCGAAGGATAAATTAGCACGTGTATTAAGAAGCGTGAATATATTGAAAGAGTTGCTAGAAGTAGCCTTGCGATATAACTGCTGCTGTGGTCGTGGTAAATTAGTGCAAAGTGTTGATGTTAATTCGTTGCTTTCGTGTAACTGATTAATAGCGTGATTTGACCTTCTGCAGTAGTTAAGGAAATAAGAACTGAACTGATAGCCTAGTTATATGCAGGAGCATAAGAGATAGGTATCAAGTAATGCAGAGTGTGTAATAACCAGCCATAAATGCTGTGTAGTGTTAGGAATACTTTGTGTTGAACTGATAAGTATTATAGGCAGAATTGTATGTGCACAGGTTGCTGCCAATTGTATATTAATTAAGTAGTAGTGAAGGAACAAATAAAGTGTTGCATATTGAAATAGAATTGAAGGTGATTCACTGACTGACTTGCAATTAGTTGTAAAACAGAATAATCCCATGTCTCGTGCCAGCTCTTTGAGGGGGGACGCCCTAGAGGAATCGGATGATTCGGAGGGAGGGCGGACAGTCAGTAGTGATGAGAGATTTATAGAGCGCCAGATATATCCAGCCAAATACTCTCCGCCACCTCTTCAGGAGTTCGAGTCCCTTTCGCCCAAAGCTGCCGCGGGGATAACGAACTCAGACGAGCACCGGAAAGAGGGTGCTGTCGCGCGTCGACAAACCGCCGCGGAGACATGTCCTGTAGGCCCTGGTACCCATGAAAGAAGAGAATCTGGACGTTCCTCCCTGTCGTTCACACTTGAGGTTCCCGTAGGTGGTTCCCTGTCGCCCCGGCAGTACGCCGCCACACTAGGGGAGGGGGGCGAAAGTAAGCGAGTAAGTGGGGCATCCCTTGCAAGCGCTTCCGGTCCCCTAGCGGTTAGGGCGGGCGTAACAAATGGTACCAGAAGTGGGGTAGAGGTGGAACAAGGGGAACAAGTGGAACAGGTGGAACCAAGAAAATCTGGAAGGACAGAATTTCCTGGAGAGAGAGAGAAGTGGGAAGGCGAAGAAATGGCTTATTATGGCGCTAGACCCAAGCGTCCTTCGGACTACCCTGTTACCGCAGCAATTGATGCGGGTTTTGATTTTGAATTTTACATGAGAGATAAACAAGCGAGGTTGGTTAACAGAAAGCTTGGAGGACATAATTACGAAAGTGAAGGTTCGGAGGTAACTGATCTGCGACCCTTTCATAACGTTCTGTTGCATCCTAATATGTTGAATTTGGATAAAGGTTGTGTTGGGATCCTTGCTAACTCTGAGTGTATAGTTTCAGATATGGAGGATGGGGATTCGGCGATGCCGAGGGAACTGGGACTCCCGACTTCGGATGCACATCCCGGGCACCCAACCCTAGTCCACCCTCGGGCTACCACCTTCCCACCACCGCCTCCCTCGTCGCACCCTTTCGCCGTCCGAGCCCCTCCTGCTCCGACCCCGAACACAATCGGTGGTGTCGTCAAGTCGAATCCTTGGGTGAGAACCGTCACCCCGGTCACAGCCTCGGTGTGCAAACTGTCCGTATCCGTCGTGTCGTCGACTCAGTCAATCATGTCGACCTTGTCCTCGTCGTTGAAACCACAGGTTACACAAAGTTCCGCCTACCTGCCCTCGAACCCTGGCCCTCCCGCTTACCTGTCAGGTGGTCAACCAACAACCGCTCTGTGTCGGCCAGCTTCCGCCTACGATGAGCGATTCTGGGTAACCACACGAGCAGCCCAGAACAACCTGGAAGCGAAGTTCCATGTTGTGTCTACATCCGGGAGCGAAAACAGTCAGTTCCAGTTCGAACAGTATGCTGAACCGCCTACAGCTGAACCTCAACCAACGATCCAAGGTCGTTTTCAGCCGAGTACGACTCCACCCTCGTCGGTCACTGTGCAGTCCCAATCACGCGTGAGCAGAACTGTTGATTCGAAATCCAGACAGTATATGAAATTGGACAGGTACAATGGAAAGACATCGGTCGAAGCTTTCCTAAAGAAATTCGAGATCTGTGCGAACAGTAATGGTTGGACAGATGGGGAGAAATTCGCCCAGCTGACCTGTGCCCTGACAGAGCCAGCTGATCAGCTGCTCTACGAGTTCGACTCCGAGACCATAGCATCCTGGTCTGACCTGGTTGATCGTCTACGCCTGCGGTATGGAAGCTCCGATCAAGCCGTCCTCTACCAGACCCAATTGAACACACGACGTCAAAAGATGGGTGAAGACCTCAGCTCTGTAGTACGAGACATTCGACGAATCATGATCCTGGCGTTCCCTGGTCCCACCTCGGTGCACAGTGAAGTCATAGCGATTCGTGCCTTTCTCGACGCCCTGCGAGACAGAGACTTAGCCATGAAGGTTCGTGAGAGAGAACCTACCACCTTGGACCATGCTTATAAGACTGCCATGCGTTTAGAGGGTTACCGTCAAGCAGATGATGGTAACCTGGGCCGCAATGAACATCGACCCAGTCGGGTAAAAACTGTAACGGAAGTAGACTCTGCCCCTGCTGACAGTCAGAGACAATTCCAAGAAATCGTGTTGAATAGGCTGGAGCAGATGGAAGCAAGAATAAACGCCATCTGCAGCAGCCCCTCCGGCGATGGACAATTTCGCCCCTGGCGGCCCCGAAGTCAAGTTCCACCCAGGGCGGAACCTACCTTCGGAAACCAGCGAACAGTTAACCGGTCATCCAGGGTCCCCGCGGGTGACCGTCGCTGCTTCGAGTGTCAACAACCCGGTCACTTTGCTCGAGTTTGTCCCACTCGTAACCACGACTCGACGCCGGAGGAGGAGGGAGAAGGACTGGAACACAATGAAGCACGCCAGGTTCAGCAGAAGAGCCGCCCTGCGCAGTGTCGTCGAGTCATCGTCTCAACCGCTGTCCCGGGGTCTTCGAACTGCAAAGTGAAAGAAAAGCCTTCAGTGAGGCGTTCGAATCCAAAAGTCGCTGGAAAATCCTGTGTTATCCCACGAGCATCGGTCGAAGCGGAAGCGCTACCACCGGAAGGAGTTCCTGTTCCAGCCAGTCCTGGGGGGAAGATCGACCAGCCCAAGGTGGTGGCCCGAGTCCCGCCTCGTCGGGGTGTGCATCTGCCCTCCCACTTCGCCAGCCCTACCTGCGGTGGAATGTGGCCTCTACCGACTTTCGGCGGGCTTCGTGGTGCTAACATGCATCCTTCCTCTGGTCTCGCCGCCTATCGAGACAGAGAGAGGAAACGCACCAGAGTTCCGCAGAATCGTCACTTTCTGTCGAGAGGCACCATTCCTCACCATCGCTGGCGAGATCACCAAGAAAGCTTCGTGCAGCCTGGGGGGTATAACGAGTAATGTAGTGTAAGGTGATGGTAACGTCGCGTAATGGCGACGAGTAGTGACTTTGGCAAGAAGCCTAGGTTTTAGTTCCTTTCGATGAATAAAATGTTTATTTTTTAACTTTGATCTAGGTTAGATCATTGGGGGTAGATTAGCATTGTTTACTTGTGTTTTATTGTATTGTTGTTTTTATTGCCACAGAAGAAAGGCAAAATGTTGTGCTTGCATGTTAGTTTAAGATTTGATGTGCATAACCTTGATTGCAGATTAAAGTTGAATATAAAATGTGCTAGAGTAGGAGCAAATTGCATTTGTGCATTGATTGAAAAGCAGTCTGCTAGAATTTGGTGAATTATCCTGATGTATGCATTGGCCTGAGTAGTCGGTAAGTGAGTAAGTTGTAGACTAGTAGGCAGACTGATGTTGTTGCAGGCATTAAGAATTGCATGCGAAGGTGAGACTAAGGACCTGTTATTTGGTAAGAGCGGTAATCCGTCCAATCGTCGCTATTGGTTGCTCAAGTGTACTCTTTCCTGTGTGGAAATGGAGGTGTAGAGGTCATGGTGCATAGGTACGCTTCTCTAAGCGGTAAGGCCTGGTGTAGGTAGCTCAGCCTTCATGTAATGTGTCTTGCCTGTAATAATGATTGGTGCCAATGTCTATGATTTTTATCTTACTGGGAGAGTACGGCTGTGGAAATGGTTTGACATAGGATAATAGAATTCTTAAAGAACACTGCATATATGCAAGATTGCTGTTGATACTTAGCTATTTGTCATGTTGAATAATAGTCTAAATTCTTATATAAAAGTTGGTTGTAAGGATTGAGCTCCTGATTAAGCAGCAACTGGGAAACGGTAGTAATAATTGACTAGGAATCTAAGGTGTGTATCGCCCTGAAGAAGTTAAGTAAACAGATCGGTGGTAAACTTGTAGGTAGACTGAAATTGTTGCAGGCATTAAGGGTTACATAGAAGAGGAGACTGGTGGTCTGTTAGTTAGATGAGCTGTAATCCGTCCAATCGTCGTTATTGGTTGCTTGAGAAATTTCCTGTGTGGGAATGAATGAGATGTACTCTTTCCGTTGGTGGAAATGGATGTAAACTTCTTCCTGTGTGGAAATGAATGAGATGTAATAAGCGGTAATCCGTCCAATCGTCGTTATTGGTTGCTTGAGAATTTCCTGTCTGGGAATGTATGAGATGTACTCTTTCCGTTGGTGGAAATGGATGTAAACTTCTTCCTGTGTGGAAATGAATGAGATGTAATAAGCGGTAATCCGTCCAATCGTCGTTATTGGTTGCTTGAGAATTTTCCTGTGTGGGAGTGAATGTAATAAGCGGTAATCCGTCCAATCGTCGTTATTGGTTGCTTGAGAATTTTCCTGTGTGGGAATGCATGAGATGTACTCTTTCCGTTGGTGGAAATGGATGTAAACTTTTTCCTGTGTGGAAATGATGGTGATATATTCTTTCCGTTGGTGGAAATGTGTGTACTTGGTCCTGTGTAAACTTCCTGTGTGGAAAGGTGACGTAGAGGTAACAGCGTAGGTCATGGAGTCAATCCGTCCTAGTAGGCATAGGTACGCTTCACTAAGCGGTAATGCCTTATGCAGCTGGTGCAAACCTTGTTGTAACGTGTCGTGCCTGTAATAATGTGTCAGCTACTGATGTGATGATTTGTGCCTGCTGAGAGTTAACTTTGGGCTAGATACATAATGACAGAAAAATGATTCATCTTAAGTTTAGTTGCTTTTTGGATGAAAACTGCTTTAAGTCAAATTGCTTATATTTCGTGTTAGTCTAAGTTGTCGTTAATGTTGTAGCTAATAACATGTTAACTGCGCTAGGATTATCTGTAGGATTTGGGGCCGGAGCATGATTGTATGTGTTAGAGGACATTCTCTTGGTCTGTGGCTTCGAGCTGTTGCTGAAATGGATTGTAGTACATTGTTTACTGTAACTGTTTGATGTGCATTACCTGAAACCTGGGTGGGAGGATAACCCGATAGCACCTGATAATGTGGAAGAGTATGGATAATATTTCTATTGGGATTTCCAACCCTGCTTTAGTTCAGAGACTTTGTGTCTGGTAGTTAGTAGTCCCGGGGTTCGTGGAAGCAGAGACTGGTGATTAAACACCAATGGCCTGTATTCCGACGAGGATTGGGTAACCAATGGACGTAGTTAGTAACCCTAGTGAGGTAAAGGCTGGCCTAGTGGTATGCTTTCTCTGAATCGCCTGATACCCTGACCTATATGCCTTTGCTGAATTGTGGTCTGCGTGGAGTAGGGAGCGAGAGTGAGTTGGAGACCTTCAATTTGAGTAGACGTCCCTCCCTCTTTTTGCTGGTGATTCCGAACGTATGGTTTCAGGGAGATTGCAAAGTAAGGATGTTACATGAGCGTAAACATTGCCCTGCAGTCACCTTGAGAATTTAAGCGGTTGTGGTGTTAGGGTTAAGTTGTTATGAGTAGAGCCGTGCTAAGATGCCGTACTTTGTATGCCTGAACTTTTACAACAAGCGTTGCTATGAGGCTAATTAGTTGATTTCTCCTTTTGTGAATTAGGAACCCTGTTGGTTCTTAGAGTTAAAATGAGACTTCATACAGTTGCTGATGTAGAATTGCCTGCTTACTGTTCAGACTGTTCTTAAGCAGCAATGTCTTTTGGTATAGTAGTGATGACCCTGCCTTAGCAACTCATGTACAACGGATTCAGTACGCGACCACTGCTGAATTTTCCAGTAATATGGAAAATTCGGGTTAAGGAGGGGAGAGTGTAGCGTTTTGGGAAAAGCTACAAAAATTATACTTATTTTTATCCATGCTGGCCATAACGGTTAATTAACTCTATGCTGCACCAGAGCGAGGCTGCAGACATTACGCCAGCGTGACGTGTGACCTTTTAGATGACGTGGCGAAGGTGTGGGCGCCGCTGATTGGCCAAGAGCGGCACGTGATCTAAAAGCGGTAAAAGGTCGCTTCCGATTGGCTGTTGGGCAAATCTAGGTCAGTAGGACGAAGAGACGCGAAGAGGTGAAACCGACGAGAAAGACTAGGCCATCTTTTTGAATAGAAATTCGTTTAAAACTAAGTTTTCGGGCATCTAAATTAATAGGAAAGTCAACTAAATTAATAGATAATAAAGTAAACGACCGCTGGTCGCCTCCGGTGGAAGGAGAACGTCGAAATAAGCAAAACCGCTTAGGAATCAGGGAAGTAGAAATAAATTAAAGTGTAGCGTGCTGAATCTGTAAATGAATGAATGTTTAAAATGGCCGGAACGCGTTGATATAGATTATATAGCGCATTACAGGGAGAGCGAAGGATAAATTAGCACGTGTATTAAGAAGCGTGAATATATTGAAAGAGTTGCTAGAAGTAGCCTTGCGATATAACTGCTGCTGTGGTCGTGGTAAATTAGTGCAAAGTGTTGATGTTAATTCGTTGCTTTCGTGTAACTGATTAATAGCGTGATTTGACCTTCTGCAGTAGTTAAGGAAATAAGAACTGAACTGATAGCCTAGTTATATGCAGGAGCATAAGAGATAGGTATCAAGTAATGCAGAGTGTGTAATAACCAGCCATAAATGCTGTGTAGTGTTAGGAATACTTTGTGTTGAACTGATAAGTATTATAGGCAGAATTGTATGTGCACAGGTTGCTGCCAATTGTATATTAATTAAGTAGTAGTGAAGGAACAAATAAAGTGTTGCATATTGAAATAGAATTGAAGGTGATTCACTGACTGACTTGCAATTAGTTGTAAAACAGAATAATCCCATGTCTCGTGCCAGCTCTTTGAGGGGGGACGCCCTAGAGGAATCGGATGATTCGGAGGGAGGGCGGACAGTCAGTAGTGATGAGAGATTTATAGAGCGCCAGATATATCCAGCCAAATACTCTCCGCCACCTCTTCAGGAGTTCGAGTCCCTTTCGCCCAAAGCTGCCGCGGGGATAACGAACTCAGACGAGCACCGGAAAGAGGGTGCTGTCGCGCGTCGACAAACCGCCGCGGAGACATGTCCTGTAGGCCCTGGTACCCATGAAAGAAGAGAATCTGGACGTTCCTCCCTGTCGTTCACACTTGAGGTTCCCGTAGGTGGTTCCCTGTCGCCCCGGCAGTACGCCGCCACACTAGGGGAGGGGGGCGAAAGTAAGCGAGTAAGTGGGGCATCCCTTGCAAGCGCTTCCGGTCCCCTAGCGGTTAGGGCGGGCGTAACAAAACCGCTGATCGATCGTATGCCACTGTCATCAGCGATGTTAAGTACAGAGTCAAGAAACTTGAAGGTAAGCTTATTAACCCCGACATTGGAATAGTAGCAGCAGTAGCAGTAGCAGTAGACGCAGCAGCAATAGCAGTATTATTAGTAATATTAGTAGTAATATTAATAGTAATAATAATGATGATAATAATAATGATAATAATAATAATAATAGCAATAATAATAATAATAATAATAATAATAATAATAATAATAATAATAATAATAATAATAATAATAATAAATAAAAATAAAAATAATAATAATAATAATAAAAAGAAAAGAAAAGAAAAAAATAATAATAATGAGGTCACTGCCTCTGATGCTGCTGCTCCTGATGATGATGATGACTACGACGGCGCGACGACGATGAGGACGACGATGACGATGACGATGACGATGATGATGATGATGATGATGGTGGTGGTGGTGGTGGTGGTGGTGGTGGTGGTGGTTGTGGTGGTGGTGATGATAATAATGATGATGATAATGAGGATAATGAGGATAATGAGGATAATGAAGATAATGAGTTTAATGATGACGACGAGAACGATGATGTTGATGATGATAATGATGATAACAATTATGATAATAATTGTAGCTATATAGCTTTTTATAGTTGTCCAGGGTTCAGCCACGTGGCCTTTCGATGCTTTTCTTTAAATGAGGCAGACCTGTGGGAGATTTAACGATATCGGCACCTTCATGGTTATTTAGACAATAGCTACTGCTTCCCTTGCTAATTGTACTTTCTGTTACTGATGTTCATTGTTGTTGACATCATAGTCCGCTGGAGGAAAAGAAGAAATGCATAGTAACTTCGGTCAACTTGATTGACAGTCAACTCAGGAACTTTGGCTTGTAGGTCTATAGGAATCAGTTACCGTGCTCAAAATTTAATAGTAATTCGGCCTTTTACACAATTAATTTTTTGGAGCTACTGTAGCTCACATGCTGCATCAGATAATACAGAATACAGTACTAAAACAGAATGCTGTACTTTGCATCCGTATGAAGATAAAATTGCCATTGTTAAGATGTGACTGATTGTGAGTTACACTGTAGGTACAGTGTGCGAGAAGAATGAGTTTGAATGCGGGAATGATAAATATCAGTGTGTGTCGGAGATTCTGGCTTGCGACGGAATCAAGGATTGCAAGAACGGAAGAGACGAGGATCCGAAATTCTGCGACAGTGAGATCCACTTTCAATAAATAATAATTGCCTAAAAATGTTTCCAAATGACCATGTCTCGTGTGAAACGCAGTAGATGCTTTCTATTTTCATGCATTGCATTTTACATAGAAAGCTGATTTCTAGGCTTTTTGATCAGTTTAAAATAGTGAAATAGAATGCTGCAATTGGCCGTTGAGATATAGGCTATACGAAGAGTTACTTGTTATATTTGAGCATAACCTTTACCCTAGCTTAGCAGTAAAACGACAAATTTTTCTTGAGCGGTGAGTGCAAACGTTGTTATCAGCAAATCGCAAGTCGATATTCCAACATAGAAACTTTACATTTTTGAGCGTTTTCTTATTACATTTTCATAATCAAAAATGCAGCGTGTCCTTGTTTACAGGTCTAGTCAATAATCTATAATCAGTTCAAACCCATTGACCTCTGGGTAAAGTAACCTTAACTCTAATAGAGGGGGTTTGCGACAATCTTCACAAGACGAATAGCCGATAATAATAATATGAATGGTGAATAAGATTTCCATGCTTTTCTTCTGCTGCAGCCTCGGGGTTCGGAGCTTCCGTTGTCTATTCCTCCTGGACTCCGATCAGCTCTTGTATTTCTGCACCGAGAACGAGCGTCTACTTTACCAACTACGTCATCAGCGTCAAGAGGAGCAAAATCTTTCCACCGCTGGTGCGCATCGTGGAAAAAGGAGAAGGGAATTTCTTTGGCAGAAACGTTTCGATGATCGCGGAGGATGGCTATATCATGCTGGGAACGCGAAGGGCCGTTGCCTTCTCTAAATCTGGGGGTGGTAGTTATTGTCAGTATGTGGAAGACAACTTCGACCGGATGTACTGTGATAGCTACACACGGGGATCGCGAAGACCGTGCATGCGAAATGTGCCGGTGAACAAACATTATCCATCGAATTAGAGAGGAGTAACAACGTCGTCGACCTTATGCTGAGAGTTAGGCTACGTGTAGTCAAGAATTGAAAGGACATAAATTTGAATAATTATATTGGGTCAAGAATTGAAAGGACATAAATTTGAATAATTATATTGGGTCAAGAATTGAAAGGACATAAATTTAAGTAATTATATTGTGTCAAGAATAATTTATTGAAAGGACATAATTTGAATAATTATATTGGGTCAAGAATTGAAAGGACATAAATTTGAATAATTATATTGGGTCAAGAATTGAAAGGACATAAATTTAAGTAATTATATTGTGTCAAGAATAATTTATTGAAAGGACATAATTTGAATAATTATATTGGGTCAAGAATTGAAAGGACATGAATTTGAATAATTATATTGGGTCAAGAATTGAAAGGACATAAATTTAAGTAATTATATTGTGTCAAGAATAATTTATTGAAAGGACATAATTTGAATAATTATATTGGGTCAAGAATTGAAAGGACATAAATTTGAATAATTATATTGAGTCAAGAATTGAAAGGACATAAATTTGAATAATTATATTGGGTCAAGAATTGAAAGGACATAAATTTAAGTAATTATATTGTGTCAAGAATAATTTATTGAAAGGACATAATTTGAATAATTATATTGGGTCAAGAATTGAAAGGACATAAATTTGAATAATTATATTGAGTCAAGAATTGAAAGGACATAAATTTGAATAATTATATTGGGTCAAGAATTGAAAGGACATAAATTTAAGTAATTATATTGTGTCAAGAATAATTTATTGAAAGGACATAATTTGAATAATTATATTGGGTCAAGAATTGAAAGGACATAAATTTGAATAATTATATTGAGTCAAGAATTGAAAGGACATAAATTTGAATAATTATATTGAGTCAAGAATTGAAAGGACATAAATTTGAATAATTATTTGGGCCTACGAATTCCTTCCCTGTTTCTCCATGTTCTTCATCTTCGGATCGGTCTTGTCCCAGCCTTTCAGTTTTACCCGCATACCACTGACGCGTAAAAATATTGGCAATGTTAACCAACGTTAGGCGTTTCAGGCGGTTGAGATACCAATGAAGCTAAGTTGTAGCCTATATTTTAAACTTTTCAACAATCAGTTCAAATCGTAGTTTACCTCCATCAAAATTAATATAATCACTCAAATACAATGTCGTGCTCGTGCGCTTTTCGGGATGGAAATAATTGCATCTGACTCACTAAAGTACAACTATCAAGGTTCGATATAACATAATCGAAGACCAATTGAATTGTCTTCATGATATTGACGCATATCCTGGCATCATCCAATACAATACGATGAAATACAACGCAGAACAATACAAGATGTTTTCATGCATAATTTATACAAATTTACAAACATCTGGATAACGCGGTGCAAGCGTTCTATGCAGAATTGCAGATATATTGCAACGTTTCCCATAACGCATTTACACTAAATTTATTGTTTCGGTGGCGATTAGATAGCAATGTTTAACCATATGTGTACTTGTCATCTTCAAGCAGACGATTACTCGATTACCTTCCGGTGCTATATAAATACGATGGATGGGGTGAATAAATAAATGATCGGATGAATGAATGAATGAATCGGTCAGTTCCTGAAAAAAGTGAATGGAGACTCTTACCCATAAAATGCCTTAAATAGACTTTAAGTGAATCTTGAGGTAAGCTTACTTATTTACAGCAAATGGTGTTTTGATCCTCTTAAAATAGTCAGTAAGATCGTCATTCAATCAGTCAGTCAGCGAGAGAGTGGGAACGAACGAACGAACGAACAAAAGAACGAATAGATTGTTCCACCCATACGAAATGCCTCAGATAATAGAATTTTGGAAACTATTTACAACAAATGATGGTCTGGTCTTCTCTGGAAACTATTTACAACAAATGATGGTCTGGTTTCCATGGAAACTATTTACAACAGATGGTGTTCTGGTCCTCTCTTGAAACTATTTACAACAGAATTAATGATGGTCTACATGTAGTTTCATGGAATTGTTGCAGTTCGTGTCAATTAATTTTTGCACTCCGTGGAAATTCCAGAGAGCGATATGAGTCTTGTGGTTCATACGTTGTTTGGCGTTCCAGCCGTGAACCCAGAGTACGGTCTTAATATCGTCTTCGGGGCATAACCAGTTTCGTTTCTGCTGTTCCGAACTTTCCACCAATTTCGCGAATCGTCCACAACCTGTAAGATGAACACACACGTAGACTTTATGGTCTCACTATACGTATTCTAGATGTCGCAATCTAGATTGCATCGGGAGCACGCATGAATCTTAGGCTAAGCTCAACCCTATTTTCATCATCAATGGGCCTACACTCCAATTATTCCATGTTTATTCAATTCAGTTAATAACATCCGAGAAAGAATGAAATCGAATGGGCCTACTCCTAAATCGTTTTCATTCATTTAAATTCATTTAAATATAATTAGGCCTATTTGTAATTAATTCGATAATGACGGTGCTGCATCAGGATCGTTTTAACTATTGGCAAACTGTTTTCGGCGTTCTTGTTCCAAAAATCCACACAAAAATCGACTTTTAAATTTCTATGTCTTACACTATAGTATTTTACTAGATCAGAAGTTTTTTTAAATTTTCTGTTGACTGTTTTGCCCGAAGCAAAACTCCAACCATTAATTAAAGCAAAACTCCAACCATTAATTAAATTTAACGCCGTTAAACAGGGTGGCGCAGAATCTGAATATAGGCCTAGTTTGCTCTTGAAGTGACGCTAGGAACATTCATCTAGGTCTACAATTGAAACGAATATCTGCAATTTATATCCGAGGTTATTGTAAGGCGCTATATAAATGTTCATATACATACATATACAATATAGGCTATGTCCAATATAGCCTAGAACTCACTTCAACGATTTCGTCTGCGGAAACAGTCAGCTCACGAACGTCTTTTCTCTCACGTGACTGCGTAATGACACACACCCTGAAACGAAGTCAAATCACAATCATCAGTTACTTTTCAGAAACAAACCACAAATATTATTTTGGATCGTCACTTTCGGTAACTTGTACTGAATAGTCTACTTTTATCAACTGTTGGCCTATGTATAGGCTACACTTGCGTAGACATGAATCCTATACTAACCTAAGCAATCGTTGACAGCCAAAGCATTTACATAACACATATACCAAACGTTGCAAAAACGTAACCTATGCTAGCCTAATTAATTTTGTACTTGGAAGGAAATGATGACCTAGAATGAAAAACTAACAGCCGAATACAATTTGGTTATTAATTGTCTACAGAGATTTTCATTTGGACACGATCTGAGCAACTTTGTTTGAATGTTCAGGTCTAAGTGTGTTCTTGACGTAAGCTATGTCCTTCTCTTGGACTTCGTTGTTTTCAATCGTGCAAATTATTACAGATGTTGACTAAAAATAGGGTAATGATAATTATTAGGTTACGGATATTTTTAGTCAACATCATTCTGTTACTTACACGAACAATGAAACATCTGCACAAACAAATAGACAATAAATAATTATTAACGTTTGGCTGCAAAGTTATACATTCTACCTCTTTCTGTTTTCCTGAAGTTCGTCCAGAAAAGCCTGTTGCGCCGTAATGATATGTTCGTGTTCCGTTCTATCTCCATTCACCCTAGCAAAATCAAAATCAATCCTTGCATCAAAAATAATAATTATGGACTGTGACACCAACCATTATTAGCGCAGTACGTGAGCGCGTCTAGGTTCAACTCTTTTTTGCCAGAAAAATGCACTCTGTTCTTCTATGTATAGGCCTCTCTCGTGTTTAAACTTGGATCCATCTAATCCTGTTCTTTATTATCTAATGCTAGTCGCAGTATAGTGTAGCCTACAGACGTCGAATGATCTCAGTTAAAAAGCATATTTAGCAATAGCGTCCTAGCAACTTTACTTACATCGTTGCATCGTTTAGATAGCCTGAAAGTCCTAAACGTATTAATACTAGCCATATAATTTATCACGATTCATGACTGCAGCTATAGTTAATAGTGGATCTACGTAAATGTGACGGTTATTTTCATGGCAAATTGTCTCACCTTGGTTTTGAGCCGTTGGTAACAGTAGCGATTTGCTCAGCGCCAGTTGACTATAATGAAAAGATTGAAAGAAAGCAATCATTTAATTTGAAACTTAGAATCTAAGGCATTCAAAGTACTGTAGCCTACAGTTACAAGTTCTACGTGGGCTATTATTATAGGTAAGGACATTAATCTGAAAAGATAATCGAAATGCACTAGAGCACAAAGATTATGAGATCCAGTTAATATCTTGTGATGTATGCCTGCACACACCGTTCAATGCAGGGGTTATTTTAAGGAATTTTCTCAACTGCACATAAATGACGTATTTTGAGACTGGACATAAGAAAGTCCTTGACTAGGGATTTGTCCCCCAAAGCTGAAGCAGCTTTTGGTGAGCGCTCGTTAATAAACTGGTGCTTTGCGCTTGGCCTTCGACTGGAGCTTTAGATGTTTGAATATTAAGGTTTTCCGACTTTATAAAAATTCATATTAAAGATCAATATCAATTGTTATGACAGTGTTTGACTCAAAGTTCATCATGGCAAAATCTCCAAATGAATTAACGAATGAAATCAGCTAAACGTTCATAGACGTTTAGACTTTTCAATATCCTTAATCGACTAGAGATCCCTTAAAGATCCCTTACAGATCCTCTGCTGTTGCTGGAATTGGAAATAGCTCAGAAAGATTGTTAAGTGTAATAAAGTTAAATGGTCCTATGTTCCTGGACACTTCCAAAGTTTGCCTTGTAGGTAAGGGTACGTCTAAATGTTGCTTTTCTGCTATGAGACCCTGGTCATTAAGATCAACATGATACTGTTTTGCTAAAGCTAAAGCTAGCAGACAAGATGAGATATTTCCCCAAGAAATAAAATCTTTGAGCTAATTTCAAATTTTGTATAAAATATAACCCACTAACTGCAAAATACGAAGTAAGACCGATAAATATCATTAGCAAACCTCCCAAATGGTCATTAGTGATCGACAGGCCTATAGGCCTACTGACACCCACATCAACACGAATATGCACTGTGTAGGCTAACAGCAGTTTTAACCAGGAGCCGCGTCGCCGATCTACATGTAAATGATATTTTACCACACCATGACTTGGTTTATGGTACGACTGCTGGAAATTTTATATGCTGCAAGCTCTGGTGTCATTCATTCATGAGCAGTGTTTAATCTAGTCCCCGTCCTCTGGGGAGGGAATTGAGGTTTCTGGGGGGGGGAGACAATTGAGCGTCTGAAGGACGCTCGTGATGCGCGTAGCACCGAGACTGGGAGGGGTATGGGGAGGGGATGCGCCCTCCCCATCAGAAACTTTTTGAATTTCCACATTGCAATGGCAGCATTTTAAGGTGTCGTCTTAACAAAATAGCTGTACTTTTTCAGTGACCCATTAGAAAATTTTAGAATTTCCACATTGCAATGGCAGCATTTTAAGGGGTCATCTTAAGAAAATTGACCCATTAGAAACTTTTTGAATTTCCACATTGCAATGGTAGCATTTTAAGGTGTTGTCTTAACAAAATAGCTGTACTTTTTCAGTGACCCACTAGAAAATTTTAGAATTTCCACATTGCAATTTCAGCATTTTAAGGTGTTGTCTTAACAAAATAGCTGTACTTTTTCAGTGACCCATTAGAAACTTTTTGAATTTCCACATTACAGTGGCTGCATTGTCAGGTGTCATTTTAACATGATAGTATCATATATTATAGTAGTAAATAATGTCATTATAATCATATAATAATAAATAATATCACGGTATATTATAACACTTCATGTAAAACAATGATGAAAACAGTAACTAAAAACCAATATCATTTCGTCAAATTTTTCTGGGGGGGAATGTCAATCCTGGGGGGGAACTTCCCCCCCCCCAGAGACGTCTAGATTAAACACTGATTCATGAGAACCAGAATGTGTGTGTGAACGTAGCCGCAGACTTGGTCCTGGGTTTGTGGAAACGAACGAGCGACCGAAGGACAATAATTTCCAATGCACGAGCACCTAGCTGGGTAGGGGGTTTGGAAGGTGATGTACCAATCCCATTTTCGAATTTTGTTTAATTTCCACACTGCACTGGTGGTATTCTAAGTTGTAATTTAGCGAGGTTGCTCATCATTTCAGTGCTGATAGTCATGGTTTAGGACTTTAATAAGTGTCCCGTCCCAATGTTTAAATATTTTTTAAAACATTAGGCTATAATGGCAACTTTTAGACTGTGATCTTAACAAAATTGCTCACAAATTTCACGCCAAAAGGAATGGTTTGAGAATTCAATAAATGCCCCTCCCCATTGTTTACATTTCTGAATTTCCACACTGTAACTGTCATCTGAACAAAATTGCTCTTTTTAAATGCTGACAGCTATGGTTTTTAGAGTTTAGAGAGTCTCCTCCTTATTGTTTATTTTTTCATTTGCACGCTGTTAATCTGGCATTAAAAGCTGTCATTTGAAAAAATTACTCATCATTTTCTTTTCTCGTCCATTGTTTGAAAAAAGTCATTTGCCCACTGTTGTAGTAGCATTTTTGGCTGTTACCTTGACAAATTCAATCATAATTTGGTACTCAGAGACGTGGTTTAAGACTTGAATAATTCCCCCTACCCGCATCTTAATTTCTTTTTATTTACACAGCGTAATGGTGGCAGTTTAGGCTGTCATCTGTATCAAAATTGATAATTATGGACAAGCAGTGGATAACACCGTAGAAATCTATAATAATGCTTGTGGTAATATTTCTGAAATATTTGGGGAATATTAGATATGAGCATCTCCGTCACCACCACAAGTTCCGGGTTCCGTTCCTCGATCCTATACCATCTAAGTCTACACCCCTGTGCGAGATGCTAGTTCAATAACATAGGCCTACGTGCATCTTTCAGATTCTGAGGATGGTGATTTTTGGATGGGATCACATAAACTCACAAGTATGGGGATAGATGGAGAATTTGGAAGAAAATTTGAGTATGCATTGACCTACAATCCTACATCATGTATGTACTATGTATGTATTGGATAGCCTGTGTGGCTGAAAGGCTAGCTCAGTCTGGATGTCTGCCTGATTAATTCTTTTCTTTTTATCGCCTTCTCCAGTTAGGTACTTGGGTTGTTATATTATAGTAGACTATTTTGCTTTATGCGTCTGACTGTCTACGTCCCTTCCTGCCTCAGCCTGTCAGAGTAAGCGGCAAAAGCAGGAGAAAGTAGACTACGATGGCCAAGAAGTTGTCATTATGGTATGAAGGATAACCCCGGCCTTTACAACTTTATCAGGATATCAACCTACAGCAGGCCTTGAATCTGCATCCGCCCATACATTTAGCCTACTGCAAATTCTTCTGTCTGCAGCCTATGTGTGATTTTTAGCAGAACTTTGTCTTCGATTACATCACCCATTTCCCCCGCTCTTACTCCATGCACACCTTCGCCGTATTATAGGTCTAATGCTTGACTTGAAAACTGCATGTAATCACCATATCTATTATAGTTCACACCAAATTTCAACAGGCCTGCTCTTTTCCTGAACATAAATATCACCCAAATAAACCGCCTTAAAGATGTTCACTTTGGGCTGTTACTATCATGTTTGTGTCCAACTTTTTACCACTAATTTCTCGTCGGTTCACGCAACTAGGCAAAAAGTAACTGCACAAGATCTGATTTTCAACTGCACAAATCTCTTTCCCAACTACACACTTTGTGTCCAGCTGCACGTTAAAATAACCCCTGGTTCAATGTCTAGCCAGTCATTACCGCATAAAATTTTCAAGCTAGGTCGGTAAGCTTATATTAGAGCTATAAGTGTTTCCGTGTTCGTCTACTACGGGTGCAGATACAGGCACCATTGCAGATGAAGATATTGTTGAACGGTTCGCCCGTATACGTTAACCGCTTCATGTATATCAGCGGTTTCCAACCCGTGGCCCGCGGGTCAAAAGTGGCCCGCCAGGCTTCAGAAATGTCCTTCAACTAAGAAAAAGTGGCCCTCGTGTCCTCCAATTTAGAAAAAGTGGCCCTCAAGTCAAAATAGGTTGGGAACCACTGATGTATATAGTGCGAAAAATTATCTTTCTGGCTGATTTTGATGGGTGTTACAGTACTTAGTGAACCTGCGTTAAATCTATTCCGATCACTTAAAATTTCGCAGTTTCTTCACATGATTGATAGGCTACCTGAGAGTTTACGCTGTTCTCGGAAATGACTGTTTGGCTGCCTTCGGAAGCGGAATGATCTCGAAATTTCGGGACATAAGGCGAAGGAGCAGGACCACTCCACGACTCTCTAAAAATATACATCACTTATAACAATAATGTTTTTGTTTTCTATCTTATTTTAGAAACAGACACAACGCAGTATGTAACATTCCATAGCACGAACGGATGATCGCAAGTTATTACAGAAGTAGAATTATTTGACTTTGGCAGCCAAGCAAGGCGCTCATCACATCCTACTGCTCAGCTTACCAACGCTAACTGCCCAGTGGAAGATTCCGTGGACCTTTAAGGCGGTATACCGAGAAGGATCCAGCATTCGTGTGCTCTTCATGACGCATTGTTTGTCATTACCCTCAACCCCAACCCCATGCACATTCATTCATTCACTCATTTCTTCATTCATTCATTGCTCGTCTATTGATCATCAAAAGATTCTGCCAACCGAAAATACAGTTCAATATGAAATTTTTCAGGAAGGGCTTTTTGAAAGAAACATAAGCACATGAGGCACAAAGGAAACCAGACTCCCACTTGGATTGAACCAACAATCTGCATGTGGTGTACGACGAAGACTACATGTAGTCTATTTTGGCTAGTTGAAATGTGATAGCATTCTACCTTGGAAAGGAAATGATTTAAAAATGGCAGTCGCACTTCAAACAAATTCTCTTAATAGAATGTTTCTCATCATTCATTCTGAGAATTTATATAGCGCCTCTTCAAGATTTCTACTTTGAAGCTCTCGATCATTGGTTGAATGTGGGCGTATGTAAGTAGGCCTATGTCCTATAATATGCATTTGATCATTTGTTGAAATCACAACAAAGCGCTACAGAACTTGTAAAATTTCTGCAAGATGTACCTGGACACCGTCCAGCTGTCGCCGAGTGACTTCAGCAGTTGCAGTTCATCTGGATGCAGGTGAGTCTCAAGGAAGCGACAGGTGTCTGCGCTCAGCAGAGGAGAGATGATACTCGTCACGAACTTTGCCTGACCGGTCTGGTCTCGACAGACGCTGACGACAAGCTCCAGTGGAGCGAAGAGCGAATGCAGCAGCTCAGTGGCAGACGGGTTGCGCAGGACACCCTGCAGCTCCACCTGGAGAAGGAAGGAGGAGGAAGAGATTTAGGAAACCGAATACCTGTAATTCGCTAAGTTTTCCGGAATCACTAAAGACAGGTATTTGCTGTTTATGGCAATTACAGCGCTCGTGAATAAGCTGGTGCCCTGCGCTTGGTTTTCGAGTGGCGCTTTAGAAACATAGAGATTACGATTACGATTACGATCACCTTTACATGCAATAATTTGTCATTAATATGACAGAGATGCTGATCATGGCGGTTGCAAGGTATTAGAATCAAGTAAGCAAATCTAAATGGAACGGAAGAATGAAATTTAGTGGTCCATCCTACCTAGAGATGATTCCTTTAATAAAGGAAGTTTTTTTGCTAGAATGCAGGAAGGCCGTACGCAAATGTTTCTGATTGGTTCCATATAATCATTCTAATCATTCTGTCCAATCACACTAGAGAGTCTGTTTTTGCATCACTCTAATATAATTTACGTAAATAATAACAAAAATAATAGAAGAAGCATGTGACATGGCACAGAAGACCATACATAAAGCAAATGCAAAGAGTAAGAAAATAAAAAAAGCATAGTAGTTAAATAGCCTATAGGGGCCTACATGATTATCCCCTCTGTTAACCCTATAATGTACAGGCATATGACGCAACATGGTCGGATGAAGAATTGTTTATGGGGACTGAGGGGAAAGACGTGGAGATGGAAGCGAAAACACTCTTTATTTCTTGTTGCGTTTGCTTGCAACGTTGCGTTAAACTGCATTGCTTTGTACAGAAAATGTACCTTACAATAGTTGGAAACCTCTCGACAGTATAATATGCCTAATAATTTATAGGCCTATGCAAGCACGATGGTTCAGAAAGTAGTTTAACCACGGCCATCGTCTCTCTGATTTCTGTTCTACAACTAGCGAATATTTACGACTGCTGAAGTAAACGTGCATGCGGTATATTTCTCTTACTACGAGATTCAAGGACAGTTTGAACTTTTGCAGACAGTCGACGTATTCACGTTTTGAAGGAAGGCCGAGATCTCCTGAAACGAAAAAAACGGCAACTTCTCTGAATTGTTAAAATAACGTGATCATGGCATTTATACTAGTAGATCATGGCATTTTGTCAAGATCAGATGACATAAAAACCACAGCATCCACCTGGTCCACTAGCTCAGCGATTCTCAACCTGTGGGTTGCAAAATGGTTGAGAATCGCTGCACTCGCCTATTATAGGCCAAGCAGTTATTGAAAGTTGCCCCTGTCTTCTATGAGTTTCCGATAGTAATTTGGTTCGGAATACTATGTTACTCTCACTCCTACCTCGCATATCTATCCATCTACCATTGCATTAGCCTCTTCGTCTAAACATTTATCCATCCTTCCATCCATTTACCCATCCTTCCATCCATTTACCCATCCTTCCATCCATTTACCCATACTTCTATTCATCGACCTATTCTTCTATCCAAACCAATTGATAGACCTATGCCTACGGTCTACCGAACAATCTAAATTTCAACTAGGCCTAATCCCTTTCTTCATCTCTTTGTCTGTCAGTCTGTCTCTTTCTCTCTGATCTTTGGTTTCATTCTATAAAAATATTATTAAGCATACGTCACTCTTTGAACGTTAAGTACTAAGTCATCCAACATTGGTGACCTACCGAATAACAACAGCAAACGATCCTACGACTCCGACATAGCTCTAGGGAAACTAGGCTACTCACCGTCATTTGTGCCTCTTTGCTGCACCTCTTTTAACTGCTTCGCCGATTTCTGTATCTTCACGACAAAACTTTCAATGTCATCGAAACAGTGATTGAGAATCACCTGTAAAGAAGGAAACTTGGAGATGTGAGCGTCTGCGAAAGACCCTTAGGCCTAAAAGCGTTATTTAAGATGGCCAGATATATTATTTTGGACATTTATAGAGGTGAACAAGAAGAAGGAGAAAAAGAAGAAGAAGAAAAAGAAGAAGAAGAATAAGAAAAAGAAGAAGAAGAAGACGTAAAAGAAGAGTTAGGCTACGCGGTAATAAGTATACATGTATCTCTTTTAATCTTATTAAGCTTAGGCTATATAACGCCAGCAACGATTATTGCCGTTCTTAACAATTCTATGCTTATATAGAGCCATGAAAATAAGTTATGTCTGCCCTGCTCACCACTCGATTAGCAACGACTACGCCCGGTGAAGGATTTTCAGATCCTGAAAAATCACAAAACGAAAAAAACAATTACCAAAGCACAACTACACTGTGCAGTTTTTCTTGGAGTTGGCTACATTGCCAGTTGCATTTCTACATCGCTTTATAACTTTGACATTTTTAACTAGGAAACTACCGGTTTTGTTTGATAAGCTTCATTGGCGTCCTCTTCGTGCACGAGTACAATATTTAAGATCCTCACTCTGATCCTCAAGACTCAGCGGGTTTTGCCCCTAAAAATATCTGGCTGACGTAATACTACGGTATCATTCAGCTTCCTCCCACCATCCACTTCCTCCAATATACTTGACATCTTGATTCCCAGAACTAGAATTGCTATGACTCAGTTTCGATCATTTGCTCAATTGGTCATTCTCTTTCGAATGCGCTTTCTCACGTTCGCTCTACTGTACACTTCTTCCTTCTCTCTTCTCAAAACGTAAGCTTACTTCTTCTCTCGGGATCTTAAGGCTTACGCACTGGGCACTCTTCGGAACGGTTCACCCTGCTAAAGGCGCTTTGCCAATGCTCAAATACAATACAAAAATGCAATAATACTGTGATTATCATCACATCCGCCAGCTGAATAGTGAGTGAAGCTTGATCAATCTGCTTCGTGTGCCAACGCCCTTGTTCTACATTCTTCAAATCTCTCTACATGTATCGTTTGCTCTATCCTGCTTTTATGCTGTTGACTTCTATCCTTGCTTGATTTAGTATTAGTGGCTTGTTTGACTCCACCTGCTTGGCAAACACTTGATTCGTTGAAGATTTGTCTTACAAAAGGCGGCCCCTGTGAATTACTATTCCCGAAGAGCATTCCCTACTCAGTCAAGTGACACTGTTAGATTTAATTGCAACTGCAAGTAGTACACGCGATTAAACAGCCATGACTGGAGCTTGTAATGGGTCTAGATTTTCTGAACTGGCTTCATTAGTCGGCCAAGACACGCGTGTATTGCGCTGCGTTGATCCGATGTCACGGCAATTCATTGGCACGAAATCAAATTATTTCTGAAGAGACTGCACTTCAAGTATTATGTAGCCTACTTGAATCCAATATGCAATACGCAGGCTTGAAGGCTCAAATCAGCCACATGATGTATAAGCCTAGTTCACGAGCTTGGACGTTGTGGTGGTCGGCATGCCATAGGTTGCGTCGCAGGAATTATTATAGTAATGGAAGATTTGCAGGCTGAATAGTTATAAAAGATACAAAGAAAGTCGTAAAACGAGAAATAAATGAGTATAAATAAGGACAAATAAGTAGGTCTAAGTCTTCCCATTGCCTTCCACTAAACTCTTTCGAAACTCGACTTGCCAGTCTATAGGTAGACCCCAGCAACTTTACAAAATTTACTTGTCATTTCTCTGAAATCGTTCCTCAATTTTGATTTTCAACTTCTGTGCGCAAAATAGGTGTCACTTTTGACTGCTCACTCACGTTCTCTGCGCATGTAATCATATTAATGTTCATTGTTCAATTACGTTTGCCTATAAAAATGTAAGTACTAAAATACCATTTACCATTCGATTCAGTCTTTTTAGGTTTATTCGTTTTTGCGTAGATTCCATTGTCTGAATCTGCGATATGTACTTTTATTCGTGACGTTGATCTGCAAAAGAGCTTTGTTTTTTAAACAAATGCTAGTTTTAGTTTAAAATAAACAACTCTGATTCTAATGCCACTGGTTGAAGCAACAAGGATTTCATTCAAGAGATGCAAGTTTAAATGTTGTCCATGTTTTAGGCTATATTCTATCCAGTGGAAAGAAATGATCTCTGGGTAGCTGAAAACATGCGTGTGGCAATGTATGATGAAAGTATATCCATCATGGAAAGTAGTTGAAACTTCAAACGGAGAGGCTCTAATATATACAGAAGTGAATTGTATAAAGAAACATTATCTTCAACGAAATGTAATCAAAGGAAATGGTCCGCAGGTAGCTGCGAAATGTGTTGAGAAATGACTTGTAGTTATCAGAAATAACTTGCAGCCTATCAGAAATAACTTGCAGCCTATCAGAAATAACATGCAACCTATCAGAAATAACTTGTAGCCTATCAGAAATAACTTGTAGCCTATCAGAAATAACTTGCAGCCTATCAGAAATAACTTGCAGCCTATCATAAATAACTTGCAGCCTATCAGAAATAACTTGTAGCCTATCAGAAATAACTTGTAGCCTATCAGAAATAAATTGTAGCCTATCAGAAATAACTTGTAGCCTATCAGGCATTTCTAGATTGGCTAGTCATCAATTATTGTCACATGTATATCTAACGACAAATTGACGATTCTGTGTTCAGAAGAATTCTCAATCATTTACCCGTAGCCTAATCATGTATCCTGAATCATTTACCATTAATTATTTGCCCTTAATCATTTACCCCTAATCATTTACACTCGTTCACTTACCCTTATTCATTTACCCTTATTCGTTTACCCTTAATCATTAGGCTACCTAGGCTACCATTTTTCATTTATCCTTAATTATAAAACCCTTAATAATTTTCCATTTATCATTAACCTGCAATTCACCTTCTCAAAATTTGCTTACCTTAATAATTAACCTTAATCATTTACCTCAATAATTTAATCATTTACCATAAGTCATTTCCCCTTTATTACTTACCCTTTATCACTTACTCTTAATCATTTTCCATTAATCCTTTACCCTAAAGACATTGAGTTCTCACCTGGGAAATTTTCCAGTACAAGCGGCTTTGATGTCTTCAACGACCTCGTGAGCCTACAACAGAACATACAACTAATTATACTAACAGATCAATATATCAATTAAAACGTAATTTGGTTTTAATTTGCTTTTATTGTCGATATCGTGAAATCCTATAATTTCATCATTATCGTCATGGTTTCCCGTTGATTATTTCCATTTTGACGGCTTTTAATGACCATACTCTAAATAATGATTTTCAATTGTTATAACTTCTGTAGCGCCTATGTGGAACTTCGTCTGCCATTCTACTAATGACCTATTGAATTTGCTAAATTCTTTTACTTTTGGTTTCAATAAAAAAAGTGTGGTTAGAGAAATATCGCTCTATAAACGCTTTAATACAATACAACACAATGCTATAATCAATACGATACAATGCAATACAACACAACACAATACAATACAACACAACACAATACAACACAACACAATACAACCCAATACAATGCAATATAATACAACACAATACAATGCAATACAACACAATACAACACAAAACAAAACAATGCAATACAATGCAATACAATGCAATGCAACACAACACAATACAACACAATAAAATGCAATAAAATACAACACAACACAATGCAATACAACACAACCCAATACAACACAACACAATACAACCCAATACAATGCAATATAATACAACACAATACAATGCAATACAACACAATACAACACAAAACAATGCAATACAATGCAATACAATGCAATGCAACACAACACAATACAATACAATACAATGCAATATAATACAACACAACACAATGCAATATCACACAACACAACGCAATACAATACAATAATCTATACAATACAACACAACACAATACAACACAGCACAATACAATACAATACAGTAGATGTTCAACCGACCGACACTCCGATGCACTGGAAGATGTTCATCGTCGATGGAAGCCTCGTCCACGTTTCCTTCTGAACGACGAAGACGACGAGGTTGTTGAAGACGTTCGGGATGCTGTTCCGGTCGGAGCAGACCGGGTCGAAGATCTGACTGATCGGGAAGCACTCCAGCTCCGTCCCGCTTCCCTTCTCCGTCACGACGACCTCCTTCTGGTCGATGCTCAGCAGGACCCTTCGAGTCCAGATCCCGGACGCGGACTCCATCTGCCTCAGCCTCCGTATCCCGTCCGCGTGGCTCAGGACCCCGCTCTTCGTTCCGACGTCGAAGGTCACGAGGTGATCCATCTCGAAGACGGACGGTTGGACGGCGGATGGGATGCGCAGCGGTAGATCAAAGCCTGGAGTAACAATTGATCGACACCAAAAAATTCATTGGTCAATTCTCATCGTTTTTACAGTGATAATTGATCGAAAGCGAAGGGCTGCAGTGTGTTCACGAGCGCTGTGCAGTTTCGAAGGAATTTTTCAGTGTGGAACCAAATCCAGTTGCCAACATGTTCTTCAAATGATTTGCACGGAACCAAGTCTACGGTATGCGTCTTTCGCAGTGGCGCCACAAAATTTATGACTACAATTATTGCATAGACTATGCAGCTTTTAGTCATAATTCGGAGTCGAATTTAACTGTATGGCAGATCGGCCATAACGTCCGACTTATCAATTCTTTCAGTTTCGCTTCTTCTGGCACAGGAAGGTTTAAAAAAAAACACTATTAACTTTCGCTAGCCTTTCACTCCGTAAAAGACTATTTTTTATTGTTCTCGGTTATCTGACACTTCTACTTATTCCGCGACTCCCAACCCCCTCCCCTACGACGATGATAGCTGCTCCATACGACATCAAATCACTAACCCGTTTACTCACCCACTCACCCCAACACCTGAACCTTATTCTGACCCCATTCTAACTTACCTTTCGTTCAACGCAATTTTCTGACATAGCTGTTGGAATTTGTTTCTCCTTCTATCTTCTATAGCTTAGTAATCGTAATCGTAATCTCCAAATTTCTAGAGCGCCACTCGAATGCCAAGCGCAGGGCACCAGCTTATTCACAAGAGCTGTGTCTAGTCAGAAGGGTTGTCCAAAACAGTAGTCTACAGGAGGTCGAGCCTTGTCATGTAAGCCTAGTCAACGCATTATCTAAGAGTATATTTCATGCCACTTGATAATTATCGATACGATGCTTACTGCTAAAGATTTATCTGTCTTAACCTTTTGTCAACTGCAGATTCTAAAGTAGGCTATAAAAATTGGTAACATTTAGCTAACACCATGGGCGGAGTTTATCAGGGGATGGGGGGGCTAAAGCCCCCCAAGAAGCCCCATAGTTATGTTTTTACCGTGTAAATGGTCTATTTTTTCGGGCTTAGCCACCCAATGACTTCCAACTGATGACTAGTCCCCTCAAAAAAAGGAAACCAAATTCCGCCCATGGCTAACACCGCTAACAGCATCTAAATTCTAGCACTCTAAAATATTGCTCACCCTGGTTGCCGAATTGCGCTTGTGAGAACCTGAAAAACAAACAAAATAATTGTGTCTCTTATGTCGTGATGGCTAATGACGTTGATGTTTTAGCAGCGCTGGCTCCTTTTAAAAATAATGGACTGATTTGTCGCTTTCTATTTCTTCAAAGGAAACGCTTCTCACTCATAATTTTATTACTGTCATGATTATAAGTTTTGTATCAACTAAGTTGTTGGTAATTTTAGGCCTTCAAAGCCCTACATGTATTAAGGTATACCTAGCAATTGCGAATTTCTACGGGACAATTCATGAAATATTTAACCCTAAACGAAAGTCGCCATATCCATCATCACCAAAATCACTACCTCTACCGCCAACATCGCCACCACCAACATCGTCAGCATTACTTAGGCGCACAGGATCTCTAAGTAACTTGAATCTTAACTAATGTTGAAAATGAAATTCCTAAAATTCCCATTCGTCCATTTTCTTGTCTAATGTACCTGAATTCCGTGCGCCACCGCGTCAAAACGTGGTATCATTAGTGAGAAACTTTAAACCCTATCATCATCATCATCATCATCATCATCATCATCATCATCATCATCATCATCACATTCATAGAACGAATGTGGTCAAGAGGCAAATGCCCAAGGAACCTGGAGATTTTTTGCAGCCCCTGCTAGTTAGTTAGGTTAGACAATACATAATTTTTGGATTAATTCCAGATTTCCAGTTTGAATATAATATTACTGATAATTAATTACGATCAGTTCAAATTTCATATCAACAACTGAATAAAATATACCGTGGGTCGCAGTGGCGTAGCCAGGAATTTATGATGGGGGTTTGAGGGTTTATGGCCTGACCAGATGCCCTTCCTGACACCAACCCAACAGTATTACAGTAAATAAAAAGGGAATAAAGTAACAAAGGGAATACAGTAAAAGAAAACTAATTGTTACTAAAAAATTGTGGTTTTTTTTCTTATTTAAATGGACAAATAACCTTTGAAAACGTATTTCCTAAGCCAATAAGAGGTCTAGCCCCCGAACCTCTTGTCTACGCCACTCGTAGGTCGCATCTGCACTGTTTGTATCTCAATTTGTTTCTAAGCAAACTTTCTTAGAAAGCTCTGAGATATTGTATACTGTATAGGGGTCTGTTACTGCTGCTTATGCATTGCATAATTTAATTAATTTTTAAAAGTTGACCCAAAGTCTTAAAAATCATGACGATAATATGAAGATTATTTCTGCAAGGTCAATCTGCTGCTGGTTGTATACGCCTATGCGCGGCGCCCTTGTCTTACGACACCATAAAAATTGTCATTGTTGTTATCATTGTTATTATTATTGTTGTTGTTATTATTAACGTCCATTGTTATTTATGATTATTTTTATATCAAACTCTTACCGGTTGATAAGCTGCGACTCGTGACGTCGTACAAGACTCGGGTCGTGTGCATCGTCAAAGCCATGATTATCAAAACCAGGTCGATGATAGAAGTCACCCGGCCTCTGATGGGAATCTTGCATTTCTCCCTTTGCTTTAAATCAACCTCAGTCGGTTCGACAACTAAAGAGTCAGAGGTCTATGTAGACGAACGAAGATAGTCAGATGATTCTGTCTGCCCTGAAAACGAAAGATACAAAAATCGGCCGTTATGCTGAGAGTATTAGACTCAGGGCGTAGTCCTGTCTATAGGGCCTACTACTTCAAATGTCATTCCATAGTTTACACACAACAATAAATTTCTTGAGTTGACTGATAATTGCCGAGTAATAGCTCACAGGATTGGTTGTATCAAAAGCCCAACCCTATAGCCTAGGCTTACACTATAGAGGCTAAAATCGTGCGTCAGTTCCAAACCTAGTCGAGTAGCCTAATAATCGACTCATAAGAGCCTGAATGGCCTACTCTGCCTAGTCTATAAGCCTACCTGCTCTTATGGATGAGCAAACATCAGAAGAATTGCCCTCCCCCGTAGAACACCGCGGTGCCCTTTGGACTGGCAGCTTAACATCGCGAAGATGGTCGGTATCTGCATAGCTGCAGTGTTTCATCGTTAAACATTCTCTCAAGTATTGTTTAAAATGCGTTTGAAGAACGATTACACGAGCGAAACGCTGTAGGCTCATATAATATAGGACATCACTTCATCATTGACCCATGCTGCTCAGCCAGCCAACAGTTTATTGTCTCCATTGAAGACAGCTAGAAGACTCGATTGGCCTACATGCATATTCACAACACAACGCCGTGGACGGACAAAATGTCCCCGGACAAAATGTCCCGGACAAAATGTCCCGGACAAAATGTCCCTGGACAAAATGTCCCCGGACAAAAAGTCCCCGGACAAAAAGTCCCCGGACAAAATGTCCCCGGATAAAATGTCCCCGGATAAAATGTCCCCGGACAAAAAGTCCCCGGACAAAATGTCCCCGGACAAAAAGTCCCCGGACAAAAAGTCCCCGGACAAAAAGTCCCCGGACAAAAAGTCCCCGGACAAAAAGTCCCCGGACAAAATGTCCCGGACAAAATGTCCCGGACAAAGTAATGTCCCTACACTACCTAAACCCAACGCATCCATGGGCGCCTAGCAGTAGGCACACCTACATTGAGAAAAAGAGTCCTTATGTCAGAGAACTACCTTCTCTAAATGCATGAAAATATAACAGAACATTCTTAGCAAATCAACCAATTGCAAGTTGCATTTGGTTCACTCTTTTAGAAGAATTCCGATTCTTGCGTCAGAAATGTACAAATTTGCCAAGGAGTTCAGGTTCAGCTATTTTTTATAGTATCTTTTTGGTCTTACATATAGGCAGTCTTGAAGGTGTATATCCGGATCGCTCATTATTTTGATAGTTTATAAATTATCCTTATTATAAGTTTTGTTGGTGAGACATTCGATCCGTCGAGAAATTATTTCTCGATCGTTAGCGCGAGGACGTAGCCTAACTAGGCAGTAGCATGACAACCCTAGGCCCCTGGACACTCGAAAGGCTTGGGGCCCTTAAACATTAACTACACCACACTACAATGTTGCAAGACTGTTCTCTTTAGCAGTGGTTGGGTCGGGAGCGCTTCTGAATAGAAACGCTTGAAGAGGCGCTATAAAAATGTCTGAAATGAACGAATGAATACACTAATATACACAAGGCCTAATATGGTGTACGGACCATTCCTCATAGGCTGATTGCTCATAGGCTGATTGGTCATAGGCTTATCGCTCATACGGCTGATTGCTCATAGGGCCTTTTGCTCATAGGTCTTTTTGCTCATACGGCTCATTGCTCATATGGCTTATTGCTCATAGGCTTATTGCTCATAGGCTTTTCATTCATATGCTGTCAGATGCAATACAATAATAGTAGAGATAACAACTGATTTAAATGAAAACATTTACTAGCTTGTGTAATTGTTAAAATGTAAAAAACAGTTTAACTACAACAGTGTTCATCACGCTTTTGAACATTTTAACTACAAGAGTGTTCATTACTAAAGATCTCGAATAGAGGATAGTTGAATATGCTGTCACAAACAGTAGAGATAACAAATGATTTAAATGTTAAATGTTAAAAACAGTTAAACTTTTTAGCTACAACAGTGTTCGTTACTAGAGATGTCCAATACAGAATAGTTCAGTGTCTTACATGTTAACTACTTCAGTGTTAACTACTACAGATGTGCAGTTTCTACCACCCACACGGTTTTATGGACTTCATAATTGAGCATTGTGTTAGTCTACCAACGCTAATTGTCCCTAATTGATTAGCACTAGCTAATGCGTGAAGAAGGGCATCGATATAGCAAACGGTATATTTGTTTTGGACCTAGGACAAAGTTCGTGTATTTTAGAGATATGAGCAACGAGCCTATGAGCAAAAGACCCTATGAGCAATCAGCCGTATGAGCAATAAGCCTATGACCAATCAGCCTATGAGCAATCAGCCTATGAGGAATGGTCCTAGAGCCCCTAATATATGGAGTCCATAATTATGTTAGGCTACATCCTTTTGCATGTAATGTGGCACATCTAAGCAACAAAATTAGACCTAACCTACATTTACATCAGTGATGACGGGGTTAACATAAGAAAATTATTATATTTCTACAGTTGTGTTTCGGAAATCAAACGGCAATTAAACGGCAATTCCATTCCAATCCAAGTCACATAAAGTTGTTTTAAAATGGTATAAATCGCAGAAATCGTCGCCAAGATCCATTCAAAATAATGTTTAATTAAAACTCGACAAAAAACCTTAATTAAGCGATTAATCACGACAAAATTTACGACATTTAAAGCAGTTCACAATAAACTTGACGACATTTAAAGCAGTTAATCACAACAGAAACCATTTGAGGTTTCACAGCAGACTAAGCAGATCACATTGGGATTTCACAATAATTCTAAGTTAATTAATTACTTATTCGAGTTAAACAGATCCCTTGGGGATTTCACAATAATTCTAAGTTAATCTAAGAGGCAGGATCTCGCCGAGATTAGGTTGCAAGAACAGTAAGGTGCTGGCTAAGGTTAGTATTGAGAATAGGAAATGCACGGACACAAACCGTCTCCCCCCAATCAAGGACAAGAAACCCTCCTTCATAAAAGGAATTTAAATTTGAGCAATTTAAATTTGAGCAATTTAAATTTGAGCAAGTTAAATTGGGCCTAAGATTGATGGAAAATTAAGGTTAGGGTTAGTTTTAGGGTTAGGGTTAGTATTAAAATTTAAAAAGGTCTACATTTCTAAGCCTAACCTTCTCCATAATTATACTAAAGGCTAAACATAGCCTCAATACTAACCCTAACCCTAAAACTAACCCTATGTAAATTTTAATACCAACCCTAACCCAAAAACTAACCCTAACCTTAATTTTCCATCAATCTTAGGCCCAATTTAACTTGCTCCAATTTAAATTGCTCAAATTTAAATTCCTTTTATGAAGGCGGGTTTCTTGTCCTTGATTGGGGGGGAGACGGTTTGTGTCCGTGCATTTCATATTCTCAATAATAAACAAAAACCTTATGCGACGTAGTGTAGCGACATCACTTTTGCCCTACGACTTTCTGTCAGGGACTTTTTGTCCAGGACATTTTGTCCGGGACATTTTGTCCGGGACATTTTGTCCGGGACATTTTGTCCGGGGACTTTTTGTCCGGGGACTTTTTGTCCGGGGACTTTTTGTCCGGGGACTTTTTGTCCGGGGACATTTTATCCGGGGACATTTTATCCGGGGACTTTTTATCCGGGGACTTTTTGTCCGGGGACTTTTTGTCCAGGGACATTTTGTCCGGGACATTTTGTCCGGGGACATTTTGTCCTAGCACCCACAACGCCTATCCTCAAAAAGTAGAATCATAATGAGATCATAGAAAACAACGACTCATTCCGCCCAGAATTTTTGTGTGTAGCTCCTTGAATATTTGTAGCATATGGGAAAATAGACGGATTTTTAGTTGGGAGTTTAAATTGCTTAGGTATTTTAGAATAATTGGTTTTATGGAAAGCGTCGTAAACGCCCCTCTCCACAGCATAGAACGATGGAGAACGTTCATTATTATTGATGCCAGGGCTGTTTTTAAGGAATTTTTAGAACTGCACAATCCCTTCTTTTCTTTCCCATTCTCCATGGTAAATTACTTCCAATGGGAGGAAAACGACGGTTTCTGCTAGTTCTAACTGTACAGAAGTGCTTCTACAGCTGCACAAATTCGTTTAGAACTGCACATTTTGTGTACAACTGCACGTTAAAAAAACCCTGATTGATGCAATTTAAGCATAAATATTTAATACACAAGGTCTATACGATGAAACTCAAAAATGTTGTACCTCGACCCGGACCACCATGGACTACTCTTACGGAGAACCCTTTTGACTCAACGCATTTGATCCTGATCCTATGGTAACTCGACCCGGACCACCACGGACTACTCTCACGGACAACCCTTCTAACTCAACGCAGCGCTCGTGAATAAGCCGGTGCCCCGCGCTTCGCTTTCCAGTAGCGCTTTAGAAATTAGGAGATTACGATTACGATTTAAAAAAACACGACCTTTCTGTGAGAAGTGAAATTTACAGAGATGTAGAAAATTAATATATGCAGGTCTGAAAGATTTGCTTCTCAATGAGTTTGAATGTTCGATACGGAATGTTGAACATCATCAAAGTTAGGCCAAACTATCAATAGACATCGTGTCCATAAAAATTGCTTTGCCGGGTAAGCCTAGCCTAGGCCTATAATGTTAACCAACCAGGCTTCCAAGATGATTCAAGTTTAGGTCTTCAATTGAACTTTCGTTCAGAACCAGAGGGTTAATAGTTGATTGACGACTTTTGCTTTCGTATGTGATGTCAGCAATTATTTCGCCCACGATTCTACGGCGAATCTTACGTCCATTAAGAATTTAAGATTCTCTGGTTATAGTTGATTTATATTTAACCGCATGCAACGAGATAAAGGTCACGTCGGCTTGAAGTCCTTGATCAAGAAAGACATAGCCTATACACGCATGTTTTCAACTGCATGGTCATTGAGTTGTTCTTCGGTATGTTCAAAGTAAAAGTCTATTCACCAACGACTTGAGAGTTTAAGCTTTCAAGACCTCGATTTATGCTTCAGCAATTGCGAGTCATAAACAAAGCCCTGCCTAAGTTTTCACGACCTGTTTGAGGACTTGTCGACCATTTGGGCAAAGGCATTTGATTACTCTCGATATGCATTACAACAGGGTTTTTTTAACGTGCAGTTCTACACAAAATGTGCAGTTGTAAATGAATTTGTGCAGTTGTAAAAGCAGTTCAATCATTATAAAAAGGCAATTGCAACCGGTTAGTCACGGAAGAACGACATGGAACGAAGGAGGTGCGCAGTAAAAATAAAGTAATCAGATTTTTCGGCGCCATTATTATTATGGGGAAACTCGGTGCTTTTTTAACGTGCAGTTGTAGGCTACACAAAATGTGCAGTTGCAGAAGCACTTCTGTACAGGTAAAACTAGCAAAAAAGGCCATTGTCCTCCGATTGGAAGTAATTTACCATGGATGATGAGAAAGGAAAGAAGGAATTGTGCAATTCTAAAAATTCCTTAAAAACAGCCCTGCATTACAAGGTTTCGCTTGTAGCCTATAATAGCAGTTGAACAGATCAATGGGCCCACATCGATTTCTTCCAGTTGATATTATCTTATAATATCATATAACATCCTATCACATCATAAAACATCAAGTTTAAAAAAACTCAGCTACGAAGGGGAAATCAACATGTTGGCTACTCTTCGCGTGGGCTCCAAGGGTCCCAAGCCCGGATAAGAGAGGAGGGCTGACCTCGTGAAAACAGCATTGTCTGTAATAGGCCTACAATGTCAGCAACGAAGCTGGCACTGGACACCTACGAGCACACGGTTCATGGTGCCTCATGATGAGGATGATGACACAAGTCAAACAAAGTACAATGACATTTCACCTTATAGCACATGTACGTTACAAGAGTAAAAAATAAATTGCTCATTATTATTTTAATCTCGAATGTGAACTTGTTATTGTAAGTAGATGGACTTTGTCAGTTCATTTGACGGTCGCTAAAAACCAACAAAATGTCGATTTAGGTCAACGCGACTTGAAGTTACTTCAACTATAGGGTTAAATTCTCTAGTAAGTAGCTATATAGAAGTGTGCCAGAATGTAGGCCTAAGCCACGGGCACGTATACGCTCCCTTCGACGTAGCCTACAACAGTATTTTCTTCATAACAAAGAGACTGTTTGAAGCGCTCTGATGCATAATGTCTAGTCAACAATAAAAGGGGGAATTACTAGAGAATAATAGAAACGTGAAGGTTGCGCATTCACTAATATGACTGCACAGAAACTCCTCGGAACATTCGCATGTTTAAAAGTGCATTATGGCCACACCTCAAACATATGCGAACGTAGGTATAATTCTGCTGAATCTGCTCAAATGGCTGGTCTTTCCAATCTAGACCGTTCGCTTCCTGATTTATATAACTTTGTCGTCCAGCTTCTGCTTCCGTTTAACAGAGGTCTAAAAGTTTAAAAGACCTGCTACGAAATATTTATACCGAAACCGAAAGGGAGCTGTTTTCTTGAGTGTGTCCCGATATGGATCCACCTTGTTATAAACAAGCTCGACCCAATACGGCCAATAATTGGTTCCTCTCGTTCAGCAGCAGATCTGGGCTTAAAGAGTCCACGGTAGGGTCAAGCGAACGGATGGGGTGGGCCAGCTGAATGCCAGAAAACTAAAAGTATGAACCCTCTATAGAGATATTGTTTTCCAGAGAAACAAATTTAATAGATCTGAATTAGATCTAGCCTTTAGGCTATAGGAGCCACAGGTTCTCCGTGACACTGCGTCTCTGCAAAGATCCTCCCAATGAATTCCGCAAATTGAACCCTTGCACAATATATAACAGCGGCGCTACAAGAATGATCACTTTCATTACAAATGACTCAGTTAGTTCAGTTTTACTCACCCTATCAAGCCGAACATGCAGGGTATAGAAATAGGCCAAAAACCGAGCGCCTACAGCCGGGTAATCTCTACAGATAACCGATTTAAAATTGCTAAAAACGTGTACGTTTACAGAATTCGTCGACTAAAACTACCGAAGATTGTAGACTAGACTGACGACGTACATGTAAGAGAACAGCCTAAGATGATCTGCTATGATTTGACTTATAATAGGCCTACGACTCAAGTGAATGGTGCGTATAGCGTAGTAGCCTTTTGACACTATACTTCGTCACGCCCATTGAGACTCTACATGTTACGCCCAACGGTTCTATTAATAAAATAATGAATCCGCCCTTCGTGCCGATGTGCACCTGAGGGTGTAGCGAGAAAACGAACCACGTCGGGTGTGGTGCGAAAAATGAACTGGTACTAAACTTTGACCGTCGGGAAGTGTCACCATTTACTGCCACTGTTGAGGATTTTTTTATTTATTCGTATTCGCAGAGACTATACCCCGCTGTCGATCGAGTCGATCATAACTCGGCCAAGTCATGATCGACTCGATCGATTTGCAAGTCGAGTCGATAGTCAATTTTGTCAAGTCAAGTCGATCGTTGTTTCCTCGACTCGACTTGACTCGACTCTGAAATACTCCACTTAATGCTTTTTGCAGCTACGTTAAAGAATGACCGATATGTCTAATTACGTTACTCCTTGTTAGCACACAACTGCAAATAATGAGCCTCTTGGCGGCTGGTCCTTTTCGTAGAAGTTGTAGAAGTTGTAGAATTTTGGGATAGCCTACTTCTTCCACATTCTTACGATGAAAATGTTGAGATTTAGATGCGTTAGAAATGCCTTAGTTTCAGAAAATTTATGCTCTGTAGTCCGCACCGACGATTTAAAAACGCACGAAAGTAGTCAGTTGGCCTATGTTGACTTAATACGTCCACTTCTCACACTGGTGACCGGCAAAACGGTAGCGGACAAAACGGTACGGTCAAAATGGTATGGACAAAATGGTATGGGCAAAATGGTATGGACAGTTTGTCCTAGAACCCTCACTTTTATGTGTGGCAGCATTTTGGTTCACGTCACAGTGAATATTAATATTAATGGGGACCGCATCTGCCGCACACTGACCATAATTATAGAATCTAGTTATAATAATAATTATGTGCCTGAGTCATAATAATTATCTTTTTCAACAGCCAATAAAGCCTACTTTGTTGCCTTACTATATAACCGGTAGAGTAATGGTTAACACGCTGGCCAAGAGTGCGAGAGGTAGCAGGTTCGAGCCCCCGTTGGGCGGATATGCTTTGTAGGCTGCTATTAGCGCCGTGTAATTGTAAAGCTGTCTGTTCAGTTAGTAGCTAAGTTTAATTAAGATTACGGCATAACTTGTAAATGTAAAGCGCAGTGCGTCTTGCAGGCGCTGAATTAAAGAAAAGATTATTATTATTATTATTATTATTATTATTATTATTATTATTATTATTATTATTATTATTATTATTATTATTATTATTATTATTATTATTACGTAGGCTACGTAGGCATATAATAGGAAATGCCATAAAATTACATAGGCCTACATGATTAGTGTCATAATAATTATTACGTCAATTGCTCTTCTAACTTAACTCTGCACTTATTTACAAGCCTTCGAGCAGCGATTAAAATTTCTTGAAGATGTGTTTAAACAATCAACACTCACCTTCCTTTATCTCACCTTTCCGTTCTTAGAAGGCTATTAAATTGCTTTGTCTCTCTTAAAGTATTGCGACCAGCAAATTCGTGACATCAATGATTCATTCATTTCTTGCTTGGATGGCCTGTTTTACGGGCGGCTTCTAGAAAACTTCCAACTTTAGTCATGCCTTTAGCAAAGGCGTCTCACGTTTTTCGACTGATGTGCTCTTTGGGATTAACTTGTAATGTACCGGTTGAACTCGGATAGTCTCAGTTATATAGCGTCTGTACAAGAGAAATGACTCACATCTCTCTGTCTTTATATGTGTCTCTGTGTTCTCTCTGTCTCTCTGTCACTGTCTGTCTCTCTGTCTCTGTCTCGGTCTGTCTGTGTCTCTGTCTCTGTGTCTGTCTCTAACTATCGAGTCTATCTAACTCGGTCTGTGTCTCTGTCTCTGTGTCTGTCTCTATCTATCGAGTCTATCTAACTTTTAAACTAGTTTTTTAAATATAAATTAGATTGTATAAGTTAAGTTAGACTTCTTCTGTTCTCTCTCTCTCTCTCTCTCTCTCTCTCTCTCTCTCTCTCTCTCTCTCTCTCTCTCTCTCTCTCTCTCTCTATATATATATATATATATATATATATATATATATATATATATATATATATACAACAAACAGTGGCGTAGTCAAGGGGTTTCGGGGTTAAACCCCCCATTGGCATAGGAAAAAGTTTTTTAAAGGTTATTTATCCACTTAAATAGGACAAACAAAAATAATTGCTTGTAGTAACAATTGCTTTTTTAACTTTATTCCCTTTGTTACTTTATTCCCTTGTTTACTGCAATACTGTTGGGTTGGTGTCAGGAAGGGCATCCGGCCAGGCCATAAAACACCGACCCCCCCATCATAAATTCCTGGCTACGCCACTGACAACAAAGACAACAAGAAATCAGAGGTAGGCCTACATACAGTGATATGCTGATGCCAAGATGATTTCAGCTATTGTTAAACGAAAATTTAATATAGGTCTACATGTATTTATGACTAGCTATTCTAAGTTCGGAACAAATAATTATAGCCTACGAATAGTGGTCGCGTGGCACCTGCTTCTGCATGTACGACTGATATAGCAAGTGAACCGATTAACATAGACTCTAATAGATGCTGTGGATGCCAATGTCTAAGTCTAGTTAAATTAGTTGCATTCCCAGTTTAATATGTAGACAGCTAGAATGATGCAAAAATTACTTGTAGCCAAGTGCTAACTGTTATTATTTTTATGTAAGCTTACTAAATTTACTGAACTGAAAGTTTTGCTTACATTTGAAATGTTGAATGTTGTCGGTAGACCTATTCCGTACACTATTCGTTTTCGTATTAGTTGGAATGGTTGGTTCGATTTTTCGTATTCGACCGAATAGCTATGATCAGTGATCACCTCTTCGGTACAACTGAAGGCAGACCAGGACAAGATATTGGAGCGAAGATTTTGTCCGATGTAGGAGAATCGAACTATTTGAGTCTTGTATTATCAGTCCTATCAGAAATTTTGTCTGATCAAGACTCAACCACAGAAAATGTGCATCCAATGCATACGACAGGGGCAAACTGACTTCACGTTGTGTAATAGCACATTTTATGACCTATTTTGGCTGCAGCGGTGTCAGCGACTATTGATGAGATTAGCTGAATCTGCAGATTTTGCTTATGAATTTGGACTACAATAATTGCCAACATTTAGCCTACTGTGATCCGATGGAAGATGAGAGTGGCGACACCAAACGACCTATAGCTTACTTTGCGACAAGTTCAGTTAATTAGCTGTGTGTGTGCGTGTGTGTGTGCAGGTGTGTGTGTGTGTGTGTGTGCAGGTGTGTGTGTGTGTGTGAGTGTGTGTGTGAGTGTGTGTGTGTGTTAGTGTGCGTGAGTGTGTGTGTGTGTGTGTGTGTGTGTGTGTGTGTGTGTGTGTGTGTGTGTGTGTGTGTGTGTGTGTGTGTGAGTGTGAGTGCTATGTATGTGGAGGGGGAGATTGGCAAGATTGTCATCGCAGAAATGCTAAGGATAATGCTACCTATCATAATTTATAATTCAATTTCCTGCAGCGAGAGATATAATAATTGTAAATATAATAATAATATAATAATCTAATAATTGCACAATTCGATGCCATTTCAAGTGGAAAGCCAAAATCTAAGAGGATGGCAATATGATCTGGGAGAAAAGTCAAATAGGGTTAAGCGATGATGGATCAGAACGAGTTGTAAGGACAGCAAATCGTGACATTTATAATGTTTATGAATCGCAATGCTGCAATGCAGCATTCTGTAAAATGTTAAATGCTGTAATGTAGTGTCCTGTAAACTTTATAGCATACATGTAGGCCTACTATTATATAGGATTATAGAGTCGCACAGTCACGATAATGCGCCAAATTTCGGTGGGGGTCCGTGACCGGGATCAAAAATTAAAAAGGGGTCCGTGAATGTGAAAAGGTTGAGAATCGCTACTGTAAAGGTAATATGCTGCAATGTAGGCCTAGTATTCTGCAAGATTGATATATTGCAATGCATTCAGTGTCCCGTAACCGCCTAACTAATTACTTACTTACCATTGCTGGTATGTGTGTGACATGCGCTACAGTTACAACAAAGGCCACGTTTGTTTGAGTATCAATTCTATTATTTTAATTGTTATCGCTGCAGTTTATGCCTTTAAGTTCATTGCACAAATCCTAACATTGCAGTCTCGAGCTCGATTAAATCAGTTTAAAATTAGTACAATATTGGAAAGCAGGATTTCAGGCCTATTCACAGAACTGGGTATCTTGAAAGTAGCTTAGATGATCTGTATGCTAATACTGAATGTCGAATATGCCTAGGCTATAGATTTGCATGTGACTGTGCGATTTCGTTCGATGTCGCACCTAGCAACCATCTTAACTATATACGGAGCAGAAAGTCTCAAAACTAGTGACGGAATCGAAATTCTTAATATTATATTGCATATAGTTTTTCGATAATGCTGAATCTCGAAAATAAAGAGTTTTCCATTTCGCCACTTGTTGAAACTGTAAAACGCATCCTAAAATCGAGCCTACAAAGCAGAATTTCATACGTATTTAGAAGAATAGTGTTTTTTATATAAAAAAGTTATGCAGACGATAATATGATGATGCAGAAAGCAAGATAGTGATATTAGTTGAGCGTCTCAGACGGCTTCGCTTGTCCGTTGCGCTTTCTCGCGCGAATATGCTTAGTCGTGATTCGTATTATTTCCAGACGGTCGTCAAATCGACCGTCAGCGGCGGCTAGGCGGTTGACCGTGCGGGCGTTGCGGGCGTTGCTACGCGCGTCGACGGCTGCGCGATTTCACCGGTGCCTTGACTCGTTTGCCACCCTTCTTTGAAGGGGTCTTTGGACCGTCCTTTCCTGTAGCAGTCGTTGGTAAACACTGAAGGGTAGTCTGGTCCCAGGTCTGGCCGGCTGGGCAGGGCATGATGTAGCATTGACCCCATTCGCTGCACTGGACGAACTTGGTCGGATCGGCGTGCGGGAAGTAGAAGAGGCCGTTCTGGGCGTTCTCGGCCGTGCACGGATTGTTCGCTCCGCAGTCGTACGTCTCTCCGCCGCCGCCCCCGCCACCGATGGCTGAAAACGAATAAGAGACGACGATGAAAAATAAGAAATCTTTGCTACGTTTTAATGCGAACACTTCCTCTATTATTAATTGTCATCAACTGCAAAACACGTATCCCTACCCCTGCGTGCCAAACTCTCGCATGACCTCTTCTTTGCTCTGTCATAATTATATAACTATATATTATCAGTATCTTCGCCTAGGCCATCAAGCAAACCATTTAAATGCAGCTGAAGTAAAAAATATACTGAATCAATGGCAAAATTAACTGTGTGGAACATAATGGTTAAGAACCGCTCATTATGGGTAGCCTAGATGCGAAAGTGAAAAGAGGGCATCGTTAGTTTATTCTTTCTTCGGTTCATTCAATGATTCACCCAATCGGTTACTTTGTCCATAAATTGTTTATTCATTCCTTATCTCGTTCTTTAATTTACTCATAATTATGGTCAGTGACTCACTTGGGAAATATTTCGTTTATTTAGGACGTCTAGCCTATCAGTCAGTCAGATAGTTGTTCTCAAGGCCGTAGCTAGGGTGGTGTTTTGGGTGTTTGAACACCCTCCGAAACGTAAAAAGTTGAAAATAATAGAATGCATTTTACTAGCACATGATGTAAAAAAACATTAAAAACATCCCCCGAAATGAAAAATGTGAAAAATAGAATGACTTGATTTCGGTCGACTGACTTAAAAGAAGGTCATCAGTTTCTTCGGACGGGAAGAGAGGGCCATCGTTAGTATCCCTAGTATCCCCCCCCCCAAATCAAATCCTGGCTACGGTCTTTGTTGTTCTATTGTTTTGCAGCGCATCTTCGATGTTGGCTTGACTCTATAGGTTATGCGTTGCGCCAACGGTTCAAATAGAAGAAAAGAAGACATTTTCCCAACCATACCTCATTTAGGAAAAACAATGTTTCTTACTCTAGACAAAAACCTAATGCAAATGACCTACGCCATCTAAATCTCGACTTTTACAGGGCATGAAAAAAGACTACAGGCCTATTTCAATTGAGATTCGTTTTTACTTATAGACTTAGTCGACTAAAATTATAGTTCTAGCCTCTCGGAATTGCTCCGTGCCGAGCCGATCAGACTTAGCATATCTCACGCATATGAAAATGACGTCATAATGCTTACGCGTCTCGCAGTTTCTTCCGGTGTATCCATGGTTACACTGGCACAGATATCCTGCGATTTCGTTCTCACAGATTCCGTTTTTGCACGGGTTGGGAGCACAGTTGTCTTGCACTGCAAACATAGAAATAATCGACATGAGCATTGAGCACATAGCCTACACAGATTTTAAAAAGACTGTATACAGCAATTTCCTTTATGCAGCAATCCGGTGGACAGACCGCAACGGTTACAATATACAATTATAATGTAGTCGTAACAATTTACAAAAACACAGATCAAAGAATACATAAATTTTAACTACTAATTAGCACAGACAGCCTGCACGAATCTGAATAATAATACATTCATTACATAGAATAGGCTACATACATGCATAACCGTATGTACGTACATTTACACACATTCATAAAAATATATAATTAATTATTTAGGTGCTTGCATGCAAGCATGGAATCTATACAATAATTGTGAATGTAGGCCTATGCATCTATGCATGCAGGCATGCACACATGCTCTTGTACAATGTGCATGCATACGTAAATGCATGCACGCATGCAAATACACATTTCTTCTATACACACACGAAATCAGTACATACATTGTTTAAACTGCAAATACATAATGAGAATAATTCTATATATTAATTTTTGTGTTGGGAAGAATTATTATTATTGTGGTTTGTTTAACTTACCACAGTCGCATAGGGTTCCCGTCCAGCCATAGTCGCATTCGCAGGTGAAGCCGTTAATTTCGTCCGTACATGTTCCGTGTAGACATGGATTCGAAGCGCACTCATCAATGTCTGCAATCATTTAAACACCATTTATTATTTTATTTAGTTCGTACAAAAGGGACAACGTAGTTTCCAATGTAAGACTCAAACGAAAGACGAGTCGTGAGACTATTATGGCTCATTGAGATTCGCTCGTGCGTGTCATTAGTAGGTCTCTCGTTAGTGTTTTAATGCGAAGTAATTTGTTAAAAACTAAAAAGTAGCAGTTAAAAAATAGATTTCAATTTTCCAGGCGTAAGCGAGTGCTAAAAGTCTTATATGCGGCGCCCGTTCATGAGGATATGATGATTGTGGCAGAGAGGATAGGACGATTGTGGAAGAAGAAGAAGAAGAGGAGGAGGAGGAGGTGGAGGAGGAGGAGGAGGAGGAGGAGGAGGAAGAGGAGGAGTAGGATAAGGAGGAGGAGGAGGAGAAGGAGAAGGAGGAGAAGAAGAAGAACAGGAATAAGAAGAAGAGGAGGAGGAGGAGGAGAAGGAGGAGAAGGTGGTAGAGGAGAAAAAGCAGACGAAGAAGAGGAGAAGAAGGGGAGGAGGAGGAGAAGGAGGAGGAGAAGTAGAAGAAGAAGAAGAAGAAGAAAAATAAGAAGAAGAAGAAGAAGAAGAAGAAGAAGAAGAAGAAGAAGAAGAAGAAGAAGAAGAAGAAGAAGAAAAAGAAGAAAAAGAAGAAGAAGAAGAAGAAGAAAAAGAAGAAGAAGAAAAAGAAGAAGAAGAAGAAGAAAAAGAAGAAGAAGAAGAAGAAGAAGAAGAGAAGTGTCCTCCATTTTTCGTTAGACGTTAAATTCCTGCGTTGATAAAATTTAATCTAGAGGCGTATAACATTATTGTTGGAGAATCTGATTGTCTTACTCGTTTCGCAGCGTGGTCCAGTGTACCCTTCCTGGCAGAAACATGTAAACTTGTCAACAAGGTCGTGACACGTTCCGAAGATGCAAGGACCTGACGCACACTCATCGATCTCTGCAAAATGAAAACCAAATGGATAACAGATTCAATAGAATTTAAATGGTAACGTTTTGTGGTTGAAAAACAGGCTAAAACTTGCTTGACGGTACGCGCAGAGTAGGCTATGTAACGCTTACCAAGAGCAATTGAGGCACTACTGGAAGTTTAAAATCATGGCGTTCTTTTGTCCCCACTGGCATTGTGAAGTATTTATTCAAGAAGATGCGTGCAGTGGAATAAATTGCCATGTAAATCTAGGTTGCGATTTCTCTTAAATGTTTTTGTTTCATTTGATAATGAAAAATGGATGTTCTCTGCCTTGTCGGGGAACAAACATTCAAGTTTACGTAATATCTTGCACTCTGGTTGGATATTCAATAGCGGTTCCAGAGGAAAAATATAGACAAGTCGCGAGACTATAATAGCTCATCCAGACACTGAACCAATACCGAATCGCGAGGATGTGAGACAAGGTAGAGCTAACCGGTAACGATAGATGATTCTTAGAACTTACTCTGACCTGTGAAAAGTATCGACTGACTGAGCGGCGTGCGAGGTTCGAGCTTATACTGTAGCGTTGTTTATGGACCTTGAGCAAGTCCCCCCCCCCCACAATTACTCAGCACCGATGCTGTCTCGTTTGGTTGTGCATGACCTTTGAACTACAGGGTGGACCAAAAAAGACCCCTACGGTTCTATGCCAATATTTTGACCAATTCTTACTTTTGGTCAAGATATTGACAAAAACCGTAGGGGGGTCCGTTTTGGCCCACCCTGTATAAACGGAAAGCAATAACAAACACAGCTGTTACAGTGCAACCTATAATATGTGTTTGTTCATGAAATTTTTTCTTCGTGGCTGGTGGCAGTAGAAAATTGCACTCGGTCAGTGCAAAGACATTAAGCCACGAAGCCCGCTGTATAAGATACTAAGAATATTATGTGGGTGTGTATACCTGTCTCGCAACGTTCTCCTGTGTATCCTGGCTCACAGTTGCACGTGAATATGTTGATGCCATCCACGCATGATCCGTGGAAGCAAGGATTCGGGTGGCACTCGTCAATATCTGAAAGTGAAGACAATGATTAGCACGAAGGTGGAAGTTTGAGATTTTATTTGACTCTTTCGTAATAAGTTAATGCTGTGCTATCTTCTTCATTTATGTCAAAGTCTTAAACAGGCAACACCTTATAGCACGCAGAGGTCTTCATATTATCTTTCTCGTTTAGATTAAATGAGCCTATATGAAATTTCCTAATGAAGAGCATCTTGCTCTGCTTCGGCATCGTCTTCATTTTATTTATAATGCACGCAGAATATCGTAATCCACGAAAGTCTTGAACATTCGTTCATTTAGGTCAAAAAAGTCTCTAAGCTTCTCACACTATTTTGATTCGTCATTGCATCTATAATTCATTTATGAAAAGAAACAAAATACGATTACATCTACTTAATTCGTTAGTACTCATTTTCGTTAACTAGCAGTGAGTACAGGTTCGAGTTGGCTTAGAGGGTCTGATAGTCTATGGTTGTTATTCATCCAGACAGGTATACTAAGCGGTCCTATGATGCTCTACCCAACGGTCATTAAAATAAATTACCTGTTTCGCAGAGAGTTCCGAAGTAGCCTTCGTCGCAGGTGCAAACGAAAGAGTTGACCAAGTCTGTGCATTCTCCATGTATGCACGGATTAGATTCGCATTCGGGGAAGTCTGAAAATGCAAATCCATCCGATAAAGTTTCCACTCCATAAAAACTTAATTACCATAGAAGTGCGACCAGTAATCACAACCTACGTGCTCAATCCTTCGTGAGCAAAAGACTAACAGAAATTTACTGTGAAGGTCAACAGGTCACCATTCGTCTAGGTCATTCTATAACAAACTGGATTTAATACCCGAAGACGACTCCGCGAATTTTCTACTGTGAAAACGCTAAGCATCTCTTCAGAATATGTTTACAGGGTGGCCCAAAAGTAATGTCCTATAGGTCCTAACTAGATTCCGGTCCATCCCGATTGGCATTTGATTAGCTAATCGCCCTTTTTCGTCTACTGCACTGGTGAACATTTAAGAGCTAACTACTTAGACCAGCAAAAGTGCAGATTCAAGTACTGGACTCTTATTTGCTTGTTAATTTAAAAGAAAAACCTAATTGACTGACAGATACATTATTTCCATATCTATAGATTATAGTATCTGCTGATCAAATTATCAATTTTTATTCCCGATTAACATCAAACGTTAAGAATCTCTTCAGAACACGGTTACAGGGTGTACCAAAAAGTAATGTCCTAACTAGATACTAACTCGATTCGCAGTTACGTCCGGTCCATCCTGGTTGGCAGATGCATTCGTATGAGTTGATATCGTCGACACATTCACCGTGCTGGCAAGGTTGGGAGTCACATTCGTCGATTTCTGTAAACACCAATCAGAATAAGGCGATTAGATAATGATGAAGAGGAATGATCAGAGACCGGCAGAGAAAATTGTTGGGTCAAATCATGAGGGGAGACTCCCTTTTAAGAACCGTTATTCTTGGGGAAGAACTGGTGGATAGGAAGACAAGGATGATGATGATGATGATGATGATGATGATGATGATGATGATGATGATGATGATGATGATAATGATGATGATGGTGGTGATGGTGGTGGTGGTGGTGATGGTGATGGTGATGATTATGATGGTGGTGATGGTGATGGTGATGGAGAGAGCCTGACAATGTGACGGTCAGCACCACTAAACCCAAGAACCTGAAGACTAGAAGGACAAAGAACTAAAAGGAGAAGAAATGTAAACATTAATTAACAGTCTGTTTAGCTAGCCACAAAAGGGATCAATAATAAGTGCTACTGACTTTATTTTCTAAGCCTCGGCATATGAGGCCTCGACCAGCGCTTCAGCATCCCAGGTTGGCATACTAGTACTTGTTTCATGGCTGCGTTTCAGGGCACAACGGCAACATATATGTACAGGTTGAAATAACTTCATGCCACAGCAGGGGGCTTGAACCTTCTATCTCTTTACCCTCAGTCAAATATGCTAACCATTGGATTGTCACACGCCAGTATGGTGACATATGAAAGGTAACTACTGCAGGCATGCACTTGCCAGATTGAAATTTTTAGGTGGTTTAGGAAGGACGCATAGGGTTGCGTAAGTAATAAAGGTGAAAATAGAGCATGCAATTTTTAGCTGGTTTAGGAAGAGCGCATAGGGCTGCGTAAGTAATAAAGGTGAAAATAGCGCATAGCCAACCTACAAGGTTTGACGATATGATTCATTGAAAAAATGACAGGATTTGGAACTTTCAGACCTTCTAAATAACTCAAATAGCCGAAGCACTTTTTAGATCACTAAAGCAGTTTTAAAATAATGACACGCCGCCTGTCATTGTCATGCAACTCGAGCGTAAGCCTAAGCATTAATTTTTGTGCTGGCGGTCGATAGTTCCGTGAATCATCCAAGACAATCATGACCTGCAACATTCTACACTGTGTCCCAATAAATCGGGCATCCTGTTTATAATGTGAATAAAAGTGGTAAATATTCATCGATTGTCAAAATTTCAAAACAGGCCTGATCCTGAGATAATTGTCTACAAATTGGTAATTTATGAACGGCTCTCACTAAAAAATTACGTCATAATGACGTTGTTAATTTAGGCTACATATCGAAACCAAATGTCAACAAAACTCGTTAGAGAATGGCGTTCAGTCAAGAATTCTCTGATGCAAATGACGTAATTGTGACGTCAATATTCATGCCAGAAACTTCATATTTGAATCAGTGTAAGATAATTATCTGAGGATAAAAAGAGCTTTGAAATTTTGAAAATCGATTAAGATTTGCCTGTTTTATTAACATTATAGAAAGGGTGCCCGATTTATTGGGACACAGTGTATATGCTAAAGTTAAATTGTTTCAATTAAACCTGCAATAATTATTATTTTCCGCTCCGCTCACCTGTTTCGCAGAGCTCTCCCGTGTATCCCGGTTTGCAAACGCACTCGAATCCATTGATGTGGTCTCTGCAGACTCCATTCACGCACGGGCTGGACTCGCACTCGTCGATTTCTGTACAGTGCACACACATAAAGTGAACAACAATTTTTAAGGAACTTTTATATGCTCACAATTCTTCTTCTTTCTACTCCTTATCTACATCCAATTTTTCTTCCTCCTCCTCATCCTTATTCTCTTTTCTTCTCCCAAAATTCTTCTCCTTTCCTCAAATTTCGCATTTAACCGTCTTTTTCTCGTCTTCTTTTTATTCAGTAATCTGCCATTTTTGCAGGTTCGGCAAACAAAATTTCTACTCCATTCTGTGCTCTTTCCTAAAACATCTTCAGTAACCTTTGTCCTGTACGGCAATAGAATTTCTGGGTCAGTGTTCGGACAAGTAGTTAACATTGCAGTTCTTCAATTTCAATTCTTCCATCATGCAATATTTCGTCTGAAGCGAACTTTCGCGTAGCCTGTGGCCTATCCAGGTTAGCAGCAATTAATCTTCTCTTCTTGTATTGATCATTTTATAGTGCCAAGGTGTGAGAGTTTTTATATGGAAGCTGAAAATTAATGAGGATTTGAATTTACGATTCATTTATCTCCGCTTAGAAATAATTTATGCTCACGGTTGACCTTTGCTTATAGGCCTACCTGCCACAATTTAACCAAGGCACTTCTATGAGAATTTAGGGAACAAGAACAATTATTACAGCTTCAAGAACAGCTTCTGTGCCACGGGTTTTCCGTTACGGGCTCATACTGCAAACGTTGGTCTTTATAATCGTATCGACCGCAAACACAACTTTATTCGGACTCGTTTAAGTCTGTCGTGCACACTAAGTTTGATTAAGCCTATTGGCCAGCAACAACTGGCTGCTGCCTTGACATCGTTTTATCGCCAAGATATCCAGGTGTATTGAATGAAACCCATCTGGGTTCTATAATAAGGGTTCCATGCACCTTCATGAACTTCTTTGTCTTTCTTTGCCTCTTTTTCCGCAAGCGTTTAAAAACTATTCTCTTTGATTGTGGTTTGGTGCCAGGTCGGGAGCGCCTCTGAGGAGTTCTCTTTAAGTGGCGCTATATAAATGTACGATTACAATTACAATTACAATCTTGGAATATTGGCCCTATACTGGCTCCACGCGGGCATCTATGCAGGAACAGCTGCACAATAGAAGTGCCTTGATCAATGATCGAGTTTGAATGAATCTGAGTTCGTGTCATGGAAAAACCATGCTTTGTAGCCACCGTCATTTGACATTTTACCAGCGATAGTTTAGTAAATGGTATGAGACAGCCCTATACCCTCGGTCGTTTACAGGTTACGACTCCATATTATATAGACCCTGCTACTCTTGAATCGACTGACCTGTTTCGCAGTTGGGTCCCGTGTATCCAGGCGGACAAATGCAGACGTAACTGTTGATTCTATCTTCGCATTGGCCATGGACGCAGGGATCCGATTCACACTCATCGGGTTCTAAATCAAACGACATAATCTTCTGGCTTACTTCGTTTTCAAAAATCTTAGTCACATGAGATGAAACAAAGAAAATATAATTGGGACTTATTAAAAATATTATTTTTGTGATAGTTATTGGTTTTGTTCGTCATCGGAATTCATTCATTCATTTCAAAACTTTGAATAGCGCTCCTTCGATATACCGACTCAGAAGCGCTCCCAGCCCAACCACGTCAATATAACTCAGATTTTAACAACTTTTCAAAGATGATGGTATGGTAGGCCTGCTGCAACCAAAATTTTGAATAGCGCTTCTTCTATATACCCATTCAGAAGCGCTCCCAGCCCAACCACGTCAATATAACTTAGATTTTAACAACTTTTCAAAGATGATGGTATGGTAGGCAACCTCAATCGATTAAGAACAAAAACTTCGTTAAGGAGGTTAAACGGAACACTAAGAACAGCGTTTCATTGTGCTGCTCTGTTCTGCTGTTGCCAATGCGAAAGCGAACGACAAGCTAGCACTCCATCTTACTGCTACAGCGCGTTGCAGCAGGCCTACCATACCATCATCTTTGAAAAGTTGTTCAATTGAACATGTACACTGTACAGACAAAATTAATGTGCTAATCGTTGCTGATTTTTCTACGGGTTCAAAATGGAACAGAACTCGACAAATTTCTGCCTGCAAGGCGTGGATTTTAACCCCGGAAGTCTGGATTGACATTCCAACATGCATCCTAACCAACTGACCAACAGAGTATCTCTCCCCTTGAACAACAACATGTGTATCGTGTGTCCAGTGAAATGGCGGCCATAGAAGTAGGCACAGAGGCGGTTGTGACTACATTGTATATATTTATTATGACCGACCTGTCTCGCAGTGGATTCCTGTGTAGCCTGGTGGGCATTCGCAAGTGTACGAATTGTCTCCGTTGTGACATGTTCCGTGAACGCATGGGCCTGATTGACACTCGTCAATATCTAAAATCAAACGATATATTCGTCAAAGGACTGTGCACCAATCAGTGAAGCATTGGCTGGAAGCAACTGAAGCCTGGATTATCATTAGGTCATAGTCATCATTCATCGGGACAATCATCAACCTTTGAGCGATTCGCTTTGGTAGATGCGCTGTATAAATCCCAAAATGCAACACGGTAGACAAAAGCAGGTAGACCTATGAGGTGATGCTATACCTTTTATGTGATGTGATCTAATGATGTAATAAAATGGAAATCCTCGAAATTTAAGTTTGGCCGTGACTGGGAGACCACTCGAGTAATTTACAGGCTCTTGGTGATATATATCAGATATATCTGCAAGTATCAATTCGTAGCCTTGGGTTCAGTTCCTGAGTCGAAATTTATGGAAGTCTATCTGAAAAACCAGCATGATTTGAATGTGAAAAGTGATTGTAAAAGATCAGTCCTTTGGAGTCTCTTGAATGATCCGAACTGTGTCAGTTAAGTGATGAAGGTTTTGCAAACTGAAACATCGTACATAAGAGTATTCACCCAGAGACTACAATTCTCTTGACGTCCATGCAGCTAAGATCTTGCAACGAAAACAGACAATTTACTGTGTGGAAATACGCTAAGATTCAGCGTTTGAAATTAAGACATCTCACAAACATTGCAACATGAATGCTGAGAACATTCTCTTATGCAGTGTTTCATTTGCATTGAGTTACATGTATGTTGCTAATTGGCAAGTTAAGCGATGAAGGTTTTTCAAACTGAAAAATAGTACATACTTTTGTATAACCCAGAGCCTACAAGTATCTTAAAGCTCAGCTAAGATCTTGCTAAGACCCAAACAATTTATTGTGCGAAAATACGCCGTGAATCAGCGCCCGAAGTTGAGATGTCTCACACATATTACAACATTAGCCTACATGAATCGGAAACATAATTTTTATCAGTATCAGTTGATTTAAATTACATTGCTACATGGTAATGAACTGACCAGAGTCGCAGAGTATGCCAGTGTATCCTGGTGGACATTCGCATGTGTATCCGTTGACGATATCGCGGCAGATACCATGGATACAAGGTCCGGATGTGCACTCGTCAATGTCTGTACAAACAGAAATTTACATTTATAAATGCAAGATGTGAATGTAAACACGTTTCTACAGATATCATGTAATAATATGGCCCAGAACCTAGAAGTTAGGGAAACAGTCTTCGCATGAGGTCACTTCCCATGTAAGCGGTTAACCAATGCAGGGCACTTTAAGTCACGTGCACTGTGACGTCACGATACTATTTTTAGATGTGACGTCACTGGGTCATTGAGTGCAAAGTGGAATGGAATCCGCCCAAGTCTTACTACTACTTCAATTTTCCCCCTGCTTCCCGTGTCATTGGTTGTGAAGCCATTTAAGATTACTGCATAAGGTTCCTTAGAGCTTGAGAGTCAATTCTGACAAGTAAATCACTATGGGGAGACTATCATGGGATGGCTATGTGTCTTAACAGAATGGCTTCCTAGCTATTCATCTGATTGCAGCTTAGTTTTGGCGTGCCACTGACTGATACTTTGATTGTTGACCACAGCGCAGAAGAAATTTATATAGAGCTCTAATGCTGTCTTATAGAGTCTAAATTGCTCTCTGCCCATAGCTTTTCTCCTCGCTCATTCACCTATTAGGCTATGTAATTATTTTCGTCCTCAACTTAGGACTTGCCTTTCACAAATAAATTGTCTGTGCAACGTAGGCTACCCATCTGTCTTAGCTGGCCGATCTCCAAGCTACTGACATGATTGGTCTTGTGAATGTCCAATGCTTTAATGCCACATGGTATGACAGTATAAAAGAAATTGAATACACTTGCATTACATTACTTTTCTTTAGTAGGCCGACAGCGTATGGTCACGTGAACCTGATAACTTAGTCGTCGCAGCAGTGATTTTTGAAACGCAAGCTGTTATGTGAACGTCTCCTACCTGTTTCACAGTTGGTTCCCGTGTATCCTGGTTCGCACGTACAGTTGTATTGGTTCAGTCCGTCGATACAGGTTCCGTGGACGCATGGATCGCTCTTACATTCATCGATATCTGACGGCAAAAAAATCGTTATTATTATTTTTTTTTTGTTTTATTTTTATTATTTTTCTGTTTAAACAATCATATAATTGCAATTTGCCAGTAACTTTTTGAACTCGTCTACAGCGCCCTTTTCTTTGGGCTCGCCAGAGCTACGGCGCCATATAAATCGCATTATTATTATTATTATTATTTTATTTATTTTATTTATTACTATTATTATTACTATTATTGCTATCATTAGCGATTGAAATCGACTGTCACCCACTTGCACTATGACTCCACAACTACATATTATGATAGTCTAATGTTTGTCATCGTATGTAAATGCAGACACGTCATAACAACACATAATTATTATGTGCATAAGATACGTACACGTATACTGTATGTTCCGTGTCTCAAGCACAACACCAAACCCTTGCACAGAGGTCTAGCTCGTTGCTTATTCTCTCTGCTTCTCTCTCTGTCTCTATCTCTGCCTCTCTGACTCTCTTTCTACCTGCCTCTCTATGTATGTGCGTCTCTCTATCCCGGTCTCCTCTGTGTCTCCGTCTGTCTGTCTATAGACAGTCTGTCTGTCTGTCTGTCTGTCTGCCTGTGCATCCATCCATCCATCCATTCATCCATACATCTATCCATCGATCGATCAATCGATCCAGTCATGCATCCATCTATCTATTTATCTTTTTATCCATTCATCAATCCATTTGTCCATCTACCACTCTTTATCCGTGTCCTTGTATGTGTACCTGTCTGGCAGTTGCTTCCTGTCCACCCTGGTCGGCATTCGCACGTGTACTTGTTTGATCCGTCAATGCATTCTCCGTTGTTCAGGCACGGGAACGACTTGCACTCGTCGATGTCTGGAGAAGAAAATTATTAAAAACAGAGACAACTGCAAAACTTTCAGAGACAACTGCAAAACTTTCAGAGACAACTGCAAAACTTTCAGAGACAACTGCAAAACTTTCAGAGACAACTGCAAAACTTTCAGAGACAACTGCAAAACTTTCAGAGACAACTGCAAAACTTTCAGAGACAACTGCAAAACTTTCAGAGACAACTGCAAAACTTTCAGAGACAACTGCAAAACTTTCAGAGACAACTGCAAAACTTTCAGAGACAACTGCAAAACTTCCAGAGACAACTGCAAAACTTCCAGAGACAACTGCAAAACTTTCAGAGACAACTGCAAAACTTTCAGAGATATCACGAACACTTTGAAAGAATACGATCGTCTATACTCTATAATAATTCTGTGCCATTCAAATTCAAATTTCAATCTTACACATAAAGCTGTGGTAATCCTTTTATAAACAAGATCTCAATGGCATTTTGAGGCATCTAGAACAAGCATTGAACGTAGCAATAAAAACCCGCCTCCTTTCCCCAGGTTTGGGACTGGCATTGTGGCATTGCCAAAGTAGGGCAGTGGAGGAGAATCAATCAATCAATCGCATCAATTTATATAGCGCCCCTTCAAGATCTCTACTCAGAGGCGCTTCCAATCCAGGCCTGGTCAAAGAGAAAGGTCTTGAGAAGACGGTAGAAAGAGCCAGCAGAGTCACGGGGAAGCGAACGACGAAAAATGCTCCTCGCTGCATATAAGTAGCGGTACGACAAAAAGGGACAAGATAGTCACCGCGGGCAGCTGACCGCAGTGAACGACGGCCCAGAGAAACCGAGACTGGAGTAAAAAGCTCACATAGGTAGGATGGAGCTTGAGACAGAATGCAGCGCCAAGCTATGCTATAGACGAAACTATATAAGCAATGCGTTGGTGCAGTGGGAGCCAGTGGAGGTCGTCCCTCATGAAGGCAGATACGTGAGCAAACCGGGAGATGTCACCAACCAAGAAATGTCATAAACACACAATCTCCTTTTAATATGAGAGCCAAAAAGGGTGGCTAACCACAATTAAGAGAGACAGCAATGTCTGTAATTGCAACGCTATTCTGAGTGGTCTCTTCACCGCTGCCAGCTTATTCGCAGGCGCTTAGTCAAAACAAAATCGATGGGCAGGTATCGTCTAAATCAATTCCATGTCAAGATTCAAAGGGTAAAAGGACCGGTAATTTTGTATGTCTTATTTTACGGTTAGTCGACGAAAGGCTACATTGTAGCTTATATAATTTTATTTAGCAACAATACAATACTATATAATATATAATTTTATTTAGCAACAATACAATACTATATAATATATAATTTTATTTAGCAACAATACAATACTATATAATATATAATTTTATTTAGCAACAATACAATAAATGTATATTATTGTCGCGTGTCAGTCACTAACCAATATCGCAGTTGATGCCGGTGAATCCAGGTGGACATACGCAGACGTAGTGTCCCGGGTAGTTGTGACACACTCCGACGACGCATGGATCGGAGAAGCATTCGTCGATCTCTGGAAACGAAACAGATGAACAGCAACGAAGGTAGAGTGAAAAATAAAGGTCAGGGTGAAGTTAAAAATAAAGTTAGAGGCAAAGTTAAAAATAAAGTTAGAGGTAAAGTTAAAAATAAAGTTAGAGGTAAAGTTTAAAATAAAGTTAGAGGAAAAGTTTTTTAAAAAGTTAGAGGTAAAGTTAAAAATAAAGTTAGAGGTAAGGTAAAAATAAAGTTAGAGGTAAAGGTAAAAATAAAGTTAGAGGTAAAGGTAAAACTAAAGTTAGAGGCAAAGTTAAAAATAAAGTTGGAGGTTTAGCTAGTCAAAGGTAAATGTTAGAAGGTTGGCTCCGTATGGTTACTGGTGATTGGATCGTAGAAATTAAGCTGGCATTTTGAACACAGTACAGTTGTATAACACCCCCATTTGAAGTGCTTTACCAACGCTTTTCTGAACAGATTTGCAGACCTGCTTCCAGAGGACCGCTATCCCACGTTGGAGTTCAACCATCGCTCAGGCTCGAACATATATTAAAATGTAAATGTTTCTTTGCAAAAGGTGTTGTATTTGAGTAGACCTACCATCTACGAGAATTCCGAATGATATTTAGAGCTATTAATTAATTTCTACTAAAAGATCCTCTTATCTGCTTACAAGCAGCCAATAATTAACATAGAAAAATGAACAGAGGTGTCATTAGGCCTACGTCATGAAGTGAACGTTTTGTTACGCTCAGTAGATTTATCTTATCTCAAGAGTCGGCGCTGCCATCGCACTACGCGCTGAGCCGTCGCCTAGATTCAAATTTCCGTTACGGTATATGAAAGTTGTGCCATGGCGAGCTGCAATCTACTGTTGCGTGGTCTGTTCATCAGTCATACCCGCGGTATGTTTTTCCCCAAATTCTTCTCAATCGTCCTAGTACGGGCAAACTACTATGGCTATTCTGTAAAATTGCCCAATAATTTATTCCAATTATCTTACCAGTTTCGCAGCGGTCTCCTGTATAACCAAGTTCGCAACAACATTCGAACTTGTGGTGCAGCTGTTTGCATTCACCGTGGGCGCAAGGGTTCGAAGCACACTCGGCCAGCACTGAAATGAAAGACGTTGTTCAAAGTACATTCAAATTTTGGTTGTTTCTTTGCCCGAGAAAATGAGCTAACCACCGAATTCAATTTTTTTTCAAATGCACAAATTCAAATAAGCTTAGACCTCTATACATTTTAATAAAAATCGAAAATGATTGTCTTTCGCAGTGCCATAAATAAAAGCAAAATAAATCATGACAGCGGTCCTGTATTTATTTACTTATTTATTTACTCATTTATTTATTTATTTATTTATTTATCGATTCCTATAGCGCCCCTTCAATCTCACTGCTCAGAGGCGCTCCTGACTACAGCGCGGACACTGCATTGGCTTCATTCCGAGCGCAAGAGCAAATACAAGTGAAGGACTTGGTTAAGGTCCCTACGTGGTGGTTTGAAGGTGAATTCGAACCTGGAACCTTAGGCTCCAAGACACCGACTTCACCAACGCACCCCACGTTCACTTAGGCGTTCAACAGCTACACTAAATTGTTAGAATGTTTCCCTATAGTTGTATGCGATGTGATGTTGATTGAAGACAACATGAAGGTCCAATGCAAAGAAAACACGGCGAGCGCGCATCGATGTACGAGTGCGCGGGACCATCAAATCCCCACGCATCGAAGAGCGCAGAGGGATGAATTTTGGAAAGTTATACTGTTGCCCCGATCCTGTGCAGACATAGGATCGCGGGCAACGATATTACTTGTCAGAATAATCTATATCTGCATAGCATCAGGGATTATGGAAAACGGTGATGACATGCGCATTGGACACCTACAGGCTTTCAGCCCAAGGATGATGATGATGACGATGACGATGACGACGACGACGACGATGATGATGACGGTGACGGTGACGATGACGATGACGATGACGATGACGATGACGATGACGATGATGATTATGATGATGATGATGATGATGATGATGATGATGATGATGATGATGATGATGATGATGATGATGATGATGATGATGACGACGATGATGATGATGATGATGATGATGATGATGATGATGATGATGATGATGATGATGATGATGATGATGATGATGATGATGACGGTGACGATGATGATGACGGTGACCATGACGGTGACGGTGACGACGACGACGATGATGATGATGATGATGATGATGATGATGATGATGATGATGATGATGATGATGATGATGATGATGATGATGATGATGATGATGATGATGATGATGATGATGATGATGATGATGATGATGATGATGATGCAAGATTCAGGGTTGAATTCGTTTCATACTGCATTGTGAGGTGTGCAGTCGTTTCAACAAAGTTGATAAGAATGGTGGTCGTCAATGTTACAAGTGGTACTTCTTACCCTGGTTGCACTGCACGCCGAAGTATCCAGAATCACAGACGCATTCGTACGCATCCAGTGTGTCCACGCAACGTCCAAAGATGCAAGGATTCGAAAGACATTCGTCGACTAGATCTGAAAGTCGTACGGTATTTTATCAAATCGCTGTTAATTAATTGTCAATTTTACAATTTATTTACTCATTTTTATCATGACATCCGATTAATAGTCGTCTCAAAACTCTGTCCTCAAATCATTCCAGTTGAGGAAAGAAAATTTCTGAGCGCATCCACTTCATAATTCAAGTTCTTAATCCAAAATTCCCAACAATACAATGTGTCTATTCACTGTCTAAGTGATAATGTTTTGGACTCCGGAAGCCGGAATAAAACAACCAGCGCGTCCTTCTTTGTTCTCCTGCCCAGCTTTCTATGTCCTCTTTAGGTTACACATGTTTCTGGCAATCCTACATTATCTAGCTTGTTTAACGGACAGAAAATGATTCAAAAATGACCACAAAATTATTTTAGTTTATTCCGATACACGGTATACGTCCATACAATGTGGTTTGTTTCTTTACAGGTCCAAACCATAGGCCTAATTATTACTGTGTCTTTCAAACTTTTATGTTGCTTACCTCGCTTGCTTTGGACAACGTTAGTAGGTGGAACCTCTGTTGAAAACAACACAAAACATAGTTAAGAACATGAATAACTTTCATTTGACGTTTGTTGAATAATGCTAAGCTGCTAATTATGCAATTCTATTTCAGCCATAAGAGTTTGAGATGTATTGACTAAGAGCCCTATAGCTATATGCTAGCACTATAACTATAATAGTTAGGTCTATTTGAGCTCCAAAATATAAGGGTTTATTTTGTCTCCAAGAACATAGAGCTCTATTTTAGACCCAAAACATAGGCCTAGATATTCTTTTTGCTCTAAAACAGAACGTGCCGATTATTTTAGCTTTACAAATATACAATCTTATCTTAGTTCTTAATTTTACCATTTATTTAGCTCTGAAATAATACAGATTTATTTTGGCTCAAAAATATACAGGTCTATTTTAGCTGAAAAACGAACAATACATGTAGAAGCTTTACACAGGCACACGATCAGAAATAAAAGGTTAGACGTCGGAGCAATCACTAAAACTAAGAGTTTCGCTCACTGTAAAAATAGTGTTATGTAAAGTTAAGTTTGTTCATACATTTGTACAGTGAGCAAATGATAAAGAATTATCTGTACGCATCAACGTATGAAAGTATGGTGATTTAAATTTGATTGTATGTGCACTTGTCATAGCGCCCCATCAATCTCTCTACTCAGAGGCGCTCCCGACTACAGTGCGGACACTGCATCGGAGTTTCACGCCGAAGCGCTGAGCAATTGCGAGTGAAGGACTTGCCCAAGGTCCCTACGCGGCGACTTGAGGCGGATTCGAACCTGCAACCTTTCGACTGCAAGGCGACGCACATACCCACTACACCACCGCGCCCCATAAAATGCATGTGTGTCCACTTACGTGTTTCGCAGTTGTTTCCAGTGTAATCTTGGTTGCACGTGCAGAGGTATCCCCCGATCTGGTTCTCGCATACTCCGTTGTGACATGGATTCGGGGCACAGTTGTCTTCCACTGGTAAAAGAAACGACAAGCCAGACCTTAATCAATAATCACTAGATCAATTCCCAGTCATCCGCTACTGTTTGTACTATGCCAGTACCAGTCCCAAGTCTAAATGAAGAAGGAGGGTGACACCAATCATCTTTGCAATGACAACGTCGTTAAAAAGCGATAAACCGTTAACCATCTAAGCGGAGAAAACAGTTGCTGAATAGAGTTTCTTTGCGGAGAGTATAGCCTACTAGCTAACTACGCGTTGCAATCATAGCGTATCGTGTATATAAATTTGTATTGCGCCACTCACATGATCACTCGTGGAAAAAGTTCCCTTAAAGAACGAGACACTCATGGAGAAAAGCGAGTAATTTCTTTAGACGCTGCAGTGATTCCAAACGAACTACAAAGGCTTGTATCGCATGATATCCGATAATAATAATAATAATAATAATAATAATAATAATAATAATAGGCCTAATCAGGGTTTTTTAACGTGCAGTTGTACACAAAATGTGCAGTTCTAAACGGATTTGTGCAGTTGTAGAAGCACTTCTGTACAGCTAAAACTAGCAAAAAGGTCGTTGTCCTCCAACTGGGAATAATTTGCCATGGAGGATTGAAAAGAAAAGAAGGGGCTGTGCAGTTCTAAAAATTTCTTTAAAACAGCCCTGATTATGGCTATTGTAAGGGAATAGATCTAAGTAATCTCACTTCGCCAAAGCATTTTACTCTGTTAAACTCTGTTAGTTGAACATTATGGCCAGGGCTTTTTTAACGTGCAGTGGAGGATTGGAAAGAAAAGAATGGGTTGTGCAATTCTAAAAATTCCTTTAAAACAGCCCCGATAATAATTACGACAGTTACAGAGTGATGATGTAAAAATGCGCTATATGATGTGTCTATTTATCTAGTTAATAAGATTCTATGTCATGGACTTACCGCAGTCGCAGTTCGTTCCTATCCATCCGGTTTCGCAGATGCACAGGTATCCGTTCACCTGGTCTTCGCAAGTTCCGTGTACGCATGGAGTTGAATCACACTCGCTGACGTCTACAAGAACAGCAAGAAGCGGTGACGTGGTCTGACGATTCCTGTTATGCCAATTAGCCTAATTAACTAATTAATAATTCATGAGCTTGATTAACTAATTAATAATTCATGAGCTTGATTAACTAATTAATAATTCATGACTGTTGAACAGTAGCATGTGATCTGTAGCGTAGGCCTACTTCTTCAGCAACTTGATTGTGTCTTGCGCTCGGCCGTTCGTCTTGTTGGGCGGCTTCCTAAATCTACGCCTGTCTCTGCTTAAACGTGTGATGTAGCCTAATGCACATAACGAGAGTGAAGTAAATGAGCTGCCAGGACGCAACGGCCGTAGCCAGAATTTTTTGATGGGGGTGTTTACTTAGCTGAACTAATTATTCAGGACTTCAGCAACCGCCACATCATCACAATGATTAGATCATCACAATGATTAGATCATCACAATGATTAAATCATCTCGTTGTGATGTACTCTACTTGTAAAAGTTCACATAGGAATAAGAGCTTCAAAATCATATTTCCCATTAGTTCTTGCATCGTGTGTAGACAAATGCATCATTTCATTTTACAAATATTTAATGGGGGGGATGTTGAGACATCCAAAAGACTCACCCAATTTCGACCTTGCCTGGACGACCCTTACCTTTCCAGGCCATGCTGGCCTAATAAGTGGCAGGACGGTGCTCAAATTTGAAAGAAGTGCCTGGAAGCCGTCCATGACGTCCAGTCTCTAGTCACCAGGGCTTTTTTTAGCGTGCAGTTGTACACAAAATGTGCAGTTCTAAATGAATTTGTGCAGTTGTAGAAACACTTCTGTACAGTTAAAACTAGTTGAAAAAGGCCATTTTCCTCCGATTGGGAGTAATTTACCATGGAGGATGGGAAAGGAAAGAAAGGGTTGTGCAGTTCTAAAAATTCCTTAAAAACAGCCATGCAGCCTTTACTTTGAGCCCTGGTCAAGAGCGATCAATTCAACGATAAATTGAATTCGATTCAGTAGAAGGAAAAACGATTGACTTACCCGTTTCACAGAGCGGCCCGGTGTATCCGGGTGGACAGATGCATTGGAAGCCATTGACCTTGTCGACGCAGGTTCCGATGCCACAGGGACCCGACTCGCATTCGTCAGGGTCTGCGTAACAACAGAGAAGGGTGGAAGTGAATGAAGATATATTGGATGAAGAATTGAAGATACGCTGAATGAAGATATACTGAATGAAGATGCGCTGAATAAAGATATATTGAATGAAGATATACAGAATGAATATGGGCTGAATAAAGATATATTGAATGAAGTTATACTGAATGAAAATAGATATACTGAATAAATAAAACTGAATGGAGAGATACTGAATGGAAATATACTGAATGAAGATACACAGAATGAAAATATGTTGAATGATGAATGACAATGCTGAATGAAAATAGATGTACTGAACGAAAAAATGCCCAGAATGAAGATACATTGGTGAATGTACACTGAATGATGATACAGTCAATGAAGAAAAGTATACTGAATAAAGATACATTGAGTGAAGATATCCTGAACAAAATGCACTGAATGAAGGTACACGAGATGAAGATACACCAAATGAAGATACACCGAGTGAAGATATGCTCAATGAAGATTCACTGTCATTATTGCCTGTTGTTTCTTCTTCAGCAGGATTCCTTGGCATGATTGAAGTCAGTTATAAACGCAGCACCAATTGCTTCAAGAAATATATTTTATCTAGTAAACTCTAGAAATTTAGCAATAAAACAATTATGTGCCAATTCGTTTAGTCGGCTCTGTGTATGGATACCGCACGTGGGTGTATCCCCGTTTGCTTGTATGTATGCAAGTGGATATGAGGAAATGTTTGCATTAGGTCTCAGTATGCAGTGGCGGCGCTAGGGGGCAGGGGGGGGCTAAGCCCCCCCCTACAAGAGGCTCAGCCCCCCCTAAAAAAGGGCCATCCGAATTTTTTTACATTGAAATATCCACAATTTTCGAATGACGACAAAAAAAGGCCGTCAGAAATTTTGTCGGCGAAAATGGAAAATTTTTATGAGATTTCGGTCAATGACTACTAAAAGAAAAAAAGGTCGCCAGAAATTTTTGCGGCGAAAATGGAAATTTTTCATGAGATTCCGGTCAATGACTACTAAAAGAAAAAAAGGTCGCCAGAAATTTTGGCGGCGAAAATGGAAATTTTTTGCCGCGAGGCTTCAGCCCCCCCGAAACTGAAATCCTGGCGCCGCCACTGTCAGTATGTACCCGTCCATACGGACTCTATAATTTATGTAAGTCTGCCTGTTAGGCCTACTATGTGAGGCTGCGCGTGCTGCTTACTTGTCTCGCAGTTATCTCCTGTGTATCCCGGTTCACAGACGCAAGTATAGCCGAACACCTGATCAATGCATGTGCCGTGGTAACAAGGACCTGACTCGCATTCGTCGATATCTGCAAACGAAGATACACTAAATGAAGATACACTAAATGAAGATACACTAAATGAAGATACACTAAATGAAGATACACTAAATGAAGATACACTAAATGAAGATATATACACTAAATGAAGATACACTAAATGAAGATACACTAAATGACAATAAACAAAGTGAGGATACATGTGTAGTAAATGAAAACTATTGTTTATGCATGCATCAAGCACCGCTATATAATCGTCAAAGGACCGACCGACAAAAGAGTCCCGATAAAAGAGCGCTGACAAAAGAGTCCCGATAAAAGAGCGCTGACAAAAGAGCGCGTGTAATTGAATTTCGGTTTCATGGTGGTAATAATACAAGAACAGAAACGCTTGAACAGCAAATGACAGAAGAGATACACTGTCAAAACGGGATTACGTTCTATGCAGTTCTAGAACTAATAAAAACCGCATTGACATCGTCTGTATAGCAAAAAATGCACAAAAATAAAATGGTTAATTTCTGCATTCTTCCAGTCCGGAAAGTTGAGGCTACCTGTTTGACAACGTGTTCCCGTGTACCCGTCCTCGCAGATGCAGACGAAAGCGTTAATCTGATCGATGCAGATTCCGTGTTCGCATGGATTCGAAAGACATTCGGGGATGTCTGCAACAGAGTTCACAAAACCGTAGAATATTACTACGCCATTAATGCTCACTTTTTGCTCAGCATAAACTACACCGAATCCAGTCATGAATAGCATAGAGTGAACGTACGATATCGTATTCTTGAATAATCAGAAAACAGAGGATAAATTCTAATCCGAACTGATTGAAGGAAAGTATGGAGTATGTTTATTAATAGGCTAATATTTGCTATTATGTCTGCAAATAAATTTTCTGCATTACAAGTCTGAGCAAATAATTATCATTGCATCAGTTTTATTAGCATTCAACTTTAATATTGCAATTACGATAATAATCAATAATTAGCACCGTTGGTAACAAGCTACTTCTTGGATTCGTTGCAAAACTGCTTTAGAAATAGTATGGCCGTCATAGAACAATCCAAACCTGTTAAAGTTCAAGCGAGGTTAATTTATAATTTGAGGAAAATAGTTGAAAATGCAGTTTAATTGTAAACCTTAAGTATTGCCGTTGTGTCGTCTTTTTTCATTCTGATTAATTATCAGCTGAGAAGTTCAAAATTAATCAAGACACAATTTGCTAATACATTTTCTGCATTCGAAGTCTATAAGCAAATATCATGGCAGCAGTGATAGGGTTCTGTTTATCGCAAGGAAAGCCTTGCAAGAAAGTTTCACAGTAGATGTAAATTTCACAGGATTTTTCTAACCAACGTAATAATATATTATGCTTAGTTTTAAATTTTTTGATCTCAACCGTAATCTTTAAATTTCTCCATCAGCTCAAAAAACGGAGTCGCGGAAAACCAGATTCTTCGGATGCGCTTAGTCAAATCAAAATCCCAAGGTAGGTAAGGTAAAAATCCTCTTCCAGGTCATGATCTAGCGGGTAACATTCAACACTTATTTACTTTAGTTATTTTATTTATTTCTCACCTTTGCCATTGCGCCCCTTCAAGCCATCAACTCAGAGGCGCTCCCGACTACAGCGCGGACACTGCATCGGAGTTTCACGCCGAAACGCACAAGCAATTACGAGTGAAGGACTTGCTCAAGGTCCCTACGCGGCGGTTTGAGGTGGATTCAAACCTGGAACTCTCCTGATCCAAGGCACCGACGAAACGACCACACCACCGCGCCCCACAACTGTGAACAATAGACGTTAGTAGACGTCCATTGCTTATAGGCCTATACAAACCAGCAATGGGCGCCGAAGCCAAGCGGACAATAGGAACAGACCTGTCTCGCAGTTTATTCCCGTGAACCCAGGTTGGCAGACACAGGTGTATCCGTTAACGAGGTCCTCGCACTCTCCGTGCACACACGGTCGCGACTGGCACTCATCGATGTCTGCAAAGTCAACCAAAGGGGTCTGGTTTAATTTAATGCAGATCGTCGCCAACCTTTTTATATAGGCTAAAGTATATGCGGAAGCAGTTGCTCGGAGGTCAAGAAGGTTATTCGTTTGAAGCGTTTACACGACAATAATAATTAATTATATAATCATTATCATATAATTATAACTAAATAATCATTAATATATAATTATTGTTATATAATTATTATTATATAATTATTATTAGCCTAAATAATTATTATTATATAATTATTATTAAATAATTATTATTATATAATTATATTACATAATTATTATTATATAATTATTAGGCCTATTATATAATTATTATTATGTAATTATTACTATATAATTATTATTAATATATAATTATTATTGCATAATTATTATTATATAATTACTATTATATAACTATTATTATATAGGCCTAATCAATTGGACTTGGCTGCAGAGTAGCGCTTCGGAAAGACCAAATTTACAATTTCGATAACGATTCTTATGCTATTGTAATATTATATAGCAATTATGTTACCTGAAAATCCGCCACAGGCCACCTCTAGGTCAGTGCCTGTCCCAAGCAAGGATGAATGATGAGGGTTCTGCGGTGGGCTTGCATCCCACCCAAATAAAAACAACTCTATAGCAAGAGAAACAACGCGGAAATGATGCATAGTCCGGTGTTCACATCCTGCACGGGAAGGACTTAGGTCTAAAGTGAGGTCTAGTATTACCTTAGAGATGCCAGGTATTTGCTCACCTGTCTCGCAGAGACGACCGGTCCATCCTGAGTCGCAGACACACTCGAATGCACCGACGAGGTCTCTACAGGATCCGTGTTGGCAAGGTTGGGAGAGGCATTCATCCGTGTCTAAACAAATGTCAAGCAGCCTTCAATCAATCAATCGATCAATCAATCAATCAATCAATCAATCAATAGATCGATCGATCGATCAATCAATCAATCAATAACCAAACCATAACCACGTCTTTTATTGAAACCAAAAAATGTAACGATTTTTACAGATGCGATGCGTTACAATGTTGGCGCAAAGGGATAGTCGCAGAAGTGATTTAGACGGCCCTCTAGTAAAGGTCACCCTGGAAATTGGAATAAGCATTGAATTAAGCAGTGAAAAAAAGAGTGAATGGTATATTACTGAAAGGCTAGGTTTGAATGCACTGGGATAAGAGAAACGTTCCTACAGAACAACTCTTAACCAATGTGCACACGAAGTAAATTTGACTAACCAGTGAAAAGAGTACACAGCTGAGTTTTAAGCGAAAAATTATTCCCCTCCCGGATGGAATATACCTGTCCAGACTATCCGGGAGGATAAACCAATCTATCCCCTTTATTGAAAAATGCGTAGGCCTATACAAATGATTCTATACCCTTTATTGAAAAATGCGAATGATTGAAAAGTTTATGCTGTGATCAAAATTAAAAGTGACTCTAATTGTTTTAAGTGTCCTAAACAATGTTCAGAGCAAGGCAACTCGAATTTACACAGTGGCTCTAAGTGTTCTCAAGCGATCTAAATGTTCCAAGTGCTCTAAAACCAAAGCAAAATTATCCAGCAGGAATAAACATAATTGTTAGTGTCATTTTTCAAAACAAAACAGATGAAAGTTAATTGTGAAAAATAAATACAAGCGGAAGTGCATTTTTCAACTTCTCTTCATATGAGGGGATACGATTGATACGGGGTGTACTCTATTTTGGTGACACCGGCCCAGCCACGGGTGAAGAGAACGAAGCAACATTGGTCAAGCTGCTCGCCCATATAATTGTCTGTGCGGGAAGCAACCTCACTCATCTCATCCTCCAGTGGCATAAAAACCGACGAACCTGCCTCCACGTAGAGAACGCATAATCATCATCATCAAGACATAACAGACCTGTCTCGCAGTTCTTTCCCGTGTAGCCTGGTGGACAAGAGCAATGGTAGTCGTCAACTTTGTCCGTGCAAGAGCCTTGAACGCATGGGTCCGAGGCGCAGTTATCGATGTCTGGAAGAGAAACAAACAACGGAATTGATTTCCAAATGCAAAAATCATTTTATCCAACGAATAGATAAACATTTTCAATCCAATTCTGAAGAATCGTGTTTCTATTTAGATAGCATACTTATGTGAGGCAACGACGAGGGTATACGCTCAGTAATTTAAGACTCTTAATTAAGCTATAGTTTATAACTTGGTGGGTCGAGTGGGCAGGTAAAGTCAGCTTCGATTCCAGGTCGTGCATCTACAGTATCTGCTAATTTATTTAGCTCCCAGTTGAATCGAATAGTGAGATGCCTAAGCTAATCGAATTGACGCCTGGTATTCCTTTACTTTATGCCATTAACACCTTTCTCTTGAAAACCGTTAATTCTCGCCAGGGTTGTGTTGGGAGCGCCTCTGAGAAGTCATCTTGGAAAGGCCGCATAGGCGCCACATCAAATGTAATGAATGAATGAACGAATGAAAGAAGGAATGAGCGAATGAACGAATGAATGAATGAATGAATGATTGATTGAATTAATTAATTAATGAACGAATAAGTGAATGAATGAACGAATAAATGAATGAATAAGCGAATGAATAAATGAATGAATAAGTGAATGAACTAACGAAAGAATTAATGAGTGAATGAATGAATGAATGAATGAATAAATAAATAAATGAATAAATGAATGAATGAATGAATGAATGAGTGAATGAATGAATGAATGAATAAATGAATGAATGAATGAATGAATGAATAAATGAATGAATGAATGAATGAATGAATGAATGAATAACCTGTTTCGCAGTTGATTCCTGTGTAGCCTGGTTCGCAGTCGCACTTGTATTCGTTCAGTTCATCTCTGCAGGTGCCGTAAACACAGGGATTTGACTCGCACTCGTTCTCGTCTGCAAGATAACCAACGGTAAATATAACGATCAGCCAGGTTTTGTGTACCGCATGCTGTGATAGATACATGTATAGGGATGTACATGTATCTATCATAGCATGCTTACCTCCATTTTGATTTTTATGTTTAGTTATATGTGTTCAATGTTCATGAGTGTATGAGTGCATGTTTGTTTGAAAGTAGTAGTACGAGTGCGGATTCTAGCTCACTAACACTCGACCACTCATGGATGAATCTATACTTACATGGGCGTGTCCATATTATGCATATTCAGCTTTGCCCATGTATATTTGCATTGTATTTACGTCTACGCGCATATAAATGTAGTATATGTACTATGTATGCATCCATGAAGGGCGCCTACGCATACCCATGCGAAACTTCACATGCGTTTGAAGCAATCATATTAAAATCTCATCGTCCTAACACAACAGACGATAGAGAGAAGAGAAGAAGAAGAAGACGACGCGCATGCGCAATTGCACATACGTTTCTATGCATGTATATGTGCATGTATGTTTGTAGCTGTGCCGGTGACACGAAACGGAGTATCCCCCCTGAAAGCTATCCGGGGGATGAATTAATCTATCCCCCCGGATGGAATTAACCGGTCTATACTATCCGGATGGATAAACCATTCTATCCCCTTTTTTGAAAAATGCGCAAAATAAATTTTTTTTATGCTGTAATCAAAATTTAAAGTGACTCTAATTGTTTTAAGTGTCCTAAGCAATGCTCAGATAAAGGCAACTCGAATTTATTTAGTGACTGTGAGTGTTCTTAAGTGTTTTAAATGTTTTAAGTGCTCTAAAAACAGGGCTCAACAAATTATATAGTAGGAATAAACATATCTGTTAGACTGTTAGTGTCATAGTTCAAAACAAAGCATATGAAAATTAATTTGCAAAACAAAATACACGCGGAAACGGTTTTTTGACTTTTTTTATTTGGGGGATACAATTAATACGGGGTATACTCTATTTCGTGACACCGGCATGCTTGCATCTATTCACGAACTTATTTGCCCATGCATTGGTGGGCATATGTTTAGACCCATGATTTGTCTGAGCGTATCAGTGATCAATGGGTTCCAATGTTATGCAACTGATGTTGCGACTTGCGACTGATGACGACTAACCTGTCTCGCACAGTTCTCCCGTATATCCTGGTGGACAGTGGCAGGTGAAGGAGTTGTCTCCATCGACGCAACTGCCGTGCACACAGGGACCAGAAGAGCATTCGTCAACGTCTTAATTTAAACACAACACCATAATTATTCACATTGACAAGTTCACGTTTTAACAATAAGTCACAAAACTTAGATGCAACGCTCATTATTAACTGGATTTCCATTCGCCTTTATAATATTGTAGGCCTATATATCTAAATAATTATGTATAATTATAATAATAATTATATAGGCATATATAATAATATATAATAATATAATATATATAAATATATGTATAATTACATAAACATAATATAATAATATATAATAACATATTATATATAATATATAATAATAATTATGATTTATATATCTATAATGCACATATATCTTAGAAATGAGACGTTGTTAGTCTCATCAATCGCCCGGTCTCAATGTGGTTTTCGTCTTGATTATTATGAGACGTAATTCACAGTAATAACTTAATTTCAACTTATTTCACAATATCTTAGGAATGATATAACAATGGGGTATGGTACAAAAGTGTGCAAGTACTGATTATCAAATATCATTTACAGTGCTAAATTCTAATCCACTGGTACGATATCATATAAGTAAGTAAGTATTATGTATGTATGTACTCTTTTGGAACACCTGCAAACGCACTGCGGGAACATTTGATGAGAACAGAATATAACGTGTACAATCATAAAAAATCGAGGTATGCAACTCAATAATCATAGTATCCATAGTCTATTACACATCTAAAAAACCTAGCAGGCATCATTGAAACTATTTGAATATTCGAATAATAATTAGGCGATAATACTAATATTTGAATAATAATTAATTAGGCGATAATATCAATATTTTAATAATAATTAATTAGGCGATAATATCAATGTGACTATCTGTATGTTTATATAAATCGCCTTGGATAGGAGCGCGTCGAGACCTATTATAATAGGACGTCGCCATAGTTACCTGTCTCGCAGTGGGGTCCTGTGTATCCCGGTGGGCAGACACAGTCGTATCTATTGGTGCCATCGATACATTCGCCGTTATTGAGGCAGGGACGCGATTCGCATTCATCGATATCTACGTTTAGAGAAACAAATCATACCGAATTATTACGAAATAAAGAATTTTTTTGATAATATTCGTATTATAAAAATATAAAATGTGGTGGCTTGATATGATAATTTTATGTAATTGATATGATGAAACATTATATAAAATGCAGTGAAATGTACTATGCTGCTATGCAGTGCAGAGTAATATAAAATAGCATATAGGCCTAACGCGACTTGATTTAGTAGTTTAATACTATTTTAGTAATAATATAGAATACGGTTGTGCTTTAGTCGTCAATTTTCACAAATTTGCAAAATCTTTCAGAGATGCTTTTAAGTGTTGGACATTTCTGTATCTTTCTGTACCTTTCTGTCAATGCTGCTTGTGTATATTTCGGCACTTTTCTGCACCTTAGTGCACCTTTCTGTACCTATCTGTGCCTCTCTGTGCCTCTCTGAACCATTCTGGATTTTTCCGTACCGGTACCTTTCTGCGCTTTTCTGCACCCCTGTACCTTTCTGTAGCGTTCTGCAATTGCCATGTATCTATACCTTTTCTGTATGTTTCTGTATATATCTGTAACTTTCTATGTCTTCTGTACACAGTTAGACTGTATAACATTTTATTCTTACGTCTCACTCGATCCGCGTTTGATCATTAGCCGTATCTCTGCCTTTCTATGAGCATGTATTCATTCATTCAAGTATATATATATATAGCACCTCTTAAAGGAAACTACTCAGAGGCGCTCTCGACTCCAGCACGGCCAAACAGAACAGTTTTTAAGTGTTGTGTATTCATGGTTTGGTTCATTCTCTCTTTCTCCCTCCGCCACTTTCTCTCGCTCTCTGTCTTTCTCCACATCCTTCGGTCCTTTTCTCTCCATCCATCTCTGACCCTCTGTCTATTTGTCATCGTAGATGTCGCTGTTATACCGCTGTGTGTGTGTATGTGTGTGTGTGTGTGTGTGTGTGCATGTGTGTACCTGTGGGGCAGTTGGTGCCGGTATATCCTGGTAAGCAGTTGCAGATGTATTTGTTTATGTGGTCCGTGCAGTCTCCGTTGATGCAAGGGTCGCTCTCACACTCGTCGATATCTGGAAACGACAGCATAAAAATGGATACATCATCATTGTCATCATCATGATAATCAGAATAATTTCCATTACCGCAGGCATCATCATCATCACCACCAATAAACGTCGTCGTTACTGTCATCGTTACCGTTGCCGTTAAAATCATCACTGGTATACCACTTCCAACAACATCTTTATTCCATTATAATTATTATTATTTTTATTATTATTTATTTTTATTTTTTTTTAAATAATAACACACATTAATTTTTTCAAAAGAAAATGACAAAGGCTATTATTATAATAATAATAATAATAATAATTATTATTATTATCATCATCATCATCATCATCATCATCATCATCATCATCATCATCATCATCATCATCATCATCATCATCATCATCATCATCATTATCTTCACTGTTATTATTGCTAGTAGTGGTATTACTATTAGAATTAATACTATTATTATTATATATTGGTATTTGTTTCCTGATGATAGTCGTTTTGTTATTATTCCAACGGCTGTTGTATTATGCATAATCACTGACAGTTTTCATTACTGTTGATAACCATTACAATGAAAATGTGAGGATTGTGATTTTGAATGTAGTCATGATCTTTGATCAAGAGCATAATGACTATAACTTTGATGAAGCACCTGATGCAATAGTGTTGGCTGATGTTTTAACGCTTATGATAACAATATAATTATAATGATGAAGTTGGTGATGATTTGGGAGCAGGTGGTGCAGGCAAATCTCGAGGCAATTGTCTACCCTGGCCGGGATTTGAACCACCGACCTCTCGCCTGGCGGGCTGTCACCTTAACCGCGATGCTATCGAACACCTAGCGAAAACAATCAACAAATGTCTTGCATGATTAATTATCGACTGACCGGTGTCGCAATGTTTGCCGGTGTATCCTGGTGGGCAGTGGCATTCGTAGTACCCCGGGAAGTCCTCGCAATCCCCGTGGACGCATGGGTTGGACAGGCACTCGTTGATATCTGAAAGCCAAACACAAGCAGATCAATCATACATTTCAGAAATTTTGTTCAAAAATTTATATAGCGGCTCTTCAAGGTAGGCGACTGGTACAGCCCGCGTCTATTTTAAACGTAGCCTATATGCACAGATAAGAATTAAGAGAATTAAAGGCGATATGGATTGGTGGAAATGAAAGGAGACTATGCTGGTAACATCGCCGTCTATAATAGACTAGCCGTTCTTTAATGCAGTTCTTATAGATAACCATACGAAAAATTAAAAGCGAATTATGCAGAATGGTGGGTCATGTATACCTCTGAGTATACCTCAATATTTCTGATTTCAGACTGGATTTGCTTCAATCTTTATAAGTTCTTCTTGGATATTAAATTGCATTGTATTGCATTGCATTGTATTGTATTGCATTGCATTGCATTGTATTGCATTGCATTGTATTGCATTGCATTGTATTGTATTGCATTGTATTGCATTGCATTGTATTGCATTGCATTGTATTGCATTGTATTGCATTGCATTGTATTGCATTGCATTGGATTGCATTGTTTTGCATTGCATTGTATTGCATTGCATTATATTGTATTGCATTGTATTGCATTGCATTGTATTGCATTGCATTATATTGTATTGTATTGCATTGCATTGCATTATATTGTATTGTATTGTGTTGCATTGTATTCCATTTTATCTAGGCCTACACCAAGTTACGCAGAACAATCGCCTGCTTGTTAGTTCAAATATGATGTGCAGTCATCCTTGCGAGTTTAAAATGGCCATCACTTACGTAATCCTTTATCCTTTGAAGTCTATGATGGGCATACCTCAATCCTTTTGAATTTATTATGTACATAGGCCTACGTCAATCCTTTTTAGCTTACAATTAATGTACCTCAATCTCTTTTAGTTTTTAGGGATATTTACCTCAATAGACTGTTACAGCTTAAAAGGTATATATGCCTCAATTCTACTAAAATTCATAAATGCAATGCAAAGAAGACAAAGAACCTGTTCTCACTTAAACTTCGGTTGTATGGATCAATAGACCCACAACTGCGTCCCTATGGCCCACCGCTGTTCCATATCATGACTTCATTATCTTATCACCTCTGGTATCTATAGTCTTATTCGGATATTGTTCCCATTTCGGTACAATAAAAAAGCCAATACGCATCGTATATGTCAATGACGTGCGCTCTTCAAGTCCCTCCAAGTCACGTCACTCGAGACAGCGAAGAGGATGAATTACAACATATTGAGACCTCAATATATCCAAACAATTTAATTTATGATTAAAACTTACGAAGCTCAATGACGCAGACACGAGACTATAATTGCAGATCGAATATCGTAGCATGAAAATATACTAGTTATCCAACGAGCAGTTGAAATGCAGTCACAAATTAGGTCACAAATTAAACCACAAATAAGATTAAAAAAATTATGAGGTAATAAATTGGATCTGTGTCGTGTTAGGTAGGAAATTAGTACAATGAAAGTAGATCCGAAGCGTTGCTTGTGGGATCTTACCGCTGTCGCAGTGCTGCCCGGTCCATCCAAGGATACAACAGCATTCGTATCGGTTGTGAAGTGGCTTGCATTCGCCATGAAGACATGGATTCGAAGAGCATTCATCAATTTCTGCAATTAAACAGTTGAATGGCTAAAGATTGCTGCTGCTATCTATCTAATTAATTAACTATTTTGAGAACAAAATCATCTTGACTTTTGGTTGTGACGCAAATGCGAATCCCAAGAATTTCTCAAATTACTTTGATCACTTTATCATGTATGCAGCCTACGCTATGTAGCCTACATACATACATACATACATACATACATACATGCATGCATACATACATACATACATACATACATACATACATACATACATACATACATACATACATGCATGCATGCATGCATGCATACATACATACATACATACATACATACATACATACATGCATGCATGCATGCATGCATGCATGCATGCATGCATGCATACATACATACATAGTACATACATACATACATACATACATACATACATACATACATACATACATACATACATACATACATACATACATACATACATACATACATACATACATACATACATACATACATACATACATACATACATACATACATACATACATACATACTACATACATACATACATACATACATACATACAGGACACGATGAAGTAAATGGAAAGTGGTGAAGGGAAGGTCGAAGGAAGGAGGAGGTTGCAGAGAGTGTAAAAAAACAGACAACGCAGGTAGACTTCATGAGACATGCGTAGGTGGTACTAGGTGGATATCCAACACAAAATGGTTCGGTACGCTCTAAAGTCTAAACAACCATGTAGCCTATAATTATCACTTCGAACTGAGTCCTCCCAAAACACTGTTTATACGTCAAGGATGTTTCTAGAACTCCAAGTTAGACTTTAGAATATTGTTTGAAAAATATTCTTTACATTATCACAAATCAACGTAGGTCCATCTGTGATAATCATCACTCAATAATCTATTTTAGATCACTAATCATTGTATTTGTAACATATACATCACTAATTGTTAGGGTCAATAATCAATTTAGATCACTAATCATTGTATTTGTAACATATACATCACTAATTGTTAGGGTCAATAATCAATTTAGATCACTAATCATTGTATTTGTAACACATACATCACTAATTGTTAGGGTCAATAATCAATTTAGATCACTAATCATTGTATTTGTAACATATACATCACTAATTGTTAGGGTCAATAATCTATTTTAGATCACTAATCACTGTATTTGTAACATATACATCACTAATTGTTAGGGTCAATAATCAATTTAGATCACTAATCATTGTATTTGTAACATATACATCACTAATTGTTAGGGTCAATAATCAATTTAGATAACTAATCACTGTATTTGTAACATATACATCACTAATTGTTAGGGTCAATAATCAATTTAGATCACTAATCACTGTATTTGTAACATATACATCACTAATTGTTAGGGTCAATAATCAATTTAGATCACTAATCACTGTATTTGTAACATATACATCACTAATTGTTAGGGTCAATAATCAATTTAGATCACTAATCATTGTATGTGTAACATGTACATCACTAATTGTTAGGGCCAATAATCAATTTAGATCACTGATCATTGTATTTGTAACATATACATCACTAATTGTTAGGGTGAATAATCAATTTAGATCACTAATCATTGTATTTGTAACATGTACATCACTAATTGTTAGGGTCAATAATCAATTTAGATCACTAATCATTGTATGTGTAACATGTACATCACTAATTGTTAGGGTCAATAATCAATTTAGATCACTAATCACTGTATTTGTAACATATACATCACTAATTGTTAGGGTCAATAATCAATTTAGATCACTAATCACTGTATTTGTAACATATACATCACTAATTGTTAGGGTCAATAATCAATTTAGATCACTGATCATTGTATTTGTAACATGTACATCACTAATTGTTAGGGTCAATAATCAATTTAGATCACTAATCACTGTATTTGTAACATATACATCACTAATTGTTAGGGTCAATAATCAATTTAGATCACTAATCACTGTATTTGTAACATATACATCACTAATTGTTAGGGTCAATAATCAATTTAGATCACTGATCATTGTATTTGTAACATGTACATCACTAATTGTTAGGGTCAATAATCAATTTAGATCACTGATCATTGTATTTGTAACATGTACATCACTAATTGTTAGGGTCAATAATCAATTTAGATCACTAATCACTGTATTTGTAACATATACATCACTAATTGTTAGGGTCAATAATCAATTTAGATCACTAATCATTGTATTTGTAACATATACATCACTAATTTTTAGGGTCAATAATCAATTTAGATCACTAATCATTGTATGTGTAACATGTACATCACTAATTGTTAGGGTCAATAATCAATTTAGATCACTAATCACTGTATTTGTAACATATACATCACTAATTGTTAGGGTCAATAATCAATTTAGATCACTAATCACTGTATTTGTAACATATACATCACTAATTGTTAGGGTCAATAATCAATTTAGATCACTAATCATTGTATGTGTAACATGTACATCACTAATTGTTAGGGCCAATAATCAATTTAGATCACTGATCATTGTATTTGTAACATATACATCACTAATTGTTAGGGTGAATAATCAATTTAGATCACTAATCATTGTATTTGTAACATGTACATCACTAATTGTTAGGGTCAATAATCAATTTAGATCACTAATCATTGTATGTGTAACATGTACATCACTAATTGTTAGGGTCAATAATCAATTTAGATCACTAATCACTGTATTTGTAACATATACATCACTAATTGTTAGGGTCAATAATCAATTTAGATCACTAATCACTGTATTTGTAACATATACATCACTAATTGTTAGGGTCAATAATCAATTTAGATCACTGATCATTGTATTTGTAACATGTACATCACTAATTGTTAGGGTCAATAATCAATTTAGATCACTAATCACTGTATTTGTAACATATACATCACTAATTGTTAGGGTCAATAATCAATTTAGATCACTAATCACTGTATTTGTAACATATACATCACTAATTGTTAGGGTCAATAATCAATTTAGATCACTGATCATTGTATTTGTAACATGTACATCACTAATTGTTAGGGTCAATAATCAATTTAGATCACTGATCATTGTATTTGTAACATGTACATCACTAATTGTTAGGGTCAATAATCAATTTAGATCACTAATCACTGTATTTGTAACATATACATCACTAATTGTTAGGGTCAATAATCAATTTAGATCACTAATCATTGTATTTGTAACATATACATCACTAATTTTTAGGGTCAATAATCAATTTAGATCACTAATCATTGTATGTGTAACATGTACATCACTAATTGTTAGGGTCAATAATCAATTTAGATCACTAATCACTGTATTTGTAACATATACATCACTAATTGTTAGGGTCAATAATCAATTTAGATCACTAATCACTGTATTTGTAACATATACATCACTAATTGTTAGGGTCAATAATCAATTTAGATCACTAATCATTGTATGTGTAACATGTACATCACTAATTGTTAGGGCCAATAATCAATTTAGATCACTGATCATTGTATTTGTAACATATACATCACTAATTGTTAGGGTGAATAATCAATTTAGATCACTAATCATTGTATTTGTAACATGTACATCACTAATTGTTAGGGTCAATAATCAATTTAGATCACTAATCATTGTATGTGTAACATGTACATCACTAATTGTTAGGGTCAATAATCAATTTAGATCACTAATCACTGTATTTGTAACATATACATCACTAATTGTTAGGGTCAATAATCAATTTAGATCACTAATCACTGTATTTGTAACATATACATCACTAATTGTTAGGGTCAATAATCAATTTAGATCACTGATCATTGTATTTGTAACATGTACATCACTAATTGTTAGGGTCAATAATCAATTTAGATCACTAATCACTGTATTTGTAACATATACATCACTAATTGTTAGGGTCAATAATCAATTTAGATCACTAATCACTGTATTTGTAACATATACATCACTAATTGTTAGGGTCAATAATCAATTTAGATCACTGATCATTGTATTTGTAACATGTACATCACTAATTGTTAGGGTCAATAATCAATTTAGATCACTGATCATTGTATTTGTAACATGTACATCACTAATTGTTAGGGTCAATAATCAATTTAGATCACTAATCACTGTATTTGTAACATATACATCACTAATTGTTAGGGTCAATAATCAATTTAGATCACTAATCATTGTATTTGTAACATATACATCACTAATTTTTAGGGTCAATAATCAATTTAGATCACTAATCACTGTATTTGTAACATATACATCACTAATTGTTAGGGTCAATAATCAATTTAGATCACTAATCACTGTATTTGTAACATATACATCACTAATTGTTAGGGTCAATAATCAATTTAGATCACTAATCACTGTATTTGTAACATATACATCACTAATTGTTAGGGTCAATAATCATTTTAGATCACTAATCACTGTATTTGTAACATGTACATCACTAATTGTTAGGGTCAATAATCAATTTAGATCACTAATCACTGTATTTGTAACATGTACATCACTAATTGTTAGGGTCAATAATCAATTTAGATAACTAATCACTGTATTTGTAACATATACATCACTAATTGTTAGGGTCAATAATCAATTTAGATCACTAATCACTGTATTTGTAACATATACATCACTAATTGTTAGGGTCAATAATCAATTTAGATCACTAATCACTGTATTTGTAACATATACATCACTAATTGTTAGGGTCAATAATCAATTTAGATCACTAATCACTGTATTTGTAACATGTACATCACTAATTGTTAGGGTCAATAATCAATTTAGATCACTAATCACTGTATTTGTAACATGTACATCACTAATTGTTAGGGTCAATAATCAATTTAGATCACTAATCACTGTATTTGTAACATATACATCACTAATTGTTAGGGTCAATATTCAATTTAGATCACTAATCACTGTATTTGTAACATGTACATCACTAATTGTTAGGGTCAATAATCAATTTAGATCACTAATCACTGTATTTGTAACATGTACATCACTAATTGTTAGGGTCAATAATCAATTTAGATCACTAATCACTGTATTTGTAACATGTACATCACTAATTGTTAGGGTCGCCTATGAATGGCAGATTCATCGCTGCTAGTGGGATCAACACCACCTTTGTTGATTCAAAAAAATTATTTTTCTGAAGGTGATAACTTTATCAATACCCGGTACAATTATGCTTCCAGGAGTATTTAAACTGCGGCAAAGTGGTGTTCTGATTTATTAAGATGAATTTATTACTGCTCTTCTTCTGCCTATATCCTTACTTTCCTTCTCCCGTGACGTCTGTTGTGTCTTGCAATTGCACATCGTGATTACTATTTACTATATTTAGTGATTTATTCAATAAAATTTGTCCTAAATATTAGACGTGTATTAGGTACTTAAAGACTTACGAGTCTCTTGTTCGATGTTCCCGCAGTGCGTCTGAAGACGGTTCAATAAAGCACATACATACTTACATACTTACTTACATACTTACTTGCATGCTTACTTGCATACATACTTACATACGAATTTACATACATACGTACATACTTACTTAACTACCTACTTAGTCACTTGCTTACTTACTTACTTACTTATTTATTTACTTACTTACTTATTTACTTACTTACATACTTATTCACTTACTTACTTACTTTCTATTATATTCTTAAACCTCCTACACTGATACGTTGATGCAATCTGCACCCACCTTGATTGCAGAGAATTCCAGTGTAGCCTGCGTTGCAGATGCATTCAAACCGATTGACCTGGTCAACGCACTGACCTTGCACGCATGGATTTGAAGCGCATTCGTCTATGGCTAAAGCAATACAATAATGTAGCAACCACAACTAATTAGTGATTTCAACCGTAATTAGTAATTGCAACCGTAATTAGTAATTGCAATCTAATTAGTAATTACAACACAATTAGTAATTGCAACCGTAATTAGTAATTGCAACTGTAATTAGTAAGTGCAACCGTAATTAGTAGCCTAATTGCAACCGTAATTAGTAATTGCAACCGTAATTAGTAATTGCAACCGTAATTAGTAATTGCAACTGTAATTAGCAATTGCCGCAGTATTTAGTAATTGTAACGTTACTGTAAATAGTGAACTCTATAATTGGGACGACATACATGGGAGCCAGTGAATATTTTTGCACTTAGACCAAAGCGAAATGGCAGCGGCTTCAGTTGATTCTTTAGCAACAGTTTGAAAATTGCAGAGCAGGAAGTTAGGAACATGTACATGTATTTTTGATAAGTTTTCTAAATGTGAATTTTACAATAATTCACTTTGTCTTCCATTAGTAGGCTATTATTCAGCGCTCTGCTACAAAGAACTATGAGTTTGAGACGTCTGACTTATACTAATATTAACAATGCGTATATTTATATAATGTTATACAACTTCCTTTATTGCAAAACAGAGACTAGTTCCAATTCTAGCATCTATTCCGAAGAGTAATAATTGCACTGTATTTATTTATATAATATAATTTTATTTATTTACTTACTGGAAGGCGTAGTAGTGGTCGGTGGGGCGTCGGTTGCCGGAGGAGGTGTCGGTGGGGCGTCGGTTGCCGGAGGAGGTGTCGGTGGGGCGTCGGTTGCCGGAGGAGGTGTCGGTGGGGCGTCGGTTGCCGGAGGAGGTGTCGGTGGGGCGTGGGTCGACGGAGCATGTGTCGTTGGGGCGCCCGTCGCTGGAACTTTCGTTGTGGGTCCCGGAATAGCTGCAATTTAACAAATAAATACAACAACAATTACAATTACAATCAATTATTGTATATGAATCGGATCTGTGGCCGACATTGTTCGACCTTTGCGCGTCTACGTGAGACCAATTATCTATAGCAATTATTCTAGATTAGACTTAATAAAACCTCGTTTTTGCTACTCTTTGTTGCGTTACGTTTTTGAATCGTCAAAAAACGGTGGGTGGTCTCACTAAAAGCGATATAACTATTGTTCTGATTGAAATATTTTAACGAAATCTGGCCATCGTGTGTAAATATGAATTGTCTTAAAGACTGTAGAATTTCATTTCGAAATTCTTACTTTTGGCCAAAAAATATTTGCAAAAACCTTAGGGGATACTTTTTTTATGGCCCACCCTGTATATTGTATAATGATATCTCTAATATATTTCTCAAAATTTGTCCTTCCATATGTTTGTTTGTTTGTATGTCCGGATTTTAACTCTTCGTCTCAGAATAGGCTCGCAAATGAGAGAGCGTCGGTTTAACAAATTTTTTGCAATTGATTCTTACCCAAACTTTAACGTCATGTCGACTATTTTCAGCTTTTAATTCACTTTAGAAATCTAATTATTAGCGTTTTAAGACAGATTTCATCACTTATCGCTCACGTTACGATTTAGCAAAGAGTCTACAGTCGGCATGACGTCATACTTGCCCAGCAATAATTTCCGCAGCGCCCCGCAGGGGCGGGTCACGTTTGGCTTTTTGGGGAAGCGGGGTGGATTGGAGGGTTGGCGAAAACCCGAAATTTAGCGGTCAACGATGGGTACCACAGTGGAGTAGTCTTTAAAACCCTAAATTTCACTCTAGAACTCGAGTTATTAGCGTTTTAAGTCAACTTTCATCAATAGCGTTTTAAGACAGATTTCATCAATAATCGCTCATGTGATTTAGCAAAGAGTCGGCAGTCGGCATGACGTCATACTTGCCCAACAATAATTTCCGCAGCGCCCCGCAGGGGCGGATCACGTTTGGCTTTTTGAGGAGGCGGGGTTGGGTGGAGGATTGGCGAAAACCCGAAATTTAGCGGTCAGCGATGGGTACCACAGTAGAGTAGTGTTTAAAACCCTACATTTCCCGGGCAACGCCGGGTAACACATCTAGTGTAACTATAATTATATCTATCTATATTCTATATACCTATCTATCTATGGATCTATTTATAGCTATCAAGATATCTGCATTGATCCTACACGCCCACGTGCCTACAACCCTGGTTCGTCCTCTTACGATGGTGCATGTTTGTTTAAGAGAGTTGAATAACTGCGTGCACGGTCCTTGCACGTGAACCTCATTCAAACTTGCAGCAGTCGCGAAGGATCTCTCACACGATCGATCAGTCCATTGAAAAACGACGAGGGTCGAGGCCGTACCGTCTCAATTAGTAAAACGTAGGCCTATAGACAAGTGCCTTTATCGATCTATTGATTCTTTCGCTCTTCACGTGTTTGCCTTTATTGCTGCTGTGCTATTTTAATCGCTAGATCTTTCTCTATCTGCTCGAGTGTTTACGCAAAGAATTTGCGGCCTTTGAAACAACGCTTCAGATGGTGGACCAGCCGCCTGCAAATGAGAAGCCAGCGCTCTAATGCTCTTCTCGTAACAACGTATAACTGTAAACAGTGGCCTCAATACTGACACACGGCGAAATCTCGTTGACACTCAGGCGAGAGTTAACTATGCAATTGAACGTGTAGTAACTTGTGTCTATGTGGGATGATCATTCCGGATGGTTTAGTCGAAACTATACTTGAGATTGAAGACGGTATACGTGCTTAATAAATCAAGAAATGTGCAGCTGGTGAGAAAATCCTACGCGATATTACCGCGAACAGGATCATTTAGCTCTACTTGGCCAAGGCCATAAACAGTTTGTTAGGACTAGTTCCGAACATAAAATAATAGACATCAAATTTTTGAAGAGAAACCTTTTTCTTTCTATCGCCTACGCTACAGTTTGTGGCTGTTTCATAATAATTAGCCAATGCTATCTATGTACTTTCCTCTGTCTGTCTCTCTCTGTCTATCTGTATCTGTCTCTGTCTCTGTCTCTGTCTCTCTCTCTCTCTCTCTCTCTCTCTCTCTCTCTCTCTCTCTCTCTCTCTCTCTCTCTCTCCGTCTCTTCTCTCTCACTCTCTGTCTCTCTCTCTCTTTCTCTTTCTCTTTGTCTCTCTGTCTGTGCGCCGCTGTCATCCGTTCTCTCTGCCACTTTAAAACTCGGAACGATACCTCTTCCGTGATATCCTTTCTCTCTGTTCCCAAGTTCTGTGTTGCTCCTGATTTCCATCTTTGGATGGATCTCTCCCAAAACTACTACTACTCATCATAAAATATCCATCACAGCACCACGCCTTTGGAATGATCTGCCTCCTCAATTCCGATCCTTTTCAATTCCTCTACCATCATTGCTATATAATCACACACCATCACCTTCCTCAGGCTCCTCTATCCATCACACCACGGACTTTTCATTCGAAACTGAAGTCACACCTTTTAAAGAACTCTTACCCTGTCTCATCTGATCCTCCACCCTCCAATTTCCAGCCCAGACGACACCCGCCTTAGTAGCTGTTCCGCCCTTCTGATCCTATGGTAACTCGACCCTGACCAGTGACCACCCTTGGACTACTCTCGCGGACAACCCTTTTGATTTGACGCAGCGCTCGTGAATAAGCTGCTGCCCCGCGCTTGACTTTCGAGTAGCGCTTTAGAAATTTGGAGATTACGATTACGATTAAACAGGTGCCGCGTGTGCCAATTGACAACCCACCCACCGACCGCCTTTAGCTTACTTTTCATCGATAGTTAACTGTTAATCGGGTACGGCGGCTCTTCTGGATATCGAACACACCTGTCACAGTGCTATCTAGTTAATTTTAGTTTTACGTTCGATTGGAGGACGTGATATACATGTAGTTTCTGCCTACGCAATGAACTTTTTGCGTTTGAGTCAGTGTTCCAAAGTTCTGAGATCTTATAAATTATAGGTCGTCTGCTCGTGCAAATGATAACATTTTTGGAGAGAAAGATCAAAGATAACTGGATCATTGATAAAGCAAAGAGCTGAAAAAGGTTAAAGTAATCAATCAATCAACGATGAGGTCGATATGGAGCATTGATGAATTTAAAACCAGAATAAGCAAGATAAAGCAGAAGACGAAGCCAACAATATTCGCAACGATTCGGGCTATGCTTTCCTCCTGCATTAGTGAAGAACCAGGTCAAATTTTAACGAATGCCTTACCTAGCACATAATAATATATTATGTATTACATATTATGTATAACATATATTAATATATTATATAATATTAATATATTATAGTATATGTATGAATCGTAATCAAATCAACTATGTGTTTATTTAGAGACTGCACGTGTGTTCCAAAGCGTGGCTACTATGGCTAGTGTCTTCTATGCTTGAGAGGATTTCAGGCGCTTGCAAAACTGAAGGTCAAAAGAAATGGTGAATGGTGGTTCCAGTATAGTTGATATTAAGACGACAACTACTATAGGAGCAAAATTCTGAGTGACTGAAGCAATTGGTTCCAGCTTGTGGGTGCCCCACAACCGCGAGGCCCCTAGACTATGGCTGTTTTAGAAGTAGGCTACCCACGCTCGGGACAGCCAAGTGGCTAACGACTCGACAGAGATGCTTGAGTAAAATAGACTTTAGCATGGTGTGGAACAGAGCCAGCTGCCAAGTTTCTTAAGAGTGAGCAGACCTTGAATCGAATAAGCTGGCGAATGTGGGGTCAGTGAAAGGAGACCTGAATCATATAGATCTAAAGATGAGGCATGGTTGAACTTCGCGATGCCCGTATAATGAGGCGGACACAAGCGCGCCTACGATGACTTGAAGCTCAGAATAATTTGTTGACAGAACATAGACAGTTCAGAGCTTTTTCAACGTGCAGTTGTACACAAAATGTGCAGTTCTAAATGGATTTGTGCTGTTCTATAAGCACTTCTGTATACAGTTAAAACTAGCAAAAAAGGTCCGATTGGAAGCAATTTACCATGGAAGATGGGAAAGGAAAGAAGGAGTTGTGCAGTTCAAAAAATTCCTTGAAAACAACCCTGCATATAGACTATATCTTAATCTTCCTTCCTCTCTGTATATCTGGCTATCTGTCTATCTGTCTCTGTCTCTGTATATGTATATGTCTCCGTCTTTGTCACTGTCTCTCTCTCTTCTCTCTTTCTCTCTCTTCCTGTTTGTCTGTCTGTCTCTCTTTCTCTCTCCCTCTCCCTCTTAAATTTTGGTCCATTTCAATCAACTTTGGTAAATCAGCTTTGTTACTACAACAGGTCATCCTGAAAAGTTAATTGTTGTGACAGCCGCAGCCATGCCAACTGTGATTGTCGATCTTCTCTAGTACTTGACATTCACAAGTGACCGATTTGCACAGAGTCTCACTGATTGCCTAACAGGCTAAGATGTGACGTATTTTAACGTGATATATTGCTCCTACGTTTTGCTAGGCCATGCTATATTATATTATATTATATTATATTATATTATATTATATTATATTATATTATATTATATTATATTATATTATATTATATTATATTTATTGTATTGTATTATATTATATTATATTATATTATATTATATTATATTATATTATATTATATTATATTATATTATATTATACTATATTATATTATATTATAATTTGCTATGCTATAATTATCATGCTTTGCTATGTAATGCTATGTTATTTTTCGCAGCATGCTATTGTGCTTTTCTCGCAGTTGCTATACTATTGCAAACTTAGTAACCAAAATTAACCGTAACCTACACGATCATATCCAAAAATTCTCAGCACAAAATAGGGTGTCGTAATCTAACTTAACCTAATCTAACCTAACATAGTCCAAAATAACGCAACATGTCAAGACAGAATATGGCGTCATAATTTCGTAGCTTTTGGCTTTAATAGCTAGAGAAGAACTTCCGTATTCAGTCAAGAGCCATCGCGTTTTTTACTGATTGAGCAAGTCTTGCAATCAGTCACGCTACGTTGTTTATAACTAAAAGCCTGATGTTGCAATAACTATTCTCACATTACATGACTAAAAGCCTGATGTTGCAATAACTATTCTCACATTACATGACTAAAAGCCTGATGTTGCAATAACTATTCTCACATTACATGACTAAAAGCCTGATGTTGCAATAACTATTCTCACATTACATAACTAAAAGCCTGATGTTGCAATAACTATTCTCACATTACATAACTAAAAGCCTGATGTTGCAATAACTATAATTCTCACATTACATATCTAAAAGCCTGATGCTGCAAGAACTATTCGCACATTACATAACTCAAAGCATGATGCTGCAATAGCTATTCTCACATTACATAACTAAAAGCCTGATGCTGCAAGAACTATTCTCACATTACATAACTAAAAGCATGATGCTGCAATAGCTATTCTCACATTACATAACTAAAAGTCTGATGCTGCAAGAACTATTCTCACATTACATAACTAAAAGCATGATGCTGCAATAGCTATTCTCACATTACATAACTAAAAGCATGATGCTGCAAGAACTATTCACACGTCATAGTCTGGCTGTCATGATTGTGTTGGTCGACTTACGAGACTCGCAATGTCTTCCTGTGTAACCGATGTTGCATCGGCATTCGTACCATAGACCATGATCGATGCAGTTACCGTTTGGTTCACACTTGTCGCCATGACAGAATGTAAGATCTGCGGAACAGAGGCAATTAAGATTGCATTGGATACATAAGCTGGCAAAGAATGTTATTTTATGTATACCATCAACGTGTATATGCAGCCTATCATACGTAACAGCATTGCACATAGCATATTTGCATATACACACATACAAGCTTACATAATTACACGAGAACAATCAGAACATGCATGCATACATACAAACATGCGTACATACATACATAGATGCATACATAGATGCATGCAGGCATGCATACGTAACCATAAACTAGCCATCAATTTATTGAGCCAAGTAAACAAAATAACACATCGTTAAATTATACAAACAAATCACTTGGCTACAAAAGGAAACCCTGAAGGGACTGCAGAGTCCCACTGGTTAGGGCCACCTGTGATCGCTAGATGGTGCTAGATGGTTGACAGGTAGGTCTACGTGTAGGTATCATGTAGCTTAGGGTGTTTTTAAGGTACATGTGAAATTTTCAAATAAAAGATTTTTTAACGACCAAATGAAATTATCGTGCCAAATCATGTGTAAACTGAATATCTGAAATTATATCTCGATAGCTGAACATTTAGGACTTGCTCAAGAGGGCTGAAGTTAGGAACTCGGTTGCATTGCAAGCATTACAATCTACTATTTCAATACATGCGAGCTGCATGCTATAGAAGCCTTCTCAGTGACTAGTTTCCAACAAATAAACATTCATGATCATGTCGTTACTGATATGATGTTATTGTTGTCACTGGTCATGTGTTGCAAATGGCGGGAAGTGGTGCTTTTCATTCTTGTATCATATGACAGGCGCAATGCAAAATTTATTACAAAAAGCTGAGATTTTGTTGATAGGCTGTACTGATATCACTTCGGCTATGCGAAGCTGTCTTCACAAAGGAGAGGTTCCCATGCAAGGCAGTGGCGTAGCCAAATGGGGGTTTCGGGGGTTAAACCCCCCATTGGCTTAGGAAAAAAATTTAAATGTTATTTATCCACTGAACTAAGAAAAACTAAACAATTGTTTATAGTAACAATTGTTTTTCTTACTTTATTCTCTTTGTTACTTTATTCCCTTGTTATTTACTGTAACAGTGTTGGTTTGGTGTCAGAAAGGGCATACGGCCAGGCCATAAAAACCCAAAAAAAACATCAGAAATTCTTGGCTACGCCACTGATGCAAGGTACTGCTCAATTTACGCATACACCAAGGAATCAGAGTCTGGATGACAACCTATAAGAGAGAGCACCAATTGTACTTTTCTATTTGAGAGAGATGATCTTGAAGACCTGGCAGCAGAGGTTATTCTGATCCACAGTTTCCCCTTACTCTTCACTTGAATGACAAGATCATGACAGATGTTACAGAGACAGAGACAGGATAATGGTATATTTCGAAAGGATGTTACCAAACTATTGGCCATAGTCTTATTCCAATCAGTGACAGCTACTGTCATGCCAGATTCTTGTTGACTGAGATCTGAAGCTGGTGATTGGAATACAAAATCCTGGTCATGTGTTTTGACACAGTGAGGAGTAAAACTAGTTGCAAGGGCGGCATATGGATGAATCTGGAAGCGAAATTAGGAAAGGACCTCTTGAACCTTGCCATCGATACCATGCCTCTGAAATTGTTCTGGAAAAGTGTTTCACTGCATGATTCTGCAGGGACGCCAGCATTGGAAGTCTTTAGTCAAGAGCTATTAGAGCTAATAGTCGTTTTCCAAAGATGAATTCCACCAAAGGAATAAAGTTCAGGTAACCAAATGCATTTCACCGAGGGCATTGGATGATTTACATGATCGAGTTGTGGCTTTTCAGTTATCAATTTTCCATTAAGCAACGTCAGTGCACAGAGAGGATAATCTCGACCATCCTACTCTGAAAAGGTATGGAATCATTTACTTGAAGCGTCACTCTCTGTGACAACAATTTAGTCTCACGTGAAGTGCTATTACATCTGTATGTACATGAAACAATGAAGCCCAAAGGGGAATACATACTTGAGTCATCATATCTGACCACACCTAAGAGTGACGAATGATCTGGCAGAGTGACTTTTATCCAGTCCTTCAATAAAGTCCTGGTCAGAAATAAGGGGAGAAACAATTTGTTCTGCAATAGTCAAGTAAAGCCAGATTTTTCAAATGTCCTAAGAGGAATAAACTATGACAACTTACAGTACTTCTTTGGATTTTGCCTTATATCTGATGTTTATGTGTTCAAATTTGCTTGGATCTGTGAAAATTATAATGTGTCACAATGTCGCCTAAGTGGCTATTATTCCAGTGCTTTGAGCAAGTCCTAAATCTATTCCGATTTTCATCTAATTTGGCAGATAACTATATTTCTGAAGGTGGAACACAAAAATATATTGGTCGTTATTAGCATCGACATTTTAATTTTTAGACACACCCTAATGTAGCTATTAACACACTAATTACACATCAAAGTAATCTTAACTAAGAAAACGTATTATGCATAACCTAAACATCAAGATGCTAGGCTGCATGATATACAATTCTAAACGTTATAAAGTAAAGTATCAAACCTTAACTATAAAACATCAAACCAAAACTAAGTACGTACATACATGCATACATACATACATACACATAATATAGGCCTACATACATACATACATAAATACATACAATTCCATACATGCATACAATTCCATACATACATACATGCAATGCAATACATACAATGCCATACATACATATTACACAAATACATACGTATATTATGGTTCTATGACAATTACCCCAGACAGTTACTCCCGGACAATTACCCCCAAACAGTTACCCCTAGGATAATTACCACCGGACAATTACCCCAGACAATTACCCGGAGTGATTGTCCTAGGGAGTAATTGTCCGGGGGTAATTGTCCGCGGGTAATTGTCCGGAGGGGGTAATTTTCCGGGGGGTGATTGTCCTGTTACCATATGTTATACATGCATGGATACATCATTTACGCTTGTACGTGCATGCAAAAGCTTGCATTATGCATACATAGGTGCATACATATATATTCTGATACATGCCTGTGCATACATGTAGGGGAGGGTGGGGCAAAACGCCCCCCTTAAGAAAAAACCGGGTGTAGAGAGCAAAGCACATTAACAATTGATGTTAATTTTTTATCATCATAAACATCTGCCCTTAAGCTACAATATCACTAAATAAAAAAAATTAAATGGATTCAACTTTAGGCACAGAATTGTCTGAAAGTGTTTGGTCCAAAATGGGCGTTTTGCCCCACCTAGGGGGCAAAATGCCAATAGCCTGGGCATTTTACCCCAATGATAATGTATACTAGATAATTGACTAGCGTACGTGCATGTACGTATGTATGCATGCATGCATGCATGCATGCATGCATGTATGTATGTATGTATGTATGTATGTATGTATGTATGTATGTATGTATGTATGTATGTATGTATGTATGTATGTATGTATGTATGTATGTATGTATGTATGCATGCATGAATGTATGTATGTATGTATGTATGTATGTATGTATGCATGTATGCATGAATGTATGTATGTATGCATGCATGCATGCATGTATGTATGTATGTATGTATGTATGTATGCATGAATGTATGTATGTATGCATGCATGTATGTATGTATGCATGTATGTATGTTTGTATGTATGCATGTATGCATGCATGTATGTATGTATGCATGCATGCATGTATGTATGTACGCATGTATGTATGTATGTATGCATGCATGCATGCATGTATGCATGTATGTATGTATGTATGTATGTATGTATGTATATATGTATGTATGTATGTATGTATGTATGTATGTATGCATGTATGTATGTATGTATATATGTATTTCTGTAGTATGTAGGTATGTATGTCCAGTCATGTGAGGTAAGACGCCCAGTCACGTGGGGTAAGACGCCCAGCCCCGTGAGCATCTTACCCCCAAGCAGTAGTAGTTACATTCCATACTCCTCGCCTAAAACGACTACTTCAATGGCAGGTTTAAGTTCAATGTAGCATACCTAAATAAGTATGAATCCAACAAAGCATGGATCTTTCTGAAAAAGCGAAACTAAGTAATTTTAACAAATTAATGAAAAATGGGAACCCTTACATCAGCTTTCGCAAAAGTCGATTTTTCTTGATAACGAGTGACCTGGTCACAGGGAAAACGAAAGTAGGATGTCTTTCAACCGGAAATACATAAAACTAAACGGTTCTAACTAAAATTTGGATTCGGCATTTCAGTTGACTGAAATAATGCCTATGGGCATCTTACCTCCCGTGGGCGTTTTGCCGCACCCTCCCCTACATTATTATTTCCTTTCACACATTTACTATCATACCTCATCACCTATGCATACAGATGCATAAATGCTGAAGCCTATCATAAACTGTTTTTTTTGCTAGTCATCTTTTACATAGGCTATCATCCTTGCGCGAATAGTACGCTGTTTGCACCATCTAATTATGTCATTTTCTTCTTTCTTTATGTCGTGATCCGATGATTTTATACAGGCTACATTGGTTCTTTAAAAAAAGTTAAACCGCGAGGTCAACCTTGAGAGCCTAAGTTCTTGAATGGATTGACTCTCGTTGAGTCGGGTCGTTATAAGCTCAACAATTAGATCTATTAATCTAGACTGTTTTCAGTAGAATATTTCGACACAGTGACAGTAAGTCCGTCTGTATGTCTGTATTTTGCTGTCCCCTCGTCTGCTGCTCGCTGTTTAATGTGTTTATGCATATCTCTTTATGTATTTCTTAGAAACAAGCAACCTTTGTGTTCTAGTCTAGTCTAGCCAGGACCAATTCTAAAGTCGTTCGCTTGGAACATTGGGTAAGAACCTATATATGATAATTTGATACTCGGTATTTGCTACCAAAAAACAGTTACATCACAATGAATCTATTTACTAGTAAATCGGCAGACGAATTCGAAAAATGCAGACAGTCTAAGTGTCGACTTATCTCTCTCTGGCGGCTGTATCAATAACTAATAGGTCAAAGTATGAACCCGTGCAGCACAAGTTGAGGCTCGCTGTTCAACCACAGAGATCACAACTGTAAGCTTACTCACGCCTCTGAATTGTAGTCTGCTGTCCCCTCCGCTAATTATTAACAAGCTGGAACTGTTCTTGGTGAATGAACTGCTTCGTTTAGAGGAACTGCATTTCGGAACTCCTTTTTTCTTTCTCTCTTTCTCTCTCTCCCTCTTTCTCTTTCTGTCCCTATCTCTGTCTCTCTCTCTCCCTCTCTCTCTTTCTCTGTATGTCTGTTTTTCTGTTTCTTAGTCTCTCGGTCTCTATGTCTGTCACTATATCTTCCCTGTATTTGCTCGTTCTAAAAACTTATAAACCTACATCAATACCCAAGGTCGATTTGTCGTCCAGTTTTCAACCTAAGACTTTATTTTTAGACTGTATGTTCAGTCATCATCCGCTTTTCTGTTTTGTTGGTTAGATATTCTAGATATTATTTTAACTGCCACGGCTTGGATAAGCGAGTGTATTATATGCAGGCATGAATTATACATATACGTAATTAATTACGTACATATTTATTTACATATTTATTTAATCATTAGGCCTAATAATTCATTAATACATAGGAATACTGCATAATAAAAACCTGCACACCTACACATGTTATGCATGTATGCATGCATTCAAGCATGCATACAAACATGCATGCATACAAACATGCATGCATACATACATATTAATTAATATTGCATCTGCTTTTTATTTTCTATTGTTACCACAACGAATTTTTTGGTAAATAGGCCGCACTAGCGGGATCATTCCCTTTGGGTAGCCTATTGGTTCTGCCACACTCAGTATTGGTTGCTTACCTGTCCATATCATGGCAAATGTTAACTCGCAATCAATCTCTGTGTGTACTATCCTGTAAGCAAAATTGTCTGCTTGTCTTTGTTTTTTTGGTGGATCAATAAACCAATTGAATTGAATTGAATTGAATATATATATATACATACATACATACATACATACATACATACATACATACATACATACATACGCGAAAACATACATACATACATACATACATGCATGCATACATACATACATACATACATACATGCATGCATGCATACATACATACATACATACATACATACATACATGCATGCATACATACATACATACATACATACATACATACATACATACATACATACATACATACATACATACATACATACATACATACATACATACATACATACATGCATACATACATACATACATACATACATTCATACATACATACATACATACATGCGTTCATACATACACTGTTTACTCATGGCCCTACCTCCTGGGCCTATTCCAATGGTGATGTTGGTTTCCGTGACGTTGTCGCCCTTGATGTTGCAGAAGATGACTCCGTATTCGTCCAGCGTCGACGGCTGGGCGACGAAGATGACGCCCAGGCTGTCAGGGGTCGACTCTGTCTTGCCGTCATAGTAGACGGAACTTGGGTAGGACGATTGAGCGATGTAGAATGTCGAATGCCCGGCCGACGTATGCGTCTATGGGCAGACGTACATTGATCAACACACTATCGTATTTCTGTATTTATTTATTTCTACAATTTCTATAGCGCCCCTTCAAGCTCGTTACTCAGAGGCGCTCCCGACTACAGCGCGGACACCGCATCAGAAGTTCACGCCGAAGCTCTCGAGCAATTGCGAGTGAAGGACTTGCTCACGGTCCCTCCGCGGCGACTTGAGGTGGATTCGAACCTGGCTCCACTACACCATCACGCCCCATACACTGCTTAATCATGGCAGTTGTCATGAAGTCCTATCATTGTAATCGTCATATTGATCAAGTTCAGCTATCATTCATGCATGATTTGATTTAAGAAGGTAAGCTATTTTTGATGTCCCGCTTTATTTTATTTCAACTAAGTTAAGGCAGTAACTTAGCAGGACAGTGCTAAGGTACATGTAGATCCATAATTATGCGTTGTTTGCTCTGTAAAATTAAATTCCGATATTATGCATTTGTGATAAATTATCTTGTCTTATTTCAACCAAGTTCGTGTAGTTTTGATGTGACTTTTATTGTTTTGCAACGAAATTAGTCTGATCTATTTAGTATAATACCGGTTTAAAAAAATTTATTTTACCAAGTTCCCCTTTATACATAATTATATGATTTTGCTCCATCTGTTTTGTTTCAACCAAGTTCCGGTATTAAGCTTACGCAAGTAGCTATACGCAATCATGCATATTGGCATAGACCCTAATTTCATTCATTGCGACTAAGGTTATGTATTCTTTATTACTGTGCCGCAAGTCGAAAAGGGTTGGGAATCACTGTATTACGGCAACTGTTAATATACAAAGATATAGCTAATTGGGTTGCGTATCAATTTGAAAAGGCGTTAAGATGTAGGCCCTATTATACAAGGCTACGCTTTGCCATTAAGAATAAGGTAGGCTTTTATCTTTCAGATATATAGCACTGGAGATACGTAACCACCTAAATGCACAACAGGCTATCTGATATTAGTTACTCTGCAATAATAGAATTCATTGTGCTATCTATCACTCCTACGCCCAGCTGACAGCAATTCTTCGTATCTGTTAATGAACGATGAGCTTAGCGTTATCACAACTCATAGTTCGGAGATAACGGTCACTCTGTGATAAGATGATTAATAGCTTTGATTCAGGGCCAATCTAAGAGACACCCGGGTCGCTTTATGATAGCGTGAATCGCGCGCATAGCTGACAGAGGTGGGTAGGTCCTCCTTCATTTTTCAGTGAGGGCTCAGTCGTAATTTTCTCGTCACCCAAACCAGACATTACTTTAATTGATACCCATTTGCTATTTCCATTCGAAGAATATTCAACTATATTGATATTTCAAAATATCCCGATAGATGATTATGATGATGATGGCGGCGGTGACGACGATGACAACGATTACGATGATGACGACGAAGATGACGATGACGATGACGATGACGACGAAGATGACGATGACGACGAAGATGACGATGACGATGACGATGACGATGACGACGACGACGACGACGATGATGATGATGATGATGATGATGATGATGATGATGATGATGATGATGATAATGATGATGATGACGATGATGATGATGACGACGACGACGATGACGACGATGATGATGATGATGATGATGATGATGACGATGACGATGACGACGACGACGACGATGATGTTGATGATGATGATGACGACGACGACGACGACTACGACGACATTATGCCTACTCGATCTCCTCAACATTTTAAGCATGCTCAACTTGTAGCCTACCTTAAGCGTGACTCCTCCGATCGGAACCATGATCTTGCAGTTCTGGTCGCCGCCAGCGGGCAGCTGGGTGTGCGTTATGTTTTGATCCGGATTGATGATGATGGGAGCTAGAAAAATGCACCAATCAATTCAGCCAAACAACGTCCACTCTAACATTCCGCTGATTCTAATGCAGCATATCAAATCTTGCAGAGAGTCTGCTTCTAACTGCATGAATCTGATTTCAGCTGCCCCTAAACTTAACTTGAATCCGTGTAAGCAATAAAGGAAATCTTTAGCTATGCAGTCTTAATAACCATAGAGGTGCAAATCTGCATTAGTGCCATCTAATTGTAGCGCATCTGAGTAGTTTCCTTGAAGAGGCGCTATATAAATACTTGAATGAATCTACTAATTTGATTGGTTTACAAACTCAAATCTCCTGTTCTTAAGGCTGTCCTCTGAAGGCTCGCTATATGAAATTGCTGCAATAAATAAAAATATAAGTAAATAAAAAAATAAAAAATAAAAATAGTCTGTTTACTTTTGCATGCGTCATTTTACTGCTGTCATTTTTAATTTAGCTTTATTATTACTAATCTCAATGATATTATTATTATTATCATAGTTGTAAAAAAACGTTTTTTTCGTTTTTTATTCTCTCCCAAAAAACGTCGTTTTTTCGTTTTTTATTTTTCCCATCGTTTTTTATCGTTTTTTTCGATTTTTATGTAACTTTATTTAATTATTTACTGTCTAATATTATTTTCCTTAATTTAATTTTTGTATGATATTCCATACGTTTTCACCGTACTCTCAAGGATGCAGCTAACTGTAGGGTCTTTATGTAATAATATTGTTTAGCCTAAGTCATAATTTTGAGAAATACATGTAGTAGATCCCTACAAGAAATGAAATTTCTAAGAGTTATTTTGATATAAAATTCTTGGGCATAATTATTAATATTTATAAGTAGCAATTTTAAGCACAAAATAATGTACAATATATAATTTAGTAAACATATGTGGTTTTTGCTTCTGGTTAGATTTTAATTGTGTTATGTCGATCAGCATAAACTTCTAATGTGGGCTTATGTCTACAATTTAAATTTGAAAAGATTTCAATACCTTTAATTTGTCCAAATTTCTTATTAAACGAAAGTTATAAGAAAAAATAACTGTGGTAGATTAATGTTACTTATACCAATTCTTTTGGCCTAATAATAAAGTTGTGTTATTTGCAGTTTCTTAATAAAATTGCATAAGCAATTAAGGTTTGTAAGCTGAAAATGAAATTTCAGATGTAACAAAGGCAAATTATTTTCCGTTTCCGTTTTTTATCGTTTTTTTGTCGTTTTTTATTATTTCGAAAAAAACGACGTTTTTTACCGTTTTTTATTTTCTTTTCATCGTTTTTTACATCTATGATTATTATTATTATTTATTATGGCCAATCTTATTGCTATTGCGGCTGTTATAATGTTTAATCTGAATTGGTCGGTTGATAATCAATTTTATTATGCAGGCCTACCCTCGCAAGTCTTCTTTTCGATGGCATCCGTCAAGCTGCTGAATTCAGTGAAGTTGGCAAGAAGCATGACATGCTGACAGACCGGATCACTGGCGATCACCTCCAGCTCATTAATGTCGACAGTGTTCCCGACTCCAACGGCGAAAACAGTGATATCCGCATCATGGACTTTCAGTGCAGCAATGACGGTCTTCTCTGGATCCGTCGACTTCCCGTCGGTGACCACGATGGCGACCCTCGGGTGTCCCTCGCCGAGCGGACGCGCGCCGGCGGCCGACGTGAACCCATGGTTCACCATCATGTCCAGCGCCTTGTTGGTGTACGTGTAGCCGTCCTTGTAGCGGATGTTCTTAACGGCGGATTTCAGTTGCGTTTTGTCCGTGTGGGCGTTGAGGTTGAATTCGTTGTAGGTGTCGGTGCTGTACTTGATCACTCCGACCATCGTCTGCGCTTGTCCTTTTCCGATGTCGAATGTGTCGATGACGTCGTTGACGAAGGTTTTCATCTTCTCGAAGTTTGACGAACCGACGCTGCCCGAACTGTCGAGCACGAATATGATGTCGGCTCCGTAGGCACTGGTGCAGCCTGCCAGAGAAAGACATGGTGTATATGGTGAGGTGATGTATGGGAAGATATAGTTGGATGAGGCAAGGTATATCGTAATCGTAAAACTCGAGATTTCTAAAGCGCCACTCGAAAGCCAAGCGCGGGGCACCAGCTTATTCACGAGCGCTGTATATGGTGAGATGACGTATTGGAAGACGTAGTTAGATGAGGTAAAGACATGGTATATATGGTAAGATGACGTATGGAAATATATGGTTGGATGAGGTAAAGACATGGTATATGGTGAGATGACGTATCATAGGAAAAAGGCATGGAAAGAGGTAATAAGAAGTAATAAATTAAGGCATGAGATCATTCATTCATTATGAGAATATTTTGTATACAACAGCTATTTAAGGGGACAATTTAGAGGTACCCTACACCCAACCGTGCCCAAATAAAATCCAACTTAAGAGGACAGAGCAATGCCCGAGAGGGAGCTCTAAGGAAGAGAGTGGAGCCTCAATAAGAGGTCATCCCGAGTTGAGAGTCCTATCACCGCCGAGATGGAACGGTCCTGCCATGTAGAGGTGCGAGCAAAGGGGACATTAAGGAAATCTTATATAAGGTTTGATAAGACATAGTTAGAGGTAAAAACTAATAGGTGTAGTCAGCTGCAAGTTGGGGTAAATTATGCTAAAGTAAGATATAGATGTGTATGACTGTATGCTGACAATATGCAGTTAATTAAGGTATAACTTGCTAAGACAAAACTTAGATGGGTAGAGTAATATAGTTTATTGCCAACATTGTGAAGTAAAATGATGAAAGGTGTTGTATAGGTTGGTAAGGTGGCAATTCGAGATTAATTGTCAGCAAGGTAAGGTGAACCGACGTAAGGTAAAGATCACTGAGCTAAAGTAGGTCAATTTACAGAAGACGCCACAAGTTAAGGTCGCCATTTTTTGTAGCATTCCCATCGGAGATAAGAGAATGTGGGTAGGTATTACATCCCCCTCCATCAATAATCCATATTATTCGGTAACCTCTGTACCCATAGCCTCTAGATACAGTTTACAATTTCTTTCTGTTCTTGTTGCATTTAAGAATTTATCTCCCAGTTTTCACTTAACATACATGAAGGCTAGTTGGCCATGATGCGGTTTTCCCTCAACTAAATTGTTTCAGGTAGCCCTGGCTTGTGGGACATCTGGGCATATTATGTTAGTTATCAAATAAAACAAGTCATGTTACCAGTGGCGTAACCAGGAGTTTAAGATGGGGGGTTGGAGTTTATATGGCCAGGCCGGATGACCTTATAATACGGACGCCAACCCAACAGTATGCCTATAACAGTAAATAAAGAGGGAATAAAGTAACAAAGGGAATAAAGTAAGAAAAACAATTGTTGCTACAAGCAATTGTTTTCTTTTTTCTTTTTTAAGTGGACAAATAACCTATAAGAGAACTTTTTTCATAAACCAATGGGGGGTTTTAGCCCCCAAAACCTTCGTTGGCTACACCACTGCATGTTACGCTAGTATTCAGACATGTGAACAGCAGCTCTTTGTACTCGGCGTAATGCAGATGTGGTAGAAAATATACTTTCTAAGCAATCGTCTTCTCTTACTTTGTTCCAGACTGTTTGCTTTGGTTACAAATTCGTTCACGTCCCCCCCTGGCCGGTAGTACTTCTCCCAGAAGACGCTCTGGCCCGATATGTCTCGCGGCAGTCCGTTACGGTCATTTCTGCTCTGGTAGATGAGGAACAGACGGGCAGCCAGGGCGGAGTGCAGCGGCTTGGTCAGGTCGTTCCAAGTCAGTGACGACCAGGTGATGCCGAACGAGTTCTTAATGTCTTCGATGTACTGTCGAAGGAGTGGCGCGGCAACGGTGCTCTTGGTGACATCGAAGGAGGCTTGGTCGACCTGTTACGGAAGATTATACCAGACAACATATGGAGATACAAGTCAATAGAACTATCAGACTTCTGCTCTGGTTCTAAGTTGTCAGGAGACCCTAACAAAGCACACGGGGCGGGAAGATGGTCGAGTGGTTAAGACGCTGGCATGAGGCAGGGTTGTTTTTAAGAGAATTTTAGAACCGCACAACTTCTTCTTTTCCTTCCCATCCTCCATGGTAAATTACTTCCAATCGGGGGACAATGACCTTTTTTGCTAGATTTTAGCTGTACAGAAGTGCTTCTACAACTGCTCAAATACATTTAGAACTGCACATTTTGTGTACAACTGCACGTTAAAAAAAGCCCTGAGTAGAGGGACACGAGTTCGTTATCAGTTGGCCCCTCTTAAGATCCACTCAGTTTTTAATTCATTACAGACAACTGCAAAATTAACAGTTGGACAGATGGTCGCCTTGCAGGCTGCCATTTAGTTAGATTCGACTCCCATTAAACTTGCTGTCATCGGTCACCATTACATCATCATGTCATCTTACTGCTAAGGCCTGCCTGTCAGCTTGAAATAATAAACGAAAAAATTAGAATAAATATTGAGTTAATAGACATTAAAAGAAGATAGCCAAACCAGCTTGAAATAATAAACGAAAAAATTAGAATAAATTTTGAGTTAATAGACATTAAAAGAAGATAGCCAAACCTGACGCAAGGTTGAGTTTATGGCTATAGACTCTATTTGTAAAGGACTGCAAAACACCATATACTTGAATATTATATAATATAATATAAGTACATGTATATAACACTATAGATTCATTCGGCCATTTAACTCAGCGTGTCATATCGCATCTTCAATTTTATATATATTGCGCAAACAAACGCTAAACAGACTCAAGCTGCATGCAAATGACTTTCCTGAACAGTGACATACGCGAACAAAAAGACGGCTGTGCCATTCAGATTTTTATTGCTATTTATTGGTAGCATGAGTACCGGTAAAAATTCACGGGTTTGCGCTTAAACTTGAGGTTTCATGAATGTTAGATGGTCGTGTGTCAGTTTTGATGATGTAGGCCTATCGCTTTGCGAAAAGTTTGCACAACTGCATTCCTCACTTGCATGGACTAGTGTCACTAGTCTATAGTTTCGTTTCCGTTCTTTCAGGTGTACTTCTACGGGTGTGTAGGCTAACCAGTGGGTATTAGGCTATCTCTATATTTTGATTTTACTTTATTTGTACACTCATTTCCAGCTTTCTAGTACTATGCTATCAAGTGAATTAAGAGAGCAAGTTTCAGCAGAAAAGAAAGCCTTCATATATTACCCCTATTAATTATTTGGGACAACAATAAGCAATTATTGTTAGCAAGTTGTCATAATTTAATAATGAGCTAATAAACTACAAAGCACTTAGGACAAACTCAAGTCCTTACAACTTTTATATATCCCTCCGTTGTTTACAGTCCAACCACCTTGCTCAACATGCTCCATTCACTTTTCTCAACCTGCTCCATTCACTTTGCTCAACATGCTCCATTCACTTTGCTCAACATGCTTCATTCACTTTGCTCAACCTGCTCCATTCACTTTGCTCAACATGCTTCATTCACTTTGCTCAACATGCTCCATTCACTTTGCTCAACCTGCTCCATTCACTTTGCTCAACCTGCTCCATTCACTTTGCTCAACATGCTTCATTCACTTTGCTCAACCTGCTCCATTCACTTTGCTCAACATGCTCCATTCACTTTGCTCAACATGCTTCAATCACTTTGCTCAACATGCTCCAATCACTTTGCTCAACCTGCTCCAATCACTTTGCACTCAACATGCTCCATTCACTTTGCTCAACCTGCTCCATTCGCTCTGACTGCCTTCCTTTTGGGTCTTGCCATAGAATCGACTTTGACCTATACCTTCGGTCTTTCGATTTTTTCTTTACCCATTACTAGCGCAATAATCTGCTTCTCGGTATACCCTGCCATTTTATTTCTCCGCATTGGGGTCACTTATCATTGTAAGGCAACATTATATGTTTAACTGTACAATAATAAATCATTCCCTATAATAGGCCCTACACTTCATCGGTTTTTGTTTTGTTCACCGAACAATGCGCTATTGTCCTACTTTTGTAACTGTATGAATTGTCGTTGCAAGGTATGACCGTTTATCTCGCGTAACTTAATCGCTTACACATGGCAATAATATTATTATAAGACTTGGGCAATTATTAGCAATACAATCAGAAGCAATGGACAATAAATAATCGATTACCTGCCAGATTCCTCCGTAGTAACTTGGTCGAAAGGTATCCGACTCTTGGCCATCGGTGGACTCAACGTACGAAAGACGTCTCATGAAAAGCTTGTCCTCCGGAAAGATGCATGCCGCGTCGACCTTGTTGCACACGGCCTCCACAACGCTGGCCCCACTGGCTCCCGGTTGGACCGTCTGATCGACCTGGGCTTTGGCGACGGCAAGCAGGGCCAGTAACGGCAGCACGAGCAGGCCCTTCATCCTGCGGTGTATGTCTAGCGAGGGACTGACGAACCGATGACAACGTTTGGAAGATCTTATTATTATATTGCGGCGAAACAGTGGTCCAGTTGAGTCGCGCTATCAATGATCGAACCGGCGTCCTGGCGGCTTTTATTCGATGTCTTGCGTGACGGTAAAGGCCTACTTAGCGATCGAGGGTCACTTCAGATCGTAGCTGTTGGTCAGATAGTCGGGGGATGGGAGGATGTGGGTGGGAGGGTGGATGGATGGGTGAAGGAGGGGGCCAGCGAAGTTTTTAGAATCTCTTAAAGTCTCAAAGTCAAACTGAATACTAATTGAATTATCGAATCATCGAATCGTTGTGCGAACCTTTACCGCAGCCTTGTTCCTATCGGTCATTGTCTGTCTGTCTCATCCTGTGTCTCTGTAGCCTTCTCAGTGTCTGTCTCTATCTAATTCTCTTCCTCTCTTGCAATGCCTGTCTCTCGGTCCCGGTCTCGGTCTCTCTCGGCCTCTGTATCTCTCTGATTCTCTGTCTCTGTCTGTCTGTCTTTCTCTCCCTCCCTCTCAGCCACAGTGTCAGTCTCGATCTGTCTCTATCTAAGTCTCTCTTTCTCTCTCATTATCTCTCTCTCTCTCTCTCTCTCTCTCTCTCTCTCTCTCTCTCTCTCTCTAACTCTCTATCTCTGTCTCTTTCTCTCTCTCTCTCTCTCTCTTCTCTCTCTCTCTCTCTCTCTCTCTCTCTCTCTCTCTCTCTCTCTCTCTCTCTCTTTCTCTCTCCCCCCATGGGTCTCTGTCTCCGTGTCTATCTGGCAATCTCAAGTCGATCTCCTTCTTCACTTTCGCCCACTGGATAAACAAGTCTTACAGAGAACTGTTGTTGACTGTATATATTCGAGAGGTTCCACAACAGGTAATGTAAGGTAATTAGTCATTTATGACACGTCACTCCAAACAAACCTTCTCAAAAGGTTAACCAAAGACTTCAATGATACTCGCGGTTGAATTGTAAACACACCTAAACAAACCCAAACGCTTGGGTAAACTGTATATCAAGTTTTATTATCTTATTTATTTATTTATTATCGATATACATTATACACAATGTCTTGTTATATTCATCTAATATTTATGTAAATAGTGATTCGAGTCAACCCAAATAGCATAAAAATCGGGAAGTTCAGTCAATAGAGAAAGAAGGATGCAGTGGGAGTAAACCCAACTGGGCAGTGGACAAAGATATCAGATATCAGTCTCTGTCTCTGCCAACAGATATCGTACTCTGGCATTGCCAGTCCCAAGACTGGAAAAAGGAGGAGGGCGACACGAATCATCCTTGATATGACACGGTGCCGTTAAATACCAACAATCAGTTAGACTCGACTGTTGAGCGCAATATGTATATGCTTTATGATTTAGCTACAACTTATAGATAATAAATAAAGCGTGATGACATGCTGCTTTAGCAAGCAAGTTTAATCAAAAACGAATAAGTTAAATTTGACAACGCAGACAAAGCTGCCACTTCTGAATATTATATGCTGCAGGATCTAGCTATAGTAGGCAAGCTACATGCACTATGAATGAGTTTGGCTTGAGTTAGATGAGCATAACCGAATTAATTCAATGCCAAAGTACGAGCAGTGAGGAGCATAACTAGGGGCGCTTTGATAAGCGCTATCTGTGAGTGCCACTTTGGTCTATGCCATGAAATTTAGACAGTAGGCCTCAGTGGCGTAGCTACCATGACATTGTGTGCAATGTGTGCAAATCACACGGGTCCACGACCTCCAGGGGCCCACAGAGATTATTGAATTATTAATCTAACATATTTAGTAATTCACATTATTTTTGCGACATATGTAATTTTTGTGAAAATACTGGCTTTAGGCTACATCGTTACTTTTCTTCAGCCGTGCTGTTGGCAGGCAAACTATAAGCTTACCGTAGGCCTACTTAACTCTTATATTTACCGTACTTAGCTCGTTTTGACTTGTGTTTTCGTCTCGAGTCATGATGGTCAAAATGCAAGACGACGTTAGTGTGTGTGAATGATAATAAAGAATAGAATCTAATACAGTTTTAAGTGGAGAACATGAAACGAATCATATCGACATAAGATTTTCCATTTCGCTGATTCGCTTCCCTATGTAAAGGATAAGGGCATGCCTGTGCTATCTATGATAGGTGTGATAATTATATGCCCGTCTATCTGTCACGAGTATACCAATAGTATTATTAAATGGTGTACTGCAGGAACCTCAAACTTGTGACAGGCATGCTCGTGTATTCCGGTCAATTGCTGGACATGGTAACGGTAGACCTAGTGACCTCACATCTGCCTCAACCAAGGCGAGAATTGCCGGGGTTTGAGGAGGTTCAACCCTCGCTAGTCTTTCTTAGGGTCACATAGTTAAGTCTTCTTTTCACCTCTTCACAACACAACTCCACTTGAATCATTGTCTGATCCAAGTTATTTTTGTTGTAATTCGCATTCTGCTCTCAATTCCTCCCAGTTCTCATCCCGAAAATCAGGGAGACACCAAATTGAGCACGTGTGGGTCAGAGCCCTAGGGAATCACGGAGGCCCTGTTTGCCCCATTTTTGCACTTGCAGGAAATATTTCTAAGCGTTTTTTCGGTAGGCCTGTTATGACAAATAAATGATTGTGTTGTTTTTGGTATGCAAACTGTAAATCATGGACCAGAATTGATAAATGAATGACTTTTTGCTGAACAGCATGCCATAAATAAAACTCTTGGATGCCATGACATTGTGTTAAGTGGGCCTACTAGTCAATAACATGTGGACAAGTCTGCAAAGTGATAGATTTCAAATTCGACTGAGAAATCACTTCAGCTATAGAAATTTAATTCATCATTCTGTGTCATTCGTGCAACATTCGGGTTTATTCTGTGAGTTGTTTTGCATATGTTACTGTTAGGCCTAATAGAAAATACCATTGATTAGTTAGGGTGATATTGATTGCAAGAACGCAAAGATACCCTGCCATACAAGGCCAAACAGGGGCTCATACGGGACCTCTGCCCACATGCCCATGAAAAGCTGGCTACGCCGCTGGTTAGGCCTATAAGACAAGACGCAAGTTCACGTATCCAATAATGTAGAGTAAATTAGCTAGATTGGTGTCGCATGTGCAGACACTAAGCCAACTGGCCACTCGCCACTGAATAATTTCTGCAGAAAAAATACGGTGGGGGCGCGGTGGTGTAGAAGGTATGTTTGTTGTCTTGCAGCCGGAAGGTTGCAGGTTCGAATCCAACTCAAGTCGCCGCGTATGGACCTTGGACAAGTCCTTCACTACTCAATTGCTCAACGCTTCGGCGTGAAACTCCGATGCAGTGTCCGCGCTGTAGTCGGGAGCGCCTCTGAGTAGAGCGAGCTTGAAGGGGCGCTATGACAAATAACAAATAACAAATGCAAAATAACAAACGCTATAACAAATGCACATGCAAACAAAACAAGCAAACATAGCCAATTCCGAGCGTTTCAGACCATGTGTCTTGGCCTTGCACCTTTATATTTTTCAATTATCTGCTTCAGACTATCGAAGGGGATGGTTCACCACAACTGCTAGACATCTCAGATTCAAGAAGAGAACGATGAGAAGAATGATGATTGTGCTGATGAATGCATCCCAAAAAACTCACGCTGTGAATACATAGGCTAAATTTAAGTAACACAGTGGAGCAAAACCCGTTACGTGTCAGTTTCTGACCCTTTTATTCTGTCATATGTTATAATGGCTCTGCTTTAAAATACATTTTACAGAATTAAGATACATTTTTCTAACTCAAGTTATGCTCGTTTGATTCTTTCATTAGTTTAGAGTGAGAAGATCTAATGAAAAGTTTCAGAATATTCGTGTCATCAAAGCCCTCAGAAGCCCATGATGGGTTATTCCGAAAACATTTTTGGCACGAAAGGAATCTATTCTTAATCAAATAACGCAAACGACATCAAAATCGGTTTACTACTTTGCAAATTATGGCGAATACATTGTCATATGCTGAATTGAAGAATAGTCTACATTCTTGACCACTCTCGCCTATTTTCAACTTTCATTGCAATATCTAGGAAGCGACAAGCGACGAGTTTCTAGCCCCGGCGTCACAGCATAGTCTATAGATCCACGCGTCCATGCATAAGACAGTTGCTAGACATTGAGACATGAGACAATCTTTCACTCTCCGATCAATGGCACCGTTCTTTTCGTTCTAATACATATACAACGCTATCAGATAGTAGGCCTACAGTGGTTCTTTTCTCACGAATTATTTTATTTTGACGTCTATGAATAACATCAAACATTCCGTTTGATGAAATTATAACAATTTTATATGCTTTTAGTTGATTAAGTTTCAGCCTTGTGGCCCCTAATATCCTAAAACGTAGAAAAAGTGGCCCTCGTGTCCTCAAACTTAGAAAAAGTGTCCCTACAGTCAACAAAGGTTGGGCGACAATAAAAATCTAATAAATAAAAATGAAACATTCCAAGGCCCTGACTCATTTACTATAGATGGTCTTGAGATTAAGGACAAAAAATTAATTGCAGCAAGCTTTAATGAATATTTCACAGAAATTGGTCCTAAATTAGACACAGAAATTGGGAACAGTAAGTGTAATTATAAGGACTTTCTCACGGAATCTTCTCATAACTCAATGGGCATACAATTAACCACACCAACGGAGGTGATATCGCTTGCCAGTGCAATTAGAGACACTCACTCTTGCGGTGAGGATGGAATTGATCCACATGTAGCCAAGTTTACTATTGATGAAATCTCAATTCCACTTGCACGTATTATTAATTGCTCCATTTTAACAGGTAGTGTTCCAAATAAACTAAAAATTGCAAAGGTGATACCCATTTTTAAGACAGGAGAGTCCAATAAACTTAGTAATTATAGGCCTATATCAGTATTACCCTATTTTTCCAAATATTTTGAAAAAATAATGCATCTGAGACTAACAAATTACCTGGAAGCAAAAAGGACGATAACTAACAGCCAATATGGTTTCAGAACAGGTCACTCCACATTCATGGCGCTATTAGAAATGCATACAAAAATTACAGAGGCTATTGATAATAAGCTATTCTCGATCGGGATATTTTTTGACTTATCCAAAGCCTTCGACACTGTCGATCATAAGATTCTTATTGGTAAACTTGAGCACTATGGTGTCAGAGGGATTGCACTTGCATGGTTATGTGACTATCTTCATAACAGAAAACAATATGTCTCATATGATAATCATCTCTCGGAGCAATTGAGTATCAGATGTGGAGTGCCACAAGGGTCGATATTGGGTCCACTGCTATTTCTGATATACATAAATGACATTACAAATTCTTCATCAAACTTTGGTTTAATAATTTTTGCAGATGATACCAATGCATTTCTATCTGATAAATCTCTTGAATCGTTGTATGCCAGAGCGGGCAAGGAATTAGATTGTCTTTCTGAATGGTTTAAGGCCAATAAATTATCCTTAAAGTTATCTAAAACTAATTACATTATATTTCGTTCCAAAAATAAAATCCTCCCGATCCTTAATAGCCTACTGGAATCAAAATTGATAGCAAAGAAATTACCCAAGTCGCTACTACAAAATTTCTAGGTGTCTATGTTGATGAACACTTGACTTTCAATGACCATGTTTCAATAATAGCCAAGTTGCTAAAAACGTTGGGATCATCTACCGGATTCGACATGTGCTACAGAGACCTATCCTGATCAACCTGTATAACACTCTCATTCTTCCTTACTTCTCCTATTGCAATATTATCTGGGCCTCAAACTATCACTCTCACTTGACCAGACTAATTCTACTTCAGAAGTGTATTGTTCGGATTATTTGTGGTCTTAAATATAATGAAAGTACCTCTACATACTTTAGAAAACTTAGAATATTGTCATTGTCAAATATAAATGAGTTGCAGATTGGGACATTTATGTATAGATTTAAGCATAAGCTATTCCCAGAATCGTTTACTAAATACTTCCACTGTAATATGGATGTTCACAGTCACTACACCAGATCCTGTAATAAATACCATAAAGATTTTGCACGTAGGCCTACTAAAACTAGGCAGTTTTGTATCTCATATCGTGGACCCTGTGTGTGGAACTCTTTACCTGTTTCTTTGACTAATGTGCCTACTGTAGGAATATTTTAAAAAGAATTTAAACAGCATCTAATTGTGTTGGAATGAAGACATTTTGACAGACATTGATATAACTTTGAAGATATTTTGGTCGCTGCTTGTTCGTCGTTGCTACCTACTTAAATTTAGTGAAATTTCAAATTGGGTTCCCTGGCAGCGGAGCATTGTTGCTCCTTTAGGGATGACCCTTTGACACCGAGAAGAAAGCTTGCGGGTAGACACTGTGTTTGTTTGTTTGTTTTTTAATTTTTTCTCTATAAAACTGCTTTAATCTATTGATGCTGTGATGCTGTGTTGATATTGGTTTCAATAAAAAGTCTTGAGTTGAGTTGAACCACTGAGATAGTAGAACAGTGACTGCTTTTTAAACCGGTAATTCAACGGAAACAACATTGATAGACCGCGACTTAAAAAAATGAAGCAAATGTCACTCTATCTGTTTGTCTCTCTCTGTGTCTCTGTGTGTCTGTCTGTATGTCTGCCTGTGTGTTTCTATCTCTAGGTCTGCTTGTATATAACTACATATGTCTGTGTCTGTCTTCTGTTTGTCTGTCTGTCTGTCTCTCTGTCTGTCTCTTGTCTTGAATCACGATCACTAGCGCCATTCATCTCGCAGCACAATCGATTGAATCGATAACAAATCAATGGCTGCATTGAACACGTATGCCACCTGGCGGTGAGTGAGCAGCATCGACCCTCGTACAATCTCTGCTTGTTGCGAATTCGTTGCACTTGGCGGCGTCGTCATAGCAAGATAGAGGCGCCTAGAAAAGACGGCGATAAGTAGGTGCGGCGGTGTCTTGCTGGGTGGGTGCGGGGCAGGCCATGGGGCAAGGTCGGTGTTGGCTCTACTTTTCGGAGAGTCAACAGAATCTGATGTTCTTCTCTCGTTGTTGAACTCTGGGTCGTCAACTCTTTCGAAGAAGCATTCCAGACGAGAAGAGGAATACCACCTAGAAGCGAAAGATTCGATATGGAACTTCAGATAATAACTATTGCTCGGACACGATATCTAGATGAATTAAAAATTTAACGTAGGTCATGCTTTCCGCATAATACATGTAATTTTATGTGTTCAACAATCTGCTTGACAGACCGCAAGCGGTTACAGCATAGGCCTATAGCAGCTATGCACTACGAACAAATCATGCGATTGAAACCATTCATAATAAGACGAATCATAGATAGAAGAATAGGAAGACATAAACCACAACGTGGCAACCATGCAATGTTCTATGTACTTCAGCTGCCACCTAGGAAATGAAGGAAGAACTAAACCCTGGGCCCTGCGGAATTCAAACCGCGTACCCTTCAAGATAGAGTGTTATCCGATAATATAGCCTACTAATCCTCCCTCCCCAATGTCAAAATGATTCTCGACACAGACCTCGCGAATAAGCTGGTACCCTTTGTCCAGCACCATTGTGGCACTTTAGAATATTGGGTTCGACCATTTCGACTACAAATTATTTGGGTTTTCAACATCCTAATTTTACCTCAATCTTAGTATTTCATTTTCCGATTTTCAAAGGTTTGGTTTTTACGTTTCGAACTTGAACGAAATGCTTCACAGCCTATGCTACTTTCCCCCGTCTAATATCGTTTTGACAATATTGTATGGCCATGGGGCAAGGTTGGTGTGAACATACATTATGGCTTCAAATTAATTTAACGCTGATTTGATTAACCTGCAGCCAAATGCAGTTCTTGCACTGACCTATAATAATTATACAATGTTGATGGGACGATAAGGCGGTGAGGGTGAGGACTGGTCGCCCACGCTCCTCATATGCCGAGGCCAAGAAATACGAGGTCGCTATAACACTTCATACCATGGTTACCTAAGGGCTTGGCTCAAGGGTATATACTCTTCTTCAGGTGCAATTCCTTTGTAAGATCTGCTATTGTTGTTTGTTAAACTAAGTATTTGGATAAAAGATACCACGATGATCAGCGCTTGAAAACTCAGCAAGCATGCAGCATTTGACGTCTTTGATGTCAAACCTGCTGAAACTGATTAGCAACGAATTGTAACATGTCTGCAGCTCTGTTTTCCTATTGTCCTATTGTTGTTGGTTGACAGAGCACAGAGACAACACAGCCAACGATGGACACCAGCCATGGTCTGCAGGACAACGACAGGCAACAATGGACAACAACAACAACAACAACAACAACAATAAAACGACAACAAGATAAAAATGGCGCTGAGAAAAGCCAAGACAACGTACAACGACAAACATCGAGACAGAGAGAGAGACACCGGAGCAGGATGAAGACGAAGACAGCGACAAGCAACAGCAGTTGTAGCTTTTTTAATAATTTACGACCGGATTGACGTCACACGATCCAAATGACGACCTTCCGAACATGAGATCTTTATTAAACTCCACTGTCGATCAGCATTGTCGTATATAGCGAGAAATAGACAGATTATCAAACATAGTATTACTCAACGTAGACATATTGGTGGAAGGCCTATATGCAGACAGACAGACAGACAGACAGGCAGGCAGGCAGGCAGACAGCTACACAGTGCATGCGCAGACAGACAGGCAGACAGACAGAGAGGCTATACTTGTGGGTATAACGACGATGCATGGTATAGCTAGGTTTCTTGGACGTGCCGAAGGCGTTTGATAGAGTTCACAAGTAGTTTTGTTGAAGGACCACTCCGCTTACTTGAGAATGCTCTGTTATCTGTGGAGAGCTTTCTAAGGTTTGCCTCTAAGCGAACAACTCGACGACAAGAGAGAGAGACAAAACAAAGTGAGAAATGAAGAGATCGTGTGCGATCATCGGTTGAAAATAATGCTGAAAATATAGACAATGAAGAAAGAAACGGCAAAGGAGAGAAAAGAAGAACCAAGGAAGGGGAAGAGAGAGAGAGTGAGTGAGAAAGAGACAGAGAGAGAGACAGAGAGACAGAGAGACAGACAGAGAGAAAGACAGAGAGACAGAGAGACAGAGAAAGAGAGAATGCGAAAAAGAAATTAGTTAATTTGTTAGCCTAATAAATGATTTAAGAAAGTTCTTGCTGGTATTTGCATAGGCCTACATGTCATTATAAGATAAATTTAGAATATTACTAATAAATTAATCGATGATTTTTCATTCACAGATGGTTCGATCAGGTTATATTAGACTAACTGTGAACATTGTTACAACTTACAATCAATTAAGGAATCTTTCAATTGAAAACCTTCGAAGCCTGAGTTGGAACCACTGCTATTGTGGACTGTGTAGTATTCAAGCGTCACGAGACGCAGCAGTTTCAATTACACTGCACAACAGTGATTTGGTTTCCTGAACACTTTCAGGTGTTTCTTATGCAGTTTTTGCTGCTGATCACGAAAATCACCTTGAAATTGTCCCATCACGTCACGTTTTTGAGAAATCTTCAAATTTTATATTTATTTTCATGTTTTTAAGATATAACGTTTTAAATAAGCTTCGTGTAACTGAGGTATGTCCAGGTATGCACTTGGGATAGTTTACATAATGTTTGTCGTGTATAATAAATAAACTTGAACCTGCATATTCATTAATGCTGGTTGGAATCTGCCTGCAAAAGTTCTAAACCCTATTAAAGTCGCTTCCCAGCATATATGTATAGTTGTATATCCCTCTGAGGAAGTTGACATCAGTTTGTTTGCATTTTGATGTATATTTCCAAAGTTTAGTTTTGTCTTCATGTATGTAAGATGCATAACAAGTTAGCCAGCTTATTTTTTTAGACAAGCTTTAAACTATAATATATTTTAAAATGGTTGTTGGCATCAGAAATATCTCGCCATTGTTGCAACAAGCGTGATACATGTAGGCTACGTTGTTTGCCGCATTTGTGGAGTATGGGCTATGCTATGAGTCAGGCTCAGAGACACACACCATGACTGTACTTGTCAATAGAGCATATGAGATGTACACTTTGGTTGCAAGGCTGGAGAGAAAGCCAAAGAATGGAATTTGATGTGGAAGATGTGGTGTAGATCTTAGAGTTTGGCTCCAGGGTCCTGCGAAAGCAATGCTGTTTGCCATCCCGATGGTCTTGCGAGAACAGAAAGATCATGCGACGGACTGCTAATTTTGTCTCACTAATGTTTCTGGTTTCTTGGGCAAGAATAAGAAAGGAACTGAATACCCAGACCGTCATTCGACAATGATACCAGCGCCACACAGTGAAAGTCTTCATACACCGAAGCCACCAGAGAAATGGAGTTTAGACGAAGGAGATGAAGATGCTGCATTGATCCAGCTAGGAACGAATATGCAGCTGCTGACGGTGATACGGATTTTCAGGTAGGTAGGTCCATGTCTGGTGAGCCTCATCTCATCACACAGTTAGACTTAGGTTTGTCGAAAGCAAAAGCTGAACATCTGGATTCAAGACTCTAGTTTGCTGTCACAAAGTACTGGACAGAAATCGATCCGACAAGGATATATCTGCCTTCTCTTCACTTAAAGCTGGAACTGATGAAAAGTTTTGATAAAGCCATGCACAAGGATGGTGAAGGTTTTCTTTATCTGCAGCAGAAGTTCCCAAGAATAAGTGATGCCAAGATCAAGGAAGGCATTTTTGTGCACGGATCTACAGATCAGACACATCACCAATGATAAGCAGTTTGAACATCTGTTGGAGAGACCAGAGGCAATCGCCTGGAAACTATTCAAGGATGTTGTGGAGAATGTTCTTGGTAATTGCAGAGCACCAAATTACAATCAACTGGTTAACAGACTTTTGCAGCATGCAAAGACATGAAACGCAACATGTCACCTAAGATTCACTTCCTGCATTCTCACTTGGACTTCTTCCCTGCAAATCTAGGTGCAGTCAGTGATGAACATGGAGAAAGGTTTCACCAGGACATTGCGACAATGGAAAAACGTTACCAGGGCAACTGGAATCCGTCAACGTTGGCTGACTATAACTACATGTATTGCTGGACACTCAAACGAGATGCACCAGGCACTGAATACAAACGAAAATCAACATTAAAACATTTTAGGCCCATTTCAAAACTTTAACTGAATCTCAGATACAGTGTAAGCTTACACATGCAACCGAGCGTTCGGGGTATAATTATGATAATACTTTAATTTTGCTATTTTATAAAAAATTTGTGATACAATCATTCTGAAATGACATTTTCCTTGGATTGGAATTGCTCTGTCATCAGCACCCCCAAGTTTGGGACGATTTTTTTTACATTTGCTGTCGAGTGACAATTATATTACATGTATAGGCCTGTTGCAAATGTATGCAACTATGGGCATTTCTGTGGACAACTTGCATATCATTTTTCTCAAAAACCTTACGTGATAGAAAAATTCTGAGAACACCATTGTTTTCAGCATGCCAAATTCTATATAAAACAGTTGAAGTTTTTTAGGAAATCAAAAAAAAGTTAAAATTTGTTGTGCAGTGTTATAGGTCATCGGCAAAGCAAAGGCTATAATACTTCAACGCTACACTGCCTAGAAATCGAACATCGTAGAGTTGTCAGATTAAACATTTTATAGCGCATCGTAAAATTCAGACCTACGCCAAAGGACATAAAGCTGTTGACCCAAAAATGTCTAAAGTAGGACCATACCATACATGTAAAAGCTGTAGGCGTGTCACAACACCTTGTTTATGAGCGCTACTTCGAGTTCTTCAGTGAGAGGCCCCTAGCGTGCGTGAATCAGAGCATGTAGGCTAATCTAAACTGTTACAACAATTCTATGGCACCGTTGAAAATGCCAATGACATCAGTTCACGGTCATTTGCTTCCTTTGAATCGCGATTAACTATCCTGATTTTTTAAAAGAGTATTGACTAAAATCTCTGTTTTTCCTCTGCCAGCCAGTTCGCTGCCTCCTCTTATATATATTCTCTGGTTCAATCCAGCTACATTACCTGCATATAGATCCACCCCTTTCTACGGAATGGACTTCCACCATCATCATTTGTATCTATTGTCATTATCTTGTCCAAACTTGCGATCAACCGTTCATAATATCAGTGCTTTAATTACCATGTTGCGAAACCTTGCGCTATAAGATCGCCCCCTACAGCCAAACCCGACACGCCCCTACGTGTCGCGGTCTGTGTGCTGACTGTGGGCGTGATGGCCCTGGTCGCACTCTATCTCTATAGCTGCAAGGTTGAGGTGTAAAGCTCCGAAACTGCGCGAATGTCTGAAAATAGCGAAATTTCGGCTTTTCACCCGAACGCAGGCCCCCGCGGTAATGAGAATTCATCAACCCATCCGCTGGGTGCACGGGTCTAGTCAATAATTGCGAAGCTGTGGATGTATGAACATACATAGGCTACACATTCACAACTGCATTCTCCTTCTCTGTGGTTTCTGCACTAAGGCTAGGCAGGGATGCCACTCTGGATTTTCAAAAAAGGTCAGATCTGGTCGAAAAAAAGGCTAGAAAAGGCTAGATTGACGATTTCCCTGTAAAATACATAGATTTGTCCAATTTTCCGGCTTGAAATTTCTGACGACCTTTTTTAGTATCGTAAACTACGAAAAATTTGCTCTCTTTTCCTTCCCAAACATTTTTTTGATGACCTACTTTTTTAGTCTTTCGCTCCAAAATTTACAATTTTTGGTCCAAATATACAAAGTTTTCAATTTTTTTCTAGTCTTTTGTGCATTTTCAGTTTAAAAAAATAAATTTCTATGTAAAAAGTCGAAAAAACTGTCGTGAGAAAAAAAGGCTAGATCCTGACCAAAAAAACCTAGAAACCTAGACAAGACCGAAAATACCTAGATCTAGGTGGAAAAAGCTATGAGTGGCATCCCTGAGGCTAGGCGAGCCACTGAGTAACTTAGGTAATTCTTTTGAAAACGGCGAGAATGCCGTCAAGATATGACGTCAAGACTCTGCTAAGCAATGGATGCGTGATATTTATTTAACGTTGCAACGTGAATGGCTTTTCAATCTGTAGGCGCTTATCGCGTGAAATTTAAAATGTCCGTAACTCGGGATTTAAAGTGAATTGAGTGCAGAAAATAATCGCGTTGACCTACAAATTTGGGTAAGAGTGATTTAAAATATTTTTAAAGTGAAACTGAGCCGATTCAGAGCCTTTCAGGAACAGAATAGGCTACACACAAACAAAGGACCTTGCTTTATAATATTGTATTAGATTATAACACCTTTACTAGTGCTATTTATTAGACTCCAATCGTTCTAGCTTGTGTTTGATTATAGGCCTAATATCTCTTTGTCACTTATTATAATCTACTCGAAGACACATTATGTGTGATACATAATCATACTGCTTTTAAAATCGCTTTCATGCTATTTTCAAATTAGCAGCCTACACTTATGCTACCCTTAATTAAAAAATAGAAATTGCAGTTTCGCTCTTAAGTTGTTCCATTTCGAGAATACAGGCATTCCAATGACGCACTGGCGCTTATTTTTAAACGCCAGATTTGCATGGCAATCACAACTCAAGTTTTAAGTTGAGTATTAAATTTGAGTGGCCCAGCTGAACAGAAATGGTTGCGAGTCCTGGAAATGTTGTTGAGCCCAGCAATTGAAATCAGGACACTGCAGAGTTTTTCGTGTCAATTGTTTGCCAAGGCAAGTACTAAAATGGAACGCTAACTATTGAGCCGAGGATCAACTGAAGCGGGTCCTGGAAGTGACAGTGAAGTGCCATTGCATACGAAATTTTTATGCACAGAATAAAAAAGTTTTGGTAGAGTCACAAGAGCGCAACCCACGCAGACCTGGATTATATTAAGTAAATCGTCAATACCTACGTCATCAGGCACAGGGTGAGAATTGCCGGGGGGGTTGGGGAGTTTCGACCCCCCCCAGTCTTTCTTAGAGCCCCATGTTAAAGTATGTTTTTACACCCCAATTCCAAGTGGATAATGGTCCAACCCCCCCAGTTATTTTTCCACAATTCTCACACTGATCAGGCACATAAACGTTTAGAGACTAGAAGCGTCGCCATTGGAGGGATCAAGCACACTTGCGGAAATCAGTCCATTGGATTCAATCCAGTGCTGAAAGATAACTCCATGTTCAGTTTTACTATAAGAGGTCAGCATGACTTCATATCACGTACTCTTTATAAGCACCTCTGCTAATTTATCTGTCTGCAAAATGCCCTGGATGATAATTGGGACTATTTCTGTTTAAGTTAGTCTGTGTCAACTTAATAGTAGCAAATAAACGAATTGATTGATCGACTGACTGATTGATTGATTCGTCCATTCATTCATTCATTCATTCATTCTGCGCCCTTCGAGTAACAAGTTGATCACCCAGGTGGTTGCCTCAAGGAATGAGGAAGAGGGGCAATAAGATAGAGACGGACAGACATACAGACAGACAGACAAACAGGCAGGCAGGCAGGCAGGCAGGCAGGCAAACAGACAGACAGATAGACAGACAGACAGAAACACACTGGAAACAGATTCTAAAGTCAGAACACGTCGATAATCAAGTGCAATAAAGTAGCAGCCTACATAAGCTCTACTATCATCTTGAACGTTGTAGGTCTACAGCAAGTGTCGCACATAAACAAGTCAGCAGCGCTTGAACTGCAAGTGTGTGCGTGTTGTCCGTTCTGAATGTAGGCTGCATACGTGTTGGTTTTTACGGCTTTCATGCGTATGATGTCTAAGAACTATCCTGTAATTCGGAGAAAATTCTCAGTGATTTAAATAGATGACATTTTAAAAGCAAGCACACATGTGCTTAAAAGCAATTAAAGCTTGATTGCTTTGTTATTTGCAGCCATTTCTCATGGAGATGTCTTTACAATTTGTCCGGTTCGTTCGTGTATTTTAAGATTGAAAATTTATATTTTAACATAACCTGCATTGGCGTCCGAATCGCTTTTTAATATAGCATTATCCGTCGATAAAGTGTTAAGTACCGTTTACATGTGAATGCTTACTGGTAGCCTACTTTGCTAGAAGTTTCGGCGACAAAGCAGTTGAACGGCACGGATGTAGGCCTATAGGTCCCAAATTTCTGTCACCCTACCTCTGGTACCCACTCGTCTCTCTACCCCATTAAAGAAGTGAGTGTTGGTGAGTGGCAGTTTCCATATCCTCCAACTTTCCACTTCTCGACCTAAACGCCACCCACCTTAACAGATACTCTCCCCCCTCTGATTCTTTGGTATAACCGGATTACGTCCTCTCTTGGACTACTCTTTTGGACAACCCTTCTGACTTGACACAACGCTCGTGAATAAGCTGGTGCCCTGCGCTTGACTTTAGGGTGGCGCCCAAGAAATTCGGCGATTGCGATCACGATTTATCAATTCATTTTATAGTTCAATTTGATAATTGTTCCTTAATTATTAGCACCATCGGATCTAAGTTCAAGTTGCCGTGCTATACGTTCCTCTTTCGCCACACTTGCTGCCCAAAGCTGCTGAAACCCACTCAGTTGCCAATTTAAGCGGAAGCAAAAAAGATTTGGCAATAGTTCACGAAAATTTAAAAAAACGATGACCAAATGATCTGATGACTTTAACAGGGCTTTTTTAACGTGCAGTTGTACACTAAATGTGCAGTTCTAAACGGATTTGTGCAGTTGTAGAAGTACTTCTGTAGCCTACAGTTAAAACTAGCAAAAAAATGGTTATTGTCATCCAATTGGGAGTAGTTTACCATGGAGGATGGAAAAGAAAAGAAGGGGGTTATGCAGGTCTATAGAAATTCCTTAAAAACAGCCCTGGACTTTAAAAAAGCTAAATTAAAACTAAAAACATATTAGAAATAATAATTAAACTAAAATCGATCTGAAATGATTGTTAATAAATAAGATAAAAGTTGAAAAACCAGATGATTTTCCGAACTAAGATAGCAATGCTAACAACCGCATGCCCTATGTTCTATAATCTGGACTATGAGACCTGTGAAGAGCTCGCTACACATCTGACGTAACACCGTAAATTAATTAATAAATTAACACACCTGTGTCAAAGGTGTAGTCCCAGTTAAAAGACGAGTGTAGTATTGATCGCACACGTCTCCAACTGAAATCGATTAATAATAATTTTCGGATTTTTTCTTCAAATTTACACAACGCAGTGCGACTACAATGATCAGAAATGAACCGATGATCACAAGTGTGTGTGTGTGTGTGTGTGTGTGTGTGTGTATTTGCAGTTTAACGTCACTGTGTAGTAACAAAGACCATTAGCGACGCCCTCCTCCTTTATCCAGGCTTTGGACTGGCACTGACAGAGTGCAACCAGTGGCGGAGTTATGATCGCAAGTTATCACAGGAGTCTGATTTAACTGCCGCAGCAATGCAAGGTGTTCATCACGTCATACGCTGCTCAGTGTATTAGCGCTATAGCTTCCGAATGTACGGTTGAGTGAACCTTTTTGGGAGGGTAGCTGAAAGCGGTCCTGCATCCGTGCGCTCTATGTGTTTATCACTACCCTAACCCGCTTCGTGGCGTGGGCAGGAGACGTTATGGTTTGTTTTATCCCCCCATGAATTGAGACCAAACTCCGTACATGACTACACCTCTTCTTTAACCTACAGCCCTGCATCGCCGGATTAAGAAATGTGGGGGCCTGTTCGGGAAATCCCTTTGAAATTCTCGACCTAAACGCCACCAACCTTAGCAGCTAATATGCCACCTCTGATTCTTTGGTAACAGACCTATAACCGCCTTTGCACTCAGGGCTTAAAGTGTGCCTGGACGGTCATGGACGGCGTCCATGCACTTATTTTGAAATCTGACCGCCGTCCTGCCACTTATTGGCCAGCACAGCCTGGAAAGGTAAGGGGCGTCCATGCACTTCTTTTGGAAAAGTAAGGAGCGTCCAGGCACTTATTTTTCCACACTTTGAGCACTGTTTGCACTACTCTTTTTGACAACCCTTCTGGTTTGACACAGCGCTAATGAATAGGCTGGTGTCCTGCGCTTGGCTTTAATTTGAGATGACGATTACTGAAGAAATCTCCATTTTCGATGGATATAATGCTATACTGAGACAATCTGGCTGTGGGGCATCAAGATCAGGTCCTGTGTGTCACTGTGGGAAAGTCGAGCAAACCAGATATCAGCCATAAGTCAACTATGGTGCTGAAATGTGTAGGACGATATTTACGCAAATGCGTCTGCTTCTAGATTCGAGGCATGTGCGGATCTTCTCTAACCTGAAGTGTCGCTTTATAAATAAAAAAGTCCGATTGCAGTAATTCGCATTGGAGATGTGCTTGCAAACAATAACCCGAAGTTCAATCTTATCTCGTTCGTCCACTTAATATTCCAAGAACGCCTCCATATTGAACACTAGCCGTGCAGACCTTAAGCTTGTGGTACGTGGTACTCTGACAGGTTGACTGCCCCCGGCATATGTTGCAGTTCATAATGTCAATTGACGAGTGAATGGACTCATTGTTTGCATTGTGGCGTTTGTTCATTAATAATAACAATCTTATCTAGTAAGTCAACGCAGTTATCAAAGCGAGCGATTTGGAACATCGTTTGCATTATTGCCTGATATGGTCCTTGTTTCTGAGAAAGATGTGAAGAGGTATGATACAGAGGCGGAAAGGACAAACACGCAGAAGGATAGAGCAACAACTATTCTTGCACCTCCCCCAACTTGCCCCGGCTTACCCTATAAATTCGAAGAATTTTTGACTAATTGCTCGGGTTGCGACAATCACACTCAACAATCGCCAATCTCTTCCATGCTCTCTAAGACAACGTCACAAATGCGTTTTGTCTAAAGTAACAATGTAGCCTACTTGAAGGATCGTTGTTGTACAATCGATTTGCTTTTAATTTGTCCAATAGCCGATAGATAGACGACCCCAAAAATACATAATAGCCTTAATAGGCAATTGTATCTAGTTATGTAAGCTGCATAAGTGAATACATGCAGGCATGCAGGTAGACCCCTGCATGCCTATTATTTTGACACTGATAAAATGTATCCGAAAATCCTCCTCCGTGCGCGCTCGAGAATCAATAGAACTTTGCAGCTTTTACTGGACGTAAGATGGGACGTTTACTTTCAATAGACGATGGTCGCGGTGGTGTAGTGGGCGCCGTCACAAAACTGCGCAGACATGACGGCGCAGACATGACGGCGCAGACAGAACGGCGCAATTCAAAGTACCACGATAAAACGGTGCAGACAATACGGCGCAGTACACCTACACAGATTATGATATCCGTGATTGTTGGCTTATTCAAGAGCAAGCTCACTTCCAAGTTAAGACAATGAGATACCGTTCCGGATTTCGACAACGGAAATGACAATCAGATATCGTTCAGGATTCCGACAACAAGAACCATCGTTTGAATAGAAGTCGGATTGATACAAAATAATTTTTCCTTAATGGATGCTGAATTGATGACAAAAGTTTCGCTTGAATTGGAACTGGATTAATGAAAATGTTCTTGCTTAAATTGAAGCTGGATTAATGAAAATGTTCTTGCTTAAATTGAAGCTGGATTAATGAAAATGTTCTTGCTTAAATTGAAGCTGGATTGATGAAAATTGTCTTGCTTAAATGGAAGCTGGATTGATGAAAATTTTCTTGCTTGAATTGAACCTGGATTGATGAAAAATAATTGTTATTTAAATGGTAGTTTGATTGACAGGTCATATATATAGTATATTGTTCCTGTTTCTACTTTTAAACTACTAAAACCTATTGTTTATTAGTTCAGCTTTGCGCCGTTTTGTCTGCGCCGTTTTGTTGCCTCGCCGTTTTGTCTGCGCCGTTTTGTTGCCTCGCCGTTTTGTCTGCGCCGTTTTGTTGCCTCGCCGTTTTGTCTGCGCCGTTTTGTTGCCTCGCCGTTTTGTCTGCGCATCGGTGTAGTGGTTATGTTCGTCGCCTTGCAGCCGAAGGGTTGCAGGTTCGAATCCACCTCAAGTTGCCGCATATACGGATCTGGGGCAAGTCCTTCACTCGCAATTGCTCTGCAGGACCTTGCATATGCGGCATATAATAATAATAGACATGACCAACTATTGGGGGTAATTAATATGACCCGTTCTATTAGCATAAAACAAGCCGAGAGATGAATTTAATTTCAAGTTGACTATGACAATTTCTAGATCACAACATTAAAAGATCCATTGAATCGTTTTAAACAACCGAACGATACATACAACACAATGCAAAAAAGAAAATGCAACGAAAAAATATCAACTGCTCAATTTCAAGTCAAGCGCAGCCTACACTCGGAAAAGTCATTCGTGGTCCATTCTAGTAAGGTAACAATTCCAAAAAGCTAAATCCATTATATTGAGCTACAGCTTGACCCATTCCATTAACCCATCTCTGTTCCAATACTTTCGAATATGTGACTATTATAAGGAGCGTAACCCATGCCCTTTCAATAGAATTTAACTCAATTACTACAATTATAGTTTTAACCCATTTCGTTCAAACACAAACTAACTCTTTGTTTAGCTTCAGTATAACACAATGTCCTCAGTTACAGTTTAACCCATTTAACTCAAATGCATTTAACTCTCTTTTGACTGCAGTTAAACTCAATTTCTTCAATTATAGGCTAGGTCGACCCATCTCGTTCAAATACAATCTGACTCTTCGTTTAACATCAGTATGACCAAATTGCCTTCAATTACAGTTTAACAGTGTAACTCATGTCGCTCAAATGCATTTAACTCTAGGTCTAGGATGACTGCAGTTAAATTCAATTTCTTCAATTACAACTCAACCACTTTCGTTCAAATACAATTTAACTCGTTTGTTTAACATCAGTATGACCAAAATGCCTTCAATTACAGTTTTACCCATTTCGCTCAAATGCATATAACTCTAAGCTGACTGCAGCTAAATTCAACTTCTTCAATTATGACTTAATCACTTTCGTTCAAATACAATTTAACTCGTTTGGTTGAGCTACAAAAAACTCGATCTACTTCGCCACCGGAAAAAATCGCCTGCATTCTGGACAATTCAGTCGTTTCGTTGCCGTGCTGAAAGAAATCAAACCGTCATCACAATCATAGTTCTACCCTACGAACAGTATTGTTAAGATCGCAATTGAGGCTAGTTTGCTAACACATGAAATTTAAAAAATCTAACCCTAGGCTGAATTATAAAAATAATAAACATAAGACGACCTCCTGTTTTCTAGCAAGCGAATAATTCAGGCCTTGTAAATATATTGAGCAAACGATCTCTGTTTAGTTTATCGGACTAGTAAGAGTAAGCCGATCTGTGAGCAATTCGCTTTGTATAGTATATCAAGCAAGTATACTTCAGACCGGGTTTGAAGAAAAAATATGTCTTTCACAGTGGCGTTTCAGAAAGTGTTTCGGTAAGATTTAGACTCTACTTAAAGGTTTTACAGAATAGTTATTACCGAGGATGACAAGAGGATTTCATCACTTCGATGATAGACTATCTATGATTCAGAAAAATACCGGGTAGCCTACGTCTGGTTTTTTGCACATTTAACTGTCTTGAGCAATTAACATGTCTGCACACATTTTATAGGCGTATAGCAATTGGCCAAATAATTACAGAATATTGTTATTTTAGCTAGTCATTTCTTTCGGTAGACCCTAATAGTTAGGCTAGACCTACTTAGTAAACTCCGTGACCAGAAGCAAGTTGCATTTTAAAGTTTGACGCCGTACAATTTCTGATAGACGAGTTCAGATTTATGATTAGCACGCGAAAAATGACAGCAACGAAAGTAGTTACTTAAGAATAAAAACATTGTAGAATGTGCCAGCATAAAATGAGCCGTGAAACAAATGATTGTAGCATTTTGTGCAGAGTGTACGCAAGCGTCCATGCATGTATGTAGGTCTATGTACTTATGTGTGTATGTATATATGCATGTTAGTATGGTGTGCATGCATGCATTTATGCACGTATCTATGTGTAATTGTGTATGTATGTAAAAGTATAAGTATGTGAGTGTGTGCGCCAGTGGCGTAGCCAGGAATTTTTGATGGGGGGGTTTTATGGCCGAAAACCCTGTTTTTTGCTATTTTTTCTTACTTAAATGGAAAAATAACCTTTAAAAAACCTTTTTCCGGAGCCAATGGGGGGTTTTAACCCCCGAAACCCCCCTTGCCTACGCCACTGGTGTGCGCAACTATGCATGCATGTATTTATGCACGTATCTATAGGCCTATGTATGTATGCAGAAGCATAAGTATTTGAGTGTGTGCGCAAGTATGCATGCATTCACGCATGTGAAACTTTATGCAGTTCCTTTGGTTTAGTATCAATGCTAGAGTAGTAGTCGTAACTATGAACAACGGACACACGAAATTGAAAGATACACCATAACCACAGAGAAGAGAGAAAAGTGACGTCAGAATCGAAATGGCCGCCTGCTGCGCACACACACACACACGGCACCACAAACGACGTCATCACAACGCAGATTACACACTCACACACGCACGCACACGGAAACCGGCGAAACTGCGCAGGCGCAGCGCATGCGCAGTCCTCGCCTCCTGCGCTTGAGCATGACCGCGAGGTCGCGTGAAGGTCGTGCGCATGCGCTGTGCGTGTGTAGTCGTCTGGAGACACGTGTGCTCTTGTTGTTTGGCGTGATGAAAATTGGGCGGGGGATGTACACGATGACGACGGCGACGACGACGGTGTTCAGTGGCGCCCCTAGCGGCCGCCGAACATGTTGGACCATAGCTGCATGAATTCGGTCTTGTCGAGGCTTCCGTCCTGGTTCTTATCGAACATCTGCATCAGTGACATGGCCATCTGCTCGTTGTAGCCCATCATCTCCCGAATGACGATGACGACCTCGTCTGGGCTGAGAACACCGTTCCCGTCCTTGTCCAGCTGAGCAAAACGGTTCGTCATCTCGTCGTTGCTGCCATTCCACAAGAACGACACAACAACATTTTTAATTCGAATTTAATTTTTATAATTTACACTGCTAACAATAGAAGTAGGCCTAATTATAAAAATGATAGCAATAAGTGTAGCCTATTAGTAATAATTGTAACTCCGCCACAGAACACCTCTTGGAGTGGCCTGTGCCTGTCCCAAGCCAGGATAAAGGAGGGTTCTGCGTAACCCACCCAGGTAAAACAACTTTAGGAACAGAAACAATGCAGAAAATTCATTCAACTCAACATGGAATGAGCAGAGATAAACAGAGTGGAGTCCACTGGAGCGGAGAAACTGCATTGCCCGAAGTGCAGATCTGCACGGGAAGGACTAAGGTCTAAGGTAAGGTGATAATTGTACCAAACGGCAGCCACCAGGAGGATCAATAATGAGCAAGAAATCCGTTCTACAGTCTATGGCTTTATGCCTACAATTTTATTCTAATGGCACTGGAGTCCCTTGGTCACATCAACGCCATGCAGGATATTGGAATTCTTGTCAGAACCTGGTCGGCGTAACAGCGTTTGACCATTGTTTCTGGGGAACCGCAGGAAAGAGCAAGCTTGTTTCAGCGTCTTTCAATTTGCACGCAGAGGTTTAATGCCGTTGCATTTCAAAGCATTACTGCGCAGTGTACCGGTGAGGATGACCGTTAACTCCAGAACGACAACGTAGGCTACTTTTAACTCCGCCACTGCATGGTTGCACTCTGCCAGTGCCAGTCCCAAGCATGGATAAAGGAGCAGGGCGTCGCTAATGATCTTTGTTATCACGCAGTGACGTTAAACTGAAAAACCACCACTTCGGATTGTTCTTAGAGTTTGGTGGGTCGCTTTTACCTCGAGTGATAACCCCAGTCAACAATATTTATGGATTAACCTTTAAGTCCGAGAGGATCAAATGCTGCCTACCTAGAGTCAATCAAAACTAACAATGTTGGCTATATTCAGCTTGGGGTATATAATATAGCACACCGATCTCCACATAGGAAACTCGAATGCATGTTTGCAGCGTACGTACGTTGCCTTCGCTTCAGCGTAGAAATCGGAGAATTCTTCGATGTCCAGTTTTCCGTTTCCATCCTTGTCGAACTTTTTGAGCAGAGTGATGACCTTTCCGGCCGGGAAGTCGAACGGGGGATTCTGCAGGATGTAGGACGCCTCCTCCAACGTTATGTAACCATTTCCATCCCGGTCGTATTCCTTGAATTTCGGAACGATTCTCACTTTCCTGTGGACAAACATCCAGTCCACCGGATTCGAAGAGTAAATTATGTACATGTAAGTCTAAGCATTGTCACAGGATGAACGACTGGATAGCGAGGCCAACGGATAATTATCATTTAAGTCTAAACATTGAGAGGGTGAATGACATATGAATGAACGACTGAACTGAATTGTTTTATTAAATAAATAATTCAATCATAATTAAGATTCAATCAAAACAGTGAGTCTGCAGGTCTACTTATCCAAGTCTTCTGCCTGTTCATCCATCCATTCATTTATCCATCTATACATCCATCTTTCCATCCATCCGTCCGTTTATTCATCCATCCGTCCATCCATCCATCCATCCATCCATCTACCCACCCATCCATCCATGCATCCGTCCATCCATCCATCCATCTACCCACCCATCCATCCACCCACCCGTCCATCCATCCATCCGTCCTTCCATGCATATGCAACCATCCATCCATCTGTCCATCTCTCTACCTATCTTCCCAATTCAATCCATTCAACCATCCACCAATCAAGCAGTCATCAATCACGAGAGAATATGGAATTGCGCATACAACGATTAATTTAATTATCTCATTCAGTCATTCGAAGTTTCAAACGTTTGCTTATCAAATCAAACTATCGGAATCGTGGCTGATGAATGATTCATTCATTCGGTCCCATGGCAAGTCAGTCATATCTAATTCAGCCAGCCTGTACTCTATAGACCACCATTTTTATTGAGCTTATGGCGTGGTGACTCATGGAAGCAATGCGAAATACCTCATAAGCCCCATAGGGACAGCACAGTTGAAGTCTCGTAATCAATAGTTGCGATATATAAAAAATGCAAGACGATGACTCATTCTACTCTAGTCTTTTCTACTCGACTCTAATCCATTCTATCATAGACTACTCTTGTCTATTCTATTCACCGACCCATTATCAATTTGTATTTGCTGCTTTATGCCTAAGAGTCATATTATCATATCGTTAAATATCATATTAAGCGCAACTGATATATTTTCATGTTATGTCGCATTATGTTACGTTACATTACGGAGTCGTGGCAATAGAACAGACAAGATCGAATATTATGATTAGATTAAATTGAAGATTGCAGTCAAGTTGATTCGTAAAGCTTGGATTTGGTCGGATTGGACTGGGATTAAAAGGGATTGGATTAGTTGAATCAGCAGAGATTTGGAATTAACGAATCAACCTGCAATTAGTTTGATTGATTTCGATTAGATTTTAATTAGATTGTAGTCAGTTGTGTTCTGCAGCAGCTTACGTTTCTTCTATCTTCGTCTTGAATTGACTGAATTCAGTTGCTGACAGTCGACCATCTTTGTTGTGGTCGAAGCGTTTGACAAAGTATAGCGCACGGTCCTCAGGATACTTGAGCTCCGTTCGAAGGATTGCCACCGCTTCCTCGAAACTTATGAACTCCTCGCCCCTTAACAGGAAAGCAAACAGACTCTCAGAACACTCATCAGTTTTAGGAATATCTTCAAATGACAGCTGCTATAATTATTATGTCTGCGTATTTGTTTGTCTGTCTATAGCACTCTAGCTGACTGCCTGTCTGTCTGACTGTATGTCTGCCACTCTGTCTGGAGCCGTGCACTCGTATGTCTGTGTGTTTTGCGTCTGTGTTCTCGTTTCCGTGTGTTTGACATGCTATTGTCGTTCGTTAGCAAAATGACGAAACTATTACTGGGCACAACATAGGACAAGTGTTGCCAATCCTATCCAGGGCTTAAAGTGTGCCTGGACGGTCATGGACGGCGTCCATGCACTTATTTTGAAAGCTGACCGCCGCCCTGCCACTTACTGGCCAGCACAGCCTGGAAAAGTAAGGAGCGTCCAGGCACTTATTTTGGAAAAGTAAGGAGCGTCCAGGCACTTATTTTTCCACACTTTGAGCACTGATCCTATCGGATTCGCCTGAAAATTCCCGTGACTGATCAGAAATTGTTCCGGAAATTAATGCAACTATCCACTTCATCAAATTACGTCCTTGTTTTCGCAAACCAAACCTGAACAACCGGCAGTAAATAGGTTTGAGATAGCGAACATGCATAGGTCTACACAAAATAAATAATAAAGTAGTTAGCTATGTAATCTATCATCTGTTTAATTAAAGGATCTTATTTTGAAATATATTAAAATTTTTGTGTAGGTTTGGGCGTTTAAGAGCAGGTACTTATTCAAATTCGCCTTTAATAAGTGATTTCCTAATTTGTAAAACAAATTAGTCTGTGTATCTTGCTACTATGTTCATTGAACCCCTCTAAATGGAAAAGCCACCTCCGTAATTTTTGGCTAACTCCCTGTGTATATTTATTATAATTTTATAGACCGCTTTTCTTTTGATGATATAAATGTAATTTCTTAGGTTGAAACAAAATTCATTACAGGCAGCGATGTGAACAAAGTAGCCTAAATTGGAAGTAGCATATTGAGTCACTATGCTGCATGGCGTCGCATAATATTGGCAAAAACAAAAGTTGGCAGCACTAAACGCAGCACTGATTAATTATTCTAGCATTGCATAGAGTCCCATAAGGCTTCGTGAATTAGTAAGCGTGTTATTAGGCACCAGTGTGCGTGACTAAATCTAATGAACATGGAACCAGATCAGAGAAGCATAGGCCAAATTGACTGTGTATTTCTAAATCATTATGTGTCATTTCAATTCTGCTAACTGACTTAAAAATATTGTCAGTTTATTCATGAGAATAGGCTCATCATTATGCTAGCATTAGTGCTTTGGTGTGAAAAACTCATTTAAAAACAAACGTGACGGTTAAAAATTGGTGTCGATATTATTTTCCAGAGGCAATTGACCCTATATATTTCCCTCTGCCCGGGCGCCCATGAGTTCAATTGTTCTAAATTATTTGTGTAATTTTAATTCTGTTAGTTAGCTTATTTTTTTAATTTACATTGATTTTAAACTGCGGAAAAATTATCAGATCTACATTGATATATGGTCTATTTATAATTATGCTACAATGCAGTGATGCCTTAGCACTGCACACTAAAAAGTCAAATATCTCTTATAAATCAATAGAAAGCCACTTACGAGATCTTCGCTTTCAGGTCTAGTGCTATCGTTTTGATTTTGTTGATAAACTCGAGGCCAGTGGACCGTATCTGGAGCGGAACCGAAGCCATAACGACGAACACAGGAACTCTGACGACAGCTCAACGCGATCTGATGACGTGGAATCTGTACACAGAAAGCTGTGACGTCATAGTCATACGCGTGAAGAAGGTAGAAAGGCAGAAATGCGGAAAGCAACAGAGACACAGATGGAAAGACATAGAGACAGACAGACATAGGGAAAGAGAGACAGAGAGAAGGACAGAGATATACAGTAGGAGAGCACAGGATGACAGCGGTGATACTGATGACGGCAAGTCATTCATTGACTGACTGACTGACTGACTGACTGACTTACTTGCTTTCTTACTTACTTACTGACTGGCTGACTGACTGACTTACTGACTGGCTGACTGACTGATTGACTGACCGACAGTATGTGTTTAATGATAACGGTATGATTGATTGATTGAACGAATGAATGTATAATTAACTGACTGATTGATTGACTGATTGACTGATTGACTGACTGACTGGTTGACTGATTGACTGATTGACTTCATATAGATGCGTGAATGAATTGCAGCTGACTGAATGAATGAATGAATTCTTACTCAACTGACTTATTACTGGCTGACGGTCTTAAGAAATGAGTGAATTATTGACAGACAGATTGTTTCATTCCGTGGTTTAATTATGTTTTAGCATTTCATAATTATAACGTTTATCATGGTTATAGCTATAGCCATGTTCTATTATATATTGTTAGCCAAGCTGTGTCATAATGTTAGACATGCTGTATCGTATTGCTGTATTGTATTGCACTATACTGTATTGTATGGTATTGTATTGTATGTGCTAATTTATACAGCGCCGCACACAGTGAGCTTCAAACGCGCCACTAGTAGCCACACTATGTCATATTATTATTTCCCATGCTATAGATCCCCCCTCCATTTCTTTAGCCATGCATGCCGCGCTGTACTTTTCGTCAAATTGGACTGGGTTTTTTTGCTTAATTAAATTATAAGGATGCACGACTGTGACAGGAATAAATTTTATTTCGATGTTACAGACATGCACTGCCTGCCTATAATATTATAGACACGCCGCTGCTGCCCAGCATCTCTGCAGGCGCGGCCTTCGGGCGTCGGTCGATAGAGGACCGTCTATGGCCGGCGGTGAGAGTCGGTCCTTCCGCGTCTAATGCCTTGCTTGCCCTGCGTTGCTCATTATTATCTGGAGCTATAAAAAGAAGAAGCTAATTACCTTCTCAGCGCGTGTCGTTAAGACGCATCACCTGTAGGTGTAGGCCTATTATACGCTAGTTTCTGTCTGTATCTGCATGTATTGTAATGTATTGTATTGTATTGCATTGTATTGCATTGTATTGCATTGTATTGTATGGTTTTTAGAAATTTATAAAGCGCCTCTCACAGTGCACACCCATCGGAAGTACTCCGAGTGCGAAAGAGAAAAGAGAGAGTAGTTTTGACGCAGCGACAAGAT
>OX457040.1:12271082-12418582 GCA_949752735.1 Lumbricus terrestris | reverse complement strand
TGCAGCAATTTACTACGCCGTATAGGCCTACTGGGTGGTGAGTGTTTGCTTAAATTAAATTGAACATTCATATAATGAGCAATGACGTGGTTAGCGTATTTTATTTATTGTTTACGTACCCTAAAATAGGGTACGTTAAAATACGTACGTACCTTTCAAAAAATAGAATACGTATGGTACGTACCCTCGAGCTTTGTATAGAACCCAGCCGGACGGACCACAAGTAGAGAGCGAAACCTAGCCGGGAGGTCGTTCCAGACAGTAGGTCCCGCGACCGAGAAAGCCCGGCGCTGCTTAATAGCCAAGCGAACCCGCGGGACCAGAAGCTCTCCCCTGCCCGAAAAAGCCAAATCAAAGTTGCCATCTGCATAAGAAATTCAATTTTATATAAAAGGTGTCATTTTCAGATAAAAGCCAACATCCCAGTCTTAATCTACCAATAAGCCGATTACCATCACTGGAATATATCTGGGTCTTAGATGATTCATGCAATGTGATATTATATATAGAACTGGCGAAGTCGATACCGAGTTGATTAATATTCAGAAGTCCTTGACTGTGGTCACGTGACAGACTTTCTGGGTCGGTCAACGGTCAGATCATGTCGAGAAGGTCATGTTTTGCGTCTGATTTTTGTCATGGACTCTGTATTATAGGACTGGATTCACTGGCGAAAATTTTGTGGCCGTCCATTTCACTCTCAACGATAGATGTCGCCCTACTTTAAAATTTCCGGAATCCCGATTATCGTCCCAAAAACGTGTAGGCCTACAATGACGCAAAAGAAGAAGATTCCGGTCCGGTGTGCAAACAATCCTTGTGTGTGTTAGTGTAGTATATACGTGTCGCATATCACGAGAATGTAGGCCGAATATTTTATGGTAGCCTATTATCCTACATTTGATTAAAAGTCAGTTAAAATCTTTGTTCTCTCTAGACTCGAATGTTGATACCGGTACCTTAACGGTTGTATGTAGCAACGTATATCTCAATATAACTATTATTGCTCATTTGAGGTAATTCACAAATCTTCACAAAGGATTTCATAAATCAAATCAAATCTATTGTTCTCAACAACAATGTGCAAGATATGACCGCATAATATAATAAGTTTATGCATAGTCCTAGTTCAATTAGTTATGCAGTAAGACAATTTTAAGAAATTAATGTTTGTGAACCAATAAATTTATCAAATAAGTAGCAGTCACGAGAGGTAATGCTGCATTGAATTATTGGGAGCAACAGCACACACATTGGTCTGCTAAGTAGGGCCTACATTTGACGCATTGCTTCGGCACGAAACCCCGATTCAGTGCCCGCGCTGTTGTCGGGAGCGCATCTGAATAGTAACTTGAAGAGGCGCTATAACAAATGCACATATATACAAACAATAGCACGTACAAACAAACAAGTGCACATGCACACACTGCAGGTCAGCCATACACCGAAGAATCTCAAAGGAGTTGAAAACCTTAAAAGAATCTCACCTTCTCAGAATCTCACCTTCTCAAAGTTATACTGAAGTGCTGAACTACCCTTGAAATCTTAAGGCGGCCTTCTGATAGAAAAAATTGCCCATACCTGTGTTAGACTCCTCAGTGTAAGGTTAAGAGTTTGAGCCTCGTTTCTTGTCTCACATGTAGACCGTCCCATGGCCGCCGATAGGGGGCAGAAGGTAAATGCCCAGTGGCCAAGCGAATCTTAGGGCCCGGAGTTGGTATTCTTATGTAGAAAAGTTTATAAAGATTTACGCCTTTCTAATCTAATATTACAGAGAAGATGAACTACAATCTAGACAGAAAAGGCTCTTAACTAAGCGCTCAGTGCCACAATTGAGCAGAATAGATACCGTGATCCATCAAACTCTGGGAAATCTCGCCAAGTAAAAAATGTGCAGTCTATTTTTGAACAGTTTTCATCGGCGTTGAATACAATGCAGAAAGAGCGCTTATCCAAAATAGGATCCAGTGCATTGATTAGAGAATATTCGAGTATTGGTAGTTATCGTGGGCGCCCGCAGACATTTTTGCAGGAGGGGTAAAAAAATTGTCACGGTTAAATTTTTTAGAGGCAAGAGCTTGACAACTGCAATGCAGAAAATAAAGAACATGCCAAAATTATTATTGTACATACATTTATAAACGTGTATTTCTCAGTTTTACTTGTGCATCAGTTGTAAGTTTATCATTAGTGCTTTATTGTGAAGAAATTTGACAAAATAGTAGTTATAAAAATTGGGGTCAATTTTTCCGAGGGTGCAAGTGCCCCTCTTGCCCTATTTGCGGGCCCCCATGTAGGCTGTGTGCATAATTCTAAGAAGGAAACTGAGTCTATTGCTTGACAGGAGTGGCTATCAAAATAAAAACTGAATTAACTTAAAAAGCCTTTTGTTTTATTGTAGAGTTTGAGAAGTAGGCCTACCCCAACCGAGGGCTAATACTAGGAGTGTGGCTTTATAAAAAAGTGTTTCTCACTGAGATTTAAGATAGTTTAGGTGCCCGTGAATGCTCTGCCTAGGGTACCCCCGGGAATTTCTCTCATCAGCTCTGGAATGTCCTAGCTCGGAAGCGGGATCCACGACCTCTTTGTTTCCTAACTCTGTGTAACCAGGTTGACTTATACTGCCTTGCAATAATAATTATTATGGTAACCGATGAAATTGGATTTAAATGACATGCATACGTACAAATATACGAATAGTATGCAATGTGATGGTATAGGAATACTAGCTTTACGCTAAGGACTTCTCATGGTGACGACATCTCTTTGTTCCATAAACACTATTATTACGTCACTCATTCTATCTATTCGCAAAATTGGACATGACAATGCAAGGTCATAAAAGCGTTCATTGAACGCCGTATTGTGACGACTTCGCTTTGTGATGCAATTTTGCTTTTAAAATATAAGCATTATACCATGCATCGTGCTATAATGGGACACCGGTACACCTTTTGCAATGGATTTTTCATTGTGACGTCATCGCTTTGTTCCATAAACTCCATTATTACGTCACTAATTCTGTCTCGGTCACGGTAAATAGCTGTGTAGGCCTACTATGGACTTGTATTGTGACGACATCTGCTTGGTCTACGACACTACTCTGACGTCATTAGCTGTGTTTGAATAACGTGCGGTTAGGATAATGGCTTTCCCGCGATGCGACGACATCATTTTTTGTCATGCAAACGCTATTGTTACCTGGTAGGCTACGTCATTACACTTGTTCATAAGCACGCTGCTGTTGGTGTGATACATTATTTAAATGCATTGATTTCTTATCAATTGTGACGACATAATTATCTTTATTCCCAATTGCTAAGTGCAATACCTATACAAAAGACATGTCAAGGCCGGTTCAAAGGTTCCCCAGGGTCGATTGGGGAGGCTAATAGTTATCTTAGCTCTCCTGTATACGTGTAATGTCCATACTTCTCACAGTGCTAACCCTGGATGCCCATTTCAGCAACTGACTTGATTCTTAATAATTATGTCTGGCTGACAGTCCACTGGTCTAAATAGAATGATTTCTAAAGTACAAATGAATAGAAACAATGAATAAAAATATAAATAAATAAATAAATAATCTTATAGACATCAGACCTCTTAACAGTAATAAAGTAATAAACAGGCTCCAGTAATAACCGTCACTGATGACAGGTATGTTAGGCATAATATTATTATTAATCAAGGTACGATTAGAGTGCTTTGACTGGTTGCGTGTTTTGACGACAGATGTCATCAATGTTTGTTGAAGTCATGAAATCAAGATAATGTCTCCGCAAGGCTTTCATAAGGCATCGCACTCATTTGCTTTAGTCTTCTCTGTCGGATTAAGTATCACCGCAACGATCGAGTGTCACAATACGCAGACAGCTGATACGAGCAGACATTGCATGCAGTTGAGGATTATGCACTGACAGGTCTAGGGTATTATATAGAAGAAGAAATGGAAGAGGAAAGAAAGAAGAATAAGCGGAGGACGATGAGGAGGACGAGGAGGAAGACGAGGATGAGGAGTGTGAGGACCAGCAAGAGGAAGAGAAGGAGAAGGAGGAGGAGGAAAAACTAACAGAAGAACCAGAACAAGAGCAAGAAGAAGAAGACGAAGAAGATGATGATGATGATGAAGAAGAAGAAGAAGAAAAAGAAGAAGAAGAAGAAGAGCAAGAAGAAGAACAAGAAGAAGAACAAGAAGAAGAACAAGAAGAAGAGGAAAAGAAGAGAGGAAAGAGAAGAAGAGAAAAAGAAGAAGAAGAAGAAGATGAAGAAGAAAAGATGAAGAAGAAAAAGAAGAGGAAGAAGAAGAAGAAGAAGAAGAAGAAAAAGAAGAGAAGAAAGAGAACAAGAAGAAGAGGAAAAGAAGAGAGGAAAGAGAAGAAGAGAAAAAGAAGAAGAAGAAGAAGATGAAGAAGAAAAGATGAAGAAGAAAAAGAAGAGGAAGAAGAAGAAGAAGAAGAAGAAAAAGAAGAGAAGAAAGAGAAGAAGAAGAAGAAGAAGAAGAAGAAGAAAAAGAGGAATAAGAAGAAGAGGAGGAAGAAGAAGAACAAGAACAAGAGCAAGAAGAAGAAGAAGAAAAAGAACAAGAAGAAGAAGAAGAAGAAGAAGAAGAAGAAGAGAAGGAGGAGGAGGAGGAGGAGAGAGAAGAAGAAGAAGAAGAAGAAGCAGAAGAAGAAGAAGAAGAAGAAGAGGAATAAGAAGAAGAGGAGGAAGAAGAAGAAGAGGAAGAGGAAGAAGAGGAAGAGGAAGAGGAAGAAGAAGAAGAAGAAGAAGAAGAAGAAGAAGAAGAAGAAGAAGAAAAAGAAGAGAAAAAGGAAGAAGAAGAAGAAGAAGAAGAAGAAGAAGAAGAAGAGAAAAAGGAAGAAGAAGAAGAAGAAGAAGAAGAGAAAAAAAGAATAAGAGGAAGAAGAGGGAAAAAGAGCAGTCTGTTAAGCTAACCCTGATGCCATATGTTTATAAAGTGTTTGCAACTTCACTTTCCTAGCTTCGCGATGTGAAAACTGATGACCATTCCTCTCCCTCACCGTCACATCTTTCCACCGACAGAACATATACTCGTTATGGCTGAGTCGGCTATGGAGTGCAGGTAAGTAGACCCAAATTTACTTCCCTGGCGGTGATTTGAACTTTCGACGTTTTGATTGAAAGTCTTAATTGACAATCTTGATTGACAGTCCACACATACTAACCACTACATTATCTATGACTCGTCATGTGACCCATATACATGTACATGTTTGCATGTGCACTTGTTGTTATAGCGCCCCTTCAAGTTAACTACTCAGAGGCGCTTTCGACTACAGAGCGGACACTGCATCGGAGTTTCACGCCGAAGCGCTGGGCAATTGCGATTGAAGGACTTGCCCAAGGTCCCTACGTGGACTTGAGGTGGATTCGAACCTGCAACCCTTCAGCTGCAAGGCAGCGAACACACCCACTACACTATCGCATCCCATGTACATGTATTACTATTATGACGTAGAGGCGACTTGATGGATTAATGAGTCGATTGACTGTCTTACTGACTGATTCACAGACTGACTGGTTCACTGGCTGCATGACTCATTGGCTCTCTGAATGATTCATTGACTGGCAGACAGACTGACTGGCTCACTTATTGACTGGCTTGCTGAATGAATCATTGTCTGGCTGACAGACTGGCCGACTGATTCCTTTGATTCCCATCTTCTCTAATCGTCTTTCATTCTGTCAGTTATCAGTTGGCTGTCCTGTCTGTCAGACACGGACTCATTCAGAAAACCAGTCAATGAATCACAGTATGTATGTCAGTCAGTAAATGAGTCACTGACTGACTGGCTAGCTGACTTTCGAACTATTTCGTTCACAAACCGACAGACTGGCTAACTGACTGACTGGCTTACTCAAACTAATTCATTGCCTAACCAACAGACTGGCTAACCAACCGACTGTCTTAGTGAAAAAATTAATTGACTTACCGAAAGAACTCATTGACTGACCGACAGACTGGCTAAATGACTGACTGGTTTACTAAAATGACTCATTGATAGATCGAAAGACTGGTTAAATGAAAGATTTAGCTGACCGACAATAGATCGTCTGGCTGGCTTACTAAAATAAATCATTGACTGACTTACTGACTTACTGAAATAACTCAATGTCTGACTGCTTCGTTTACTGACTGATTGATTGACTGATTGACTGATTGATGATTCATTGATTGCGCTGATGGAGGACGGAAGGAGGTAATTTAGGACGGCAGAACTAACGAATACCGAATGAAGAAGAAAAGAATCAAAGACTAAAACTGCATCAGACACAATCACAATCAAACGCACTTCTATTATGCAGCGCCGTGCCTATTCTCTCTTGAAAACTGAAGAGACGCTATACGAATGAAGGAACGAATGAAGGAACGAACGAACGAACGAACTAATGAACGAACGAATGAATGAATGAATGAATGAATAAATGAATCACAATCAAACGCACAAACTGAAGGAATGACCAGACGGGAAAATAGACGAATAGAATTGCTGAATGCATTAACATAGCATTGCTAAAACTCGATTAATTTCTTGCCTCTTACTCTACATGTACTTAACCAAAGTTAGGCAAATTATTCATCGTATAACATCCTTAAACCTTTTCTTAATTGTATGTGGAACCTGAATCATATTGAACTGTAAGTACTCGTAATCGTAATCGCAATAATAAGTCCAAATTTCTAATTTCTAATTTCTATTACTAGTAGGCTACTCTGCAGCTTGACGGGCACCAACATATTCACGAGCGCTATAGAGTCTATACGCAGAAACAAGGCTATCTCCAGGAGTACCTCCTGCTATTGTGACCCTGACTTGCATTGAATTCATCAATTTTCTGAGTCGTTTTCGTAATCACAAACTCTAAAATTCTAAAGCGCTACTAAGAAACTAAGCGAAGGGCACCTGTTTATTCACGAGCGCCGTGCGTCGAATCAGAAGGCTGTCCAGAGACCACGATCGAGACAAGGTTATCCCAATAATATTGGAGGTCGCGACATTAACAATGGCGAAGCGTGGCGCTGTGCGGACGGACGGTCGGATCTGTAAAAGAGCGTCGCAGCGCCGCAGACGAATAATTTTATTATTCTCCCGGGATTTTACTCTCGATGAAAGGAACTGCGACTAGAGAATGGTAGTCGTAACGTATGTGTCTGTCTTGTCTAGCTGTTGGTAATATCTTACCTTCTCTTCTGTGTCTGTGTCTGAATCCTTGCGGTGATGCTGACTTGCGCGAGAACTGGCCAGATTGAGCCACGGCGCTAGCAGGAGGAGGCAGGCAGCAGAAGCAGCAGTGGTAGCAGCCGGAGTGTCGTCGACGATGTAGGATGCTGCGACTGACTCTGGTTGGTTAGGTGACTGACTGGCTGCTGCAGCAAGGCATCCGATCGACTTTTTCGACGACCGTGGCTCGATGCAGGGTCGCTGATATATGCAGGGAATGAGATGGAGGATGGGGATAGAGAGGGAGGGAAAGTGGTAGGAGGAATGGGATGATGAGGAGAGGAAGGACGAGGAAGAGAAATAAAGGGGAGATTATGAAGGAATGGAAGAGGAGCAGGTTAGAGGATGGGAAGAGAGAATGGGAAGAGGCGTGAAAGGCGCAGAATGATGGGGAGAGGAAGGGGAAGGAGATTAGGAAGGAAAGGAGATGTTGAGGAAGAGAAGAAGCCAAAGCGAAGTGGATAGGAGAGTTGAGAGAGTAGGGTCGGAGGATTTAAAGAGAGGAAGGGAGACTGGAAGGTGGAATTGACGGAAGAATAGAGGATGGAAAAGGGAAGCATGGAAAGAAATTAAAGAAAGAACAGAACTAAAAATAAAGAAGTGATAGTGTGGAAAGAAGAGGTCGTGAGTGAGGTTAGAGAATGAAACGAGGGGAAAAGAGGGAGTAGAACTGGTAGAAATGGTTTGAACAGTAGATCAGACAATGGAAATGGCTGCTGAGAGAAAGAGTACAAAAGCTCAAGAGATCTTGCAGAAATTAGGAGTGGGATTTAAGGCAGAGTGTTATCGTGAAGGAAAGAGGTTAAATATTCTGGGAGGGAGGGAGAGAGAGAGAGAGAGAGAGAGAGAGAGAGAGAGAGAGAGAGAGAGAGAGAGAGAGTGAGTGAGAGAGAGACAGAGACAGAGACAGAGACAGAGAGACAGAGAGAGACAGACAGAGAGAGAGAGAGAGAGAGAGAGAGAGAGAGCGAGAGACAGAGACAGAGACAGACAGAGAGAGACAGAGAGAGAGAGAGAGAGAGAGAGAGAGAGAGAGAGAGAGAGAGAGAGAGAGAGAGAGAGAGAGAGAGAGAGAGAGAGAGAGAGAGAGAGAGAGAGAGCATAGAACGACGAAAAGAGTAAAGAGTCAAATCTAAGTTGAAATTGGATAACGGATTAGTCAGAGGCGGAAGAATAGACACAAAGGAATGGGATGAAAGGGGGGAAATGGTTTGAAGAGTAGATCAGCCAATTCAAATGGTTGGTGAGAGAAAGAGTACAAACAATAGAATTAGGGTTACGCTGAAGCATAATAATTGACGATGGTAGCGGCCTCAACCTTATAATAATATTTAACCCCTTGCAGGGATGACCGTATTCGTATTAAGGGGTTGCACGAGTTCATGCCTTCAAATTGATTTACTTCTGAATTTGTAAAACTAATTCCGTGTGCTTTCTACCATATCAATTAAAACACTCAACTCCGAAATGGAAAGCCTTTCTCGATTTTTTCCTGGCCACTCTCCTGCTTGTAAGTCGTGTAACGTAAAACCTTATAACATAGGCCTAACAATCCCTCGCAGTCCTGTTAGCCCTCCTGTTTTCTTTTTGACTACCTATTGCTACTGTGCGACCTGGTGGCAGACCGGTAACGCGTCCGCTTACGAAGCGGAAGGTTACGGGTTCGACTCCGGTTAGCGACCTTGGGCAAGTTGTTCACGCACACGTGCCTCTGTCACCAAGCAGTATAATTTGGTGCCGGTGACACGAAACGGAGTATCCCCCCTGAAAGCTATCCGGGGGGATGAATTAATCTATCCCCCCGGATGGAATTAACCGGTCTATACTATCCGAGGGGGTAAACCATTCTATCCCCTTTTTTGAAAAATGCGCATAGGCCTAATTAAAAAAATTATGCTGTAATCAAAATTTAATGTGACTCTAATTGTTTTAAGTGTCCTAAGCAATGCTCAGATAAAGGCAACTCGAATTCATTTAGTGACTCTGAGTGTTCTTAAGTGTTTTAAATGTTTTAAGTGCTCTAAAACAGGGCAAAACAAATTATCTAGTAGGAATAAACATACCTGTTAGTGTCATTGTTCAAAACAAAGCAGATGAAAATTAATTTGCAAAAAAATACACGCGAAAGCGGTTTTTTCGACTTTTTTAAATTTGGGAGGGATACAATTAAAACGGGGGATACTCTATTTCGTGACACCGGCGTAAGCTGGGAAGTAAACAGCAAGTCCTTCGACACACTGGCCTCGTGTCCAGGACTTTGGGATTCGTCCATTGCTGGCTCAGGGCCATGGAAAAGGAGATGAGCGCCTCCCTATGTTCCTCATGGAACGGGATAAGACTTTACTCTTACTTATTGCATTTCTATACGGCGTTAAAATGTCTTTTTGGACTCTGCCTAGTACCTACGCTTACGCAATTCATTTTTTACAAGATGCTAATACGGTAGGCCTATATAATTTATATGGCGTCAGTACGTACAACGCATAGGCGCGCTACTTAGGCAACTGTATACTCCAAGGAAAATCTCGCATGACCTCCTCCGTATGTGATGCAAATATATATATATATATATATATATATATATAGAGAGAGAGAGAGAGAGAGAGAGAGAGAGAGAGAGAGAGAGACAGAGACAGAGACAGAGACAGAGACAGAGACAGAGACAGATACAGAGACAGATACAGAGAGAGAGAGAGGGTGAACTTGGAGCGCCATCTGACGATTCATTTCGGTCTGGAAGAAGGTGAATAATTAATGGCATCGAAGCCTCGATATCGTTAGAACCGATGCCTGATCACGTGATCCCAATACATCTCGCGGCGTCGTTTTCCTTCCGTGCTTTTGCCGATCACAGACGGTATTTGCATTGCTAATGATACTAATGCAACGACCCACGCCTACCTACCTACCCAGTCGGTCGGATGATCGATCGCTAAGTCGGTCGGATGATCGGTCGGTAAGTCGGATGATCGGTCGGTAAGTCGGAAGATCGGTCGGTAAGTCGGATGATCGGTCGGTAAGTCGGATGATCGGTCGGTAAGTCGGATGATCGGTCGGTAAGTCGGATGATCGGTCGGTAAGTCGGATGATCGGTCGGTAAGTCGGTCGGATGATCGGTCGGTAAGTCGGATGATCGGTCGGTAAGTCGGAAGATCGGTCGGTAAGTCGGATGATCGGTCGGTAAGTCGGATGATCGGTCGGTAAGTCGGAAGATCGGTCGGTAAGTCGGATGATCGGTCGGTAAGTCGGATGATCGGTCGGTAAGTCGGTCGGATGATCGGTCGGTAAGTCGGAAGATCGGTCGGTAAGTCGGATGATCGGTCGGTAAGTCGGATGATCGGTCGGTAAGTCGGAAGATCGGTCGGTAAGTCGGATGATCGGTCGGTAAGTCGGATGATCGGTCGGTAAGTCGGATGATCGGTCGGTAAGTCGGATGATCGGTCGGTAAGTCGGAAGATCGGTCGGTAAGTCGGATGATCGGTCGGTAAGTCGGATGATCGGTCGGTAAGTCGGATGATCGGTCGGTAAGTCGGTCGGATGATCGGTCGGTAAGTCGGATGATCGGTCGGTAAGTCGGAAGATCGGTCGGTAAGTCGGATGATCGGTCGGTAAGTCGGATGATCGGTCGGTAAGTCGGAAGATCGGTCGGTAAGTCGGATGATCGGTCGGTAAGTCGGATGATCGGTCGGTAAGTCGGATGATCGGTCGGTAAGTAGGATGATCGGTCGGTAAGTCGGATGATCGGTCGGTAAGTCGGTCGGATGATCGGTCGGTAAGTCGGATGATCGGTCGGTAAGTCGGTAGGTTGGTAGGTCGGATGTTCGGTGGAATAATCGGTCATTCGGTCAGTCGGTTTTTCGTCTGCAATATGGCTCTTCACCGATTCCTACTTTCTTTCCTCGCTTATCAGATTCGCGTTCTAACTTTGCCCCTGTCGTCTTGCTCTGTTTTTAGATGCTCTTGTCTGGCTGTTCGTCTGTCTGTCTTTTTGTCTGTCTTTCTGTCTGTCTGTTTGTCTGTCTGTCTTGCTGTCTGTCTGGCTTTCTGTCTGTCTTCTGTCTGCCTGTCTGTCTGTCTTTCTGTCTGTCTGTCTTAGTGTCTGTCTGTCCGTCTTTCTGTCTGTCTATCTGTTTGTCTGTCTGTAGCCTCTAAGTCCGCAGTAGTACCTTTCGGGTTGGCTGTCTCGATGATGGCTATCAATAATCAATAAGCACCAAACAAAGTAGCTCGAGAATCAGAAGTTCAAATTGTTTAAGAAACCGATAGGAACACTATAAAACCGAAATTCTTCATTGATAGAGTTGTAGAGCTATAGATGGAACGGCTTGGATGACAGCATCGTCTCTGTGGTCGGATCAGCTAGGAAACTTGGGGTATTGACATGGGCGCCCGCAGAAATTTTTGCAGGGGGGCAAAATTTTAAGATGGTCACGGTTAAATTTCTTAGTCACAAGGGCTTAAAAATTGCAACGCTGGCAAGTGAGAACACGGGTATTTTTCAAAGAGGTTTCTTAAGGCCTGTTTTTCAGTTTCATTTTGTGTAGGTCTATCATTTTCAATATGAATAGTTTTCTTAGTGCGAAGAACTTTATTAAAAATCAAAAGTAGAATGTCAAAAAGTAAGTTTTTGAAGGAGCACTATATAATGAATGAATGAATAAATGAACGAAAAACATGTATCAGTTTTAAAGAGGCAAGTGCTCCATCAAGTTACTTCTATATTTTAATCATAATTTCTAAACTTCTAAAGTGTAACTAGAAAGTCAATTGTAAGGCACCAGCTTATTTAGAAGTGCTGCATCGAGTCAGCAGGCTGTTCAAAAGGTAGTCAAGTAAGAGGTCTGAGTCCGGTAGCCAGTGGGTCAGATGCTAATGCAGGTGTACGCCGTTTAGGAAAGGGGAGGATCCCGAGGATCAGAAGAATGGGTTACCAATTCTTTTGGTTTTGGGAGAAAATCTCGAGGCGTGACAACCAGAGCTAATTATCCAAGTTTATCTACAGCTTGACCTACCTAAATTCTCTACTCGTAGCATGCAAGATGGACAAAATGCAGCCTGACTTAAAGCAGACTTTATTCCATATATAGCGCTGGTGAATATGTAGATCTCTCTGACTTAATTTCAATGGGCTGTTGATGAATTTAATTTCAAATTTTTACATCCGTGGAATTTATCGATAATTAATTTTTGCGCAGTTGTGAAAAATTGCATTAGCCTATAGCATACAGCGAGATTCCAGACAAGTATAGGCCATAATCGATAGGAATACTACTTGAATGGGCACCCGCAGGAGGGTTAAAAGTCATTGTTACTGTTTTCAGCAAGAGCTTGAAAAAATACAAGGCAGAAAATTAAGAGCTTTTTTCTAGAGAGAGTTCTATACTTACATTTCTGACTTTCACTGAAGCGTATCATTCGTAACATTAGTATTTATATGGGAAGAAATTTCTTAAACCCCAAAAGTAGTAGTTAGAAAAATATGTTTCAATTTTCCAGGGGGGGCAAGTGCCCCCCTTGCCCCTATGTGCGGGCGCCCATGGGTATTGAGTGTTCATTGTTCAAGGTTAATTTGCCGTGGTTCTAGCGCAGACCCAGCGTCTACTGAACCATTTAAAGTCCTTGCTACATGTATGTCATGTTATACTATGTTAATACGACCACCTTGACTAGAGGATGGCCTATCAAGTGACCATAGTGAGTACCATCTCCAAGCTTAGCCTTCCATAACCTGCACCTATACTTGGGAATTCTATGAAGACTCCACTCTTCTCAGTCGTTTTCCCTCATTAAGACTATTCATAGAGGGGAGAAAACTGTTTCTCTGAAGAAAGCAATCGGCAGATGGCGTCTGCTATCTTAAACATGGCGCTTTATAAATGAAGCGCAAGAGCAGTTATTGGCAGTCTAGAGACATATTTTCTCTGCTCAAACATCTTCCTTGTGCGTCTTCTTTCAAGTCTCATCTAATGACCTATTGAATATGCACAATCGAGTCGGATCCATGGGCCTCTCGATGAACTTAATATTATTAAGCTCACCCAGATACATTCGTATCCAATTTCTGCCCTGCCAGAATTTCCATAAACATCTGGATGTCTGATATTTGACAGTATTCTCATGTAGGGATCACGTAGGACTCGTGCGGAAGCTTGTATCCTATGTAGAATAAGGTCCACCTTGTTACCTCCATTTCTCCAATGTTGATAGTTCATCTATTTTAATACTCTCTCTATGCTCCAACTCCTTGTAACCAAATATCATCATTTTGTGGCTCTTTATCGTGTGTTAGTAAAATTTGGTTTATGTGTTTTCTGTTTTACCTCATTTCATTCGGGAGGGTATTCAAACACTCAAAACACCCTCCCCAAACACCGCCTTGCAATAGACCTATCTAGGTGAATAGCGCAATAGACCTATCTAGCTGAATAGCCATATGGACATCCATATTTCTATCGAATTTATTATCTATATGAATATCTACCTCCATACATTGCATTGTATTTATCTATAGATTTATATACTGCCTCTTGTAGTGTACACTAAACAGAAGCATCCACAGTGCGAGAGACAAAGAGAGAAAAAGACTGTTCTTGAGGCAGAGAAAAGTAGGACGACCTTGACCCACGAGTTAATATTATTAGTAACGCGCGTCGAAGGAGGAAGTTGGTGCCAAAGAGCAGAGCCAATAAAAGCAAAGGCTCGCGTTATAGTCCTAGCGTGAAAATCAATGGTGAGCATCTACATGTGCATACACGTGTATCTAGACGAAAATCTTCATCTATATAATGCTAATAATTATCTATTTTATCATCTGGCTCGCTTAGCTACATCAGTAAGAGCGCTCGCCGCACGTCTGTACGCGACTCTGTGAAAGAGAGAGTGCGGGCCGCGGTTCGCTTCCCGAAGGCGTCTATTTCAGAGATTTAAAAAAAGTCTCGGGCTAGCACGGTCCGTCCACGGGGACCTAAATGGCGTGGCGACACTTATCATCTTCGATATGGCAGTATCGTTAAACATGTAATAACCACCTATTTTATCATTATCTGTATTTAGGGTCACAGGCAGCTCTCGCCATTTCACATAGCTACTTCGTTGTATAAATAATTATTGTCATGTAAAACTTGCAAGATATTGCGGATAGTGCATGGTGCAAGTCAACGAAAGAAATTGAGTTTGCAATTTGAGTTTGACCTCGTGTGAAACCTTCCTGTTGGTCTACTTCTAAGGTCTATACAGCAATGAGATGATTCGGACATTTTCTAGATACTTGACACAGCATGCCTCATAGAACGACAAAACTTCTCCACCGTCGTTTCATTTGATGCCAGACCCTGGTCTGGCTAAAGGAGGAGGGCGAGGCTAAACATCTGCGTAATCATGTACAGCTTCGATAAACATGAACTAAACAGAGAGGTAGCCTACATGAACCTATAAACCTATAAACCCATAAATCTATAAACCGGCAACTGCGATAACTATTACCGGGCAAGGTAAGTAAAGTAAAGACATCCTCAACCGTAGCCATTATAATCCTATTCAGCCGTGACTGCACGGACCGGGAGCGCTCCTAGGCAGTTTAACTTGAAAAGACGCAAAATAAAAAGTCTTACGACGACGACGACGACGACGATGATGATGACGATGACGATCATCATCATCATCATCATCATCATCATCACCACCACCACCACCACCACCACCACCACCATCATCATCATCATCATCATCATCATCATCATCATCATCATGATCATCATCATCATCATCATCATCATGTCGATGACGGCGAGGACGACAAAAAACATCAACAACGACAGCAGCCCAATAATAATGACAATGATAATAATATTTATTTACGATAAATATATACCTCTCCGATCCTTTAGACTCATAGAAGATGCGGTCATGTATAGCCTAACTAAGCCACATGCATCATAACCGCGGCACAAAATTAATAATCATATTAATACGCCATTACTTGATCTCAGTAACCATGGCTACCAACTAACTCCAGCGTTAATTCAATTACTAATGAGGTCCGTTTGTTATCACATTATAAAGGCAGTTTACTGTTTAACTCATGATGCGACAAGAGACAAACTGCAATGACGTCATAATAATAGCGTCACAGAAGACAAATTAAAATTACGTTAAAACGATTTGTCTAATGACGTCACATATTATAATAACAATAATAATACTAAACAATAATACTGACAAGAAGAGAAAGAAGAACAGCAACATCACCATCACCAACAACAACAATAGCATAAAGAATGAGAACAAGACCACCAAGAAGTATAGGGAGAAAAAGAAAATGAAGAAGTAGAAGAGGAACAAGAGCAAGAACAGGAAGAAGTAGAAGAAGAGCAAGAACAGGAGTAAGAAAAGAAGAAGAACACGAAGAAGCAGAAGAAGAAAAAGAAGAAGAAAAAGAAGAAGAAGTTAAATACTGTAAATTTCTACCGACGAAAATCCATGTTTATTCGCAGAACTTAAGCCTTTGAACGATTCTGAATAATCGATCGTCGACTTCTAACTGATTTGAGTTGCGACATTCTCAAGGGCATTAGACAATAGATCTATGAGGTTCCATATGGGAGTATGGGTCACGTATGGACACCATGTTGGTACGACTGATACTCGGTTTCGATCATTGCGGATATGTGTCGTCATTGGAGAAGATGGAGAGATCGAAGAGGTTCGCAATGGATTCTGGGTTGGGACTACTTCCTCCTACTCTCGGACTACTTCTCTTGCGGAAGTATCCCGTCTCGATGAGACCGATGCAGACGGAGTAGCTGTCGTAATCTCTGACGAGAGCGGCGTGAGACGATGAGTCGACGGCTTTCAGTAGACTCAGAACACTCGGAACTGACCGACCTAGAAACAATGACATCGTGGCGAAACTTTAGTATCGGGTACCGAATGACGACACTAACGCTATTGCTAACCGTAACCGACCCTCACGACGCCTAACCTGATCTAACCGACACGTCGGTCCCCGATACTATAGCTAAACTGACACCGTTTACATATGCGTATAATATATATATATATTTATATATACATAATTACATATAATTATATATAGTAATTATGTGTGTAGCCTATACATGAGCATAAAACACTGTGTATTTATATGGATGGATGGGTGGACGCCCGTCCGTCCGTCCACCCGTCCAGGACGGACGGACGGGCGGGCGGACGGACGGACGGAACGGACGGACGGATGGATGGGCGTATGTACATGTATGGGTAGGTAGATGTTGGATGACTATTGATGGAGTTGGATGGATGAATGGATGACTGAATGAGTAATTGGATGAGTAGGTAGATGGATGGATGGGGGGAATGGATGGGTGAATGGATGGACGAATTGATGGAAATATAGATGGATGAATCATTGACTGGGTAAATGGATGGATGGATCGATGTATCTTGCCTGTCTTCTCCGCCAGAGTAACGACGGGTTTCATGGGATTTAGTCCGCAACCAGATCCGCTGGACGCAGCACCGAACAGATGAAGAATCGAAACAACGACGAGAATTTTTTTCGAAAGTCGAACAAGGGAACCTTTTGATATCGACATTTCGACGATTTCTCTGCAATAAAATTGACCGCGAATTGCTACAACCTAAGAAATGTGATAGCATCTTAAAGCTTTAGTTTTTATAACCTACCTGTAGTAAATAAGTCAATCAAGAGCATGGACTTTATTCTAAATGAGAATAACACCATCCAGAAGTAAAATAAATAGTCGTAGCTAAAGAAAAGCAACATATTATCAAAATGGTAGACCTACGAAATTTATCAACCGTCATTATATAAAGTGCAATAATATTATTGCATAAGATCAAAACATTGTTCTTGGATGAAACTGCAAGAATCTGGCCGATATGAATTATTTCAAACTAAGAAAGATGCTTAGTAAAAAAAACCTGAAATACATGTAGACTTACATAATAGTCTATATAGGCTACAAAATTAAGATAGATCTATGTTAAAACTCAAAATCAACTAATATTGCTCTTCTAGGATTTAGACATGTGACCATTGCTGATAAAAACTTTGAAAAGTCGGAAGAGTGAAAATTACTTTCGCTATTGCACATTAGACCTATAGAACATAAAAATACTTATGACGTCGCTATTGCACATTAGACCTATAGAACACAAAAATACTTATGACGTCGGAAACGATTGGTGCCTGGATGTCATCCAATCGCCTCAGGTTAAATCCTGGTAAAACACAATTTATTTGGGTTGGAAGTCGTGTGCAAGTTTCTAAAATTGATATGCAAAATCTGCAACATTGCTTTCCTGGCATGACTTTTTCTACCACTGTGCGTGATTTGGGTGTGACCTTGGACCAAGAATTGACCCTTTCTGATCACGTGAGGAATGTTTGTCGCACTTGCTTCTACCATCTTCGTCAAATTCGCTCGGTACGTCGCTCACTTACAACCAAAGCTGCCACTACTCTGATGCATGCATTTATATGCACGAGAGTTGACTATGGTAGTGCCATCTATGCGGGCTTAACACTTTCACGCATTAATAAGTTGCAATCTGTCCTTAATGCTGCGGCCCGCCTGATAGGCGGCATACCAAAGTTTGGGCATATATCAAGTTTTATACGGGAAGAACTGCACTGGTTGCCAATGCAAAAACGTATTGAGTTTAAGATTTTAATGTTCATGCGCAATTGCCTAGCAGGCCAAGCTCCGATCTATCTTATGGAACTCTGTGTACCTGTGCTGTCCATCCCAGGTCGTAGATTCCTTCGCTCTGCTACGCATGGTGACCTGGTTGTCCCTAGGGCTCGATCTTCCACAGTGCTACATAGAAGCTTTGCTATGGTTGGTCCGTCTTTCTGGAATAAGTTACCTATTAGTCTTCGCAATGAACTTCTTTGTATTTCTTTGCCCCTTTTCCGCAAGCGTTTGAAAACCATTCTCTTTGATTGTGGTTAGGTGTCAGGTCGGGAGCGCCTCTGAGGAGTTCTCTTGTAGTGGCGCTATACAAATGTACGATTACAATTACAATTACAATTACAACAGGAGTAGCCTATTGTGGGTAGGCCTATGCAAAGTTGAAAGAATGACTGTTAAGTCTAACTTTATCGTACTGAAAAGGTCCTCAATGGGCATGAGCGCCTCCGAATAGGGGCAGGAAAGGCACTTGCTTCTTGAAAATTCTATTTTTTAACCACTGTATTTGAGTTTTAACAAACTCACTGAAGCACCAATGATAAGAACTGATGCACAAAGTGAAATGGATGAATTTACACTTAGAGACCTCTCCAAAACATCAAAGACATACTCTTTTACTCAATTTCTTGCCTTGCATTTCTCATGCTCTTGTTAAAATGTGACCATTTTGCGTTGTCCTGTTCTAATACAATATTTTTGGGCGCCTATGTCAATGTTCCCAACAAGCGAAATCGTAGTCAAGACTCATTACCCCTTATTAATTGTCAATATTTTAATCATAATCAACGGTCAAAATCCAATCGGGTCAGTGAAACCAGCGAAAGAAGTAATTTGACTAATAGGTAAAATTAATGTATTCCGGTCAAATTTATGAGTTAGCCTATAGGTCGTTCAAATCCTAATTCTATAGCTGAGGCTTGACTGGGAGCAATTCTGAGTAGGTCTTTCTTGAAGGGGCGCTATGTAAATTCTCGAAATGAGCGAAATGAATGAAATTTTACCATTCGGTTTAGTTAGTTCTCAGACAAGCAATGCAAATTACCGAGTGTCCCTGCCGAAGATTCTGGAACAACCACCGCTTCAAAATCCTCTCTTTTATTTAGTTGAATATTGTTCCTGGTAACTTCACCGTGCAAATGTGCAGAATATCAGAACTGGCGATTCTCCTCTGGAAGAGATGGAATACCTCCAACGTCAATGTAGAAAATTCTAAAGTACTGTGAGTCCGCGCAGCTGCATAAGACGACCACTGCCGCACAGTTTCCTCTCAAGGTTGTTAACGAAGTAAGCATGCCACGAGTAGGTCAGCAGTTTATAAGCCTGAAAGAAGAAAAGGAAAAGCCCCATAGGTTGCCTAGGAATACTAGAAAAGATACAGAAAAGCGAACAGAGAAATACACGGAGCGATGCACAAGGATACTAAGGCATAAGAGACAGATACGGGGACAATAGGAGAGCGATACCAGCACTGCCTGACGCAAATCGGAGTCTCAAAAGGTGTCACGTTGATTCGACAACGTAATGGAAGATTCTCGCCATGTATCTCTCTGTACAAATCTCATGTGTCGACCGGTTCTCACGTGACGCCACTTGCCCACTTTCTTGACACCCCGATAATGACATTAATTCCGGAGGGATACGTGAAAGAACATCTACAGCTCTTAAATGTTTAACGACTGCAACGCCTGCTCAAGGGAATCGAATGTGCAGTAGACTTTAGTTGACAGGACTGGCTAAATGTAAAGCAAGCGCAATTAACGGAGCAAGAAGGAGAAATAAGGCTGTCTACAATTGCTGTTATTGCTTTTCTGATTTAGGACAGCTACATAGGACTAAGAATAGGCCCCCACTGACTGTACATAAGTAAGTAACTTATCTCACAGAACTGCTGTATACTATGCTTAAAGGCAGTGGCGGCTAAGCCCCCAAAAGGCCATCAATTTTTTCCCATGTAAAAATTAAACTTTTGCACGATTAGCCCCCCCCTTCAAAACTTAAATGTAAACATATGCACGAGGTTTGCCAGAAAGCTTGTCTGATGAAAAAGGACCACTTTCCAAAGATTTCGACCAAATGACTAAAACAAAAGTCGTCACAAATTTTGACAGCTGAAATAGAAACTGTTCTTGAGATTTTGGCCGAATTACTAAAACAAAATGTAGTCAGAAATTTCTGCGGACGGTAATGGAATTTTCCTCCGCAAGTTCAGCCTCCAAAACTGAAATCCTTATAGGCTAGTAGCCTATCGATGCAAAACTTACAATAGTTATTATCACAGCAAAACTTTTAGTAGCGGTGGTGGTGGTGGTGGTGTGGTGGTGGTGGTTGTGGTCCATGGTGATGGTGGTGTTGGTAGTGGTGGTGGAGGTGGAGGTGGTGGTGGCGGCGGTGGTGGCGGCGGCGGTGGTGGTGGTTATTATGGTGGTGGTGGTGGTGGTTATTATGGTGATGGTGGTGGTGGTGGTGGTGGTGGTTGCGGTGGTAATGGTGGTGGTGGTGGTGGTGGTGGTGGTGGTGGTGGTGGTGGTGGTGGTGGAAGTAGAGCTGCAGTGGTAGTTCTGCTTAACGAAGTCGCTGTCACGAATTAGCATTGATCTCATCCCTTATCGAAAACAGTAAGTTGGCCTAAGCATACATGCATTCTTACAACCGACAGTCTATTATAGGCCTATTGATGACTACTCAGAAGCCATCCTGACTCTAGCGCGCAAAAATAAAGTTTTGAGTTGAATATAAATGCTTCAAAGAGAGTCCCATGATGCAAACTTACAGCTCCTGTTGGAGCTCATTCCGGACCACGGGGCCCATCCGCCGGCAGAAATTTAAAGCTAATGAAATTGTTGTAAACAACTTTAATTGTTTAGCTCTTCAGTAATCATTAAATAAAATAATTGATTGGCTGATTTATTTATTTATTTATTTGGTCGCTAGATGACTGATTAATTAATTAGTTTATTTCATTACTTGCTTTCAAACAGCGTCTTTAAACATGTCTAATTATATGGAGCTCCTCTTCCTTTATTTGACGTCACAACAATGGTTATGTGAATTCAGGATGCCGAAGTCGTTTTAAGTCTAAACCTTCGATTGCTTCTTTAAGTTTAATGATAATTTTAAAGAAACTAGGACCTAGTAATTCCTAGAAATCGAATATCTAATCGGTTCACTTTCGACTTGTTCAGAATTTGTTCAACACAATCGATTGACGTTTCCTGCAATAATTATTATTGAAGACGTTGATTGTGGCGAGAGGAGGCGCCGCTTATTCGGCGATAGATTCCAGTCCTATACGTACGGTCCAATTATTTCTGCAATGTCGCAGAAACGAACATCTCCTGAATCCAGCACCGACAAGCAGACGAATGAAGACTCAGATTGTAAGTTTATTAGACGAAGTTTTGACTGCAGTAGGCTGCAATTCATAGTTCATGACCTTTCCCTTCGCCTTCCCCTCCCAGTCGATCACATGAACGCGTAACTTACGGTTTACCTGACCATAACATGAAAAGTCTTTCATAGTTAGAATGCTCCATTCTTATTGGCTATTAATAGCTGATTATAAATGATGTATATACACAGCTGCTTCAATAAAGAATATACTTACTTGCTTAATTGTTTATTGTCGAATTGACTCAATACGTTTTATAGGACACATGGCCTTAATAGTGCAAATCAAAACCACATAGATATTAGCAATAACGCCAGGCCCGTAGCAACAAAGAATGTGGCCCCTCCGAACATGATTATTATGTAAGGGGCGGCGGGGTCCCTTACAATGAAGAAACTGGAAACAGTATTCACTTTCTATTATATTATATGCAGGGCTCATGTAATGTTATGCAAACATAGGCTGCAGTATGCATTGTATTCCGTATTGACGGAATGCATTGACGGCATTGCCAGTAAAACCAATACGGATCGTGCAATAGCGTCAATAAATGTAACTTACTTAGTTATACCTTACACATTTTACACATTTAGGGGCCCCCTTCCTTGCGGGGGCCCCCTTCGGTCGGAGGGTACGAAGGGCGGTCGCTACGCCTCTGAATAACGGATCTGTTTATATGGATTGTGGAATACTCCACAAACAGTGATGGGGAAAATACTTTTTAACAGTATTTTGAGTATAAGTAAAAATACTTGGTCACGAAAGTATTTAAAATACAAGTAAAAATACTTTTTTACAAAAGTATTTAAAATACAAGTATAAAATACTTGACTTCGAAAAGTATTTAAAATACTAAGTACAAAATACTCACTGCCAAACTATATAACAATTAAGGAAGTCATATTACATTGCGACAAAAAAATACATAGAATTTTGAACACAAACATTTTCTACAAAATTCAGTTCAGCATTCGTTGTGTCCATGTCTAATGTGTCTCATGGAATTAATTAGCCCATGCCATCATCACTGTCATCTTAAACAATTGAAGGGCCACCGAGCAGTATGGTGACTTCTCACTTCTGGCTCATATCCTGCATTCCAGTGATGTATAGTCGAGTCCACCTGAACTTAGTCTGAGTCATGCCCGAGTCCATCTAAACTGAGTCTGAGTTGAGTCTGGGTCTAATTTAGTGTCCGAGTCTTAGACGCTAGAGATGGGGATCCAAGTTCGAGTCAGAATCTATTAACATCAAGATCCACAGAAACACTCAATTTAATGGCATATAAAAATATCGATAGCCCACTAGGCCTACCTATGCAGAAAGAATGGTCAATGTAATTTATCCAAATTTAACTTTAAAAGATTTAAGTTAGATAAAATTTTGTTCAGAAATCTGACGCATTGAGATTGATAAAAGTTGTTACACTTCTGAACACAGATTCAACGTACATACCTTATAAAATCTGCTATGTTGAGACGTCGTATCACAATTCTGCCCATCGGCAAAACCCATTAGGGTACTTTTTAAAGTAAGGCTTCAAAATCTGTGGTATGGAAATGGGCCGAATGGCCTATCCCTTGTGATATCAATACAATAGACTGCACCAGCATAGGTCAACTTAGTGTTATAGGTGTCTTCCTGTATGCTGTAATTCGTCAAGTGTGCAGTCTGTGATCCATTAATGGAGATCAATGTAATGAAACTCTGCACCCCGTTCCAAGGTCAGAGAAATTCCAATTGCCACCAGCCAATAGACACGTCTAATGCCATCCTCATTTGTCCTATTCATAAACATCTAGGTAGTTAAATCTAGCCGTTGTCCTATTCTATCAGCGTAGACAAGTCCATTGTGGTGCCAAACATCAAACTGATTTCGAACATAATTAGGCCTATTATAATATTAGGCTATGCGTGTCATTGATGCCCCATAGGCATTATGTATAGACCCCGGGTACTCTTCCCATACACCATACATCAAATACACCTGTCATTAACATTCCTCACCCTGTGGTCAGCGGTGCCCAGTCATCCGTAACAATGACTAATCAATGTCAGCCTGTTTTACTGTATTGTGTGACTTAAACCTTCTGATCAAGGATTCCTTTATTTGAGTAATGAAGCAGCCTAGTGCATGTGCATGCAATATTGCATAGCTAATTGCAGTTGGTGAGATTTAAAAGTATTTTGAAAAAGTATTTTGGCATAGTCATATTTTTAAGTACAAAATACTATCAAAAAAGTATTTTAAGTAAAAGTATAAATACTTGATCACAAAAGTATTTAAAATACAAGTTCAAAATACTTAGATTGTATTTAAAATACTATTTTAAGTACTAGTATTTTAAATACTTCCCATCACTGTCCACAAAGTCCACGCAGCCACAAACTTAGCCTAATCAGCTAGGCCTACATGACTCTGCTAAGGACTCAAACTATTGCACAATTTTTTTGCCTTAAGCAACAATGTGGGGTTCTATGCAGTAATTATGGCAAGCAATTATATTTGGGAATAATTACATCTACGCCTACTTATCTTGTTGCAGTATTCCAAAAGGATGACAATGCCAAACGGGCAAATCTCTCGTCAATCAGTGACACAACGGTAAGCCATATTGTGTTTGAATTTAAATGCAAGACAATTCTTCTCAGTGACCGCGCCAAGGTCTCCAGTGGCGGCGCTATGGAGGACTAGGAGGGCTAAGCCCCCTATAAAAGGTGAAGCCCCCCTAAAAAAGGCCAACATTTCCACGATTTTCGACTTTGACGGACAATTTTTTTTAAAAGGTCGTCAGAAATTTTGGCGGATGAAAATGGAAAATGTCCATGAGATTTCGATCGACCGGATGACTAAAAAGAGTCGTCAAAAATTTAGGCCGAAGAAAATGATGGAAAATTTTCTCCGGGAGGCTTCAGCCTCCTCCCAAACTGGAATCCTGTCGCCGCCACTGTAGGTCTCAGGTGAATGGATACAACAAGAACATTTTCCTTGAGGATATTCATATTATATTGCGAGCGCCGAAGGCGCTAAGCTGCGAATACCGAAGGTACAAAGTCCCATACCGCCTATGGGTTTGGGGGAGCGCCATATGCTCCCCAAGCGAAGCACCAGAAACCAACGCATTATTAAGCTGTTGACATTGACTAGAGCACGTTTCAGGCTTTGGTTTGCAAGGTGTTTATGAACGCTGAAGTCATGAAAATTTCAAGAAGTCGTGTTGCAGAGTTGCAGACTATCAGGATAACAAAGTCAAAGTTTAATTTTAAAAGAAACAGGTGTCGTCAATGCTATAATTGTAAAAGTTAAACATTTAGACCCATAATAAAGCATGCATAAGTATATTTTCATAACATGGGTTTTAAAAACCTGTGGCATGTCGTATTTGGGGGTTTCACGGACTCAAATCGCCCAAAATGTGTAATTTCCAAATTTTTTTAAAACTAATCTGTGAAAGCCCAGCCTATGCTTTGTGTATTTTGCGACCATCGATTATAGTGTTGAGCCACTGAGCAGAGGGGTTTGGGGAGGGAATGTGCCCCTACCCATTAACGAATTTTTAAAATATCCACTCTGCAATGTTAGCGCTTTAGACTGCGATTTTAGCACAATTGTTCATCATTTCAGTGCTGATTGTCGTGGTTTATGACTTCAAAAGTGTCCCCTGCTATTGTTTAAATTTGTCAAATTTCCTAATTGTAATTGTAAAATTTTAAGCTCTCATTTCAACGAAATTTCTCATGATTTCATTGCTAAAAGAGTTAGTTAAAGAGTTCAATAAATATTCTTCATTATTCAATTGTTTGGAATTACAACACTGCAATAGTAGCATTTGTAGACTGTCATTATAACTAAATGGCTCATCATTTCAGTGATGATAGTCGTGGTTTATGACTTCAACAGTGTCCCGTCCTGTTGATTAAATTTGCCTTAATATCCGCTTTGTAATGGTAACATTTCAAGCTATCATCTCAACAAATTTTTCTCATGATTTCATTGCTGGAAGACATGGTTTAAGAGTTCAATAAAATATGTCTCCTCCACGTTGTTTAGTTTTTAAATTCCCACAGGCGTATACTGAGGCTAGGAAATTGAAGTCGATGACAATTCGTATACCCACGACTTCTCCTAGACTAGCTTAAGGAACTTTTCCTCTTCATTATTCTACTGCAATGTTAACACACTACTGAATAATTATTAACAGCGTACAAAATAGTCTTGAGGCAAATGTGATATGTTTTCGCTTTCACCCGAATAGTTGCATGATCTACCGATGGAGCTAATTGAGAGTATCCTTGTTAAAGCCGTTGCTATGGAAGTGATGGATATGACTCGGAAGAACAGTGAGTGGAAAGGAGCAGCTGAACCGGTGATTAGTCGACTAACAACTGTCTGCCCGCAATGGGCCAGCATTCTAACGGCTGACACCTTTCGAAATGAACTTCACCGAACCTTTGACGGTACTGGTCATAGTTACTGTAGGCTACTGTTAATGACATATGCTTATGAAACTCTAATGAAGATAATTAGATCTACAGGGTGCGCCCCAAAAACTAGGTTTTTGCCAATATCTTGACCAAAAGTAGAATTTCCAAATGAAATTTTACAGGCTTATAGACAATTCATAATTATTTACACATGATGGCCAGATTTTATAAAAAATATTTCAAACACAACAAAAGTTACACCACTTTTAGTGAGGCCACCCCCCCGCTTTTTGACGATTCAAAAACGAAACGCAACAAAATTAAGGTTTTTTCTAATATCGTGGCCAGAAGTTAGAATTTCGAAATGAAATTTTACAGGCTTAAAGACCATTCATATCTACACATGAAAGTAAGATTTCATCAAAATGTTTCAAACAGAACAAAAGTTATACCACTTTTAGTGAGACCACCCACCGTTTTTTGACGATTCAAAAACGAAACACAACAAAAAGTAACACAAACACGATTTTATTAAGTTCCATCACAAATAACTGTTGTCAAATGAACTTGGTAGTGCTTCACAACTTGTGTTCAATGTGCCCACCACCAGTGCCAAAACTTCTTTTGAGTCACTTTTCAAAGTTCTTGATGGACCTGTTGATTAATGTGACAGATTCCTTATTTACCAATTTGATTTTCATCTTGCTAAGCGATTTCTCAGTGACGCGCAGCTACGCTGGAACCCTGTTTCTCTTTCAAATTGTAGTAATAATGATCATCTGGCAATGTCAAGTAACTATTTGATACCAATTATTTGAGATTAGAGAAAAATCGTGTTTTTTAAAACTTTTTTGTTGCGTTTCGTTTTTGAAATCGTCAAAAAACGGTGGGTGACCTCCCTTAAGTGGTATAACTTTTCTTCTGTTTGAAATATTTTGATGGAATCTGACCACCATGTGCAGTTATGAATTGTCTTTAAGCCTGTAAAATTTCATTTCGATATTCTTACTTTTGGCCAAGATATTGGCCAGAATAATTAGATTGGTTTTTGTTACTTTTTGTTGCGTCGCGTTTTGAATCGTCAAAAAACGGTGGATGGCCTCACTAAAAGTGGTGTAACTTTTGTTCTGTTTGGAATATTTTAATTAAATCTGGCAATTATGTGTAAATATGAACTGTCTTTAAGACTGAAAATTTTCATTTGGAAATTCTTACTTTTGATCAAGATATTAGCCAAAAACTAGAGGGGACCTTTTTTGGCGCACCCTGTATACACCTCTTCTCTGTCGATCCGGAGCTGCGTGTGTGCGGACTTCAGTCATTGGCAGCTGTTCCTGCTATCTAAGCATTTCTCCTGGAATCGCATTTCCTTGTGAACAATTATTTTTCTCCTGAAGTAGCGCTAAAAAATTTGAATTACCATTGTCATTGCCGAATTTCGATGTCACTATGTCATGGCAAACACGTGACGCTTTCGTCAGTACTAAAAAGAGGCTCCATATTGAACGCTGTGAATTAAGGAACTGACTGCACTTTCATGTCAGTCACCAATTCCCATAGTTTTAGGTGTAGGACTTGCTTATAGCAGGGGTTCTCATACTGTGGTACGAGTACCCCTGGGGGTACGCCAGGTGCCGGTAAGGGGTACGCGAAAAATTCCAGGAATATAAATTCTCTTTGAGTTTGTGGAGTTTGTGTCCATCTTTCTTTGATTAGCAATGAGTTTTAACGTTGTAACATATAACAGTATCGTCATATCTTTCTTTCACCACATATAATTAGACTCGCATACTATACAGTTCATGCAACATGTTTATGTTTAGGCCTATTACTATAACGTTGAAATAAATAATGTATAAAGTGGTTGAAAGTACCAAAGCCAGAAATTCTCAGCCTATACATAGCGGAGAGCAGAATTGGCCTAAAGATTAATTTCTGGCCAATCTTTAAATTTTGTGATTCATTCATCACGTCATATCTGTGTGAAACCGGTTTTTAAACTATTCTTGCTATCAAAAACAAACAAGGTGTAGGCCTAAATTTGCGATTGAAATTGACAAATATTAAACCAGTTATATTTAATCTGTGCCAGTCTAAACAAGCCCACAGCACTATTATAGGGCTATATGTTTACTCTTTCTTACAGGGGTTATAGACCAATTTTGCCTTTTAAATCTACGACCCTAATAAACTATGTCACTATTATTAAATGGACTTTTAGCTGTCACTGCAATGGAAATTCGCAATGGCATTTTGTTTCTGATCTGACTTTGCAGGGGGTACGCCATCATTCGATTTTTTAACTTGGGGGTACAATAAAAAAAAATAAAGTTTGAGAACCCCTGGCTTATAGGCCTTATAGTTCTGTATCGTTATACTTAGAAATGGTATTTTACCTAAGCCTGTACTCATCTGTGTAATTTTGGCAATAATTTTTTTTTAGCTGAGAAGACGATTCGTTTGGAAATTGTGCAGACGTTTCGGTTTACGAGTCCCGTCTTCGAAGCTATTGCGCTTAAAGAAGAATTGTATATTCTCTGCATGCCAAGATATGATGACACGTTATACATTTATGTTTACGACCGCAACGATGTGGCAGAGGTGAAAGACGTCATCCCACTCGCAGGAATAGAAATGGAGGACATAGCAGCTTGCAACGTTTCAAACTGCCTGTATATACTGAACAACAAAGTGCATCACTTATCAGTCTTACGCATTACAAAGACGGGCGAGCATCAGTTTAATATTTCAACCCTGATTGGTGGATTACGAAGGAGATATGATACACTGTCCGTAGCCGCCAATGGTAATATGGTCCTTTCATGGCAGAGAGCACTAGAGCAGCGTGCCGTAATAACCGTCTATGGTCCGAATGGTCTCTTGCTGCATGAAACAAAGCTGTCATCGGATGTGTATAGTTTGTTCAGTAAAGTTATTCCGAAGTCAAATGGAAACTTTGTCTTGGTTTCACCAAATGACCAAAGGCAGACGAAACTAACGGAGATCGATATGCATGGTAGTATTCTACGCCAGTATCAATCGTCACTCCGAGCATTGGACGCTGTTTGTCAAGCAGACAAACACGGACGCGTTGGTATATTCAATGCGATCAGTGGAACAGAGCTCCTAGATTCTGAACTGAATCTCCTGGAGTACGCTGGTCCACAGCTCGGTGACGATGATGGTTATTACTGGGGAAAGATGCACTACAATTGGGAAAGGAATGAGGTCGTAACTGCTGTCGATATCGACGCCGTGGCCATCTTTCGCTTTACAGAAGAATAAATCACTCGAAAAAGATGATTGTGGCGAAATGGAGAAATTGTACATTCGATAGCTTTGACATTTCGTTCAGTGGTCGCATTTCATTAATTGTCTTGACATAGGTCTACTTTTTTTCTTTTCGACGTTTTGCATTGTAAGGTTTTGATATTTCGTGTGATGGTCGTATGTTGGTGAATATTGCTTTGTTTTAGGCCTACTTCAAAGAACTGGGTTGAAATTAGATTCCTATTATGTTTCGACAATTTGTATTCGATAGCTTTGATAGGCTATATCGTGTAGAATAATAATGGCATTGCATTTGATGACTAATTACACCTCAAAGAACTGGGTTGAAATAACCCGCTTGCGCTGTACATTGGGACAATGTTTGCACTATTTTCTGTACTTTATTCTGGAAAAAGTTACTTCTTAACATTGTTCGTCGTGCATTTATATTATAGGCGCAAATTTATTGGCGAAGGGCTCCGCAGACTGGAGATGTTTGATTCCGGATTTAACCTCTTGAAATTTGCGGGTCCGTATGTGGGTCACCCACAGATATGAGTCGTCTTTTAAAATTTGCAAAAAGCCTATACAATAAAAAAAAGAATGAACTAGTTTCTGTCTTTGATGACTACAAAAATGCAGTATATTATCCCTCTTCCGTTATACAAAAGAATAAAGTAGGTCTTCCGTAGAACCAGTACTCGGGAAGATGTTAACAAAGGCGACAATTCGAGATATTTCATAAAGTGGTCTCATTTGGGCAACCATTTCCTACTTTTTCAAAAGAACTTTCTGAATACTTTTTCTATTAAAGAGAGGCATTGAGAATTTGTTTGAATCGATATTTTGTAGGGTTATACTTTTACATTGTATCTGAACTTTCATATAATATAAATCATGTATATGCATCATGCCTGTATATGTATATTCGTTTAATTAAAATTAGGTTGGCAAGCCGCAACACAGTTGCAAGATGAAGGGAAAAGAAGGGCTGTTTATTTGCATTGAATCCTCTGAGCAATCATTAATCACCTATATCAGTAAGTATTATTAAGAGACGCTCCCAGGATGAGCACTCCTAGCCTCCTAGGAGTGCTCATCCGCATAAAATCTACTTGTGAACAGCACCTGCCTAAGCATCTAAATTATTAGACACACAAATAACTGTAATTAGCCTTCAAAGGCTGCACATTGTTAGAGTATAGTGACTTGGTAATTATAGCGTCATGCATGCAACATAAAATATTACAGATTTCGAGCTTTAAACATGATGCGAAGCAATTAACTGGCGTTGATTGGGAGCGCTTCTGATACGTACGTGCTGCAAAAAGCGCTTAATAATATAACTGGTTAGATACAAAACAATACAATTTAATAATATTCACGAAACTGATGTCCAGGATCACACGAACATGCCAAATGAGAAGTCATTCCGGTCGACCTATAACCTTTGACCTTTGCTTTCACGGATTCAAAATATCCAAACAAGTTGTCATCATCAGAGTCATTTTAGCTCGTGGTCTTTCATTCTAAACGGTTCTGTAAGGGATGGTTCGCAGGCAGATTCTAAAGGAAAGAAAGAGATTTCGGAGAATGTACGATGCGACTCTTTACCTTTGTCCAGAACGCTTATTCTTGTGAATGATATCCAGCATTGTCGCCCAGTCTGTAACCTGTGCTGGAGCAATGAATTCGTCCAAAACTCCAAATAGGCCTAATGGTTGATGAGGTATTTTGTCCGGTACATTACCCGGAACAGGCATTCGTTCTAAGCCAGAAGCTGGCCATTGTTGGGAATTTCACGCAGAGCAGTTGGTATGTTCCACGCGAATACTTCCACGATATCCATCCGGAAGCAGGATTCAAGACGCGAAAGACGTCATGGTTGGGTGACTCCAGGTAAAATTCAAACTTGTCTGCTGCGAGTACTCGATTCAGCTCGATGAATTCAATTATTTCAATCGATGTCATAGGCTACAGTTTCCGAATAACGAAGGAATGCGTGAGGGAGAAGTTGGAGAAGTTCTTGGAAAATTGTCGTTGTCAGTGTTTTGACGACGCTTTCCAATGTTTACTTCAGATCCTTTTCTTGTCGTTGGGTCAACCAATCGCAGGTGGTTTTGTGGGGTATGTGAAACATTGTTTGCCAGTGACACCCCATAGGGTGGATCGGTTACAGGAGTAGGTGCAGTGCTCACAGCTTTGACACATCATTTACAAGAAACTGTTGAGCATGAACCTTATGTTGTAGCTCAATTTCCTTGATTTTTCTAAAGCTTTCGACACGGCTATACGAAATAGCGTTGCTGTGCAGCTTGCCTCACTCCCAATTCCGGACTTTGTGTATAATTGTGGAATTGCCTTTCTATACCATCGAGTGCATTGTATACCAAGTTCTTTACAATTGTCTCGCTACCAATGTATCAATGCCAGCTTTGTACATGCAGGCTCTGGACTTGGCCCCTCTAATTTTGTTATTACAATTGCAGATCTTAGTCTTTAGAGCCCTCTATATAGGGGGAACCAAGTATTTAAGTATGCTGATGACTGTTATTTGGTGGTGCATTCGCTTTGCATTTCAACTAATGAATATGAATTTGCTAATATTGAACAATAGTCCATAAGGGGTCATTGCATAATTACGTAACGCCGAAAATGACCGTTTTTGACCCACCCACCCACCCTGTAACGCTTCGTAGCGTTTCCCTTGACCCACCCACCCACCATCCCCAGCGTTACGTAACGATTGCTAAGAAAATCAGTTGGCTTATGTGAGCGCGTAATTATAATTCATATTTTCATAGCGAATTTAATATAGTAGGCCTATATTAACGTAGGCTACATGTGAATTAGGCCTATTATTTGGCTTAAAATATACACAATGTTTTATTATATGACAGTTGCGTGAACTGCAATTTTATGAAATTTTACCGCAAGAATAAAATTTTACACTGCTGAAAAGTTTCATGGACGAAATGACTCATGACCCTAACAATTAATCAGAATTAAGATGAGCTATTTATTTCCATAGTCTGGGCACTTGGATAATTATTAAAATAGAAATATTGCCGAGTTTTGTTGAGCATTAATTTTATATATTTGAGATCGTGTCCACTAAGTAAAACATGTTTCAAACTGGTTCTTCGATGTCAGGAATTCATTGGCAATTTGGGCCTACCATGTTGTTCCGTAAACTATCAAAACAATTCGAAGAGCTTTTTCCGGTTTGCACAAACCGAGAACAGAACTGACCTGGCATCTACTGCCAGATCTTATACAGATAAATAGACCTACTTCGGTTATGTTTTAAATCAATGTCACGAAGTTTTAAACTTCAATCGCAACATGTCTGAAGTGTCATTCGATGGAAGTTTAATATTCCTAATAATTTTTTCAAGGCGTTACGTAACGTTCAGCTACCCCCACCCACCCACCCACGTAACGTTTCGTAACGTTTTCAATGACCCCACCCACCCACCCTCGAGCGTTACGTAATTATGCAATGACCCCTAAGCTGTAACTTGCGTTCAAATACTATTAGGGCTAAGTCTTGTGAAGTTATCATAACACGTCCCCATTTCCGAACTCATGTCGCACTTCCAAAAAGTTCTGGCATTGAGCGGGTCTCCCGTGTTACGATCCTTGGTGTAACACTCTCAGAAAGAATCGGCTTTTCTTTGCATATTAATAACATTTTCTGTAGAGCAAAGCTCCCTTTTTGGGCTTGGTGGCTCATGGGCTAACTAGCATTCGTCTATTCGACTTAGTTCGCTCTACCATTGTGGCACAAATGGTGTACTCCTCCCTTTCTTGGTGCGTATTTGTTAATTTGAGCGAGGATGAACGGTTTAATTCTCTGATAAGAAAACTTTCAACGCTTGGATTTTTGCTCTCCAAATACTACACTTTTGAAGAATTTTGCGGCAAAACCGGGCGCGCTCTATTTTCCACTGTTTTTGCTAACCCTGGACATGTCCTCCATGGGGCGCGGACATTTCCCCCCTGGACAAACCCCCCCGGACAAAACCCCCCGGACAATAACCCCCCGGACAATTCCCCCCCTTTGCTTCCATTTAGGCAAAAATGCGTTTAATCCAACTTCTATTTAAATAACAATTTTTTTTCCATCCAGCTCCAAGCAAGAATATTAAGCAAGAATATTTTCATCTATCCAGCTTCCATTTAAGCAAGAATATTTTCATCAATCCAGCATCCATTTAAGCAAGAATATTTTCATCAATCCAGCTTCCATTTAAGCAAGAATATTTTCATCAATCCAGCTTCCATTTAAGCAAGAATATTTTCATCAATCCAGCTTCCATTTAAGCAAGAATATTTTCATCAATCCAGCTTCCATTTAAGCAAGAATATTTTCATCATACCAGCTTCCATTTAAGCAAGAATATTTTCATCAATCCAGCTTCCATTTAAGTTAAAATTATTTTGCATCAATCCGGCTTCTATTTAGCAAGAAATCTTTTCATCAATCCAACTTAGGACACTTAGGACCGCCGTTTTTATAGTAATACCACTTACACGCAATATGTTCTACAGGGGGGAATTGTCCTACCCTGGGGGGAATTGTCCGGGGTTTTTTGTCTGGGGGGGCTTTGTCCGGGGGTTTTGTCCAGGGTGGGGGAAATGTCCTACACTCGTCCTCCATGATGTAGGGCCTAATCCCTGGTGTTCATGAACCACAACACTCTTTGCGTCCATTTTCTTTCTCATTTCCTTATTAGCCTACCAGAATACTTTACAATTTTCAACGTTTGTTTTACATTACTTTTCATGTAGGTTATATCACTATACTTTATTAAAGTATAGTGATATGCATCAAATGAATAACTTTATTATTACTTCTAAGTTCTATATGTTAGGCTTATATAGCATTATTGTCGGTATAATATAATTGTGCGTTTGCAAATGAAGCAATAAAGGCCATACTTACTTACTTTACTTACTATTTGACGTCACAATATCTAAATACAGAATTTCGAAGCCTTCTCGTCCGTGTTACGCCTAAAACTAAACCTTCGATTGCTTCTTTTATTTTAGCTAAACAACAATTTAACAGAAAATAAGATAATTAGGAATTCCTCGGAAGATCTAATCGGTTCACTTTCGACCTGTTCAGAATTTGCCCAACACAATCGATTGGCGTTTCTTGCAATAATTATTGAAGTAGATTGTGGCGAGAGGAGGCGCCGCTTATTCGTCTACAGATTGCAGTCCTACGTACGGTCCAATTATTTCTACCATGTCGAAGAAACGAACATCTCCTGAATCCAGCACCGACAAGCAGACGAATGAAGACTCAGATTGTAAGTTAATTAGAAGAAGTTTGGACTCCAGTAGGCTGCAGTAGTAGTAAAACCAAGCGGCTGGTGCATTGGACCTATAACTACTTGAAATATTGAACATTGAACCATAACTGAGGTAACTGTCTTATCTCAAGTTTCGTGTCTATGGTAGTGGTTGGTGCATAACCACCGATCACATCATGAACGCGCAACTTACGGTTACCTGACCATAACATGAAAAGACTTTCATGGCTATAGAATACTTTATTCGTATTAGCCATTAATAACTGATTTACAAATTATGTCTGAACCTGGGGTTACGAATTGCAGCTGGTTCAATAAATAATGTACTTAGGATAAGAGGCCCTACATAGTTGTTTGTCACTGTACTGACTCAATATGTTTCATATGAAACACTTAATAGAGCCAATCAGAACTACATAGATGGATCTGTTTATTCAGAATTCCTCAGTAAAGTCCAAGCAACCACAAAGCAGCCATAGACAAAATTCTTGCCTCAAAAATGATATAGAATTGTTCTATAGTTATTTTCGGCAAATTCTAATTCTATTTATGAATCGCTACATTTACTTATCTTATTGCAGTAGTCCAACAGGATGACAATGCCAAACGTGCAAAACTCACGTCACTCAGTGATACAACGGTAAGCCACATCCCATTTGAATTTAACTGAAAGATAATTCTTCTCCTTCTAAAATCTAATATTTGTAAATAGTGTTGTATATAGAGACATATTTCCATCTCTACTTCTATAGGTTCTACTAAAAATTGCTCGATCAGCATTTATAAGTAGGCCTAATCACTTTCCACGGACAAGGACGTAATAGCCATGGAATAATTCATTTAGCATAATAGCACCCTTCAATATAACTATTCAAAGTGATCGTAACTCGCCAATAACATCGGGTGATGCTTTATTATTATTAATATTATTATTATTATTATTATTATTATTATTATTATTATTATTATTATTATTATTATTATTATTAAATCGAAAGTTTAACGACATTTTATGACTACAATAGATGTTGACGTCTTTACATAAATTATTATAGTATTGTCTTTACATATTATTATATTGTCTTTACATATTATTGTATTGTCTTTACATATTATTTTATCGTCTTTACATGTTATTGTATTGTCTTTACATATTATTGTATTGTCTTTACATATTATTTTATTGTCTTTACATATTATTGTATTGTCTTTACATACTATTTTATTGTCTTTACATAGTATTGTATTGTCTTTACATATTATTGTGGGGCGCGGTGGTGTAGTGGTGGCGTCGTTGCCTTGAAACCGGAAGGTTCGAGGTTCGAATCCACCTCGCCGCGTAAGGACCTTGGGCAAGTCCTTCACTCACAATTGCTCAGCGCTTCGGCGTGAAACTCCGATGCAGTGTCCGCTCTGCATTCGGGAGCGCCTCTGAGTAGAGAGAGCTTGAAGGGGCGCTATAACAAGTGCACATACAAACAATTGTTGTATTGTCCTTACGTGTTATTGTATTGTCTTTACATATTATTGTATTGTCTTTACATATTATTGTATTGTCTTTACATATTATTTTATTGTCTTTACATATTATTGTATTGTCTTTACATATTATTGTATTGTCTTTACATATTATTGTATTGACTTTGCATATTATTATTGTATCGTCGGTTTCTTTCATCAATATTTCTTTCATTACGACGATTTATTTATGTCTGGAAAGTTGTTGGATGCGATTATTTCAAACGAATCGTCGCTATCCTCTGCTGTTCTTCTTTTTATTCTTATTAGTTTTCTGCTTCGATAACGATCAGTTGGATTATGTGCCTTTTATGATTATTCCTCATTTTCTTTCTGGCTGTCAAGAGCAGTTTTTCCTCTGCGGTTAATTTGATTTTTATGCCGAGTTCATGCAAGCAATCACTTATGAAGGTTACACAGAATTTTTCAATTACATTTACTTTACAATTTTACTATACTTGCAATGTTACTATAATTGTCAAGAGATTTTCTCATGGCTATTAATAGATCTTTTGTGGCCTCAGGGCTCTTCTGCAATCATAATTGTCTTAAAGACTTAAGGACTTTTCTTCTTCATACACTGTCTTGTTAATTATACGCTACCGATGAGTTCATTAGTATAACCTAGCCTATAATTATACCAAACAGTCTTGAAACAGATGTGAAATGTTTTCCTTTGGACCTGTAGTTGCATGATCTGCCGATGGAGTTGATTGAGCACATCCTCGTTAAAGCTGTTGCTATGGAAGTGATGGGTATGACTCGGAAGAACAGTGAGTGGAAAGAAGCAGCTAAGCCAGTGATTAGTCGACTAACAACTGTCTGTTCGCATTGGACCAGCATCCTAACGACCAACTACTTTCGAAATGAACTTCACAGAACTTTTGACGGTAATTACTTATGGCTATATTATACTCAGAACCGCTCGGCATGTTGACGGGGAGCGGTAGGGTGCCTATCGAAAGTCGCAAGACCGGATATAAATTGCGTAATAATAATAATAATATATTTAGGCTTACATGTATGTATAAATTAGGGCATATATGCACGGGCAAAGCTATTGGTTGCAGTCCAAACTGACACTCATCTGCTTATCCCCGTTTGGTGCTCAACCAGATGGCGCAATGCTTACGCGCATCATCACATAAACCGAATAGTCGTAGCCTACTACACTACACTGATATTTTGCCTTCCATGCATTTTAATATCATCGTTTTATCCTTCTATTTGATATCAATCCTATTTGTATTAATACAGAGAACGGGATAATCAGTTGCATTGAGTCTTCTTGTTTAGGCTATCTCAATTTTCTGTGACCAACTAAATTATTGTGAATTTCTCCGTGTTTGCGTATTTTCAATATAAAATCTGTTGTCGGATATTTTAAGAAGATTTGCTGTATTTCTATCAGCCTTCTTAGTGTCCACGTTTCGCATGTAGGCCTACATATGGCCGTTTTGAAATCGTATGCCCTTCAATTATGGCGCTATAAGATTTGCATTTATTGTTAATATCGTAACTGAGTTTTGGATGTCATTATCTCGTAACAACCACATGGCGCTTTCGTTAAGGACTAAAAAGGCGCCATGGGGCATGAACGCTGTGAATTAAGTCAATAATTCCGCATGTTTTGCACAGTATAGCTGGTTCCGTGTAGGCTTTGCTTTTATAGACTATAATGCTGTACCGTTATATTCGAAAGGGTGTTTGACTCTTGCACTCATCTGTGTAACTTGTCCAAACATTTCTTCTTCGTAGCTGAGAAAACGATTCGTTTGGAAATTGTTCAGACCTTTCAGTTTACGAGTTTCATCATAGCAGCTATTGCACTCAAAGACGAATTGTTTATTCTCTGCAAGCCACGATATGATGACACGCATTCTATTATTGTTTACGACCGCAACAATGTGGCAGACATGCAAGACGTATTTCAAATCGCAGGAATAGAAGTGCAAGACATGGCAGGTTGCAGCGTTTCAAACTGCCTGTATTTACTCAAGAATAAAGCACAAGATTTATCAATCTTACGAGTTACAAAGACAGACGAACATCAGTTTGATGTTTCTCCGCTGATTAGCGGTTTGCCCAGGAAAAATGATTATCTTTCCGTAGCCGCCAATGGTAACTTGGTCGTTGCTTGGCAGGGAAGACAGGAGCAGCGTGCCGTAATTACCGTCTATGATCCGAATAACGGTCAGTTGCTGCATGAAACACGGCTGTCCTCGGATGTGTATAGTTTCTTCTATAAAGTTATTCCAAAGTCAAATGGAAACTTTGTCCTGGCTTCAATGAACGACCAATGGCACACGAAACTAATTGAGATCGATACGAATGGTATTGTTCAGCGCTTATATCAATCGCCAATCGAAGCAAATGGCGCTGTTTGCCAAGCAGACAAATACGGTCGCATTGCGGTTGTGAACAGGGTCGGTGGAATCGAACTCTTAAATTCTGAAATGAATCTCCTGGAGTATACTGGTCCACGGTTGGGTGAAGGTCAATTCGAATTTTGGAGCAGAATGCACTACAATAGAGAAAGGAATGAGGTTGTTTCTGCTGTTGACAGGGACGTCGTTACTATCTTTCGCTTTGTAGAAGAATAAATCACTGGAAAAGATGATTGTGTCAAAATGGACAATTATTGTATAATTCGATAGCTTCGATATTTCGTTCAATGGTCGCATTTCAGTTACTGTGTTGACAAGCTTTTCCTTTTTGGACGTTATGCATTGTAGACTATGGTTTTCATATTTCTTGTGATGGTTGTATTTTTAAATAGTAAATAATTATTGATTTGTTTAGGCTTATTTCAAAGAACTGGATTGGAATAAGATTCCGATTCTGTTCGACAATTTGTATTAGACAGCTCTGATATATCGTGTAGAATAATAATGGTATTGTATTTAATAGCAATTGTCTTTTAGGGTTTTACCTCAAAGAACTGGGTTGAAATAACCCGCTTGAGCTGCACATTGGGACAATGTTTGCACTTTTTTCGGTACTTTATTTTTGGAAAAAAATAGTTTACTTCTTAACATTGTTTGTCATGCAATTTTATCATAGATACATATTTATTTCCGAATGGCTCAGCAGGTTGGAAATGTCTTATTCCGTATTTAGCATCTTCAAACGTAGCCTACTAATCCGCATGTGGGTCTTCCACAAATATGGGTCATCTTGTTTCAAAATTATTGGCAGGAGGCCTACAATAAAGAAAGTATTGAATTAAGTACTGTCTTAGATGATTACAGAAGGACGGTGTTTTATCCCTCTTTCGGTTTCACCGGAAAATAAAGTAGGCATACCAGAGTACCGGTACTCGGGAAGATATTAACAAAGGAGACAATAATTCGAGATATTTCATAAAGTGGTCTCATTTTTAGCAACCATTCCCGACTTTTTCCAAAGAACTCGTTGAATAAGTCTAAGGCTGTATAAGATAGGTATTGAAAATATGTTTGTTTAGATACGCTTATCGATATTTTGTAGGGCTGTAGGCCTACATTTGCATTGCATATGAACTTCATAACGCGTCCTAAGCACTCAAAGGAGAAGACGGGATAGTGCACAAAATCAATTTATGAGCAACGCTTGCCTAAGCATTTCAAGATTTAAACAAACAAAAATTGTAATTAACTTGCAGATGTTGCGCGTTTATAGAGTAGGCCTATGGTGATATAGATTAATAGAGTCGTGAGGCATAAAGTATTCCAGATTTCAACCTTTTGAATGCAACGAGACCAAAATTAGCTGTCATTTGCCTAATAGCCGAATTATCAGCCAAAATTATATGTTTTAATAAGAAATTTTGGTCGATTAATAGTTTTGTTAGAATATTGTGAACCTAACTTTCAATTTTTTGGTCCTGGGCACGACGTTAAACTGCATCCATCCTCTGCCACAGGGAACCAGCAACTTCCCTGTGCCGGTCCTAAGCCCGGATAAAATGAGGAAGGTTTGCCAGATGGGTGGAGATACTCTGGCAGTAAAAGACCAAGACCATTGAAATCCGCAAAAACCATGGCACAAGTGACATAGCGACCCAGATGCTTCAAGGTGTCATGATGTGGAGCTGACATGCACAGGCCGGTCAGTACAGACCAGTGGAGAGAGTCGGGGGGAGAGAGCGTGGGACACATACGGGCATTGACCCAGGTTGTCCTTCGTGCCTCTCTCCCAATATTCTCTTCATCAGACAAGGTGGTCTGGCTGGTTCAAGATGTTAATGGTATGGACCTGCAGACCGGACAGGTTGAAGCTGGGCAACATGACGCGAGACAGACTCAAACAGAGAGTGGCGCCGGACACCTACGGGCGTTTAGCCCAAGGATTTCGATGATGATGATGATGATGATGATGATGATGATGATGATGATGATGATGATGATGATGATGATAATGATGAACTTTCAATGCCGGTAACGAAGGAGAAGATCATGACCTTTGTTAACCGTTAACCTATGGAATGGACTTCCACATTGTCATCCTCTCTGGCAGTCTTTCCTCATCTTTCTCTCGCCTCTAAACCTCTCTCTCTCTCTCTCTCTCTCTCTCTCTCTCTCTCTCTCTCTCTCTCTCTCTCTCTCTCTCTCTCTCTCTCTCTCTCTCTCTCTCTCTCTCTCTCAGTTGCACTTACCAGGAGGGCTTCTGAAAGGCTCTTGCTGCGAGACGCGCTTTATAAAGGGTCATATACACTGCATCATTGCCCTTGCCCCTGTGATTGTTTAAGCGCCGCCAGAAACCGCCAGTGTTGGGGCTAAATACAACACTCTTCGAGGGCAGCATCTCCGAATATTTCTGGCCACGCTAACTCTATGGAAATGATCATCGAGAATGATGCAATGCTGCAAACAAGGCCGTAGCTGGGGGTTGTTTTGGGTATTTGAACACTCCCCGAAATGTAAAAAGTAAAATATAATAGAATGCATTTACTAGCACATGATGTGAAAACCATGAATTAAAACCATGAAAACACCCCCAGAAATGAAAAAATGCGAACAAATAGATTGAATTGATTTCGGTCGGATGACTAAAAACAGGTCATCATTTTTTCGGATGGGAAACTGAAGAAACACCTCCCGAAATCAAATCCTGGCTACGGTTTTGGCTGCAAAATTACGATGCATAGCCTACTTAATTCAAACAATAGCCCGTGTCCCTGTGATTCTTCTGGCGCCGCCAGACACTTGCGAGTGGTGATGCTAGATACCTAATAGACCAAATAGCACACTATTCTTGAAGAGCAGCTCATAAATTTTCTGGCCGCGCAAACTCTGCTGAGACGCCCATCGAGAATGTTTGCGATCATGACAAATTCCAATGCATATTTAACTCAGAAGATGGCCCTTGTCCCTGTGATTCTTGGAGCCGGAAACTCGCGAATGGTTATGCTGAATACCAAATGGAACAATCTTCCTGAAGGGCAGTTCAGAATATTTCTGTGCGCAAAAACTGCGGAAATGGCTATCGACAAGGTTGCAATGAAACAAGTTTCCGATGCATATTTACATTATTAAACGACGACTACGAGCACTGAAATTATGAACAATTTTCTTGATATGGCAGCCTAAGATGCTGCCAATGCAGTGTGTAAATTGCAAATAAATTACAACAAGTTGGGGCTGTCCCTTCCACAAACCCTCTCCTGCTCGGCTGGCTCCTCGCACCTCTGAGTGGATTTCTCGACGGGCGCTATATAAATTCTTTAAATGAATGAATGAATGAAACGTCCCATGGTATTTGAGACTAACTTAAGGCAGACGATCCATTACAGTGACGGTGACGTCACAATATGTAAGCTAATCTAAAGATGTCGAAACCTTCGATTGCTTCTTTAAGTTAAATAACAATCTTAAAGAAAATAAGATCTAGTAATTCCTGGGAATCGAATATCTAATCGGTTGACTTTCGACTTGTTGAGAATTTGCCCAACACAATCGATTGGCGTTTCCTGCAATAATTATTGAAGTATATAGATTGTGGCAGAAGAGTAGACGCCGCTTGTTCGTCCACACTGAGTCCAGTCCTACGTACGGTCCAATTATTTCTACCATGTCGCAGAAACGAACATCTCCTGAATCCAGCATCGACAAGCAGACGAATGAAGACTCAGATTGTAAGTTAATTAGAAGAAGTTTTGACTGCAGTAGGCAGCAATTCATAGTTCATGACCTTTCCCCTTCGCCTTCCCTTCTCAGTCGATCACATGAACGCGTAACTTACGGCTACCTGACCATAGCATGAAAAGACTTTCATTGCTAGAATAGGATATAATTTATTCATAATTATTAGCCATTAATAACTAATTTATAAATTATGTGTCTGAACCTCGGGTTGCGAATTGCAGCTGGTTCAATGAAGAATGTAGAGACATTGTATACGTCTACTTAGGCTATAGGCCCTACATAGTTGAACTACATAGACGGATTTGTTTCTGCGGAATTACTCAGTAGGCTAAAGTCCAAACAACCACAAAGCAGCTATAGACAATTAGATAGTCACAAAATACTGCAATAAAATTCTTACCTAAAAATGATATAAAATTATTCTATGCAGTTATTTTCGGCAAATAATTATGTTTATGAATTGGTACATTTAGGCTACTTATCTTGTTGCAGTATTCCAAAAGGATGACAATGCCAAACGTGCAAAACTCACGTCACTCAGTGATACAACGGTAAGCCACATCGCATTTGAATTAAAATGAAAGACAATTCTTTCTCTTCTAAACCATGTAAATAGCGTAATTTATGGAGGCATAAAATTATTTCTATTTCTACTTCTATAGGCTCTACTAAAAATTGTTCGATCATCATTTAAAAGTAGCCTAGGTCTAATCACTTTCTACGGGCAAGGACAGGAATAGCTATGGAATTCATATAGCACCCTTCAATATAACTATTCAAAGGCGATCAAGATAACTATTCGAAGGTGATCAAGATAACTATTCAAAGGTGATCAAGATAACTATTCAAAGGTGATCAAGATAACTATTCAAAGGCGATCAAGATAACTATTCAATGGTGATCAAGATAACTATTCAATGGTGATCAAGATAACTATTCAAAGGTGATCAAGATAACTATTCAAAAGTGATCAAGATAACTATTCAATGGTGATCAAGATAACTATTCAAAGGTGATCAAGATAACTATTCAAAGGCGATCAAGATAACAATTCAAAGGTGATCAAGATAACTATGCAATGGTGATCAAGATAACTATTCAAAGGTGATCAGTGATCAAGATAACTATTCAATGGTGATCAAGATAACTATTCAAAGGTGATCGTATCTGGCCTATAACATCGGATGCTGCTTTTAGGTATCGTGTCATCTTTCTAATTCTGGGATGTGTACGCCGTACGTACGGGTTTTGTTTTAAAGATCTCTACGTTTTATTTTCAATTGTGAGGCGGTCACTTCAAACCATCACCAAGATACGAATTTGTGTATTTTTCTGCTCCATCGGCGCTTGCACCTAACATAGCCATAATACATTCAAGCACTTATAATTATAGCACCTCTTCAAAGAAACTACTCAGAGGTGCTCCCGACTCCAGCACGGCCACAAATATAGTTTCAAATGCTTATAGAGTGTGTCAGACAGTGATCTAGGGAACAGTCGCAGCTCCAGAGGGGGCATTCCATACCACCGGGTCAATCACAGAAAAAGAACGACTTTGCATGATGTAGGTGTAACGAACAAACGGGACTGAGAGCACTCCCCTTCCAGCCAAGCGTAGGGATCGACTTGTCTGAGTAGTAACACAACACAGGTTGTCAAAAGTCAAATAGGTAGGCTAAGTTGGAGCAAGACCTAGTTTGCATCGCCAAACCAAAGAAGATATCCACTGTGCAATGCGCTGAGGGCCTTCAACACCGATTGGATATTTCGGCGATGAAGATTGACCGTCCACACGAGAATGCTGAGACTAAAAATATTAAGCCGCTGACACTTCAGAACCATGAATTCCCCAGGACTAGCATACTTCTCGTCTTATTATTATTATTTTTTTTACCCGAGGTATCAATGATCCCTCAGGATTTATAAAAATCATTTCAGGAGTAAAAAATGAATCTCCGAGAAATCAGGCCTCGTCCCAGGTTTCACAACCATCCTGAAATGTGCCTCTGAATGCAATGGCATTGTGACGTGCAACACAGATGGAAAGATGTTGGAACAGAAATTTTGGTTCACGGTGATCTCCAGAGACTGCTGAAATGCGACGTCCCAGCTCAGAGAGAAATTCTGCCCCTTCAGCGTTTTATTATTATTATTATTATTATTATTATTATTATTATTATTATTATTATTATTATTATTATTATTATTATTATTATTATTATTATTATTATTATTATAATTATTATTATTATTACTACTACTACTACTACTACTACTACTACTACTACTACTACTACTACTACTACTACTACTACTACTACTACTACTACTACTACTACTACTACTACTACTACTACTATTAAATCGAAAGTTTTACGACATTTTATGACTACAATAGATGTTGACGTCTTTACATATTATTGTATTGTCTTTACATATTATTGTATTGTCCTATCATGTTATTGTATTGTCTTTACATATTATTGTATTGTCCTATCATGTTATTGTATTGTTTTTACATGTTATTGTATTTTCAGTTTCTTTCATCAATATTTCGTTCATTCGACGATTGATTTATGTCTGGAAAGTTGTTGAATGCGATGATGTCAAACGAATCGTCGACATCTCCTTCCTTTTTATTCTTATTTTTTACTTCGACAATTAATTATGATCAGTTGGATAATGTGCATTTTATGATAATTCCTCATTTTCTTTCCGGCTGTCAGAAGCACTTCATCTTATGCAGTTCATTTGATTTTTATGCCGAGCTCATGCAAGCAATCACTTACGTAGGCTACACAGAATCTTTCAATAACATTTACTTTACAATAATATTATAATAATTGCAATGTTATGCTACTGTAATACCATAATTTTTATAAGCTTACTCCTCAAACTTCCCAACCATTTTCTCATTGCTGTTAATAGATCCTTTGTGACCTCAGGGACTCTTCTGTATTGATATTTGTCTTAAATACTTAAAGACTTCTCTTCTTCATCCACTGCCTTGTCAATAAGCCCTCAATAAGTTCTTTAGTATAACACATATACCAAACAGTCTTGAAACGGATGTGATGTGTTTTCGTTTTCACCTGTATAGTTGCAGGATCTACCGATGGAGTTGATTGAGCACATTCTCGTTAAAGCTGTTGCTATGGAAGTGATGGATATGACTCGGAAGAACAGTGAGTGGAAAGAAGCAGCTGAACCTGTGATAAGCCGACTAACAACTGTCTGCTTGCAATGGACCAGCATCCTAACGACTAACTATTTTCGAAATGAACTTCACAGAACCTTTGACGGTAGGTAGGCTTGCTGTCGCTGATGGCTATATAGTATACTCAGAATCGCTCAACATATGTTGACGGGGAGCGGTAAGACGCCTATCGAAAGTCGCAGGATCGAATATAGGCCTATAGAGCATAATAATAATACATTTAGGCTTATTTACAAATTGGGGCATATATGCACGGGCAAAGCCATAAGTTGCAGTCCAAACTGACGCTCATCTGCATAGGCGTATGGGACATTTCGGCAGTGCAGTGGGGGGGGCAAAGATCTGACTTTTGCCCGTCCTTTTTTTGGTCATTCCGATTTCCCAACCAAAATATCTGAATTCCCAACCGCCGAAATAACTGATGACCTTTTTTAGTCACCTCGTACGAATTGTCTGAAAATAATAGCTCTTTACCTTTGTGTGTCTGAAAAAAGTTTTTTAAAGTTTGTCCGTCGATGCCTGCCTTGCCCGAAAAATACATTTGCCCTTAATTTGTGGAGACATTTGCCCCCTCTGGACCCCGCCTCCTACGCCTATGCTCATCTGCTTATCCCCGTTTGGTGCTCAAACACATGGTACAATGGGCCTATACGTACGCGCATTAATCAGTGATCGTACCGTAGCCTATTGCACTACACCATACTTTTTAATATCATTGTTTTATCCTTCTATTTTTATCGATTATTTGTGTTTTTATAGCTGACTCCGTGTTAGGTTTGCGTATTATTATAATGCCGTGTCGTTAGTCTATATTTGGAAGGGTGCTGGACCCATTCACTCATCTATGTTATTTGTCTGATAATTTTTTGTAGCTGAGAAGACGATTCGTGTGGAAATTGTGCAGACATTTCAGTTTACGAGTTTCGTCTTTGCAGCTTTTTCACTTAAAGATGAATTGTTTATTCTCTTCATGCCGCCATATAACGATGACAACTATTCTATTGTTGTTTACGACCGTAACAATGTGGCAGAGGTGAAAGACGTCATCCCACTCGCAGGAATAGAAGTGCAAGACATAGCAGGTTGCAACGTTTCAAACTGCCTGTATTTACTCAACAACAAAGCACAAAACTCGTCAATCTTACGCGTTACAAAGACCGACGAACATCAATTTGATATTTTTTCGCTGATTAGCGGTTTGCCCAGACGAAATGACAATATTTCCGTAGCCGCCAATGGTAACTTGGTCGTTGCATGGCGGGTAAAACAGGAGCAGCGTGCCGTAATAACCGTCTATGGTCCGAATGGTCTCCTGCTGCATGAAACACGACTGTCTTCGGATGTGTATATTCCCTTCTTTAAAATAATTCCAAAGTCAAATGGAAACTTTGTCCTGGCTTCAAAGAACGACCAATGGCAGATGAAACTAATTGAGATCGATACGAATGGCATTATTCTACGCCAATATCAGTCGTCACTCGAAGCAAGTCGTGCTGTTTGCCAAGCAGATAAATACGGTCGCATTGCGATTGTCAACGAGGCCAGTGGAATGGAGCTCTTAGATTCTGAACTGAATCTACTTGAGTATACTGGTCCACGGCTGAGTGATAATCGTTTCAAATTTTGGAACAGAATGAACTACAATAAGGAAAGGAATGAGGTTGTTTCTGCTGTCGATAGGGACGTCGTTACTATCTTTCGCTTTTTAGAAGAATAAATCACTGGAAAACACGATTGTGTCAAAATGGACGATTGCATATTAATTTTGATTGTTTAAATTATCGTTCAATGGTTGCATTTCAGTAACTCTGTTGGATTACTTTTTTCTTCTTCGACGTTTTGCATAGCATGGTTTTGATATTTCGTGTGATGGCTGTATTTTAGTAAATATTGATTTCTACTTCAATGGACTGGATTGAAATTAGATCCTCATTCTGTTGGACAATTTGTACTAGACAGCTTTGATATATCGTTTGGAATAATAATGGTACGCCTATCGATATTTCATAGGGCTGTACTACGCTGTAGGTTACTTTTGCATTGCATCTGAGCATACATAGCGCGTCCTAAGCACTCTAAGGAGAAGGCGGAATAGTGCACAAAATCAATTTATGAGCAACGCTTGCATAAGCATTTCAAGATTTAAACAAAAATTGTAATTAACCTGCAGATGATGCGCGTTGGTAGAGTATGGTGATATAGACTAATATAGAGTCGTGAGGCATAAAGTATTGTGGCGAAATTCGCCTGAGCCGCCTCCGCGGTCTTGTTTACGCCGTCGATTGGCTTCGTGGGCGGTCGATTCGCGTCGTCGTTCGCTCGTGCCTAGAGGTCCCCTCCCCTCCTCCCTTGCCTCCTCGCACCTGGCGGATCTTTTGGCGCGAAGTCCCCCCTGTAGTGCGCATGCGCGGATCTTTTGGCGCGAAGCCCCCTTGCCTCTTCCCTTGCCTCCTCGCACCTGTCGGACCCCTGACGTAGGTCCCCCTGTGGTGCGCATGCGCGGATCTTTTGGCGCGAAGTCCCCCCTGTAGTGCGCATGCGCGAATCTTTTGGCGCGAAGCCCCCTTGTAGTGCGCATGCGCGGATCTTTTGGCGCGAAGTCCCCCCTGTAGTGCGCATGCGCGGATCTTTGCCCGCCAGGTCCCCTCGCACCTGTCCGGACCTCTGACGTCGGACCCCCTGTAGTGCGCATGCGCGGATCTTTTGGCGCCAAGTCCCCTGTCCCCTTGGACACGTATAAATAGGACCGCTGCCCGCATGAAGAAAAGAGTTGTCACCGGGAAGTCTGCGGGAGCTCCGTCCGTATTAGAAGTCCAGCTCAGTTCCGGAGTTGTGCCCGAGTTCGTCAGTCGTTGAGCGAGTCACCGAGTCGTCCGTCGCTGGGAATCGGTCGTTGGGGCTCGGCGTTGCCGCCGCCGCTGAACGTCGCTGCCGCTGCCGTGTAGTTTCCGTGTTCGACGCAGTGTGGCGCCCCCGTTGTCAGCCATTGCTGTGGGAGCTGCCGTTGGGTACATGACCGTCCGCTGCTGGGGAACGATAGTTCGCGGTATATCACGTGCATGCCTGCTGCTGACGTGTGGAGTTGTGATTGACAATATATCGTCTGAAAACGTCTGTTGTCTTCGTGTCTTCGTGCGGTCGACGAACACTGTTAAGCCCTTCGAAAGACGACGGAGGCCGGACTTGCGCCCACCTGGAGCGACACGCAAGCCTTACCACCTGGTGGGAGAGATCGTCATCCACTCTCCCGTCAGCCGCTAGAGGGCGCGGGCGGTTTCCGTTACACTGGTACCAGAAGTGGGGTACGCAGTTGTTCCAGCCGACGAATAGACGAGTCTACCGAAGATGATGGACGACGACGAGGTAACGTTCCGGCAGCCGAGACTTTTCGACTTCAGCACGCCTGCTGATGTCTCTCCGCCTGCTGTGGGAAGAACGACGATGGACAAGCAGCCGAGCCGTGGCCGACTGATCGAGCTCATTTCCGACGATGGTGAGGAGCTGGTGGAGACGAGTCCCCGTGTGAAGACGGAGACAACGGATTCGTCGAAGGAGTTGTTGGAGAACTTCGGAAGTCTCCTGCGGAACCGACCGACGCCAATGAAGCCGGGTCGATTCGACGGGACTGGGTCCCTGGAATCCTTTCTAGTACAATTCGAGGTATGCGCTCGTCACAATCGATGGACAGACGCGGACAAAGTGGATCATCTACGCTGCGCGCTAGAGAAGGCTGCGACGCAACTTCTTTGGGATTTCGGCGCGCAAGCTGACGTAAGTTACGCCCAACTGGTGGAGCGTCTCCGACAGAGATATGGGACGGACGGACAAGCTGAGACGTTCCGTAGTCAGCTGTATTTTCGACGTCAAGGGGCCGGAGAAAGTTTGAGCGACTTATTACACGAGATTCGCAGACTCGTTGTATTGGCCTATCCTGTCCCGTCCAACGAGACGACGCAGATTATCGCAAGAGACTCGTTCCTGGAAGCTTTGCGAGACAGGGAGCTTTCGTTGAAAGTCAGGGAGCGTGAGCCGAAGACTCTGGATGAGGCTTATCGGACCGCTCTACGCTTAGAGGCCTACCAGAGAGCCTCTGAGAACGACGATCATCGGAGACCGTCGAACCGTGTCCGTGGAACGCAAGAAGTCGAGCCGACCAACCAGCTCCAGTCGACCCTGGACCGCTTCTTGACGACACAGCGTGACGATCAGCGTCGTTGGCAGCGATAAATGGAACGGAAGATGGACGAACAGTTCCGGGAGCTACGGAACCAGTCTACGATCGACGACGATGGATCGAGACGAGATCAACGGCCTGGGGACCGCCGATTGGGAGATCGCCAGCCGGAGACTACGAGGAGAACCGTGACCTGTTATGGATGCGGTAGAGCCGGTCACGTGGTCCGAGATTGCCGTCAGCCGCGCCGTTTCGGGAACCGGCCGAGTGACGAGGAAACGACAGGAGGAGACGCACCTGCGCCATCGACATCCGTGGTGGTGAACCACACGACACGTCCGAAGCTGCCCGACCGCGCCAGCAGTAATGCCGTTTACGTTCGTGGAAGGATCAACGACCGACTGCAGATGTCTCTCATCGACACCGGATCCGAAGTGAGCCTGGTTCCGTCTTCAGCAGTGGAAGGGTTAGAACTCCGTTCTTGTACACGCTTGTTGATGGCTGCTAATGGCTCGAATATTAATGTTTTGGGCGAGGTCCGGTTACCCCTTAGATTTTGGGATGGTTTTGAGGTCCATGCTAACTTTTTAGTCTCTGACCAGATTTCCGAACCGATGTTAGGAATGGATTTCTTGAGGGAACAGCGTTGTCGCTTGAGTTTTGGTAACGGGGCTCTGTTTATTGGTCGCAAACGTATCCCCTTAGTGAGAGGGAATGGCTCAATTTGGTGCCGTCGTGTAAGTGTCGCCGAGGAAATAGAGTTACCGCCCAAGTGCCAAAGTGAGGTGCCTGTGAAAACCGTATACGGAGATTTGACCTCGGTGGCTCCCGCGTGGATGACGGAGGCTCACGAGATCCGTCCTGGAGTTCACCTTGCCCGTGTTGTGTTAGGCGATAAGACTAGCTCGCATGTGAGAATAGTGAACCTGAATGATAGTCCGGTTAGGTTTAACAAGGATACGTTCCTTGCAGGGTTACACCCAGTCGAAGTTGAGCCCGTTAGGATGGACGAAGGGAAGATTAATAGGAGTAAAGACGCTTCGCCTAGTGAGTTGATGTTGGCAGATTTGCCCGAGGATGTGTCGCCGGAAATCAGGGAACGTTTGAGAAGTTTGTTAGCTAAGTACGGAGACGTATTTTCCGTTACCGATCGGGACATAGGAAAGACGTCGGTGAGCACCCATAAGATTGAGACAGGAGGTGCCCATCTGGTGAGGCAACCGTTGAGACGACACCCGCTGCCGCATAGGGTTGTTATTGACAACCAGTTGGACAGTATGCTTGCTGATGAAATTTTGGAACCAGCGGTTAACGAGTGTGTGCGTAGGACTAGGTGGAAAGTCCGACGCAGGGCCTTTAGGGTTGGTTGGTCGGGAACCGTAAAGAGGTTTAGTCAGCGATGCTCTCCCTCTGCCCAATACCACCGAGGTCAACTGCCCAGGCAGGGTCCCTTGAAACCCTTACCCTGTGGGAAGCCTTGGGAACGGTTTAGCATGGATATTACTGGTACCCACCCGCGTAGGCGTAGAATTTTGACGGTGATGGACGGGTTCGCTAAATTTGTAGAAGCCATTCCACTGGCTGATTATAAGGTTAATTCCGTGGCTTGGGTTGAGACAAGTTTTGACGGGATCCTTTTTGGGGAAAGTCGCAAGCAGCCTTCAGAGTGTGACATTGCCACTCGTCCGCCTGACGAGTCCGCCGCTGTTGATGCTTCGTCGCCGGTGACTGTGAATTTCCAGGATGGCCGACCAAAGCGTATGGTCCGTCGTCCGGCTCGCTACGAATAGACGTGTATTGTGAAAAGAGACTTGAACTCTGAGACTTTTTTTCGTGAAATGGACTATGGACATTTGTGAACGCTCAAGTTGTTGCGTTGTTTAATTATACGTTGTTATGTGTGGCCCGTTGGCCGTTTCTCGCTGTTGAAATGTGTATAACTCGTGTTTTTTTCGTCAGTTTGGCCCGTTGGCCGTGTCTCGTTACGATGAAACTTAGCGTAAAGTGTTGTGGCTCGTTGGCCCATTTTTATGGACTCTTTGCATAATGAACGATGGACATTTCGTGGACGTTGGTCCTTTCTTTTGTTTGGTTCCGCTTCTGTTGTTACGACTTACAAGTCGTTCGAAGGCAGAATTGTTGCCATTGGCCCGTTGGCCGGTTACTGTATAATGCGGACGGTCTAGGGGGTTCCTTGTTTCCGGGAGGGTGTGTGGGCCCTCACCCCTCGAAATAGGGACATTTCGAATCGTGGTGGGAGGAAGATGTGGCGAAATTCGCCTGAGCCGCCTCCGCGGTCTTGTTTACGCCGTCGATTGGCTTCGTGGGCGGTCGATTCGCGTCGTCGTTCGCTCGTGCCTAGAGGTCCCCTCCTCCCTTGCCTCCTCGCACCTGGCGGATCTTTTGGCGCGAAGTCCCCCCTGTAGTGCGCATGCGCGGATCTTTTGGCGCGAAGCCCCCTTGCCTCTTCCCTTGCCTCCTCGCACCTGTCGGACCCCTGACGTAGGTCCCCCTGTGGTGCGCATGCGCGGATCTTTTGGCGCGAAGTCCCCCCTGTAGTGCGCATGCGCGGATCTTTTGGCGCGAAGCCCCCTTGTAGTGCGCATGCGCGGATCTTTTGGCGCGAAGTCCCCCCCTGTAGTGCGCATGCGCGGATCTTTGCCCGCCAGGTCCCCTCGCACCTGTCCGGACCTCTGACGTCGGACCCCCTGTAGTGCGCATGCGCGGATCTTTTGGCGCCAAGTCCCCTGTCCCCTTGGACACGTATAAATAGGACCGCTGCCCGCATGAAGAAAAGAGTTGTCACCGGGAAGTCTGCGGGAGCTCCGTCCGTATTAGAAGTCCAGCTCAGTTCCGGAGTTGTGCCCGAGTTCGTCAGTCGTTGAGCGAGTCACCGAGTCGTCCGTCGCTGGGAATCGGTCGTTGGGGCTCGGCGTTGCCGCCGCCGCTGAACGTCGCTGCCGCTGCCGTGTAGTTTCCGTGTTCGACGCAGTGTGGCGCCCCCGTTGTCAGCCATTGCTGTGGGAGCTGCCGTTGGGTACATGACCGTCCGCTGCTGGGGAACGATAGTTCGCGGTATATCACGTGCATGCCTGCTGCTGACGTGTGGAGTTGTGATTGACAATATATCGTCTGAAAACGTCTGTTGTCTTCGTGTCTTCGTGCGGTCGACGAACACTGTTAAGCCCTTCGAAAGACGACGGAGGCCGGACTTGCGCCCACCTGGAGCGACACGCAAGCCTTACCACCTGGTGGGAGAGATCGTCATCCACTCTCCCGTCAGCCGCTAGAGGGCGCGGGCGGTTTCCGTTACAGTATTCCAGATTTCAAGCTTTAGACATGCAACGAGACAAAAATTAACTGTCATTAGCCTAATAACCGAATTAGCAGCTAAATATGTTTTAATAAGAAATTTTGGTAGACTAATAGTTTTGTTAGAATATTGTGAACCTAACTTTCAATGTCGGTGATGAAGGAGTAGACCTTTGTTAATCGTTAACCTATAGAATGAACTTCCACCGTCAATCCGCATTGTCATCTTCTCTGGCAGTCTTTCCTCATCTTTCTCTCGCTTCAAAACCTACCTCTCTCGAGGTTGTTCTCTGCCAGTGCCAGTCCAAAACCTGGTTAAAGGAGGAGGGCGATACTAATCATCTTTGATATGGCAGTGTCGTTAAACATGTAACAAGCAAGAGCCTTTCAGAAGCGTTCCTGGTGCGTGCAACCTTTTTCGTACGTGTACCCACACACGCTCTTTGTGAGGTAAGCTTATACGTTGTATAACCGCGTGTATCCTGGTTTTCCGCGGTGAGTATATGGCTGGACTGGGAGCGTCTCTGAGTGGATTTCACGAGGGGCGCTATATAAATACTTGAAATGAATTAATGAAACATCTCATGGTATTTGAGTCTAAGGCAAACGATGCATTATAAATTTTGACGTCACAATATGTATGCTAATTATTTCAAGATGTCAAAACCTCATGATCAGTGCTAAGTCTAAACCTTTGACTGCTTCTTTAAGTTAGATAACAATCTTAAAGAAAATAAGATTTAGTAATTCCTCGGAATCGTAGATCTAATCGGTTGACTTTCGACCTGTTCAGAATTTCCAAAACATAATCGATTGTCGTTTCCTGCAATAATTATTGAAGTAGATTGTGGCGAGAGGAGGCGCCGCTTATTCGTCTACAGATTGCAGTCCTGATGTTAAATTTCTGCCATGTCGAAGAAACGAACATCTCCCGAATCCAGCATCGACAAGCAGACGAATGAAGACTCAGATTGTAAGCTAATTAGAAGAGGTTTTTACTAGTAGGCTAAGATTCAGAATCATAGTTCATGACCTTTCACCTTCGCCCCCGCCGATCACATGATCGTGTAGCTTAGTCTGCTGTTAGCTGACAGTAGCATGAAAATACTTTCATAGATAAAATACTTTATTCTTATTGGTCATTAATAGCTTATTATAAATGAAACCTGTGCCCCAGAATACAGATATTGCAGCTGGTTCAATAAAGAATAATTTTGTACTTAGGACACTAATAGGCTACAGCCTGGCTACTCACTTAGCTGTTTGTTACTGTATTGACTCAGTTTTTTTTATATTAAACACTTATTAGTGCCAGTCATAACTCATTCATCCATTCATTTCAGACAGCGGCGCCCGCAGACGTACGCACATACGTAAGTGCGTACAGCGCGATGACCCAAAAGGTATGTTTTTTGGAATTCTAGGTTGATGACTAAAAAAAGTCTTCAGTTTTTTCGGCGGATAGTAAAGGTATGTTTTTGGGAAATTCTAGGTTGATGACTAAAAAAAGTCAGTTTTTTCGGTGACCTAAGGAAAATTTTTCCCTGTTCGCCCCTCCATCGAAAATTTCTGTGCGTACAAGAAAAAATCCTGCGGGCGCCGCTGATTTCAGACATTTATATAGCGCTTCTTCAAGATTGACTACTCAGAAGCGCTCCCTATCCAAACACGGTTAAAGAGAACAGTCTTAAGAGCAGAGTCGGACGTAGTCTCTAACAATGTAGATTGTAGATAGTGTCAATGACGCGGATCTATTTATTTAGTTACTCTTCTACATGTAAGTCCACGCAGCCACAAGTGCAGGCTGACATGGCTCCATTGCAGTCTAAAAACACTGCAATAAAATTCTGGCCTCAAATGTTATATAGAATTCTAGGCTGTAATTACGGCAATCAGGCCTAATTCTATTTGTAAATAGTGTCACATTTACTTGTCATGTTGCAGTATTCCAAAAGGATGACAATGCCAAACGGGCAAAGCTCGCGTCACTGAGTAACACAACGGTAAGACACATCGCATTTTAATTTAGATGCAAGACAATTCTTCTCTTTCAAAACTTTGCAAATCGCCTCTGTAGTCTATGGACCCACACTTCTATCTCTTCTTCTATAGTCAATTTGTACGATCAGAATATAAAAGTAATCAATTTCTACACAAGGACAAGAGCATCAGGAATAGCTAAGGAATTTGTATAGCGCCCATGTTAGATAACTATTCAAAGGGCACCTTAACAATAGCGTCGAACAATGCTTTAATGAATTTGTATCAAGTCATCTTTCCAATTGAGGATGTGTACGGGCTTGGTCACTTCATTATATTATTCAACCGCGAGATCGTGGCTTCAAGTCACCACCAAGGAACAATTTTTGTGTCGGTATTTCTGCTTAGTCTGTGCCTGAAACCAGCACAGCCACAATGCACCGAGTAAATGCTTCGGCGATGGGGCATGGCCGCACACACGCGAATGCGGAGGCTGAGAAACTGAAGACGTTGACACTTCATACCAATTACATCCCCACAGTGGCGTAGCCAGGATTTATTATGAGGGGTTTGGTGGGTTTATGACCTCTCCCCGGATGCCCTTTCTGACACAATCCAACAGTATTTCAGTAAATAAGAAGGGAATAATGTAACAAAGGGAATAAAGAAAGAAAAACAATTATTACTGCATGCAATTGTTTTGTTTTTCTTATTTAAGTAAATAAATAACCTTAAAAAAACTTTTTCCTAGGCGAATGGAGGTTTAGCCCCGGAAAACCACCTTGTTTACGCCACTGCATCCCCAGGACTAGCTTAAGAGACTTTTCTTCCTCGCCTACTACCTTCTTAATTTAAGCCACGGAAGAGTTCTTAAAAGTGTGCAAACAATCTTGAAACGGATGTGAAGTGTTTTCGCTTTTACCTGTATAGTTGCAGGATCTACCGATGGAGTTGATTGAGTGTATCCTCGTTAAAACTGTTGCTATGGAAGTGATGGATATGACTCGGAAGAACAGTGAGTGGAAGGGAGCAGCTGAACCTGTGATAAGCCGACTGACAACTGTCTGCTTGCAATGGACCAGCATCCTAACGACTAACTACTTTCGAAATGAACTTCACAGAACCTTTGACGGTAGGTAGGCTACTGATGGCTATAGTATACTCAGAATCGCTGAGCATGTTGACGGTGAGCGATAGGGCGCCTATCGAAAGTCGCAGTATCGAACATATAGTGCGTAATAATAACAATATACTTAGGCCTATGTATAAATTGGGGCCCCAATGCACGGGCAAAGCTATTAGGCTAGTTGCAGTTCAAAAAGACGCTCATCTGCCTATCCCCGTTTGGTGCTCAAACAGAAAGCGCAATGCTTACGCGCATTATCAGATAAACATTGGTCGTAGCCTATTACACTACACTGATATTTTGCTTCCATACTTTTTAATATAATTGTTTTATCCATCGATTTTTATCGATTCTTTGTGTATTAATACAGAGACCGGTATAATCGATTGCATCGAGTCTTCTTGTTTATCTCGATTGTCTGTGACCAACTAAATTATGACATCTCTCCGTGTCAGCGTATTTTCAATGTAAACTCTGTTCTCTGATATTTTAAAAAGGTTTACTTTATTTAAATGTCCACGTTTCACATGCACAAATGGCCGCTTTGAAATCGCATGCTCTTCAATATGGCGCTATAAAATTATTTGCAATTATTGTTGATATCGTAACTGAGTTTTTTATGTCATCATATCGTGACAACCACATAGCGCTTTCGTCACGTACTAAAGAGGCGCAATGGAGCAAGGGTGGATACAGAAATTTTCGAAGGGGGCCAAAATTTTCGGTGTTGGGACAGAATAGCTGGTCAAAAGTAAAGAAATGTCTAAATGGGGGCATAGCGGGATTGGTCCCTGGATCCGCCCCTGCCATGGATAATGAACGCTGTGAATTAAGGAACTGACTATAATTTCATGTCAGCCAACAATTCCGCATGTTTTTGCACAGTAGGCCTATAGCTGGTTCCGTGTAGGGTTTGCTTTTATATTATTCTGCAGGCCTACCACTATTTTCAAAAGGGTGTTTGGCTCTTGCATTCATCTGTGTAATTTGTCCAAACATTTCCATCCTACCTATGTGAGCTTTTTACTCCAGTCTCGGTTTTTCTGGGCCGTCGTTCGCTGCGGTCAGCTGCCCGCGGTGACTTTCTTGTCCCTTTTTGTCGTACCGCCACTATGCAGCGAAGAGCATTTTCCGTGGTGGGTCCAGCTATCTGGAATGGCCTCCCTGCGGGTCGCCGTTCGCTTCCCCGTGACTCTGCTGGCTCTTTCTACCGTCTTCTCAAGACCTTTCTCTTTGACCAGGCCTGGGTTGGGAGCGCCTCTGAGTAGAGATCTTGAAGGGGCGCTATATAGCCTAAATTCATGTGATTGATTGATTGATTGATTGATTGATTGATTGATTGATTGATTGATTGATTCTTCTTTGCAGCTGAGAAAACGATTCGTTTGGAAATTGTTCAGACCTTTCAGTGTACGAGTTTCATCATCACAGCTATTGCACTCAAAGACGAATTGTTTATTCTCTGCATGCTAAGATTTGATGACGATTACTATTCTATTGTTGTTTACGACCGCAACAATGTGGCAGAGGTGAAAGACGTCATCCCACTCACAGGAATAGAAGTGCAAGACATAGCAGCGTGCAACGTTTCAAACTGCCTGTATTTACTCAACAATAAAGCACAAAACTCGTCAGTCTTACGCGTTACAAAGACGGACGAACATCAATTTGATATTTCTCCACTGATTAGCAGTTTGCCCAGGCGAAATGATATTCTTTCCGTAGCCGCCAATGGTAACTTGGTCCTTGCATGGCGGGGAAGACAGGAGCAGCGTGCCGTAATTACCGTCTATGGTCCGAATGGTCTCTTGCTGCATGAAACACGGCTGTCCTCTGATGTGTGTGGTTTCATCTATAAAGTAATTCCAAAGTCAAATGGAAACTTTGTCTTGGTTTCAAAGAACGACCAATGGCAGATGAAACTAATTGAGATCGATATGAATGGTAATATTCTACGTCAATATCAATCGTCAAGCGAAGCAAGTCGTGCTGTTTGCCAAGCAGATAAATACGGTCGCATTGCGATTGTCAGCGGAGTCAGCGGAATCGAGCTCTTAGATTCTGAAATGAATCTCCTGGAGTATACTGGTCCACGGCTGAGTGAGGATTATTTCGAATTTTGGAGCAGAATGCACTACAATAGAGAAAGGAATGAGGTTGTTTCTACTGTCGATAGGAACGTTGTTACTATCTTTCGCTTTTTAGAAGAATAAATCACTGGAAAAGATGATTGTGTCAAAATGGACAATTATTGTATAATTCGATAGCTTCGATATTTCGTTCAATGGCCGCATTTCATTAACTATGTTGAAGCACATTTTCTATTTCGACATTATTTTTTTTATGGTTTTGATATTTCGTGTGATGGCTGTATGTTTAGTAAATATTGATTTCTACTTCAAAGAACTGGATTGAAATTAGATTCCCATTCTGTTGGACAATTTGTATTAGACAGCTTTGATATATCGTGCAGAATAATAATATGGTAGATCTATTGGATTTAACAACTATTGTCCTTTGGGGTTTTACCTCAAAGAACTGGGTTGAAATAGCCCGCTTGGGCTGCACATTGGGACAATGTTTGCGCTATTTTCTGTTCTTTATTTTTGAAAAAATTCACTTCTTAACATTGTTTATCATGCAATTTTATCATAGATACATATTCATTGCCGAATGGCTCAGCAGATTGGAGATGTCCGATTCCGGATTTAACATCTTCAAACTTATTGGTCCGCATGTGGGTCTTCCACAAATAGGCCTATGGGTCATCTTGTTTCAAAATTATTGGCAGTAGGCCTGCAATAAAGAAATGATTGAATTAGGTACCTGGTACTGTCTTAGATGATAACAGAAGGATAGTGTTTTATCCCTCTTTCTGTTTCACCGGAGAATAAAGTAGGTGTACCAGAGTACCGGTGCTTGAGAAGATTATTAACAAAGGAGACAATAATTTGAGATATTTCATAAAGTGGTCTCATTTTTGGCAACCATCCCCGACTTTTTCAAAGAACTCGTTGAATAAGTCTAAGGCTGTATAAGATAGGCATTGAAAATTTGTTTTTGTAGATACTGTTGGAATGCAGAGCTTTAATTCGGGATTACAAAGATAAAGATAGTCAAACTTAACTCTAATGTCTTCATAACTATCAGCACACAACTCGGAACCGTGAAGGAGGAGGAAGTGACGTATACATAGAGTAAACTATATACAGGGTGGGCCAGCAGGAATGCAACAACTTTGACGCCTTATAACTCAAACAATTGTTATCTGAGCGTCTTGTCCAATATGTCAGATTGAACATAATAATCCATTGTATCATTCTGCAAAATATCTAAGAGATACTATTACGATGTTTTGAGATAATGCTATTAATATTCGAAGTCCAATTTTTTCCCATAAAACTGCAAGAAAAAAGTCTTAAACTGAATATGTCGATTCTAAACAATCGCTTAGTACTAACATTTAATAACAATTAATATATTGAGTGAATTTACCATTAGTCTAACAAAATACTCAATATGTCCACCACGTGCTTTAATGACTGCATCAACACGAGACGACCACTGATCGATGGCTAAGTCCACCAGTGCCTGCAATGGGTTAATTCAGCCCAGCAGCAAAGAGTCACTTCTTTCAAACGTTCAACGTCACGTATAGGTTCACGATAGACCAGTTGCTGAAGACAAACCCAGATCGAATAGTCAACCGGGGTTAAATCCGGACTGTTCGGTGGCCAGTTCTCCGGTTCAATGAACTCTGGAACGTTAGCGTTCAGACAGGCAACCGTATGAAGTCGCTGTGACATCATTTGGCAAGATGACTGTTAAGTTGATAAATAAAGAATTTTTCTGATTAGTAATTTTGTTTTTAAAATAATAAAATCTAAATTTCTATGAAATTAAAATTCCCAATGTGTCGATGGCGCGCAAAATTTTTATTCATACACTTCAGGAGCTATAGGCCTTGGAGATAAAGCTATAATCGGCGCTTAATCTGATAAACATTGATTGTAGAGAAATGAAGAGCTAAATTGAAATAGAGATCGAGTTAAGAAATGTGCTGCTGATGAAAGGAGATCGGTTCAACGTCAATATTACTGTACTGGTTTCATTGAGAAGAACCAATGGTTCAAAATATCCGGATTTGAACCCGATGATTTTATCAACTGTGGAGAGTTATTGCTCGAGAAATACCGCAATCTGCAGCCAAAACCAAGAACGATAAGAGACCGAAAATTGATGGTCGCGTTGGAGTTGATTAGGAAGATTTATCTCTGGAACACATCGCCAAGTCCATAAAAACTATGCAAAAGACTCAAAACAAGTGTGGACATTGGTGGTGGAAATCACGTTAGTTTGATAACAATATTATTATTTGAGATGAGACATAAAAAATCGCTTTGTTGGTACTTTTTGTTACATTATGTTTTTGATTCGTCAAAAGTCGGTTGTCTCACAAAAAGGGATATAACTTTTGCTCTGTTTGAAATATTGCGGTGAAATCTGGCCACTCTGCATGCGTAGGCCTAAATATGAATTGTCTTTAAGCTGTAAAATTTTATTAATTTTTTACTTCTGGCCAAGATATTGGAAAAACACTTGAGGGGCAGGATCTTTTTTATGACCCACCCTGTATAAGGTTTCTAAGATTTGCCTTTCAAAAGTCAAAGTGTTCGGTTTTATGGCTTCGTCCATTTGATCCTCTGACCATCCAACCCTAATTATAGTGTAGGGTGGGTGATTTATGGCATGCACGGTAGCGCAAAAATTATAGGCCTATGTACTATATGTAGTCCGTTCTATACCGAGCACGCGACTCGTCCTCTGCCCTGGCTACTTGTATGACTGCCCTGGCTATGCCCTGGCTACAAAAAGTGTCTGGCGCCGCCACTGCAGTTATGTCCTTATTGACCACTGAAATATTTGAACCATCAGAATCTTCTTTCACAGAGTTTATTTCCGAACCAGTGTTCGAGACATCAGTAAGATTAGTCTTTCAGCCACCAGACTCCTTTGAACCACCAGACTCCCCCACTTCAACATGAGTTTGGGTATTCTGAAACTGCTGTTGATTATGAATGTCTGAAGTGACAGTTTGCGATGAGTTGTCATCCGCAACATCTGGAAAAGGATCATCTGAAGACGAATGTCGAACAGGAAACTGAAATTCAAAGAAAACAACATCTCTGGATCGAGTGAATTTCTTTGTAACAGGATGAAGCATTCTGTAACCTTTGCTTTCTTCACAGTAACCAACAAAGATGTACTCTTTTGACTTAGAGTCCCATTTCTTGCGGTTATTTTCAGGAACTTTCACCAAAGCTTTGCAACCAAAAACACGAAGATGGCTTAGGTCAGGCTTTTCTCCTGTCCATGCCTCTTGAGGTAAGACTTTTGTAGGTGACTGATTCTTCAGATAAGTGGCTGTATTTACTGCTTCTGCCAAAAAATCTGTGCTTACTCCGGATTCTAGAACCATTGTTCGAGCTCGTTCTACCAAAGTTCTGTTCAGACGTTCGGCAATTCCGTTCGGTTGAGGAGTATACGGAATCGCAGTCTCGTGACGAATTCCACTACGTCGTAAGAAACCCAGAAAATTCTCATTGACATATTCAGTACCATTATCTGTTCGAAGAGTTTTGATACGTTTACCAGTCTGATTCTCAACAAGAGATTTGGACTCCTTGAACTTCTCCAGTAGCCTACCTCAGTCTTTGATTTCAGAAAATAGACAACGAGTGTCTCGTGAAATCATCAATCAATGTCAGAAAATACCGTGCTCCACCAACGGATGAAACATGCATTGGACCACAAATATCAGAATGAACAAGACCAAGAACGTGCTTCGCTCGTTTGGCTTCTGTTTTCTTGAACGGTTTGCGATGCTGTTTGCCTTTCACACAAGCTTCACAGGGAATATTTGCCGTCCCTTCAGACTGAACACCAGAAGACATAGTGCTTCGAAGTAGGCGCATTGAAGGACGATTAAGATGTCCAAGACGACGATGCCATAAGTTTACAGAGTTCGTTGACAGTGCAGCAAACATGCGAGATTGCTTACAGTTCAAACGATACAGTCCATTGACTTCTGTGGCAGTTCCTACGACACTTTTTGGTTTGACCTTTGCCTGCTGATTAACTATTCGACAGCCTTTCTTATCAAGCAAAACAGTGTTACCTTCCTGAGCAATTCTGTTAACTGCCAAGAGATTTATAGCCAAATCTGGAACATGAACAACATCCGAAATTTCCATTATTTTCTTTATTGACAACGGAATCGATAATGTTCCCATTCCAGCACTTTTTAACTTTGTTCCATTTGCAATTCCAACCTCTTGACTAGAATCCGAAGAAAAAATCTTAAGCAAGTCAAGTCGAGATGTTAGATGTACTGTGGCACCCTGATCACGACTACGACATACGTGCAAAAACAGACAACGTGCAAGGAATGGATTATGACAAGGTCCTATAGTCAGAAAATCTACATCAGCCAATGCTGTATTAAAAGCTTTAAATCACCCAAGGTTGTGTGCAAGTGTATTTACGTCGGAGATGCGACTGTTACCTACGGTTGACTTGCCAGTGTTTTACAGGTCAATTCAAATTCTTTGCGTCACCATGGCTGGACTGGGAGCACCTCAGAGTGGTTTTCTTGAGGAGCGCTATATAAATTCTTGAAATGAATGAATGAAACATCCCATGGTATTTGAGACTAAGGCAAACGATCTATTACGGTGACGGTGACGTCACAATATGTAAGCTAATTTAAGGATGTCTAAACCTTCGATTGCTTCTTTAAGTTAAATAACAATTAATCTTAAAGAAAATAAGATTTAGTAATTCCTAGGAATTTTATATATAATCGGTTCACTTTCGACTTATTTAGAATTTGACCAACATAATCGATTGGCATTTCCTGCAATAAAAATTATTATTGAAGACGTTGATTGTGGCGAGAGGAGGCGCCGCTTATTCGTCTTCAGATTCTAGTCCTACGTACGGTCCAATTATTTCTACCATGTCGAAGAAACGAACATCTCCTGAATCCAGCACCGACAAGCAGACGAATGAAGACTCAGATTGTAAGTTAATTTTTAGATGAAATGTCGACTGTAGTAGACTGCAATTCATAGTTCATTGACCTTTCACCTTCGTCTCCCATCGCTGGTCGTGTATCTTACTGCCGGCGGACAGTGCCATGAAAAAACTATTCTTATTGGCCCTAGCTTATTATACAAGAGACATGTATATTGTATAATGTACCCCAATTAGACGAAGTTTTGACTTTAGTAGACTACGATTCATAGTTCATGACCTATCTCTTCTTCGACCCCACCGACCACATGACCGTGTAACTTACTGTTAGGTGATAGTGCCATGAAAAGACTTTATTCTTATTTGTCTTTGATAGCTTATTATTATAAATGAGACCTGTACCCCAGAATGCGGATTGCAGCTGGTTCAATAAAGAATAGTTTTAAACTTAGGGCACTTAGGCTTCTTACTTAGCTGTTTGTTACTGTATTGACTCAATTTTTATACTAAACGCTTATTAGTGCCAATCAAAACTATGTAGATAGTGTCAATGACGGATCTGATGATGATGATGGTGCTCTGCTCGAAGGCAGGTTCATTGGCTTTACGCCCCTGGGGATGAGATGAGTGAGGTGGTTTCCCGTTGCCTTCCTCACAGACAATGATTGGTAAGCAACTTGCCCAAGGTCGCTCCGCAGCAGCTTGCGCCACCGCGTCCCACACGTGCTAGCCCGAGATATCTAAATCTCTGAATGTCAACTCCCAGCCCGGGGCTTGAACCGCAGTCCGTTGCAACCAACAGACGAATGCAGCTCGCACTTACCGGTGTAGCTAACTAGGCCAGTTGACGGATCTATTTATGTATAATTACACTGCTAAGTCCACGCAGCCACAAGGGCATCCTGGCATGGCTCCATTGCACCTTCACAACACTGCAATAAAATTCTTGCCTCAAATGTTACATAGAATTCTATCCAGTAATTACGGCAAGTAACGCTATTTGTGAATATTGTCACATTTACTCTGAACCTTGTTGCAGTATTCCAAGAGGATGACAATGCCAAACGGGCAAAACTCACATCACTGAGTAGCACAACGGTAAGCCACATCGCATTTTTATTTAAATGCAGGACAATTTTCCCCTTCTGAACTTTGCTAACTTAGCATCAATGGTGTAATTTTAGATCCATATTTCTATCTCTTCTATAATCTATAGTCAATTTGTTCGACCAGCATCTAAATCTAATCAATTTCTACACAAGGACAAGAGCATCAGGAATAGCTAGGAATTAATATAGCGCCCCTTATGATCGTTAACGAATTACGGATAACTTGCCAATAACGTCAAATGATGCTTAAAGGTGTCGTGTCATCTTTCCAATTGAGGATGTGTACGGGCTCTGTTATAAAGGTCACTTCATTGTTTCCAACCACGAGATCATGGCTTCAAGTCACCACCAAGAAAGAATTTTTTGTCGGTATTGCTGCTTAATCGGTGCCAGAAACCAGCACAGCTTCAACGATTCAATGAATTACCTACACTTCACTTCTTTAATTTCAGCCGCGAGATCGTGGCTTCAGGTCACCAGCAAGGAAGAATTTTTTGGTGGTATTTCTGCTTAATCGTTGCCTGAAACTAGCACAGCTTCAACGATTCAATGAATTACCTTCACCGAATGAACTCTTCGCCGATGGAGCATGACCGCTCACACGCGTATACTAAGGCTAAGAAAATGAAATCGTTGACATTTCATACCCATTACTTCCCCCAGAACTAGCTGAAGAGAGTTCTCTTCTTCACCTTGTTAATAATTATACTACTGAGGACTTCTTAACCGTGCAAATAGTCTTGAAGCTGATGTGACATGTTTTCCTTTTGATCTGTAGTTGCATGATCTACCGATGGAGTTAATTGAGAGTATTCTCATCAAGGCTGTTGTTATGGAAGTGATGGGTATGACTCGGAAGAACAGTGAGTGGAAAGGAGCAGCTGAACCTGTGATAAACCGACTGACAACTGTCTGCTCGCAATGGACCAGCATCCTAACGACTAACTACTTTCGAAATGAACTTCACAGAACCTTTGACGGTAGGTGCTGATGCAAGGAAGGCCTTAGGCAGAAGCAAAGTAGGCAGTTGCCTGGGGCGCCGCAGTCTTGCGGGCGCCGAGGCATCGGCGATTTTTATTGTTTGCACTATGTTCTTTTAAACCCAACACTGTGGAAGAATTTAAAATAAATATTTATTTCCTTGCACCTGTTCAGGCAGTATTCGATTACAAGGACTGCACAAATTTTATATCGACTAATAAAATTCGATTTTTAACGGCATTCCGTACCCTGTGCATTGTAGTCTCAATGTAGGCCTATTTTTTAAACTATAACCATTCTCCGCAAAATTGAATATTATCCAGCCTTCAGTGTACTAATAACAAGCGTACAAGCATTGCCTATCGTCTAGCGCCATATCAGTGGTCCGGGACATGAGTGAGACCTTAACTGCCTTAGAAACATGGATGTCATCTAACCGACTGCGCCTAAACCCAACTAAGACTAAATTTATCTGGCTGGGCAATCGTAAGCAACTTGCTAAAATTGACTTCGATGCACTTGTGACTGAATTCCCCACTTACACTTTCTCAAATACGATCCGTGACCTTGGTGTCCTGTTGGACCAAGAGCTCACATTTGCTCCTCACATTCACCGACTTACTCGAGACTGCTACTATCAATTGCGTCAGCTTCGCACAATTGCTCGTTCACTGACATCTAGTGCTGTCACCACTCTGGTCCATTCCTTCATTACTTCCCGTCTTGACTATTGCTCGTCACTCTACTCTGGCCCCCCCATCCAATCGAATAATGTGCTTAAACAGAGTCTTACGCTCTGCAGCACGTTTAATTGGACATATCCCTAAATTTGATCATGTGTCCAGCTATATGCTGGAGACATTACACTGGCTTCCTACTCGGCAGCGCATTGAATTTAGGATCGCTGCCCTAGTTAGGCAATGCCAGCTTGGAATCGCCCCGCAGTACTTGCAAGAGCTTTGTTGCTCCACCAGTATCCTAGACCACCGCCCCCTCCGCTCTGCACAGAAGGGATTGCTATTGGTCCCTTTTGCACGAACTGCAACGATGCAGCATAGAGCCTTTTCTGTGATCGGCCCAGTTGTGTGGAATGAGCTTCCACAGGAACTACGTCTACTTGCATTTTTTTTACTAAACTCAAAACTGTCCTTTTTTGCCGTGCTAGAGTCGGGAGCGCTTCTGAGTAGTCGCCTTGAAGAAGCGCTATATAAATTCTTGAATGAATGAATGAATGAACAAAATTATAATAAATTACTCAGTTGAGCTTATCCCGGCTCTGGCTAATTCATCTTTAGATTCTGACGTGGGCTTTGGTGTCATGATCTCGTAGCAACCACCTGGCGCTTTTTTGGGATAGGCTACAAAAGTAGCGCCATATTGAACGCTGTGAATTAAGGAACTGGCTACAATTTCATGTCAGCCACCAATTCCTCATGTTTTTACACAATATAGCTGGCTATACGTGTATGGGTTCTTCATATATTCTCTCCGTCTGTTCGCTCTACACTTCTGTCGGTCAGTCTCTCCTCTGCTCTGTCTCTTCTCAAAACCTGCTTCTTCTCGCGAGTCCTTACGCACTGGGAGCGCCTATGAACGGTTCACCCTACTAGGCCTAGAGGCGCTTTATAAATGTTTAAATACAATGCAATATAAATCTGTACATTTCTTTAGAAAGGGTGTTTAACCTCTGTACTCGGTTGTGAAGGCCTAATTTGTGCAATACTTTCTTTTTAGCTGAGAAGACGATTCGTTTGGAAATTGTGCAGACGTTTCGATTGACGAGTCCCGTCTTCGAAGCTATTGCGCTTAAAGATGAATTGTTTATTTTCTGCATGCCACAACAGCGTTACAACTATTGTATTGAGGTTTACGACTGCAACAATGTGGCAGTGGTGAAAGACCTTATCTCACTGGCAGGAGTAGAAGTGGAAGAAATAGCAGCTTGCAACGTTTCAAACTGCCTGTATGTACTCAGCACCAAAGCCTATAACTTGTCAGTCTGGCGCATAACAAAGACGGACGAGCATAAATTTGATGTTTCAACCCTGATTAGTGGTTTGCGAAGGAGATATGATACACTGTCCGTATCGACCAACGGTAACTTGGTCCTTTCATGGCAAAGAAGAAAGGAACAGCGTGTACTGATGACCGTCTATGATCCGAATGGTCAGTTGCTGCATGAAATACGTCTGTTCTCCGATATGCATTACTGGTTGTGTAAAGTTATTCCAAAGTCAAATGGAAACTTTGTCTTGGTGTCAACTAACGACCAATGGGAGACGAAACTAGCGGAGATCGATACGAATGGTAGTATTCTACGCCAACATCAGTCGTCACTTCAAGCATGGGGCTGTGTTTGCCAGGCAGACAAATACGGTCGCGTTGTGATTGTCAAAGGGATCCTTGGAACAGAGCTCTTAGATTATGAACTGAATCTCCTGGAGTACGCTGGCCCAAAGCGGGTTGAAGGTCGATTCACATACAGAAATAGAATGCACTACAATAGGGACAGGAATGTGGTAGTAACTACTGTCGACCAGGACGTTGTAACTATCTTCCGCTTTACTGAAGAATAAACCACTCTAAAGGAGGATTGTCACGACATGGACGAATTGTATATTCGACAGCTTCGATATTTCGCTCAATGGTCGCATTTCAGTAGCCTAGCTGTGTTGAAATACTTTTTCTTTTTCGTCTTTTTTTATTTGATGTGATGGTCAATTTTTGTTTATTTTGCTTTGTTTGAACCTACTTCAAAGAACTGGGTTGAATTTAGACTCCCATTCTGTTTCGACAATTTGTATTAGATAACTTTTATATATTGTGTGTAGAATAATAATGGATTCTATTTAATAAATATTGGCTTTTCCTTCAAAGAACTCGGTTGAAATACTTATCCTATTTGAGCTGTAAATTGAGACACTATTGTGATGCCATCCCATTTGCACTATTTTCTGTACTTCATGTTGGAAACCAAAAAATAGTTTGCTTCTGAACATTGTTTGTCTTGCTATTATAGGCCTATTATAGGCGCAAATTTATATTGGCGAATGACTCAACAGATTGGGATGTCTTAATCCGGGTGTAACTTCCTGAAACTTACGGATCCGCACAGGCTCGCTGAGGGGGGAAAATGCCCAGGGACCGGCCACTTTGGGAAGGGCCCGGGTTACACTGGCGATTTTCACCCTATATTTCCTCTGCGAGGATTCAGCCTTCAGCTCCCCAAAACTGAAATCCTGGCGCCGCCACTGCATATCAGCCATCACAAGCAGTAAGTGGAGAGGTTTGCCAGGCATACAAAATATGGGTGCATTGCGATTGTCAAACATTTAAATGGAGTCGAGCTCTTAGATTCTGAACTGAATCTCCTTGAGTAAGCTTATACTGGTCTACAGCTGCATGAAGGCCAATTCAGATACTGGAGCAGAATGCACCACAATAGAGAGAGGAATGAGGTAGCAGCTACTGACGATCTAGATTCTAGACCCTGCCACTCTCTTTCGCTTTGCTGAAGAATAAATCATTCGGAAAGATTAAGCTTATTGTGGCGAAATGGACAACAATTAATTGGATAGCTTCGATATCTCATTCAATGGTCACATTTTCGGAGGCTCACTGTGATGAAATACTTTTTCTGTTTTGATGATTCGCATGAGATGGTTTTTGATATTTTGTATGATGGTCATATTTTAAATAGATATTGCTTGTTAATTTTTAAAAATGTGGTTTGAATTCGCCTAATCAATACTCATTCTTATTGGACAATTTGTATTAAATAGCTTTCATGAATCGTGTAGAATAATGGTTGTGTATTTCATAACTATTGTCTTTTATGTAAAGTTCTAACTGGGTTGAAATACTTAGCCTGCTTAAGCTGTACATTGAGACATTGTTTGCACTATTTTTTTTCTTTTGAAAAATAAAGAGAATTTACTTCTCAAGCAATTATATTATAGGGCTATATTAGGGTGTCCCAAAAAACTTTTTCTTGAAATTCTTAGGTCTCTCCAGTCAAAAAGTTTCCTATTCAGATGATAATATTTGTGTAATTTTTTCGAATTTTTAAAATAATTTTTAGAACTCCCCCAAGGAGCCCCCAATTTTATATATAGCGTACTGTGATATTCGTGTGCAAATATTTCAATATATGAGGCAACGTCATTCACACCACATATATTTTAAATGCTTTTGCACAAAATATGATATGTCATACAATGTAATTGCTCAAAAATGTTATGCTGTATTTTCCTCAGACTGGTTTTGCAGTTAATTGACTGAAATTTGACAAAATTGATATATATGCACAGACCTTCTTATATTGTTAGAATTTGGAATACTATTTAACCATTATTGACTGCTATAATAATTCGAGCAGTTATGCAAAACATGGTTTACTTTGAAAAGGCATGTTGGTACACAGTACCAAATGTGAGATAGTCACATGTTTGGTCCTATCAGTAGTTCACTACATCGGAAGAAGTGACTCAAGTGAGTTGTAGTTGCAATTTGGGAAATAGGACTACTTTCGATGTTTTTCAACAGCTTGCAATTAGAACTGTTTATGACTTTCATTTGTTATGGCATTACATGTCTGTATCAGGCACAGCCGTTGATACATGCCAAGTTGTTCATGATTGGGCCTACAATGGCTTAATTGTATGATTTTCCAGATGATCAAACAGCACTACTCACTAGAAAGCTGTCGTCAATGCCGGTAGTCTGGAAAAAGCTTTGAGATATACATGTATATAGATCTGGTAAAGTTGTGGAAGAAACTTGACCAAGTGAGGTCCAATTTCTGTGTCATGTGTAGTATGAGAGTTGCTTCCTTGTGTGGTGTTAAGAGTTCGGAAAAGAATTCAAAAGTTGCATGCTCTGGACTGAAATATCAAGAGTGGCATTGCATTGCTTTAAGTGCAGTACGTAATACTGAGACCAGGATAATCATATGCTTGTAATCTTCTAACTAACATGATGCAATTAAATGGAGCATCGCCTGAGATCGGACAGTGCGCCAGGGTAGGATGTAGGCTTACACTGTTACAACAAAATGTTTAAAGTGTTTTAATTACATGTGAATCGTTATCTGTTAAACAGATGACAGTCTTGTTTCCATAGAACAGCATCTCCATTTTCATTGAGTAATATAACGGCCTTTGCTATACAACGTAACTCTATCTGAAGGGCATCAAACTTGCAAATACCAGTTATGTTTGGTACATCCATCCCACCATCAACTCAGCAAATGTAAAGAATTCATGGAAATCCTCCATAGGATGATGCTTTGTGAGCCTGATCCAAAAAGCAAGTTTTAAAGCCCTCAGTTAACAATAGTTATCTTTTGGGATTTGTTGCTGCAGAAACTGAGTTTAAAAAAATTGGAACCAGTTTCATCAAACATCTTGAAAACACAGAATATCTGCAGCCTTGTAGATGGTCAAAGACATGTATAAAAGTCGCTGGAAAGCATCACCTCAAAGATAGCACAAGTTCTCATATAGATGGTCAATTAATCAACTTTGACAGTGCTTTAGTTTTAGTGTGACTTGCCATGAGAATAAAATTAACAAATATTGTAATATATAAAATATGTAACCGTTAACCCATATTTGCATTACGGCCTACGTAACAGACTGTAGTGAAAACAGATATATCAAACAGTCTGAAATTCCGTTTTGCACACTTAACGAAATGGCTGCTCCATACATGCAAACCCACGAGACAGCAGCTCTGCATGAAATTATATATATATATATATATATATACAAAATTATATATGTAATATTATATATATGTATGTATATAGAATATGCATATATATATATATGTGTGTGGTACACCTATTCATAATGAAAATGGTGTTGGGCTGCAAAACCCCCCCAAAGTTCATGAAATTACGTATGAGTGATATTGATAATGGTAGCGGTACACCACAATGTATTTTTATGATATCTTATAGCCCTTTGGGGGACCCCCAAATGACCTTGAAAAAATTTGAAATTTTTTCTCTAGAGTTATTGTCCACCAATGATACTTTTTGGCTGGAGAGACTTAGCATTTTCAAACATAACCTCAAATTGGGACACCCTAGGCTATATACATAGCTAGCTGGGGTACCCGGCGTTGCCCGGAAAATTTAGGATTCGAGCCGCTCCGGCCACAACCCCACCACACCACACCCCACCACTCCGACCTCCACCGGTACGCCACCCAAGAAATTTTGGTTTTCGGGGAAAAAAATTTCTCCAAATGTACACCCTCCCCTCCCCAACCCCATAACACGCCACAAAAACTCCGACCTCCACCGGTGCGCCACCCGTGAAATTTTGTTTTTCGAAAAAATTACCCTCCAAATTTTCCCACCTTCTCCCCCCCCCCTACAACACGCCACCACTAACTCCGACCTCCACCGGTACGCCATCCGTGAAATTTTGGTTTTCGGGAAATTTTTCTCTCCCCCAAAAAAACCCCGCCCCCACCCTGCCCGACCCCCACCCCACACAACACGCCACCACTAACTCCGACCTCCACCGGTACGCCACCCATGAAATTTTGGTTTTCGGGGAAAAAATTCTTGAAATGTATGAATGAAACACCCCATGGTATTTGAGTCCACAACAAACGATCCATTATTTGACGTCACAATAGGCCTATGTAAGCCCTATGCTAATTATTATTTTCAAGATGTCGAAACCTCATGATCAGTGCTAAGTCTAAACCTTTGACTGCTTCTTTAAGTTTTCTTAAAGAAAATAAGATTTAGTAATTCCTGGGAATCGTAGATCTAATCGTTTCACTTTCGACTTGTTCGGAATTTGCCCAACATAAACGATTGGCGTTTCTTGCAATATTTTTGAAGACGTTGATTGTGGCCAGATTGAGGCGCCGATTATTCGTCTTCAGATTCCAGTCCTACGTACGGTCCAATTATTTCTACCATGTCGAAGAAACGAACATCTCCTGAATCCAGCACCGACAAGCAGACGAATGAAGACTCAGATTGTAAGTTAATTAGAAGAAGTTTTGACCGTAGTAGGCTACGATTCATCATTCATAGTTCATGACCTTTCACCTTCGACCCCCACCGATCACATGATCGTGTAACGTACGGTTAGCTGACAGTGCCATGAAAAGACTTTATTATTATTTGTCATTAATAGCTTATTATAAATGAGACCCGTATAATGTACCCCAGAATGCGGATTGCAGCTGGTTCAATAAAGAATAATTTTATACTTTGGGCACTTAGGCTACTTACTTAGCTGCTTGTTACTGTATATTGACTCAATTTTTTATACTAAACGCTTATATAATTAGTGCCAACCAAAAACTATGTAGATAGTGTCAATGACGGATCTATTTATGTATAGGCCTACTATTGCTGTGCAGAGTCCACGCAGCCACAAGGGCAGCCGGACATGGCTCCATTGCAGTCTCAAAACACTGCAATAAAATCCTTGCTTCAAATGTTATACAGAATTCTAAGCAATAATTACGGCAATTAATTCTATTTGTGGATGGTGTCACATTTACTTGCCTTGTTGCAGTATTCCAAAAGGATGAAAATGCCAAACGGGCAAAGCTCGCATCACTGAGTAACACAACGGTGAGCCACATCGCATTTTAATTTAGATGCAAGACAATTCTTCTCCTTCAAAACTTTGCAAATCGCCTCAATAGTAGAATCTATATAGACTCACACTTCTATCTCTTCTTCCATAGTCAATTTGTACGATCATAATTTAAATGTAAACAATTTCTACACAAGGACAAGAGCATCAGGAATAGCTAAGAAATTTGTATAGCGCCCAAGTAAGATAACTATTCAAAGGGCAACTTCACAATAGCGTCGAAACGGTCGAAGAATGCTTAAAGGTATCGATTCATCTTTCCAATTGAGGATGTGTACGGGCTCGGTTTTAAAGGTCACTTCGTTATCTTCAACCACGAGATCGTGGCTTCAAGTCACCACCAAGGAAGAATTTTTTGTCGGTATCTCTGCTTAATCAATGAATGAGTGGCACCGAGTAAACGCTTCGGCGAAGGGGCTTGGCCACCAACACGCGAATGCGAAGGCCAAGAAATGAAGTCGTTGATACTTTATACCCATGACATGCCCACAGTGGCGTAGCCAGGAATTTATGATGGGGGGTTTGGGAGTTTCATGGCGTGGCCGGATGTCCTTTCTGACACCAACCCAACAGTATTAGGCTTACGGTAAATAAAAAGGGAATAAAGTAGCAAAGATAATAAAGTAAGAAAAACATTTGTTACTACAAGCAATTGTTTTTTATTTTTTTAATTGAGTGGATAAATAACGTTTAAAAAAACTTTTCCAGGCCAATGGGGGCTTTAACCCAAAAAAAACTTGTCTACGCCACTGCATCCCCAGGACTAGCTTAAGAGATTTTACTTCCTCGCCGACTGCCTTCTTAACATTGCACAGAAGAGTTCTTAAAAGAAGTGTGAACAATCTTGAAAAGGATGTGATGTATTTTCGCTTTGCCCTCTAGTTGCAAGATCTGCCGATGGAGTTGATTGAGCACATTCTCGTTAAAGCTGTTGCTATGGAAGTGATGGATATGACTCGGAAGAACAGTGAGTGGAAAGCAGCAGCTGAACCTGTGATAAACCGACTGACGACTGTCTGCTCGCAATGGACCAGCATCCTAACGACTAACTACTTTCGAAATGAACTTCACAGAACTTTTGACGGTAGGTAGGCCTACTGGTCATAGTGCGTACTGTTCATGACATAGGCCTACGTAAAGCAGCTTTGTTTCATATACATAGGCCCCGACTATAAATGATGGCCTGAAAAAGAATTGCGGTTAGTACGTACGTCTTAATCTAAACCTGCAGATCTTATTATCTTATTTTCTTTACTGATAAGTCCAAACGCTGAAAGGGAGGTGGTAGGGGATAAATGCCCTGGGACCCGGCGACTTTTAAGTTTAAGGGGGTTTTGGAATGGGTAGTAGTAGGCCTCTATGCAGAACTTCAGGATTTGTGCCGTTTGAATAGGCTATAGCCTAATACTGCAAACTTCAAATAAAGGACTGAATAAAATCATCATATTGTGCATGCAAATATAAAATTGTAGGATTTTCATCGATTCAATTTAATTCTAAAAAAATTGTTTCTTATTAACTGTTGATAGTTTCGGGGCCCGTGACTGCTCTCAGTGCTCTGCCTATATAGGGATCCGGAATTTCTCTCGTCAGCTATCTTGACAAGTTCACCACCTTAAATGTTTACTCTGTGGCTGAATAGGCCTACACAGGTGTGAGAAAATTAGCTGAAAGTGCTGAAACCGACAGTTTAAAAGAGGCATCCGCTCCACAGATCTAAACTAGCACTGTAACCGAAAATGTTTCGCATTGCCCTATATAAAGGCTTTGCACATTCCAGTTCTAGGACCAATCACTGAGAAAGAGCGTCGCTGCATTATGGTGGTCCGTGAGCGAGGGGCCAATAGCTAAGCCTTGTCAGCCAATCATAGGTCAGATCGCCATGGGCTGAGTTTATCAGGGGCTATTTTAGAAAAACTCCGCCACTTGTTTTCTGCATTAATCTGGCGCTGCGTGGAGGATCTGGTTCTCATATACTTGCATGAGTTCTGCTGTCCTACTTCTGGTGCCCAGCGGCGATCTGCATGAAAACTTGGTCGAGGATGAGCGGCGCCGCCAACTTTTTTTGTCATGTCGGCCCAAAAAAGTTGATGACCTTTTTTACTCGTTAAGTTCAAATCTCATGAATAATTACCATGTATTTCCCGGCCGAAAAAGCTTATGACCTTTATTTAATTATTTTTTTGTCATTCGTAAATTTCGCGTGGGGGCTAAGCGCGAAAAACGATACCATTTACACGCCGCTCATCCTCATTGTCGTTACTGAGCTTTGATGTTAGTGTCTCGTAGAGCTACCACCTGGCGTTTTAATGAGGTACTATAAACAGAGGTGCGATATTGAACGCTGTGGATCCAATTATTTCATGTCAGTCACAAATTCCCCATGTTTTGCACAGTGTAGCAAGCTCTGTGTCTTTGCTTGTATAATGCTGTGTCGATACAATATTTAGAAAAACTCCGCCACTTGTTGTTCTCTGCCAGTGTCAGTCACAAGCTTGGGTAAAGGAAGAGGGCGACACTATTCACACTAATCATCTTTGATATGGCATGCAGTGTTGTTAAATATGTAACAAGAAAGCAGTATTAATTTTTAGAAAGGTTGTTTTACCCTTGCACTCAGCTGTGTAATTTGTGTAATCATTTCTTTGTAGCTGAGAAGACGATTCGTTTGGAAATTGTTCAGACCTTTCAGTTTTCGGACTACGTCCTCGAAGCTGTTGCGCTTAAAGACGAATTGTTTATTCTCTTCATGCCGCCATACAGGCCTAACGATGACAACTACTCTATTCATGTTTACGACCGTAACGATATGGCAAAGGTGAAAGACGTCATCCCCCTCGCAGGAATAGAAATGGAGGACATAGCAGCTTGCAACGTTTCAAATTGTCTGTATATACTGAACAACAAAGTGCATAACTTATCAATCTTACGCCTCACAAAGACGGACGAGCATCAGTTTAATATTTCAACCCTGATTGGTGGATTGCGAAGGAGATATGATGCACTGGCCGTAGCCTCCAATGGTAACTTGGTCCTTGCATGGCAGAGAAAAGAGGAGCAGCGTGCCGTAATAACCGTCTATGGACCGAATGGTCAATTGCTGCATGAAACAAAGCTGTCCTCGGATGTGTATAGTTTCTTCCGTAAAGTAATTCCAAAGTCAAATGGAAACTTTGTCTTGGTTTCGCGTAACAACCGATGTCAGACGAAACTAATTGAGATCGATACGAATGGTATTATTCTACGCCAATATCAGTCCTCACTCCAAGCACTGGACTGTGTTTGTCAGATAGACACATTCGGACGTATCTCGCTTTTCGAATCGATCAGTAAAACAGAGCTCTTAGATTCTGAACTGAATCTCCTGGAGTATAGTGGTCCAAAGCTGCGCGACGATGACTTCTATTTCTGGGATAAGACGCACTACAATGCTGAAAGGAATGAAGTTGTAGCTGTTGTCTATATGGAGGCTGTGATTATCTTACGCTTTACAGAAGAATAAATCACTCGAAAGATGATTTTGGCGATATGGACAATATGATTGTAGGGGTGTAGTATATTCGATAGCTTCGATATTTTGTTCAATGGTCGTATTTTAGTAACTGTGTTGGAATAGCCTACTTTTTATTTCGACGTTTTGCATTGCATGCTTTCTTATTTCGCGTTATGGTCGTATTTTAGTAAAAATTGGTTTGTTTAAAAGAACTGGTTTGAAATTCGATTAACATTCTGATTGGACAATTTGTATTAGATTAATAATTTATATCGTGTAGAATAAAAATGGTTTTATATTGACATAGGCCTTCACCTCAAAGAACTCGGTTGAAATGCAGCTCCTGCCTGGGCAGTACATTGAGACAATGTTTGCACTATTTTCTGTACTCTGTTTTGAAAAATAAAAAATGTACTTCTTAACATTGTTTGTCATACAATTACAATAGGCTATTATAGGCGCAAATTAATGGCGGCTGACTCAGCAGATTTGAAATATTTAATTACGTGGTTATAGTTATTAGATGGTTTTTATATTTTGTGTGATGGTCATATTTCAAATAAATATTGCTTGTTAATTTAAAAGGTGTGGTTTGAATTCAGCTACTCAATACTCATTCTTATTGGACAATTTGTATTAAATAGCTTTCATGAATCGTGTAGAATAATGGTTGTGTATTTGATAACTAGCCTATTGTCTTTTATGTAAAAGAATTGGATTGAAAAAACAAGGCCTGCTTAAGCTGTACTTTGGGATATTGTTTGCACTATTTTCTGCATGTTATTTTTGAAATAAAGATAATTTACATCGTAACATTGTTTGTTATGCAATTATATTAAAAAGCATGTAGGCGCATATTAATTTTATTGCCGAATGACTCATCATGTTAAAGATATCTGATTCCGGATATCACCTCCTGAAAGTTGCGGGTCCGCATGGGAGCCACCCTGAAATATGGGTCATCCTATATTACATTTGCATTAGCTCTGCAATAAAGAAAGAAATGAATTAATTGACATCTATGGTGATTAAAAAACGCAGCATTTTATCCCTCTTCCGTTTTACCAAAGAATATAGTAGGTCTATGTCTACCTGAGTAGGCTACCGGTGCTCGGTAAGGTGTTAACAAAAGGAGACAATTTGCGATATTTCATAAACTGGTCTAATTTTTACCAATTATTCCATATTGTTTCAAAGAATAGTTGAACACTTATTCTGTCTGAGAATTTGTTTCAACAGATAGGCCTATCGATAATTTGTATGGTTTTATACTTTTGTATTGCATCTGATTACTTTTGTATTGCATATGAGCATTCATAAAGAGCCTAAGCAATGTATTTGAATAATTAGACACGCAATGTAATTGTAATTAACCTACAAGTTGCTATTCTACAGGTGTCCCACTATAGCGAACCCGGGTTTCTTATATATAATATATATAACAGGGTTGTAGTCCTATTGATCCCTTGTGTTAGTCTGTTTTTCTACTGTATTTGTTGTTTATGTCAATACTGTCACTTTGGTTCAATAAAATGTCTGGCAGGTTTTTGGTTATAAGATTAGGCTATAAGAAAATTCGCTTCAGCTCCAGCGCTCACAGGCAGATATGGGACTGTCTTACCCTCGGCATATACATGGCATCTCGATTGCCTATCCATCTCCCCGCCGTCTGATCCTCACCAGAACGACGTACAGTCGATGTATACCCATCGTAAAGTTGAGCCTTCATGGCGCTGGTGGAACCGCAACCTATTGGTAGCTTTTCTGGTGTATCTGAACACAGGCCTGTTTGGTCGCAAGATCAGGCGGTGAAGGAGCTGGTCAAACGCTCATATAATTACGTCGAAACTAAGAAAAATTGAGTTGCTAATATTTTATACACATGGCTGCATTAAAGGAAACAGCTTCAGACTTGAGACACTACTCTTCTTCTTGTATATATTGTATAGTATTGCTCGCGACTGAACGTTTTATCCTCGCGACCTCACGCGCCATTTCGGCTACTTTTTAGTTGATCGGCTACTTTTTAGTTGTCTCGCGGTCGCCACGCCGACATTTAATGATTAAATGATTCAAAATATTTGAAATCTCATAAATCGACATGTGAAAGTAGGTCAACAGGTTTATTTTGCCAGCTGCTATTGCGTAGTGCTGCCTATTTAATACTGTAAGTAAATATTATGTCTGTGCCAGGGCGGATTGTAACGGGCTGTACAGGTAAATTGTGAGGTGAGTAGGCCTACACGCTGACCGGGATAAAAACCGACTTTTTTGGGTGCGAAATTTCTGATGACTTTTTTTAGCCTTTCGATCCGAATTTCGTGAAAAATACGACTAAATATTCTTTGCCTTTTTCCTGCGTGTACCCACAGTATACGCTCTTTGTGAGGTGAGTAGGTCTATACGCTATATACCCGTGTGTGCCCTGGTTTTCGGCGGTGAGTATAGGCCTACGATGCCGATTTTCCCGGAGGTAAGTATACGACGTATACCCGCGTATAACCTAGCCTTGATTACAGCCCTGATTGTAAGCGGTTATCTACATTTTAAGTCGATGGTTTCATCACGTGTTTTGTAACATGACTAACGAAGCCAATAAAGTATGTATGCCTATTTAACGTACCTTGCAGCAAGGGCGGATAAAAAAATTCTATGGGGGGCCAAAATTTTGGGCCTAGGTCCAGGAAACAGGAAAAAATTCGTCTGGGTCGACGAAAAATCTGATGACCCCTTTTTAAGTCATCAGGCTCGAATTTCCCAAAAGATACCTCTTTCCATCCGCCCAAAAATCTGATGACCTTTTTTTAGTCATTAGTCTCGAATTTCCTCGTGCGGACCTCCGGTCAGCGAACCTCTTGGGTGTGCGGGACGACGGACAGACGGAGCTACTCACGGGTCAGAATAGCTGGTCAAAATTAAAGAAATTTCCGAATGGCGGTCCATGGCCATTTTGGCCACCCCTGTATCCGCCCCTGCCTTGCAGAAGTTTAATGCATTATTGATTACAGCTGTTCATTACGCGGCTTTTGGGCTATTTTTCTTGTGTGATCTCGCGACCAGTCAATTCCAATATCTGGCAACCTTGATCACGACTGCGACTGTGCGACATACGTGTAAAAACGTGCAAGGAATGGATAAGGTCCTATAATCAGAAAAGCTACATCGGCAATGCTGTATTAAAAGCATTAAATCACTCAAGTTTGTGTGTAATTGTATTTACGTTGAAAATGCGACTGTTACCTATGGTTGACATGTCTGTGTTTTACAGGTCAATTAAAATTCTTTGCGTCACCGTGGCTAGACTGGGAGCGCCTCTGAGTCGATTTCTTGAGAGGCGCTATATAAATTCTTGAAACGAATGAATGAAACATCCCATGGTTTTTGAGTTCAAGACAAACGATCCATTATTTGACGTCACAATATGTAGGCTAATTGCAAGATATCAAGATGTGTATGCAAATTTCAAGATGTCGAAACCTCATGATCAGTGCTAGGTCTAAGTCTAAACCTTCGATTGCTTCTTTAAGTTTATTGAAAGTTTTAAAGAAAATAAGATTTAGTAATTCCTCGGAATCGTAGATCTAATCGGTTCACTTTCGACCTGTTCAGAATTTGCCCAACACAAACGATTGGCATTTCCTGCAATAAAAATTATTATTGAAGACGTTGATTGTGGCGAGAGGAGGCGCCGTTTACTCGTCTCCAGATCCCAGTCCTACGTACGGTTCAATTATATCTATCATGTCGAAGAAACGAACATCACCTGAATCCAGCACCGACAAGCAGACGAATGAAGACTCAGATTGTAAGTAAATTAGAATAAGTTTTGACTTTAGTAGCCTATACGCTTTGATTCATAGTTCATGACCTATCTCTTCTTCGACCCCATCGATCACATGATCGTGTAGCTTACTGTCAGCTAACTTACTGTCAGCCAACTTACTGTCAGCTAACTTACTGTCAGCTAACTTATTGTGAGCTAACTTACTGTCAGCTAACTTATCGTGAGCTAACTTACTGTCAGCTAACTTACTATCAGCTAACTTATCGTGAGCTAACTTACTGTCAGCAAACTTATCGTGAGCTAACTTACTGTCAGCTAACTTACTGTCAGCTAACTTATCGTGAGCTAACTTACTGTCAGCTAACTTACTGTCAGCTAACTTACTGTCAGTTAACTTACTGTCAGCTAACTTACTGTCAGCTAACTTACTGTCAGCTAACTTACTGTCAGCTAACTTACTGTCAGCTAACTTACTGTCAGCTAACTTATCGTGAGCTAACTTACTGTCAGCTAACTTACTGTCAGCTAACTTACTGTCAGCTAACTTACTGTCAGTTAACTTACTGTCAGTTAACTTACTGTCGGCTGACAGTGCCATGAAAAGACTTTCAGAGCTAGAATGCTTTGTTCTTATAAATGAGACCTGTACCCCACAATGCGAATAATGCAGCTGATTCAATAAAGAATAATTTTATACTTAGGGCACTTAGGCTGCTTACTTAGCTGCTTGTTACTGTATTGACTCAATTTTTATACTAAACACTTATTAGTGCCAATCATAGCTATTCAGTAGTTCCATACCCGTGGTTCGCGGGCCAAAAGTGGCCCGCCAGGCCTAAAAAAGGCCATCATCTCACAAGAAATTAACAAAAATAATGAAAAATCGGCAATTTGGACGTGATAGAACACATAATTTGTTCTACTACAACTTGTTTTACTTTGACGTTTACAGATAACATAAAACATTCTATTTTGATTCAATTATAACAATTTTATATGCTTCTAGTTAATAATATTTTAGTCGTATGGCCCATAATGTTCTTCAAAAAGTGGCCCTCGTGTCCTCCAACGTAGAAAAAGTGGTCCCAAAGTGAAAAAAACGTTGGGAGCCACTGTTGTAGATAAGTGTTAATGACGGATCTGTTTTATGTATAATTACTCTGCAAAGTCCACACAGCTACAAGGGCAGCCTGACATGGCTACGCTGCAGCCTCAAAACACGGCACTAAAATTCTTGCATCAAATGTTATTTAGAATTCTAAGCAGTAATTACGGCAATTAATTCTATTTGTGAATAATGACACATTTACTTGCCTTGTTGCAGTATTCCAAAAGGATGACAATGCCAAACGAGCAAAGCCCGCGTCACTGAGTAACACAACGGTAAGCCACATCGCATTTTAATGTAGATGCAAGACAATTCTCCTTCAAAACTTTGCAAATCGCCTCAATAGTATAGTGTATGGACCCACACTTCTATCTCTTCTTCTATAGTCGATTTGTACGATCAGAATTTAAATGTAAACAATTTTTACACAAGGACAAGAGCATCAGGAATATTCAAGGAATTTGTATAGCCCCCCCACATGTAAGACAACTATTCAAAGGACAACTTGACAATAGCGTCGAATAATGCTTAAAGGTATCGATTCATCTTTCCAATTGAGGATGTGTACGGGCTCGGTTTTAAAGGTCACTTCATTGTTTTCAACCGCGAGATCGTGGCTTCAAGTGACCACCAAGGCAGAATTTTGTGTCGGTATTTCTGCTTAATCGGTGCCCGAAACCAGCACAGCTAGGCCTACAATAATAATAAATAATAGTATTTTTTCTTTAATTCAACGCCTGCAAACGCACTGCGCTTTACATTTGCAAGTTATGCAGTAATCTTAATTAAACTTAACTACTAACAGAACAGACAGCTTTGCAATTACACGGCGCTAATAGCAGCCTACAAAGCATGTCCGCCCAACGGGGTCTCGAACCTGCTACCTCTCGCACTCTACGCCAGCGTGTTATCCATTGCGCTACCGGGCCCCGGTAGTTAGTGAACGAAAATAATAAAAGAAGCAAGTGCACGTGGAAATGACGATCTGACAGACTGAAAAGTGAGCATGACGGATCCGAAGCCATGGCTAAAGCATAGTACACAGTCAGCACTAGACCTACACCTGAAAGCTCTGTCAGACCAGTGGTTTCCAGTGTTCTGCGTTACCAACTTACCATGGTACAGTGAGAGTAGAAAATTGCTTTGACCCTATAATGTGTTGGCCGAATGTATTGCTATAGGTTTTCAGAAAATTTAATCAGACTGCGAGGTGAGCACAACAAAAATACAATCGTTCTAAAAGAAATTTTCGCCAAGGGTTCTGTAGGGAAATGCGTTTTAAATTACTTGTAATCTAGTTTTAATGGGTTTGCCTAAAGGTGCGCCATACCCAATTACTGTTAACAAGAAACCTAATATCGCGCATTTGGCCGTCAAGTGAATGGAAAAAATATTTTGACCATCGACGTATATCAATATACGTCGATGGTTTTGACACCGCTTCTCCATTGCCACCTAGCGACTACTTTAAAATACACGGTCATTACAAACACGCAGGCATCTAAAATTTATTATTTTTCACAAATTTAAATATTCTTTCTTACCTTATTATAGTGTTAAAAAGTCTAATAAATTCGGTATTTTAGGTTCTAATAATCTAAATGATGCGTCTAAGGCACAATTCCACCTTCTAGAGTTAGATGAATTGACGTTCAATTAACTACCCATTTAAAGGAAGTGAATTTCTGTTAAGTAGGTTTCACGGTCAGCGGTTTGTTAAGATCATACTTTTAGGGATCATTTCTATAGTATGTATCGCCAGGACGTCAGGTAAAACTGATTACTGGACCGCAAACCAGGATGATGAGACGGAGCGTTTTCTCCTGAGCGTGAGGACGACTCTGCCGTGGATTCTTCGCGGTCCACAAGGCAGAGCTCAGCGATGATCGTTCCACTGGACTTCTCTCGAAGACCAAGTGGAGGGAGGAAGCGCAGTCTGACTGGTTTGCGACATTTTTTAATAAACAAAGAATAAGATTAATGGCGGTAACGCGTCGGTTTGGTTTGTTTGTATGTGCACTTGTTATAGCGGCCCTTCAAGCACTCCACTCAGAGGCGCTCCCGAATGCAGAGCGGACACGGCATCCGAGTTTCACGCCGAAGCGCTGAGCAATTGCGAGTGAAGGACTTGCCCAAGGTCCCTACGCGGCGTGTTGAGGTGGATTCAAACCTCAAACCTTCCGGCTTCAAGGCAACGACGCCACCACTACACCACCGCGCCACACGGTACCAAGCGGTGTAAGTCCAAGGCGTAGTCAAGCAGGAGGTGACGCTGTGATTGATGTTAGCACACAGTAGCGTTTAACTGAAGCTGCCACTGTAGCGATAAATGATTACTCGCCGTTTGATAGAATTTAACAGCATATCGTGCTGCTAGGGCCATCGACTTCTACAAATCCTTTTTGCTGCAAAATCGGATTTAGGCTAGTAATATTGGATATCTGGATCATTGACATAATCTAATTTGCGATAATCGGACCATTCCAGAGAATTAATTTAAGTAGAGGAAAGTTTCAAAGTAAGCATGCCGTTGTATTCTTAGATATGAATGAATGAATGGCACCGAGTAAACGCTGCGGCGAAGGGGCAAAGCCGCCCATACGCGGAGGCCAATGGCGGCGCCAGGATCTCAGTGTTGGGGGGCTTAGCCCCCTAGCCCCCACTAGCGCCGCTACTGGCGGAGGCTAATAAATGAAGTCGTTAGGACTAGCTTAAAAGACTTCTGTTCGTCGCCTACTGCCTTCTTAATATGCTACAGAAGAGTGCTACTTAATATGCTACATTAAGAGGTGTGTAAACAATCTTGAAACGGATGTGATGTGTTTTCGCTTTGACCTGTAAAGTTGCATGATCTACCGATGGAGTTGATTGAGCACATTCTCGTCAAAGCTGTTGCTATGGAAGTGATGGGTTTGACTCGGAAGAACAGTGAATGGAAAGGAGCAGCTGAACCTGTAATAAGCCGACTAACAACTGTCTGCTCGCAATGGACCAGCATCCTAACGACTAACTACTTTCGAAATGAACTTCACAGAACTTTTGACGGTAGGTAGCCTACTGGTCAGAGTACTGTTCATCACATTCGTAAAGCAGCTTTGTTTCATACACACAGGCCCCTACTATAAAATTAATGATGGCCTGAAAAAAGAATTGCGGCTAGTACGTACTTCTTAATATTAATCTAAACCTGCGGATCTTATTTCCTTGTTACCAGATTTTCTTTACTGATATGTAGGACCTCTGAAAGGGATGTGACAGGGGACAAATGCCCTGAGACCCGGCGACTTTTAAGTTTGAGGGGCCTAGGGATAGGTAGTTGTAGGCCTATATGTAGAAGTTCATGGTTTGTGCCGTCTGAATGTAGCCTAATACTGCAATCTTCAAATAAACGATTGAATAAAATCATCATATTGTGCATGTAAACATAAAATTGTAGGACTTTCATCAATTCAATTCAATTCTAAAAAAATTGTTTTCCATTAACTGTTGATAGTTTCGAGGCCCGTGACTGCTCTGCCTATATAGGGATCCGGGGATTTCTCTCGTCAGCTATGTTGACAAGTTCACTCTGTGTCTGATTACACAGGTGTGAGAAAATTGGCCGAGAGTGCTGAAACCTACAGTTTAAAAGAGGCATCCATTCCACAGATCCCTCATTGAAACCAGAACTGTAAGCAAAAAATTATTGTTTCGCATCGCCCTATATAAACACTTTACACATTCCGGTTCTAGAACCAACCATGCACTGAAAAGGAGCGTCGCTGCATTATAGTAGTCTGTGAGCGAGGGGCCAAGAGCTCAGCTTCATCAGCCAATCATATGTCACATCGCCGCTGGACACCAGAGGTGGAACAGCAGAGCTCCTGCAAGTGCATGGGAGCCAGACCCTCCATGCAGTGCCAGACTAATGCAGAAACTTTATAGGTGATCTGCTGTAGAATAGGAAGCCAGTGGAGTACATTCCGCATGTACTCTGTGACTTGGTCAAATTTAGTGATGCGAACTATAAGGCGTGCTGCTGTGCGCAGAACCCGGTCAAGCCACCCAATCCTGATCGCAGGGAGCCAGACATATAGGGCACTGCAATAGTCGAGACGAGAGACCACAAAGACGTGGACAAGATCGAATGGCAGGAGCAGTACTGTAGGGGTCAGATATCCAGACACTACTTACGCATATCATATTCAAAGCAGTGTTTTACACTTTTGGTCTGGAGCTGCGTGTGTGCGGCTTCAGTCATTGCCAACTTTTTCCTGTCAGCATTTTTGCAGGAATCGTATTTCATTTTGAACATTTATTTTTGCCTCACTGAGAGTTTCTCCTGAAGTGACGCCATAAAAATGTGCAATTATCATTGTCTCTGGCGTTTTAATGAGGTACTAAAGAGAGGTGCTATGTTGAACGCTGTGAATTAAGGAACTGACTACAATAATAGGCCTACTTAATGTCAGTCACAAATTTCTCTATGTTTTTGCACAGTACCGGTATAGCAAGCTCTGTGTAGTTTTTGCTTGTATAATGCGCTATCGATATATATTTTAGAAAAACTCCGCCGCAGGTGGTTCTCTGTCCCAAGTCTGGATTTTAGGAAGAGAGCGACACTAATCATCTTTGATATGGCAGTATCGTTAAACATGTAACAAGAAAGAAGTATTTTAGAACGGGTGCTTTACCCTTGCACTCAGCTGTGTAATTTGTGTAATCATTTCTTTGTAGCTGAGAAGACGATTCGTATGGAAATTGTTCAGACCTTTCAGTTTTCGGGTTACGTATTCGAAGCTGTTGCGCTTAAAGATGGATTGTTTGTTGTCTACATGCCATCGTTTCTTAACAACAATTATTCTATTCATGTTTACGACCGTAACGATGTGGCAGAGGTGAAAGACGTCATCCCACTCGCAGGAATAGAAGTGCAAGACATAGCAGCTTGCAACGTTTCAAATTGCCTGTATTTACTCAACAACAAAGTCCATAACTTGTCAGTCTTACGAGTTACAAAGACGGGCGAGCATCAATTTGATATTTCAACCCTGATTAGTGGAATGCGAAGGAGATATGATACCATGGCCGTATCCGCCAATGGTAACTTGGTCCTTTCATGGCAGAGAGCACTATAGAGCAGCGTGCCGTAATTACCGTCTATGGTCCGAATGGTCTCGTGCAGCATGAAACAAAGCTGTCCTCTGATGTGTATAGTTTCATCCATAGAGTAATTCCAAAGTCAAATGGAAACTTTGTCTTGGTTTCAATGAGCGACCAATGGCAGACGAAACTAATTGAGATCGATACGAATGGTATTATTCTACGTCAATATCAGTCGTCAATCGAAGCATTGGACTGTGTTTGTCAGATAGACACATTCGGACGCATTGCGCTTTTCGAAACGGTCAGTAAAACAGAGCTCTTAGATTCTGAACTGAATCTCCTGGAGCATAGTGGTCCACAGCTGGATGAAGATCTCTATCTCTGGGGTAAGACGCACTACAGTACTGAAAGGAATGAAGTTGTTTCTGTTGTCGATAGGCCTATGGAGGCTGTGGTTATCTTACGCTTTACAGAAGAATAAATCACTCGAAAGATGATTGTGGCGATATGAACAAATATTTTTGTAGGGGTATATTTATTCGATAGCTTCGATATTTCGTTCAATGGTCGTATTTTAGTAACTACATGTGTTGGAATAGCCTACTTTTTATTTCGACGTTTTGCATTGCATGTTTTCTTATTTCGCGTGATGGTGGTATTTTAGTAAAAATTGCTTTTTTTAAGCCTGGTCTACTTCAAAGAACTTGTTTGAAATTCGATTCCCATTCTGATTGGACAATTTGTAATAGATAGCTTTGCTATAGCCTATATCGTGTAGAATAAAAATGGTATTGTATTGACATAGGCCTTTTACCTCAAAGAACTCGGTTGAAATACAAATCCTGCTTGAGCAGTACATTGAGACAATGTTTGTACTATTTTCTGTACTTTGTCTTGGAGAATAAAAAAAATTACCTCTTAACATTGTTTGTCATACAATTTGATGAAAAAAACGCAGTTTTCCCGCAAAAACTGGTAGTCTTCGCATTGTTTTATAAATAATGGCGAAAACGGACCGGATCATAATCAAATTTGTACCAGTATCTTTCATTTTGCTTAGCCTACGTATGCACTGACAACATATTATAAAGAAATATGAGGCCGTTACTGAGACAACACATTTTTGAAAACGGTGAACTAACTTTCGTGTCACCCTATATTTTAGGGCTTTAGCGGTTTAGCCTATACATTATATATAATATAAATTATATGTGCGTGGGTAGGTAAGTGGGTGGACGGGTGGATGTATGTGTGAAAAGCAGTTACTGTAGTCAATACACGAACGCAATTGAGCATCTACAATGTCGCGACCTCTTTCGTTAGGACTATAATATTTTTTATTATATTCATATGGAAGACAGTTTTAAACAAACTAATCGCATAACAACGCATATAGTACAAAACATGTCGCTTTGATCTGCAGCTGCCTTTCTAATCGACAACTATTCATAACAAAGCGAGAGGAGATTAGAGATAAGAGGAGATAGTCTTGAGTATATAATTATACTCACTGCATTAAACACACATGCACTGTCCACGTCCTAAAAAATCTAGCTATGCATGCAAGTTTTTCATTAGAGAAAACAAGAAAACACTGTCCGTGACAAAAACCTACACAATATTATGCATACAAGTGAAATCCTTAGAATTAGATAAAATCGGATTACACTGATTACACATCGAATCACCGATATATTATATTTTATATCTAGGCCTATACAGTTTTATATATCATAATAAACGTTGAAACAGGTCTTCAACATGCTGACAACATCAGATTCTACTACGAATAGTATAGCCATACAAATCAGACTTGATCAGACTGTTTGTGTACAACCTGCACATCACTCTCAGTTTTCGACACAACCTCCCACGAAAGTGGTTCAAGCACGTTATATTACCATCCTATAGGCTACTCGAACAAATAACTATGTTTTCCTAACCCCATCACGCGGTTTATAGTCACAATATATAAGACATAACATATTGCTGGAAACTCTGTCACATTGCTAGAGAACTCAACCATGTCGAGGTTGTTATTTAGCCACATTTCCTAATCCCTTCCGAATTCCAGAAATCCCAACGCAATTTTAAAACCCATAATATTCGTTTAACCTCCATAAAATATATTCGACATAGATATTACCGTATATTTTTGCCCAATTCCAAACTTTGATCCATTTCCGTTTTACCGAACTATAGACTACCGCCATTTTTCGAAAATCTGGCATAGTGCTCTTTTTTCTGCCAGAAATTTCCTTTTCGAATTCCTGAACATTTTTCCAGCCGACATTTCTCGGAAATGTGCGGCACGTTTCTAACTTCTGGCATAGTCTATGAACGTAGAAATTAATTCTGTGCCACCCAGGACGGATCCAGGGGGCCAATCCGGCCACGGGTCCCCATTTATAATTTTTTCTTTTTTACCATGCAGCTATTCTGGCTCGGAAAGTTGCCGTGTGCCTCCCAGAGTAGTTCCGTAGGCCCTCCCCACGCCCCACGAGGTCAGTACTAGAGGTCCGTACAGTGGCTTAGGAACGCTGTACGACTAAAAAAGGTCAGATTTTTCGCCGACCAAGACAAACATTTTTCCTCCGCCCCAAGACCGAAATTTTTGGCCCTACCCCCTTCCAAAATTTCCGTATTCGCCCTTGGTGCCCCAAACCTCCTTCTCCGCAAACAGTCCCTCTACGAGAAACCTCTATAAATTATGTACGTAGATTCAACGGTGAATAAAACAATAGAATTCGCAGACAAAAAAGACTGATCGTCTAAGACGCAGTCACTCTTACAATTGGCCTCTACGACCACTGTCATTGTCAAGATCAGGAGCAACCCGAAGGCCATGGAATTATTACTCAGACAAACGTGAAGCTGCTCTCGCTGTTCGGGTCGCACTGGCACGGCGTCTGGTGCTGAGCGGAGGTCATGATCCACTTCCCGTGGCACCTCGGGGCAGTGACGGCGTTCCACGGCGTCTCCACCATGTAGATACCGTCCCCGATGCACTTCGATGACCTCGTCCTCTGAAGGATCCCGTACGGCTGGCACTCGACGCAGATCGTCGCTCCCACCGTCAACACCTTCGTCCTTGGCGGCGCAGGCTGCTGGTCTGGACCGGACGTTGTCGGACGGTGGCACGCCCCTCGGGTCTCAGTCACACGGAACGTGGCACAGTAGCTGAAGACAAAGACAGATGTCACGTTGTACGTATGTATGTATGTATGTATGTATGTATGTATGTATGTATGTATGTATGTATGTATGTATGTATGTATGTATGTGTGTGTGTATGTATGTATGTATGTATGTATGTATGTATGTATGTGTGTATGTGTGTGTGTGTATGTATGTATGCATGTATGTATGTATGTATGTATGTATGTATGTATGTATGTATGTATGTATGTATGTATGTATGTATGTATGATTGTATGTATGTATGTACAGATGTGTGTGAAACTATGTATGCATGTATCTATGTATGCGTGTATGTAGGCCTATGTAATATGAATGCCTTTCTAATACTCCTATTTAGAAGGGTCCGACAGCTGTAGGCCTAATGCTACATGTCTTTGATTCATTGATCGTGAACCCTGGGATTGTGATAAAGTGAGCAAGCTAGGCTGCCTCACTGTGTTTATTTTCTGTGTGGACCCTGGCCAACAAGACCAAAGGTGAGATCATCCATGGCATTCCGATTCTACCGGGTAACGCCCTACTCCTATGCTCAATTATACCGGACTTCAACCTTGTTGTGAAGGACCCTGGACAGTGCAGTAAGGATAATTGATTAGTCAGTCAATTCAGGCTGTCTCCTTAAAAGAATCTCCAGGGGCGCTCAAAGCCTGCCACCCATGCCCTCGGGAGTTCAAGTACCAATCACCATGTCGCCCCACCCATTCTTTGCTAATCATGAGAAAGCGCCTATTAAAGATCTTGTGGCATGAGTGGCTGTTTTAAACTAGCAGTTGTGCTAACTTAGACCGCTAAAGGATAAGTGGACGCAGACGTACAAAGAGTTTAACGCAGTAGGACAGACAGCGTGTATGGCGGGCTGACTAAGAGTACAAACAGGCGTTTTCGTGGACACTTAGGTAAACTGTATATATCGAGTGTCAGACTCTTGATGGAATTCATACGATAATAAAGGAGAAGTGGAACGAGATATTATGACGCTACGAGTTCGGAATTTTGAGTTCAGTTGGTGAGTTGGAAATGAGTGCGGGTTGAAGGAAAGAAGGAATTTCCGACTGCAATGGCGAAATTCAAATAATTGTTTAGACAAGACAATCGTCTGCTTAGAATGGGTGTAGGACATTAGCCCCCCCGGACAAAAGCCCCCCGGACATTAGCCCCCCCGGACATTAGCCCCCCCGGACAAAAGCCCCCCCGATTTTACCTAGGACATTAGCCCCCCCCCGGACAAAAGCCCCCCTTTGTGCAAGTCATGGAATAGTGCCGTACTTGTCACTGGCATTCACATGCAAACGAAAGTTCTTAGAGTCATTTAGGTCCTGATTGTGTCAGTAGGCCTAAATTTATAGACTTAGATTCGAAATGATAGGGCCTATACAGTTTATTTGTTTAGTGTGCTACAATAAAGGCTTGTTGACATCAGTTAGGCTACGTCTCAGTTTCGTAGGCTTATTAGTGTCCTGTCAATTCAAAATTAGATTCAATACATTCGAGAAATGAACGAATGGGAATCCTATACAGTATGTCGGCCGACTTGTTAGTGTCAGTTTGGCTACAACGAAGGTTTGTTAAAGTCAGTTAGGCATTAAACTTTTATCTATATTTCACAAACTTTCGACTTCGAATTTCTTGCATTTATGTCGTTCTACAATTAATGCCTTTAAATGTTTTATAATGTGCATAATAAACCTTCAATTAACTTTGCATATTCTTACAGTGTTAAACTAATGTGCAATTTAGGCCTAACTTAACTTAGGTCCATTGCTACATTTTGTGCATCATTTTTAGGTAATGATATCGTAGACTGGGGGGGCTAATGTCCTACCTCGGGGGGGCTTTTGTCCGGGGGGCTAATGTCTGGGGGGGCTTTTGTCCGGGGGGGCTTTTGTCCGGGGGGGCTAATGTCCGTTCCCCGCTTAGAATAATGCAGTGGACTCGTGCCAAGCTTATTAGGCTAAGACACTTAGATCATGCGTCAGCAAAGTTATCCACGTCTGTCTCTATGTCTGCCCGTCTGTCGCGTGTCTGTCTTTCTGTCTGTCTGGTTGCCTCCTTTTCCTTCTGTTTGTTTGTCTTTCTTTCAGTCAGTCTTTCTGTCGACGCATGTTCACATAGCTATCTGTTTATCAGCCTGTCTTCTTGTCTTTCTATCTTTCTCTATTGTACTTTTTCTTTTGTTGATGAGCTCTGCCCGACATTCGTCCCTCTCGATCCCCCCCCGTACCCTCCAGCCAACTCAAGCCTGGATGAAGGAAGAGGGCGACGCTATTGGTCTTTTATATCTATCAAACAAATGATATCTATAAAACAATGATATCTATCAAAAGAATGTAGTTACAAAAAACTGCTACATGTAGGCCTAGATACAAGAGATGCTGATCATAATAATATTATTTCTCTCTTGGTCTTTCGCACTGGGAGCGCCTCTGATTAGGGTGCACCCCCGTGCAAGGCCGTACCTAGGGGGTGTTATTGGGTGTTTGAACACCCCCAAAATGTAAAAAGTAAAAAATAATAGAATGCATTTACTAGCACATGATGTAAAAACCATGAAATAAATCCATAAAAACAGCCCCCGAAAGGAAAAAATGCTAAAAAATAGATTGAATTGATTTCGGTCGGATGACTAAAAAAGGTCATCACTTTTTTCAGACGGGAAACTGAAGAAACCCCCCCCCACCCCAATCATATCCTGGCTACGGCCTTGACCCCGTGAGGCGCTATATAAATATATAAATATATAAATATATAAATATATAAATATATAGATGCTATACAACACAATATGATACAATGCTGACGATGGTGTCTTGTCCTTGAGCATGGAGGAGTATTTTCGTTGATGTAGGAATAGACTCTGACGAATGTCGACGAGAGGATTGTACAGGACATTCTGTCGCCATGAAGCGTAGACGGCGGGAACTATGTTGGCCGTTTCACTGACTGATACAACAGAAAGACAAAAACATCTCTACTCCTCCTCTTATCTCGTCAAATTTAATCGTAATTGCCAAGTTGTGTGGCGTTAATTAAAGACGACATCATCAGAAACGCATAAGACATAGTCTAATTATTATTGGCCTATGCCATAAAATCATGGAACCTGCTGTGGAGGAGATGGATCTTCAGGGAAGGTCTTCTACATTGTACGTCATTGGACTTATGATCATAGCCAACTTGGCTCAAATTAAAATCACCGTAATCAAGACATTCAAAGAACAAAGCGGAATATTTAGTAATGTGTGGTAACAAAAACGATAATTTACATCGTGTCTGTATCCTTTTATCATTTCGGGAAGATTCCCTATCGTTTGGGCACAGTGCATGGTCCATCAGTTGGGGCTCTCGGTCCGTATGCAATGCGGAGAGTGGCATATATAGACTAGCTATTGGCATTTGTTAATTTTTCCACCGAATCAGTCTCTGTGTTCGGCGTCTTCAATCAAGTCTTTCATGCATGTGGGCCCCCTATTTTATTTTCGCACGTCTATTTTTTTAAAGCAGGCAAAACGCTATGGGTGTGTAATTTTATAGGCTACATTCAAACTGACAGTAGGCTATAGGTTATACGGCTACTTAGTACATTTGGTTGAATTTGTTCGTAAGCTAACATGTTTGAAAATAGCATTCTTCGAATAAAGTTCATCGGGTCCTTATTGGGAAGAGTTAAATATACAATTTTTGTGAGCCCTTCTTCTGTCACTTGGAATTTCTCAACGCCCTCGATGTTCTGTCGTATACGTGGCGTCTTCAATCGTATGTGTGGACTTCGGAGCGTTAGAAGGAGGACAATTATAACAAATGCAGACTTTAATTTGTGCATTCTTAGAAACGTTATCACTATCGCAAACTCCCCAGATTTCTAAAAAGTTTTAAGCCAAGGGAAAGAGCACCGACCTAAATGAGATGCATCGACATTGAATGACAAACGACTTTCTAGTTTTAGAAGAATGATATAAAATCTTAAACTCACAGCACACTAATAAGCATCTGTGCTATTTTCATTCGCAGCTTCAGTACCCTCGAACGTGCTAACCGTGTGCTTTTGTAATCCCTGATTCATGTGCTACGTATATGCTTATACATGTATACCGACACACCCTTATCGCCCCATATAACTTTAAACCCTGTAAATCTATAAATAGACCGGGTGCGTTGATTCTAAAAACCCACAAATTTGAGCTACTGAACTCTTTCTGTCAATGTCAACGGCCTTTGATGCGTGGTTTGCATTGGTTTAAATCGTTTGTTTATGTTTTTTAAAGGAAGAGAGCATGTTCGTGTTGGACAGGGTCCAAGTCGAGCAAAAGCGTTTGCAGGCGTTACAGACAAGAAACAAACATCGTGTATACATCTCCTAATCTATACGTAGTTCTATGGTCTATAATAATAAAATAGGAACTCCGAGCAAATGCTGGCAAACTGCCACCCTTGCGACCATGAACTGAAGCAACATTTGCTGTTTGTCTTTGTGTTTGTGTGCCTCCTTCCCTCCCTCTCCCTCTCCCTCTCCCTCTCCCTCTCCCTCTCCCTCTCCCTCTCCCTCTCCCTCTCCCTCTCCCTCTTCCTCTCCCTCTCCCTCTCTCTCTCTCTCTTCCTCTCCCTCTTCCTCTCCCTCCCCCTCTCCCTTTCCTTCTCTCTCTCTCCATATCCCTCTCCCTCTCCTTCTTCCTCTCCCTCCCCTCTCTCTCTCGCGCTCTCTCTGCCTCTCTCTGGTTGTAAGTTTGGTTGTCTGTGTGCATTTATGCATGTATTTGTGCTGGCAAGTATGTTTGTATAGGAATATGTCTGTCTATAGGGATATGGATCAGTTTTGTTTTTCGTCTGCCTCTCTGTCTAACTCTTTGCTTCACTGTCTCCGGTTTCATCTCTGTTTACGTCTCTGTGTTTCTGTCTCTGTTTCTCACTCGAGATCTGTCTATGCGTGCTTTTCTCTTTCTCTGTCTGCACTAGATCTCTGCCTCTGATCATGGTTCTGTCTCCCTATTATGTCTGTCTGTCCGTCTGTCTTTGTCTCTGTCTCTTTCTGTCTGTCTGTCTCTCTGTCTCTGTCTCTGTCTGTCTGTCTGTTCTCTCTCTCTCACACACTCTCTACCTCTCTCTCTCTCTCTCTCTCTCTCTCTCTCTCTCTCTCCCTCTCTCTCTCTCTCTCTCTCTCTCTCTCTCCACACACACACACAATCACACACACATACATCAAACGCACTCTCCCTCTCGCTCATTTCTTTCTTTTTAATCAGTGGCGTCGCCAGCAATTAAAATTCAGCAGGTCGCGCGCCAGGATCATGGGAGCTATTCAGTAGGTCAAAGAAAATATTTAATGACATGTAAAGAAGACATTAAAAGAATTCTAAACAATTTTTGGCAGGTCATAAGGCAGGTCAAGAGTAAAATAGGTATACCTGCCGCAAACTATGTCTTTCTATCTCTCTCTTTCTCTCTCTTTCTCTCTCTCTCTCTCTCTCGCTCTCTCTCTCTCTCTCTCTCTCTCTCTCTCTCTCTCTCTCTCTCTCTCTCTCTTCCTCTTTCTCTCTAGGCCTATATCTCCCAGACTCCCTGCATGTGCCTATATATATATACACATACATACACACACACACACACACACACACATATATATATATATATATTTATTAATATATAATATAATTAAGTTAATTAAAAATAATTAAAATAATAATTATTTAATTAATTAATTCCTCTCCCTCTCCCTCTCTCTCTCTCTCTTCCTCTCCCTCTTCCTCTCCCTCCCCCTCTCCCTTTCCTTCTCTCTCTCTCCATATCCCTCTCCCTCTCCTTCTTCCTCTCCCTCCCCTCTCTCTCTCGCGCTCTCTTAAATTGCAGAGAGACAGAGAGACAGACAGGTTATTATTTTATATTTATTATTTATTTTAACAATTAATTAATTAATTAATTATATTATAGATTAAGGTGGCATTGCGCCTATATATATATATATATATATATATATATATATATATATATATATAGGCGCAATGCCACCTTTTTGTTCCTCTCACCATCTAAGTTGCAGGTCTAGAATTTTTATGTTGGCTCTTTGCCATTAAATTAAATGGCGCAGAAGCTTTAGTTGTTATGCTCGAGCAATAGAAACCTTCTCGTGACTGTTTTTCTCTTTGAGTCAGGACGCCTGCTGCGCAATAAATTTTTTAGTCGGCATCGCCATAAATTTCACACAGATTTTTAAAAAATCAAAGGCTTTGCTTATCCCCCTCCACGCTTTCATAAAATAGAACTTTTATACAAACATGCAAGACTCGAAAGCAAAGAAGCACGGCAGACTAAGACAACGCTGGAAAAAATTAATGAGATCGTAGCAATGCGCAATGAGAGTAATGCGCTTGATTAAAAAAAATTGACGACCGAGGACAGGAAGATCACCCTTTTTGACTCAACGGAGTCAACGCAGCGCTTATGAGTAAGCTGGTGCCCCGGCGCTTGTCTTTCGAGTGGCGCTTTAGAAGTGTGGGGATTACGATTACGGTTTAGAAGTTTAACTATATCTCAAACCTCTGGAGTCATTTAGAAAAGCTTAATTACTTTCACCTTTTGGGACATTTTGAAGACGTTTCACTCTAACCTTTTGAGTCTAAACATTTGAGTAATTCTGAAGAAATTTAGCTCGGATCTTTTGAGTCTTTTTGAAGACGTTTGACATACTTTGACCTTTTCAGCTATGTTGAAGAAGTTTAACTCCACCCCTTGGGGCCCTTTTGATGAAGTTTTACCTCTAATCTTTTGAGTCCATTTTATGAAGTTTAACTCTAACTTTTCCAGTATCTCTAACCCCTTAGTTTGAAGAAATTTGACTCAGATATTCGGAGTTACTTTGAAGCGGTTTGACTCTAACCTTTTGAGTCCCTCTGATCCCCTTTGTCGATCGTCTGTGGGGGTAGCTTGCAGTTGACCCCTTCGCACATCTTTCGCTCGATGTGTCCAGTGCATTTCTTCCCGCCATTGACAGGATGGACGAGCACCTGTCGGGTTCTCTGCTGGGCGCCAACTCCGCATTGATGGTCGCATTTACTCCAGTCGCTCCAAGTATCGGACAGCTGGCAGTTAACAGCTGCAATTTAAGATGTACATATTATTATTAGTTTGTGTTATTGAGACCCAACAAGCTGCGGAGAAATGTTATGTCTGGGTTACAGTGTAGCTATATACAAGTCGTCAAACTCGGTTATTTCGTCATCATCTTCACCATCACCTACACCACCACCACCACCACCACCACCACCACCAACACCATCCGTACCGCCACCACCACCGCCATTATCATCATCATCATCATCATCGTTGTTGTTATTATTATTATTAATGTTGCTGCTGCTACTGCTAGGACAACCATTCTTGCTATCAATACTATTATTGACGCTGCTGCTGCTTTTGCTGTTACTGCAATAGTAATAACAATTGTAATAATGATAATACTATGATCATCATCATCGTCGTTATCGTCATCATCATCATCATCATCATCATCATTATTATTATTATTATTATTATTATTTTATATTATTATTATTTTTTTAATGTCGCTCTGGAACGGTATTATTATTATTATTATTATTATTATTATTATTATTATTATTATTATTATTATTATTATTATTATTATTATTATTACTATTATTATTGTCATACAGAACTCCATCATTATTGTCTCATCAGAATTGAGACAATGGAAACTGCGATACAATGAAAAGTGTGTGAGAGAGAAATTCACCTACATTTGCATGTGAACCTGTAGTCAAGGCAACAGTCTCCAAGGCGATCACAGTCCTCATCGCAGAAGCATCGTCCACTTGTCTTGTTGTTCTGACTCGGTCCCCGACCGACGCAAGTGACGTTCTTACCCGGGCAGCAGGTTCCGAATCCAGCGCATCCATCCAGTTCCCTACCTCTGCTGGCATCGACGACGACGAACACGGCAACACTAACAAGTACTGAGACAAAGACGAACTCGTACATCGACATCTCTCTCCAATAATAATTATATCTTTCGCCTAATAATCTCTCGTCCAGAAAATCTCTCATCCAAATAATCTCTCTGCCAAATAATAATCTCTTGTCCAAGTTGTCTCTTGTCCAAGTAGACCTATAAGCTCTCTGTCAGAAAATTTTGTGTTCAAATAATTTTTAAAACAAACACTCGGTCAAATAACTTCTCTGTGGCTCTCTTGAAATCTCCGCACCGGTTCTTGTACGTCGCAGATGAAGAACAATAATCTCTATTGTCTTGAACTGCGTCGCTGAAACTCTTCGACCGGTGGCACCGATCTCTTTGTCTTCGATGCCTCTGTACCTACTCTTTATACACGCGCAGCCGCTTCCTCCAGCTGATCAGTCCTAAGTGTATCCGGTTTTTAAAAAAGTCGATCCTACGCCCGCTCTTGAGTTACTGCGCCTCGGAAAAATAGGCATTTGCTGGAGGATGAGAAGCTATACACTACAGCTGTATGGCAGAATGATGACAAGATATCTACGTAGAAGTTGAACGCGAACGCTAGGTGGCTTGAACGGCCAGAGCAGGGTTTCCCTTGACTCTAGCATAATCCGTGGTTGTTGATGGGCAGCTGCAGCACATGGTACCTCCGCCCATTTGGTTTAAGCCTTAAGGTTTGTAAACACAGAGGCCTAATTATATATATATATATACGTGTATATATATAATTTTATATATATACGTGTATAATATTGTATATATATAATTATATATGTGTGTGTGTGTATGTGTGAGTGTGTATATATATAATACGCCTATATTGAAGCATAACACTGGTTCATGCACATTATACAGACGCACGTGCATACGAGCAATGTATACAAGGCATAATGCATAATGAATAAGTGTACATAGATCTATACAGTACAATGGGTACATAAATGCATTAAGTGTACATAGATCTATACAGCACAATGAGTACATAAATGCATAGCATAGGGAGATACACTAAGAGAGAGTAGCTTGCAATCTGTGCGGCAACGTAGAGATGTTTATTAAACTGCGTAGTGCATTTTTCCGAAACGCGTTTCTTGCAACGGTTCATTAGAAATCCGATGAGAACGGTTCGTAAGAAAAGAAGCAATGATTTTTTAGTATTTAAGTCTCTGCGACGCAGAAAGTTAGAGAGAGACAAGATCAGAAAGCATTGCGAGGAGTGACAAAAGAAGAAAGAGACGGATATCAAATGAATTTGGAGAAGGAAGAGGGAAAGGAAGAGGATAAGAAAGAGGAAGACGAAGAGGAAGTGGAAGAAACGACATGAAGGAGAAGGAGAAGGAATGGCAAAAGTTAGGTAGGCCTAGAGGAGGTGGTGGTGGAGGTAGCGGTAGAAATGGAGGAGGTAACGAAGGAGGTGGAGCTTCAATAGGAGGTGAAAGAAGAAGATGCTTAAGTGGATTATATTATGGGTAGGAGGACAAAGATAAAGAAGGAGAGGCGGATGAAAATGAATGACAAGAGGAAGGACAAGAAGAAGATTAATTCGAATCAGAAGGGGAAGGTGTATGAACCAGAAGACGAGGGGGACATGGGCGCCAGGGCTGTTTATAAAGAATTTTTAAAACTGTACAACTCCTTCTTTCCTTAATTTCCAATCTTCCATTGTAAATTTCTTCTAATCGGATGACAATGATCTTTTTTGCTAGTTTTAACAATGCAGAAGTGCTTCTACAACTGCACAAATCCGTTTAGAACTGCACATTTTGTGTACAACTGCACGTTAAAAAAAGCCCTGATGGGCGCCCGCAGAGATTTTTGCAGGAGGGGCAAAACCCGATGGTCACGGTTAAAGTTTATTTGTAGCAAGAGGTTGAAAATGCAAAGCAAGAAATTATGAACATACATGGGTATTTTTCATATAGGCTAGGTTTCTTAGGCCTAATGCAAATTTCTCAGTTTCCCTTTTTTATAATTATTTTTGTCATGAATTATAGTTTCTTTAGTGCAAAGAAATTTGTTGACAACCCAAAAGTAGTAGTTAGAAAATTATGTTTCAACTTTCCAGGGGGGCAAGTGCCCCCTCTTGCCCCTATGTGCGGGAAGGAAGGAAGGAAGGAAGGAAGGAAGGAAGGAAGGGAGGGAGGGAGGGAGGGAGGGAGGGAGGGAGGGAGGGAGGGAGGGAGGGAGGGAGGGAGGGAGGGAGGGACGGAGGGACGGAGGGAGGGACGGAGGGACGGAGGGAGGGAGGGACGGAGGGACGGAGGGACGGAGGGACGGAGCGAAGGAAGGAAGGAACGAACGAACGAACGAACGAAGGAAGAGGTGCTGGAGAGAATTCCAGATACCGGAATTCCGCTCAGTGCACTGCGTGCACGGTTCAAAGGAGAGAGAAACAAAGGCTTGATTGACAATAATAATAAACGAGATCATAACAAAATGACTTCAACCAACATTGAGAGCAGCGCAGGACTTTGCAAAATGGCTGCGTTCAATCATGGAGGTCATTTCTTTGCAACCGGATATAACCTCTCTGCACATAATCGATTCCTTGAATGTCTTCATTGCTGCATAATCGCTGAAGTCTGAGTTCTGTTGAGTCACTCGGTTCCTCCAATTTCAACTACGATCAGAGGTCAAGCTGTTTATGGATCTATGGTGCAGTCTCAAATGACAACTCCAGGTTCTTCGAATGCACTCGTGAGGGTGGAGGACTTTCCCTCATGACCCCAGATGGTGCAGGGTCTGCGGTAGAGGGACAAAGTTAAGGTCGATCCGTCCATGATCAGGGGTCGATGAGTATAGGATGCTTTGTTGGAAAACTGAGTAAGTTGTATTATGTAAACGATGGGACTAGTTTCCGGTACGTAAAGTGACTCGAGAATTTAGGAGTTATATATATAGGCTACGTGGGATATTGCTCGAACTTTCTCTTCAAACCCTGAAGACGAGGCCTGACAACTCTGGACAAGTTTTTAAACAATAGCTAACAATGAAGTCCCTGAGGGATCCTAAATACCTCGGGCAAAAAAGAATTATGATAATAATGGGACTTCACAGCCAGTATAACAGGACAATTACCCCCGGATAATTACCCCCAGACAATTCACCCCTGGACAATTACCCCATGCTAAAAGAATGACCAAGCAACAGCAACGGCTACTAAGTGTTAGACACAAAACCTCTGTAGCCTACGATATAATTATTAATTACATAGTGCGGAGAAATTTGTTAAAAATCCAAAAGTAGTAGGCCTAGTTGGAAATATATTGTGTTAATTCCCAAGCGGGGGGGGGGGCAAGTGCCCCCTCTTGGCTCTATGTGCGGGCGCCCATGTACACGTTGAGGAAAGGTTAAGAAAATGCGCTGCATAAGCCCAACCGTCCATTTAGGCTGCAATTGACATGCTATAGCCAGTTAGAACTTCTCCCATAGCCTAATAGACAGAATCCAGCCTAAGTCCAGCGTGTCACAATATTTACAGCAATGTAAATAAGTGAGCAGTTTATTTATATATGAATATGGCCATAATATAAATGTATAATTAGATATGCTGTGAGATGCTAAGTTTCTGACTTATTTTAGAGAGGCCACCATCAAGTAGCTGTCTTAATTTTAGATCTCTGTGTACATAGCCTACCACTCTGCGCAGTCTCACAAGTGCGATTGCTTTGGCAAGCGTTCGCATGGTCTAAGCATTGACAATGCAAGTATTGTTTCCTGGAATCTGCACTTACGCATAATATTAACACTCTCGAGGTATAAACCGGAACAAACCGGTTTCCAAGATCAAATGTTTGGCAAACAAACGTTGATCTAGTTCTTGCGGACTTGAGTTGATGTAGCGCCGTACATGTCTGGCGAGAAAGATTGTAAGCCGGGATCGACAGGGTTGACGAGAAAAATTATTCCGCCCCCGTAGTCACGACTCACGGGCCCCTAAACCATCTTTGCGGCTTAATGAGAAGCAAATTTCTTTGCATCAAACTGAAGCGATAAAAGTGCAGGTACGATCAAAATTTTATATTTATAAGCAAAATAGGATTTTATTCAGATGTTAACTTGAAGTTTAAACTGATTCTAGCTGATTTTCTCTCCAATAACCTATTAAATATATAGAACCAGTGGCGAAGGCAAGGGGGTTTCGGGGGTTAAAGCCCCCCATTGGCTACGGGAAAAGGTTTTTTAAGGTTATTTTTCCATTTAAGTAAGAAAAATAGCAAAAAACAGGGTTTCCGGCCATAAAACCCCCCATCAAAATTCCTGGCTACGCGACTGTATAGGGCATAAATTAAACTTCTGTAGATACAACTTACAACTAGCCTACCTAGACCGGGACACTGAAAGCCACCGGGCCCATAAACATTTGACCCCCGCTTCCCCCCACCCTCGCTCGCTCGGATCCCCTCTCGGCAGCCCAGAGCCGGAAGAACGAAGAAATCAGTGTAGGTATTCCTAAAAAGGTAGACTTTAGAGTGGAAAGTCTGAGAGATGACGGATGGATATATTGAGAGATGATCGACGGATGGATATCTTGATGGGCTGCAGCTGATGGTGAGTGATATCGGTGGAAGAACTGGAGAATAGCCAAATGCATCAATTTCACCTTCACAGCTGCTTTTCCTACACTCTCTCGGATCTCCACTAGACTATACTTTGAGGTAGCATTGCATTGAGCAGCGCTCGCGAATAAGCTGTTGCCCTGTGCTCAGCTACATGTATATACTAGCGCTGTATAACCTTCGAGTACAGGATAACAATTAAAGATTGACCTCGTGCGTGGAGTTAATAGACGTAAAAGCTAGTCTCAATAGCCTACATGGCTAACTTAGACATGTAATTATTGGTCCACACTGCAGAAGTCTATGATAGGGGCCTACGTGTGGTTTCGCATACGCTACATGCAATTAAACACTTAACTTCAATTTGTTTTGGTGATCACCGCAAATGGCTACTTGGACTAAACAGGTGTATACAGTATAATCATGCAAAAAAGTCATTGTGTTCAACGTGAAAGTCGTGACAACGAACAGGTGAACATAGGATTATAATAATTACTGATAGTCAACACACGAGTGTAAGAGCAACGATGAAAGCGATTGCGCGCCAATTGCATCACCGTAATCATCATCTTCATCATTATCATCGTCATTGTCTATCTCCTTTGTTCTTGTTAACTGTCGCGTTATGTCGACTGGTTTTTTTAATAAAACGAATATTATTATCTCATATATTATCGTTCTCACTCTCTGTCTGTCTCGCTAGCTGTCCGTTGTCTGTCTGTATGTCTGCAGTCTCTGTCTGTCTGTCTGTCCGTCCGTCCGTCTGTCTGTCCGTCCGTCTGTATGTCTGTCTGTCCGTATGTCCGTCCGTCTGTCTGTCTGTATGTCTGTCTCTGTCTGTCCGTCCGTCCGTCTGTCCGTCTTTCTGTCTGTCTGTCCGTCTTTCTGTCTGTCTGTCTGCCTGCCTGCCTGTCCGTCCGTCCGTCTTTCTGTCTTTCTGTCCGTCTGTCCGTCCGTCCGTCTTTCTGTCTTTCTGTCCGTCTGTCCGTCCGTCCGTCTTTCTGTCTTTCTGTCCGTCTGTCTGTCTTTCTGTCTGTCTGTCTGCCTGCCTGCCTGTCCGTCCGTCCGTCTTTCTGTCTTTCTGTCCGTCTGTCCGTCCGTCCGTCTTTCTGTCTTTCTGTCCGTCTGTCTGTCTGTCTGTCTGTATGCCTGCCTGTCTGCCTGCCTGTCCGTCCGTCCGTCCGTCCATCTGTCTGTCGTTTAGGCTACGTATGGCGTCGCATACGCTACATGCAATTAAACTGTCTGCGTTTATAAAGAATTCTTTAACCCAGATATAGCCTACAATACAATACTCGTTTATTATTTTGGCAACAATAGGCTGACGTAGACCCTATATAAAATTACATGGGTTGAGGCTTCTCTGAGCAATAGTTAGCCTAACATTTTCAATTTGACCTCAGCTAATGACCCTCCTCTCAGGCACTCTTTCTGCGCTCCAGTTTCTTCCATAACCTCTGCTACATGGTCTAAAACCAAATACCATCGTAAATCACCTCAGGTGACGTACGACCAAATGAAAGATTCATGCACACCTACATTGACACACAACTGAGAAACCAGTCAAGAACTGACGAATACCAGTTTCAACTCTCCTGCGAATGAACGCTTGTAACTTGTCCCGAATATATATATATATATATATATATATAAAATATTATATACATATATATACGCTTTCAACAGGTCCCGAATATATATATATATATATAATATTGTATACATAAATATATATATATAAACGCACAGACTTCGTGAGCACAGGTAAGAAGCAAGGGAGGTAGGGAGAGGGAGGGAGGTATAGTGGGGTGGAGCATACAAGACAGGTATAGACGAACACGGTGATTGCGCTATAGGTAAATAGGCCTGCATTGTGGACACGCGGGCCATGCAGTATACACGCGTTAAGAATTTGCAACGGTACGGCACACATGTTAGTAGGCCTATAATTATTATATAGGCTATCGTACCGTATTCAATCGTATGTGTATATACACAGTTATGCGTGTATGACATTTTATATACAAATATGTATATAAGTATTTGTATACATGTGTGTCCACATAGATTCAAAGGCCTTTGTGTCTGTATGTAGGTTTGTAAGCCACCGATTCAAAGAAGGCATCGACACCGCCTTGCCTTCGTATACAATCTCTTTTGTGGGCTGCACCTTACAAGCCCAAAGGCATAGGCCTACATGTAAACTATGCACGTACATGTATACACGTATATATAATAAACAAATAGATGCACAATATATAAACATATATATACATGTATTTATGTATGTGCATTGTGTGTATATATATGTGATATATATTTAGACCGCATGCACAGAGCCTTGGGTGAGGACGTCAGTGTAAACCGGTTTGACACAGCATGCGTTCAGTAATGGTGAGACCTATATTATGACGAACGCCGCCGCCGCCGCTGCCGCCGACGACGAATAACCCGAGTGCGATTCGTAACAATAGACGGATTGTTTTGTGCTTTTTTGCGGGCAAAATGCCGGACTTATCCTGTCCGGTCCTGGTTCGAACTGACTGGTTTGCTTCACAAAGCAACGATCAACGATTGAGGGCTGGTTTATTATAGACCTGCTGTTGAGAAGGGAGCCCGATCAGTTGCAATTGGTAGCCTATTGGAACTGTCGAGAGGGTCGCTTTACCTCCCTCAACTGATGATTAACCTACCTTTGCGTTTGGCGTGCTGAGCCGTTTCGGGAAAGCAGAGGTAGGACACCCTTGCTTTCATCTGAATCTATGCTCTCCAACTGATTATTATTATCTACATTATAATGTGTTTATCGTACAGTGGCGTAGTCAGGAATTTATGATGGGGGGGGGGGGGTTTGGTGGTTTTATGGTCTTGCCGAATGCCCTTTCTGACACCAATCCAACAGTATTACAGTAAATAAAAAGGGAATAAAGTAACAAAGGGAATAAATTTAAAAAAACAATTGTCATTACAAGCAATTGTTTTGTTTTTCTTGTTTAAGTGACATAATTAAATAATCTTTGAAATCTCTTTTCCTAAGCCAATGGGGGTTTAAACCCCGAACCCCTTGGTTACGCCACTGTTATCGTATGACAATTACTATGTTTATGATCAGTACTGTATAGCGAAGAAACTTACGATGCTTCCCCTAATAATTACTTACTTACGTACCTACTTATTTAGTACTTAGTCTTTCCAGTGTGGGTCAGTTGCAGTGCTCTGCACATCGGTCAACGCGTCTCCTCCACTCGTCTCTGTCCATGATGGCCAGCTGCTACGCCTCCTCCCATAACCATAGTCGTGCTTTTTCTGTGGTTGGCCCGGTGGTATGGAATCCTCCCAGACAAAACACTGTTTACATTAGCTAAATTGACAGTATGACTGCTTAAAACTTATAATATAGTCAAGATAGTTAGTAGGCCTACATGTTTTTGAATGACATTTTGGAATAAAGTCTAATATTAGCTGCACTTGTGGGCAAACACTGAATTATGTATTATTATATTATTGCAGGTAACTTTAAGAATTCAAGAAATAGTAGGCCTAAGTAGAATATTTCTAAGTCGAGTCGAGTCGATGAAACAACGATCGACTCGACTTGGCAAGACTCACGATCGACTCGACTTGCAGGTCGATCGAGTCGACGATTTTTCGATCGACTCAACTTGACCGAGTTATGATCGACTCGATCGATCGACTCAATCGACTGCGTCACTGCGGGGTATAGGCTAGGCGCTCCCGGCCGAGATCAAGCAAAAAAACAGTCTTCAACAGTTTGTGAAATTAAGAACAGCTTGGGAGGTTTCGCAGAGTCAAGGGAAGTCATTTCCAGGTTGTTGGACCAACCACAGAGAACGAACGCCTCTGCATTGTTGCAGAGCGAGTGAAAGAAACCATTAAGTCACCATGGACAGCAGAGCGCAGTGCGTGGCGGCCTATGCAAGTGGAAAGGGGGAGGCAAAGCTCACACAGATAAGAGGGTGCCCAGCCTGTTAAGCATCGCCACACCAAAGATGCAATCCTAGATCAGATGCGCTGCGGGAAAGGAAGCCAGTACAAGACCTCGCGCATATATTGGGATACACGGTCGCACTTGGTGAACCCCCAATAAGTTGTGCTTCAGCCCGGTGGACTCTCTGCAATCTAAGCAATTTTAAGGATAATTGTTGTTCCAACAATAAGCAAGGGCGTAACTTTCCCCCAGAAAGTGGTGGTGACTATTTGTCTGCTCACTAAATTTCCCTTCCCTTCTCTCTACCTTCGCCTTCCGATATATGATGAGCTTATAATACCTCCCCCAAATTGAATTTAGTATACCTTGTCCGCCTCTTTCGGTCACTTGCAAAGTCGCACTCGAACAGTAAGCTACAATTAAGCCGCTGCAGTCGTGTTTAAGTTTTTCTGTTATAAATTTGAAAATAATTATGAACTTTTACAGAAACTCGATTTCATAATGTCAAGTCCAACCTACAACAAAATGGATTACACTTCGTCCAATTTAAAAACCAAACTTAAAGAAAGGTCGGAGCCGTAAATCTGTTTGGAACTGAAGGGCGGGAAAATTTACCGCCACCCGCTCGAGGCCTATGTATGGGTATATGGCCTACTGAGGTCGGTTACTGTAAGTTAGTGAAAAAAAATTCCGCCTCGGGATATCTCAGGATAGCCTGAGCCTGTCTCAAGCCATGACAAAAGAGAATGGTTCTGCGGTGGGCTTGCAATTAACCCAGCCGGGTAAAAAAAGTTTAAAAACCTATGCAACAAGCACTGGCTGTGAACACAGTGCTGTAGCATATACGTACAGATCTGAAACGTGGCCCATGACGGTAACAAACCGGAAAATACTGGAGGCAGCAGCACACCATAGGTGGCTGAAAAGGATTCTATATGTATCGTGGCTGGACAAGATAACAAACAAAGTCGTAAGAGAGAAGACGGGACAAGAAGATACGGAAAACATCATTAGAAAGAGAAGACTGAGGTGAATGTGGCATAAATTATGTTGTTCGTATGGATGAGGTTGTTCGTATGATCGAAGAGCCAAACAGATCCTGGATGTCCTGGAATGCAGGAAGTAGAAGCATGGGCGGAGTTTATCAGAGGCTAGGGGGCTAAGCCCCCCCCCCCCCAAAGAAGACCCAGATTCATTTTTTTCACCTGTAGATGGTATCTTTTCCCGGGCTTAGCCCCCCCCCCCAAGAAGGCTTTAGCCCTCCAAGAACGGAAACCAAACTCCGCCCATGAGTAGAAGTAAGAGAGGACGACCATGAAAGAACTTTTTATAGGGCATCATCAGAGGTAAATTGAGTTGTCATATAGAAGGGAGGCTGAAGAACTGACAATGGACAGAGGTGAGTGGAGGAAGTACGTTGCCCGATGTGCAGACCTGCACGGGAAGGACTAAGTGACTAAGCAAGCACTGCTGCGTACATGTATATGTACAAACTGCAAGGAGCAACAACAATAATAGGCTAATGCCAGTAGTGCTAAGGATGTGACAATTGCCATTCGCCAATAATCAAACGATCGAAGTTACGGCCAATGATAAACTGGAAAATTCAGTCAAATCGTATAGCCTATAAATGCAGTCCTATCAAGTAGCCTATCAACTTTGATGCGATATTTCTTTCTATTCTCACTCGTCTCTATTTCTCGATCTATTTCCTACTCTGCCTCTTGATTTTAAGAATGAATAGCGTTGGCGGAAGACAGCCAAATGCTTCCATGCCAAAAAATAATTTTTCCCAGGATCGAAAAGTGGTGGTGAATTTCACCACCACTTTTAAAAGTGGTGGTGACTGGACACCACCGTCACAATAGAAAGTAATTACGCCTATGACAATAAGGTTGCCTGATCCAGATGGCCCATACTTGAGGCAAATCATATCGATTGCCATTTCTTGCATTGTTACTTGTATGTAGGCTACGTAGCCTATATGAATAGTTATATAGCGCCTTACAGTAATCTCACGAAGACGCTTTTGTTGTTACACGATATTTAGCTGAATATTTAGCTGCATGGTGGATTGGCCCGTTTGGAACTGGATCGAATAAAATCAGACTGATTTGGAACAGATTGCATTAGTTTGGATTCCATTAAACTGGCTTAGGCCTAGTTTGGTTTGGCTTCGTCTGGTTATTAATAGATTGAATTGGTTTGTCCGGAATATGAGCTGACGATGATTACAATAATTCTTATGACACTTGATGGGCTTTTCTTCGCGTCGATGCGGCAGCTATAGCGCATTCAATAGCGTCTTCTTAGAACCTAGCTACCAGAGGCGCTTTTCGCCAGGCTTAACGTTGCAACAGGTTCGACAATGCAGCTCGGAGTAGCCTATAGTAGCCTATACCAGCACAGCCATCTATAGACACGCTCACCAAGCCACTTCTAAAGGCTTTTAATAGCTTTACGTGCTTCTAGTCTCGCCATACCATCAGCAACGCTCGTGCTATGGCGCATCGTGACCTGAGCGAAATTCTATCAGGCCCTACGCTGGCTTAAACAATAAACAGGTCGAAAGGAGAATGTGAATGATAGCCATACTGTGCAGCTGGGTAAGACTATATATTGACCTCAGAGTAGGTGTAATTGGAGATCAGGGGCGGATCCAGGGGGGAATCCGGCCATGACCCCCCATTTATAAATTGCTTTATTTTTGACCAGCTATTTTGCTCGGAAAGTAGACGTGCCCCCCCCATGAGTAGTTCCGTAGGACTTTGCCCCCCCTACGAAAATTTCTGTATCCGCCCTTGTTGGAGATCACAGGATTTAAAAAATAGTCTCAATCCACATGGTTATGTATCAATCAATCAATCAATCAATCAATCAATCAATCAATCAATCAATCAATCAAAGTTTTTATTCTGCAACCAAAGTATACATGGCAGGTTTACACATCTTGCTCATTGGTTACAAAATGAGGAGACCCTAATGGGATAAAATAATCCCGCTATCTAGGGACACCAACTAATATATTGAGTTGACGATGTGAGGTGGCCATGACGAAGTCTTTGCAAAACCAGCATAGTGATAGACAAAAGTGACAAAAGCACAATCAAGCAACTTATGCCAGAAAACGGAAAAGAAAAAGAAAACACAACAAAATAATATATGGTGACACTAGTCGGGAGCGTCTCTGAGTAGTTTTTTTCTTGAAGGAGCGCTGTATAAATGTCCGAATGAATGAATGAATGAATAGTTACTTTCGTCATAATATTTATGTCCATGCATGCACACACCCACATGCACACACACACACACACACACACACACACACACACACACACACACACACACACACACACACACACACACACACACACACACACACACACACACACACACACACACACACACACACACACACACACACACATACACACACACACACAAAGACACACTCACACACACATACATACACACACGTCACTGACACGCGCATGCATTTAAGCAATAAAGAACTGTGGTCATGGTTATGGCCACACATTTATTAATACATATTTTATATATAGGCTATATATAATATTAGATCTATATATATATATATCTATATAAATAAAAATGTAAAACGTTACTTTTTGTGGCCTCAGAACTCGATAAGTGCTTCACCGATTCCTTTCAAAATTTTCGCAAACCGTTCCATTCGAACATAAGCGTGTTGTTATCATGCCTTTTGGGGAAATGCGCAATCTTTTCGACCAAAAAACACAACTTTTAATTCCATTCGATAGACGTCGATGGAGTCCAGCCATTTCGAGTTTCAACTTTCACGAATTCGTTCGCCCATTCTTTGGGCGCGTTTCAAAAGGTATTTCCGGCCGTTTTTATAGCGCAAATTTATATGTAACTGTCGGTTCTTAGCTTTTACAAAATCGTCCATTTGCGGCCGTTTTCCGCGCGTTTTTCTACAGTTTTCACGCATCCGTCCGTCCATTCTTTGGGCGCGTTTCAAACCCATTCTTCGGGCGCATTTCAAAACGTATATATGGCCGTCTTTTATAGCGCAAATTTTTTGTAACTGTCGGTTTTTACAAAATCGTCTATTTGCGGCCGTTTTCCGCCCGTCTTTCTACAGTTTTCGCGCATCCGTCCGTCCATTTTTCGGGAGGGGAGGGGAGAGGGGAGGGGATGTAGGAAGGGAGGGTTGGACAGTCTTTTCAGCCACAGCAACGCGTGGCCGGGTACAGCTAGTAATATATATATAATATATACAATTATACATACACGCACATATGCCTACATGTGCACGAGCCGAGCATGCCAGTGTGGAAAAATAACTGGCGGGTTGGACCATGATCCACTAATAATTGTGGTGTGAAAAACAGATTTTACAATAATTGGGCACTAATTGAGAATGGGGTTGAATTCCCAAACCTCTGCCCCCGGCAATTCTCACCCTGGTGCATGCACACATAGCCGACGTCAATCAATCAATAAATCAATCGTAATTTATATAGCGTCCCTTCAGAGGCGCTCCCGGCCGAGATCAAGCGAAAAAAGAGTCTTCAACAGTTTGTGAAATTGAGAACAGCTTGGAATCTCGAGGTGTCAAGGGAAGTCCATTCCAGTTTGTTGGACCAACCACAGAGAACGAACGCCTCTGCATTGTTGCAGATCGAGTGAAAGGAACCATTAAATCACCATGGACAGCAGAGCGCATACGTACTATGTAGGCTACACAAACACACGTATGAACACATCGACGCATACAAGCACACATGCATGCAAACATACTTGCACACGTGCATACTAACATACATAGCCTACGCACACGCTGTCACGCACACGCATAAATAATAATAGGCCTATTCCTTTTAATGATTCAATCTGACACACCGCAGAATGATTACAAGTAGGCCTACATGTTATACGAGATACGGCCCACTGTAGCACGACACAGCAGTGGGTTCGGTAACTTAACTAATGCACACTAAATAAAATATAGCTATTATTAACACTTAACTAAATACACACACACGCGTGCCCACCGCGGCTGTAGGCCTATAGGCCTACTCAGAATTTCGAGGTGAACACACGCTGTCGGCAAAAAATCGACCTTTTGGGAGAAAAATTCTGACGACCTTATTTTTTGATTCTTTCATATTTTTTTAGTCATCGGGTAGTTTCCGACGATTTTTCGTTCCTAAAACCCTTAATTACGGCATCAAACGCTCAACTGTTATGAACTTTTCATTCATAAATCGCGATTGTTAACGATTTTTCATGCGTAGGCCTAGGCCTATAGGCCTACTTTATACCCACACGCTGTTTGTGAGGTGAGTAGGCCGATACGCTGTGTAGCCTACCCGCGTATAGGCCTACCCTCCAGGGCTGTTTTTAAGGAATTTTTATAACTGCACAACCCTTTCTTTCATTTCCCATCCTTCATGGTAATTAAATTACTTCCAATCGGAGGAAAATGAGTCAAATGACCTTTTTAAACTAGGAACGAGTGGAGATGTGGAAGTGGAGTGTAAGAGTTCAGTTGGCCTAACTGTAGGAGGCACAATAGGACAGAGAGAACATGGGCACCCCGCAGAAATTTTTGCAGGGGGGGGTAAAAAAATCGAAATTTTGTTAGTAGCTAGAACTTGAAAATGCAAAGCTGGAAATTAAGAATGCGGGTATTTTTCAAAGAGGTTTCTTTCGCAAATTTCTCAGTTTCATTTTGTGTATAGGGCCTAATTTTTAATACGAATAGTTTCCTTAGAAATTTTTTAAAAATCAAAAAGTAGATGTCAAAAAGTAGTTTCTTAAAGGTGCGCTATATAAGTCCATAGAATGAACGAATGAATAAATGAACGAAAAAATTAATAGGTGTCCGTTTTCAAGGAGCTTCTAAAGCGCCACTCGAAAGCCAATCGCAGGGCACCAGCTTTTTCACATGTGCTGCAATGCAGCTGCATCGAGTTAGGCCTACATACATGTAGAAGCCTATTCCAAAGAGTAATCAGAAAGAGGTCCGAGTCTGGTAGCCAGAGGGCCAGAGTAACTGTTAATGCGGGTGTCGTTTAGGAAGGTGGAGGATCCGAGGATCAGATAAGTATGGGTAGGGGCCCTATAAATTCTTTTGAACAGTCAGTTGTCAGTTGTGGGTGTAAATCCTGTGGTGTGATAACCAGAGCCCCTTATCCAAGTTTATCTACAAGTTGACCTCCCTGGATTTTGTACTGGCAGCTTGTAAAATGGACAAAATGGAGCCCAGGCTTATAGCAGACTTGGTTTATATAATTACAATGCTGGTGAATAAGCAGATCTCCCTGATGTAATTTTAGTGTACTTTGAGAAATTTCAAATTTTTGCATTAGTAGGCCTATTTTTTGCAGTTGTGATTATTTGCACTACAGCTGGACTCCACTCAAGTAGGCCATAATCGACAGGCTTACTGTTTGCATGGACGCCCGCAGGAGGGTTGAAAGCCAATGGTCATTGTTACAGTTTTTAGAAAGAGCTTGAACATGCAAGGCAGAAAGTTATAACAGCATGTTTATTTCTATAGAGATCTCTAAACGTAGATTTCTGACTTTCACTGTCTGTATCATTCGTATCATTGGTGCTTTAATGCAAAGAAATTTTTTTAAAACCCAAAATCAATCAATCACATGAATTTATATAGCGCCCCTTCAAGATCTCTAGGCCTACTCAGAGGCGCTCAAAAGTAGTAGTTAAAAACATAGGTGCCAATTTTCAAGGGGGCAAGTCCCTTGCCTTCTATGTGCAGGCGCCCATGAGAGAGAAGGAAGGACTGGTGACCACCTTTTCTGGAAAGTGATCCCCTTATAGTAGCCGTTCCATAAGAATTATTTTCAATTGGAATTTTGCATTAAAACCTATTAGTCATCAATCGCTAGATGTCTGGTAGCATAAGACGAGGTATTAATAATTACTGTTTTCTCTGTCGTTTCTAGATCGTCGTCGGTTCTAATGTCCACTGTCATGGCGTCGGGAAAGTTGTACGATGGTTCTGGTTCAGCCGGTGGATTGATCATGGGGAAAATGTCGACCGCTGTTCCGATCCGAGTTGGACACTACGAGGTCGAAAGGACCATCGGGAAGGGAAACTTTGCAGTCGTCAAGCTTGCCACACATCTCGTCACGAAAACAAAGGTGAGGAACTGCGACTGAAGTTAGCAGAAGTTAATTTTGGAGTGCTGGTCATGAGTTTCGATATTGAACTTTACTTGTCGGTTTGAATTGTTGTAAAGTTCTAAATTGTACGGGTCTGGGATTATTTTGAGAATGTTAACTCATACCCATTTGTTGATAATTTTGTACTTTGTACGGCTGTGTTCGTTGTTTGGTTTGATTTCCCAGTGCACACTTGAAGGCGTAATTTATCATCCATCCAGCTGATGTAATACGGGTCCCGCCTCCTTCAGCCTCCTTGCATCATCCACTTCGCTCTTCCAACAGATTGGAGCTACTCAGAGGCGCTCCCGACAACAGCGTGGACACAATCGGAGCTTTATACCGAAGCGCATGACCAATTGCAAGTTAAGAACTTGCTTAGGGGTGGTGGTTTCGCACCCGCAACCTTACGGGCCCAAGGCACTGGGCATACTCCTACACCGCTGTGCCCCACTGAAATACGTTAATATGTTGGTAACTAGGCAGTCTGCCAATGTCTGTGATAATTGTCATTGATCAATCCAGTTTCTGTTTATTAAAGCAATTATTTTCACCAATCCAAAGTTCATGTTAAGCAAAAATTATTCTTGTCGATCCAACTTCCTTTTTATGCAAGAATTGTTTTGATCAATTATCACACACTTAATTTAAAATGGAAGAATTATTTTCATCAATCTAACTTCTATAATTTGAGCAAAGAATTACTTTCATCAATTCAACTTTGTTTATGCAGAGAATTAGTTTACCAATCCAACTGTTCTATTTTCAAAAGAATTTTTTATGAATCCCGCTTCTATCCAAGCAGCAAATTTGTTTCATCAATGCAGCTTCAATTTATACAAAGAATTATTTTTCATCAATCCAGCTTCCATTTTAAATTAAGATAGTGTGATATTTTACCTGTTGTATGCATATGCACTAGCATGGCCAAAAGAAATAAAATTTTGTAGTTTTCATTTGGGGGGGGGTTCCGGTGAAAATTTCCACAAAACACACATAATTAGTTTTTTAAATTCTGGATATCTTTCACTGGGGAGGGGTTACGTTGAATCCAAAAACTCCCATTAATACGCACATGAAATATAGTTTAACCCAAAATTATTATAGCCCATTTTGTTCTAAGTTTTTATCAATCCAGCTTACCAGTTGTTCACTTTCTAGCGCATTAATACCTGCGCACAGGCACGTAGCCAGACTTGAATTCAAGAGAAGGCAACTCCGGAAGAAAACAATGACCCGTTCATGATAGACCATCGTCATGATCGTAAAATCCTGGTTATTGTATATCAAAAAGCAGGAGTAGGCAGCCGTTGCCTCCGTGTAGAAACACCTGCTTATTAATTCCCGCGAAAGCAGTTGCCAGCGAATCACGATCATAAATCAGTGTTAACAGATTGTAAACGACTGAGGTGCAAGATGTTGACTTTTCATTAATTTCTTACTGAGTATGTAATGCATGGAATCAATTATCAGTCTTGTCGGACACTTGCGAATTCATGAAACTTGTTAGGCTTAAACAGGGGCGTGTAGTTAAATAAAAGGGTTAACGAGATAGACAGTACAGTTCTAAGCCAAGTCAGAAAGGGTTTCTTCCAATCTATGTGGTTGCAAAATATGCATAACATTTTGGAAATGATTTATGTGGGTGGGCTGGTGTGGAAGGGTGGGGGGGGGGGTGACACATACCCATAAATATACCAATGGGCTTAAGATAAGTTTTTATTTGTCTTTGAATCAGCTTGGGCACTTCGCTTCAAATGTTCTTTTGAGTCACGAAATATATTCAAATTTGCGGTGACCATGTTATATAGGTGCAGCAAGACTTTTACACTTATGACTGTAGTCCAAGGTAAGTAAGTAGGTAAGTAAGTAAGTAAGTATGACCTTTATTAGGTTGACTGCCTGGTCTCTCCGATCATTTAGGAGAGGGGTAGGCTGTTCTTTAGACCCAGGGCCATCATCCATGCCTCCTATTTACATGGCTGTGTGACTGACTTTTGTGCTTGTTATAAATCATACAGAACAGAATTAAAAATAGTAGTACACTACTGGGAGTTGTGGCATTAAGCACTGGGCAGTCATTCATTGTTAGTATATTAAAATTTCATGTTGAAGGTGAATGGCTTATTTCACTTGCATCGCAGTAAATCAGAGTAAAAGTCCTTAGAACTGTGGACACAGGTTAGAGGCGGATGTATGAGCAATGACGGAATCAGCCATCAAGTACTGTTGAGTGCTCTAGTAGCTGATGGGGGAAGAGAGGGAACGGATTAAGCCTTGTTAAAGTTGTAAGTCACAATTCAAGAGTCCCCTGGGCTCTTTGTATTATTTATCTTTCAATTGACTTTGAAATCTTGGGTCCAAAGACGATCCTACATTTTACTTTACTAATGTCCTCTTGATACCACCAGCAGAAACGCTTAGCAACATTTATTGTTATGCACTGTTTTCTGTTCTTTCGGTTGATGGCGAGTCAATAAATTGTTCAGGCAGTTAAGACTTCAGTTTAGTTTTGGTTGAGGTTCATTCATTGTAGATAGGTAAACATCCAACAGGCCACAGATCTTTAGAATTCTTTATAAGATTAAACTTAATTCTCAATTAATGGGTGGTTTACTTGATGATTATTCCTAGTTTTGGTTCTAGTGGTCTCTTATTTCCTTTTTATTTGTGAATTTGCAATAGCTTTGGCATTTTTTTACTCTAGACTGAAATTTGTACTAACCTGAAACTTGGTTTCTGTACTGTCTATCTTGATAGCCTTTTATTTAACTAATTAATAATATATTGCTTGCCTCCGTGTAACTAGATAAGAATTGGTGTCACTGCAGTGATATTTTATCTCCTCTGAACTTTTCTTTGTCTATGTCTGGGTGCAATATTATTCATGTTTATTGATATCATGTCATTAAAATGTATGTATTGATTGATTGATGGAAGATTGATTGATTGATGGAATGATTGATTAATTGAATGAAAGGTTGATGGATGGATGGATTTATTGATGTTAGGATTGATTGATGTTAGGGTTGATTGATGGCTTGAATAAAGGATTGATTGATAAATTGATTGATGGATTGATTGATGGATGTTATGATTAATTGATGACTTGATTGAATGAAGGATTGATTGATTGATGGATGGATGGATTGATTGATATTATAGCACCTAGTTTGAAAGTGTCCAGGTTATCATTTAGTTCAGTTGTATTGTGCAGATCTATGAGAATGAAGTGGCTGACCCCTTGTGCCTATAGCTTTTTTTTTATTATAACTCTAGCATAATTAGACACTGAGCACTCTTTTCTTTTTCTGTAGCATCTTCCCCTTTTGATAACAATTCCCTTTTCATTCACTGGAACAAACCGGCTTTGAAGAACGTGTTTGTAAGAACAGCAATGGTTCTCTTCATTTGAATCTCTGAATAAGCAATGCCACAGCCAAACATGAACCAGATAGAACTGAATTGTCAAGCCATTTGTCTCGACGAGCAATTTCTTTTGTTGTTCAAGTGAGACATGAACCTGATCTAACCAGATTCATTGATCCGGATCCCTAGCAGGGCGCTTGTTAGGTACTTAAAATACACTTCATTAGGCATCTTGGTGTGTTCGTATTTACATACATGCTTATGTATACACACACATTAACCTAGATATGTGCAATTGTACATTCCTGCATCATACATGCTTGCATACATGTTCCTACATTCATGCATGCATGTGCATTAGTATCTTTAGTATCATTAGTATCATTAATATCATTAGCATCTTTAGCATCATTTGTATCATTTGTATCATTAGCATCTTTAGCATCATTAGCATCATTAGTATCATTAGTATCTTTAGCATCATTAGTATCATTAATATCATTTGCGTCGTTAGTATCATTAGTATCATTAATATCATTTGCATCTTTAGCATCATTTGTATCATTTGTATCATTAGCATCATTAGCATCATTAGTATCTTTAGCATCATTAGTATCATTAATATCATTTGCGTCGTTAGTATCATTAGTATCATTAATATCATTTGCATCATTAGCATCATTAGTTTCATTAGTATCATTAGCATCATTAGTGCTTTTGTGCAAAGAAATATGTTGAAAACCAAAATTAGGCCTTGTAGATAAAATGGGTGTAAATTTTCCAGAGGTGGGGGCAAGTGTCCTCTCTTGCCCCTACAAAGCGTGTATGTGGGCGCCCATGCATACATGCACGTATGTGTACTTCTATGTCTGTTTGTGCGTTCTGTGTATGCATGTATACGTGCATGCATATGGACGTACGTCGTAGATACTTACATACATACACGTACGTTGACAACTTCACGTGCATGCAAATACTTAAACTGCAGTTAATACAATATTATTACTGTACTGTGACATTGTACTTTGTGGACACAGGGTTTAAAGTGGGTGGGAATGCGTGGGAACAGCGTTCCCACTGCTCTCTAATTTCTTCGCCTGCGTTCCCACTGCTCACCATGCATGGAACCCTTGAAGCATGGGCGTTCCCAATAAAACTTCATCAGCGTTCCCACTGCTCACCCAAACCACTTTAACCACGGACATTACATGACAGAACATTTTTCAAAGATGTCATTTGATGGTCGTAAATTTTTGCTCGCAGAACTTTTCAATCCATGAAGAGAGATTTCTTATCGGGAAGGCCAAAACGCACGATCACGCCTGGATTGATTGATTTATGCTGAAGAGTGTAGGCTGTAAATATAGGTAGTTTATGGGTCATTGTTGTTTTCATCATTGTTTGTCATCTGAACCTTGTCACACTTTCGCAGATGTTTATCATTGTTATTGTATTCAAGATCATTGTTATTGTTATCATTATCAGCACAAGTATGATTGGTTGTAAATAAAAAAATTAACATTATTTCTGGGAACAAAATTCATCTCTATTGTGAATTATTTAAGGCGCTATATAAATGTTCATATACATACGTAATACATCTGTAATGTCACGAAAATCTTTGTTATTACAATTTATAATTGCCGTAGAAATGATGCATCCATGGAGACCAGCTTGTCTCCAGCCTTCCGTAATGGGTATCTGTATGTTGTTGTTGATAAAGTTAAGTGTCTAATGTTTACAGACCTGCCTCAGTGTGGTCCATTTACATTAGTCAACTATTTACTTGCTTATGCTATTTAACACCTGCTGGGAGGCCAGTATGTTCTGGTTTGGTTGTCGGGATGAGGTTTTGGTTTCGGGATGTGGTGTTGGGGGTCTTGAATTGACTGTAGAATGGGGGGATATCTATTTATTAAGGTTCTTAGGAGTAAAATTTCTGTTTACTGTTTGTGATACTAATCATCCCGCCACTCAGTAATAGGCCAAACAATGCATTTGAAATTCTTTTGTTGTTGTTGGTTTAGGTTGCAATTAAGATAATCGAGAAACGTCAATTAGATGACGAAAATCTAAAGAAGATCCTGCAGGAGATCAACGTCATGAAACTACTTCGCCACCCGCACATCATCCGACTCTATCAGGTATTGTAAACTGATGAAATAGTCCAGAGGAACACAAGCGTGCATTACAGAATACTCCCACATATCGTCATCGTTTATGGTCAACCAACTGCAATGACTTACTCTCTCTCTCGTGCCAAAATATCCCAAGGATCTCATTCGTTCTCCTCTTTCTGCGTCTTCTCATCGGTCTCTCCAATATCTTGACCATTTGAATGTAGCAGACTTTATGCTTCTTGTAAGTTTGTAACATTTGTGGGCTGCGGTGGTGTAGTGGTGTGCATTGGAGCCGGAGGGTTCCAAGTTCAAGTCCACCTCAAGCCGCCGCGTATGGACCTTGAGCACGTCATTCACTCGCAATTTGCTCACGAGTGCGAAACTCTGATGCAGTGTCCGCGCTGTAGTCGGGAGTGCTTCTGAGTAGTGGGCTTATATAGAGCTATATAGCAGATGAAAAAATGAGTAAATAAAGTAAATATGATTTATAGCTCAGTGATTGGTCAGCAATAATCAATATCAGTGATCTACAACCAATAGGTATCAATAAATCGATGTTTGACCGCAAGATTTCCATTCACTGACAGTTTCTTCTGTTGAATGATTTGGTTCCAGGTGATGCAAACAGAAAATCAGATCTACTTAGTCACGGAATATGCCAGCGGTGGGGAAATATTTGGTGAGTAATTTATTTTTATTTTTTATTCTCTCCGATTTTCTTGTTTAGTTTCTCTTCAAGTTGTCACTGAACGTGCTTTGTGCTCTTGTTTTAATTGGTTGCATGGAATTTGTTGATTCATTTAAGAGATTTATACAGCACCCTTCATGGTGGCCATGCAGGGTTGCCCTGGCTGAAGAGAGCTGAGAAAAAGTGCTGAACTGGTCAGTGAATTAAAAAACTTTATGGTGATTGTTTGACATTGCTTGTAAATCAATTGTTTGTAAATTAATTGTTTGTAAATCAATTGTTTGTAAATCGATTCTTTGTAAGTCAATTGTTTGTATATCAATTGTTTGTAAATCAATTGTTTGTAAATCAATTGTTTGTAAATCAATTGTTTGTCAATCGATTCTTTGTAAATCAATTGTTTGTAAATCAATTGTTTGTATTAAATCAATTGTTTGTAAATCGATTGTTTGTAAATCAATTGTTTTGTTGCAGACCACCTTGTCGCTCATGGAAAGATGCACGAGAAGGATGCTCGGCCGAAGTTCAAGCAGCTGGTTTCGGCCGTTGCGTACTGCCACTCGCATAGCGTTGTCCATCGAGACCTGAAGGCGGAAAATCTCCTCCTAGACTCCAGTCTCAACATAAAAGTGGCAGGTGAGAGAGTTTATGGCAATTTTAAATGGCGATAAATTTGCTGCTGGTCTGAACTTGCCACGTCGGTTTATGGTTCAATTTATCTCAAGAGAGCTGACCGAGTGCTTTTTATGTTCAGTTGATAATAACCCTTACCGCTCAGATTAAAAATTAATCGGCAAATTTTACCGGTGAGAGCGGACACATGAGTGGTAAAGGTTAACGTTGGCCATATGATTTCTTTATGTGTTTGGTGACTGTTGGTCCGATCTTGACCAAACTTGCCACATGTTTTTATGTTTAGTTGGTCTAATTATGTGCTGGCTCGAACACAATTAGACCAACTTTTATGTGTTCAGTTCGTCCGGTTTCAGTTCTTAAGATCATGCATTTGTCTTGCTCTGTTTGTCTGTCTGTCTGGTCGTCTGTTCGTGGATGTCTTTCTAATACTCCTTCTTTCTGAGCAGCCCACTTGCACCACTACACATGCACACACGCATGCGCACACACCCACACAGACATACATATATATATACATATATACATACATTTTTAGTTGGCCTTGTAGCGGTATGGCCGCGTTACAGTGCCATCTAAATTGGTTTTTTAAAATTACACATGCATACATGCTTGTACATTTACAAATGTCTTTATGTCTTTTGTTTAGATTTTGGGTTCAGCAACATCTGTAAACCTGGAGAATTCCTACGCACGCACTGTGGAAGTCCGCCGTATGCGGCGCCAGAACTCTTCGAAGGCAAAGAATACGATGGACAGAAAGTGGACATCTGGGTTGGTTGCGGACTGTTTGCGTCTTTTTCGAATGTGATTTGCAGTCAGTAAATTGTAAATTGAGAAAGGCTTACAATCAATCAATCAGTCAATCAATCAGTCAATCAATCAATCAATCAATTTATCAGTCAATCAATTACTCAATCAATTTATCAGTCAATTTATCAGTCAATTAATCAAGCAATCAATTTATCAGTCAATCAATTAATCAATCAATCAGCCAACTAATTCGTAATGAATGCACTGATTGTACGCTGTTGGTGGGAAGACGAGACTGCATGGGAGAGGACTGTTACTTCTGCCAAGTGTTATTGGAAAAGGGGAAAATCCAGTTTCGGTCGGTCTACGCGACCCTTTCGGATTGCATCATTTACCGAGGTCTTGAATTTGCGCTCACAGGCTCTGTTATGTTATTGTGATATGATAATAGTGTTGATGCACTGTCAGTTTAACGACTTATTTTAATGCTTTAGCGATGAGCTTTCAAGTCGCTTTTAGTACGCTTTCATCGTTAATGTATTCATAAAACGTTTTGATTAATGAGGTTCTTAATAAGCAAATGGGTTTCGCTTGTGTCGTGAATTGCTTTAGGTAATAGGTATGGTCCATTAAAGTTTCTGTAGAGGTCATCAATTTTTTTTAGCTTCAAATGTATTTTGCTGAAAAACAAAAACAAATGTACATGTTTGTTTGAGCACTTTTTATAGTGCCACTTCAAGATTATCGCTCAGAGGTGCTCCCGACTACAGCGTGGACACTGAATCGGAGTTTCACGCTAAAGCTCATGAGCAAATTTTGCGAGTGAGGGACTTGTTCAGGGTCCCTCTGCGGCGGCTTGAGATGGATTTGAAACCTGAAGACGCCAAACATACCCCTGCACCACCCCCCCAAAATTACACATTTACAAATGTGTGTACATGGTTAAGTTTTGGGTTTGGGCAGTATGATATACACTATTCATGATTTATTCAAGAAAATCTGATCAGGTATGCTGTCTGCCGAACCCAGTAGTGCTCCAGTGTTTTAATATGGTTGATGAATACCACATCCCTGATAAAATGGATAGGCAGATTCTGACTTGTAGTATCGGAATTAATGTTGATTTTTGTAGGAATATATGTCTTCACTATTCAGTACATGTTCATGCATGTACGGCTTTTGTATATTTGTGTGTATACTTGTACTATGTATGTATGTATGTATGTATGTATATATGTATGTATGTATGTATGTGTGTATATTTGTATTTATGTGTGTATATTAGTGTGGTCCTTAGCAGTACAGGAAAAAATAAATGTTTGATTTCTTTTGGTAAAACCTTTCAGATAGGTTCCAATTAGTACAGAATCATCTCCAGTCAAATTGTAGGTGAATATTGTAACATTTAGAGGTAGCTCACGAGACCTTAATTTTCCTTGATTTCTGCGAAACCATGAATTTTACATACAAAATTACAAATTAGATATACATCTTAGCAAACTTCAGCCAGGTAAAAAAATTAGCCATCTTATTTGTAGAGAGTCTATGGGAAGCTTGATTACAGTCCTTCAGCAGAGTTCCTATCATGCAATTGTCTATGAATTGCATGGTAACGATCTTGAAGTAAGAAGTCTTTTCTGTAAGTTGGAAACAGTCGACGATGTTCCTGGACGACTTGAAGCAAAAACTGTTTTTGATTTTCTTTTTTCGCGATAATGCTGTTGTACTCCTCAATGAGGCAACACCTCTTTCAGCATTGTCATTGACAACCCTAAGATGTTCAACAGTTTTGATGGCATCCTTATAATCATCTTGCTGTGGCCATAAGTCCGGATCGAAATTCAGAAATCCAGCCGAAATGCGAAGCCGACAGAAGAAATTCATTGTTTTTGTTGTCACGAAGTCTTCAATTCGCATGTTTTTGACATTTCCTCATTTCAATTTTGGCAGGTTTGGCAGGTTCTTCTGTACCTTTCTTTCCATTAATTTCCCTAATCCATTGCTCGTTTGGATTCAACAGACACTGATGCATAAAAAAGGCAAAGCCGACGAGTTCTTCACTCTGGTACCATAGATGATCAGCAAATTTCTTTTGCGTGGCATTGGCTATAGATCTGTTCACTGTTTCGTACTGGTTCAAGAGCTGAAGGAAGTTAAGATCATGATTTGAAGATGCAATAGGATTTGAAGCCAAGAACCAGGCTCTGAAATAGATGCGAACTATGAAGATGCACATATTCTTGAGTCCCTTCTCTTCTCTAGCGACAAGTTTAAATTGACCACGAAACATCCATATCTTATCACAAGCTCTATGTTTTCAACAAGGCCCCAGTTTTCTATCAAATGAGCTACAGCGGAGAATAAGGAAAATAAGGAAAGGGAACCAACACCGAAAAAAGAACTGGATCTCAGAAGATACATGGAAATTGATCGAGAAGAAAAGGGAGATAAAGTCAAAATCGGATATAGAATACAAGAAGCTGCGAGCTGAGGTACAAGCAGGACTCCGGAGGGACAAACAAGAAGAACTTGATTCACTCTGCAAGGCATTGGAAGAAAATGCAAGCAAAGGCAACAGCAGATCTGTCTTTCAAACAATAAAGAGGCTCACAGGAAAGTTCACACCACGGCACACTATCATTGGAGACATCAATGGAAAGAAAATCACAGATCCAATGGCAGTCAACAGAAGATGGAAGGAATATTGCGAAAAATTATATGACGGAGAGGAAGAAGAAGTAGAGATTTCCTATCAAGAAAGAGAACCACCACCATTGATTGAAGAGATCAGAAGAGCAATAACGAGAACAGCATCACGAAAGGCCCCAGGCCCGGACGATATAGCAGTTGAATTATTAAAGTTTGGAGGAGAAATGACAATAAGCAAGTTGCACGAGATCTGCGTAGAGATCTGGAATACAGGAATATGGCCAGAGGAATGGACACAATCAACGTTCATACCGCTTCCAAAGAAAGGAGACCCGCTTCAATGCGGAAATTATAGAACAATCGCATTAGTCTCCCACGCAAGCAAGATCTTGTTGCGTGTAATACTGGAAAGAATGCAAAACAGACTAGCGGAAGAAATCGCTCCAGAACAGGCAGGATTTAGACCAAAACGAGGCACAAGAGATCAAATAGTGAACCTAAGGATCATCTTGGAGAAGGCAAGAGAGAGGAAACAACCGTTGTATCTCTGCTTCATAGACTTCTCCAAGGCTTTCGACACGGTTAGGCACGACCAGCTGTGGCTGGCCATGCTTGACACGGGATTCCCACCGCAGCTGGTAGAACTGATCAGAAATTTATACAGACAACAACACGCTAACGTGAGAACGAACGACCTCACATCAGCATGGTTCAGGGTAAAGGGAGGGGTCAGACAAGGTTGCAACCTCTACCATGCTTATTTAATATTCTATCGGAGCAGGTGATGCGGATAGCATTGGAAGGCTTTGGGGGCGGCCTTAGAATCGGAGGGAGGATTATAAACAATCTCAGATATGCTGATGATATTGTTCTGATTGCTACATCTCCGGAAGAACTTCAAGAAATAGTGAACCGAGTAGAGAAGGCAGCAGAACAGTTCAACTTGAAGATAAATGTAGGGAAGACGAAGGTCATGACAACCACTGATGAGATTTTGACAACAGAAGTAAGCGCAGGACAGCTGGATCAAGTGGATTCATTTGTTTATTTGGGATGCCGGGTTACAAAGGATGCAAATTGCACGGGAGAAGTAAAATCAAGACTTGCGATGGGAATGACGAGTCTGGTAAATATGACGAAGATTTGGAAAAATAAAGCTGTCAGCAACAGAACAAAGACGAGACTACTGAAGGCATTGGTGTTCCCAGTGGCGACATACGGGTGTGAGGCATGGACCTTAAAGAAAGAGGAGGAAAGACGCATACAAGCATTCGAGAACAAATGTTTTAGAAAAATATTAAGAGTCCCATGGACAAAAAAATTGACCAACGAACAGGTGTACTTCATAGCAGGAACAAAGCAAGAACTGTTGACCCACGTAAAAACAAGAAAGTTACGATACTTCGGACACGTGATGAGACAGAAAAAGGAAAGCATAGAAAACAACCTGATGACGGGACTGATGGAGGGAGAAAGGGGAAGAGGAAGACCAAGAATGGCATGGATAGACAACATCTTGAAATGGACTGGACTTTCGGGGAGTAGGTTAATGAACATGGCAGGAGATAGACAACTGTGGAAAATGCTCATCCATTCGTGCAGCCAACCGTCGCAGAGCGACGATGGCGGAATGACATGACATGACGGCCTGAGCTTCACCTGTACCGGAAGTCAATTTGGGAACACCTAGTAACTGATTCACTCCAGCTCCCGCAACTATTACTGGCAATCGATCAACAAGTTCCTTCCAAGTAAAATCTCTTAGGAGTTTGCCATCCCAGTGAACCTCGAGTGAGACATTTCCTTGAAACTGCTCTTTAAGCTGTGAAGCAATTTCCGCTCGATAGTGCTCTCTAGCTCTATGGATTGACGAACGATTGACATTTGACTCCAGGACATCATGGCCAAGGTTTTGAGCAATTGTTGCTAATATAAATGTTACCTTTCTGTCGCTCAGTTTCGTTCTATCCAGGACTGCAGCTAAACTGGGTGTCATGATGTTCAGTCGCGCCCTCTTTTTGCGGCTTGCAGGTGCTGTGAGTCCACAAACCTCTTCTTGGTTTTCTCCTGAAGTGCTGGAATTGTCATTGCTTTCATCAATTTTAGAGGCTGACTTGATTCTAATAAGCTTAGGCCTATCAGCCGTTTCCTTCTGGTTGTCAGCTAGCAGCTTTCTGTTCATTGCTGCCCGGTTTCGTTTCGCTACTCGCTGTTCCTTTGCTTTAAGCACACTGTCTACAGAAATCATGCAGCCACGACGACCTTTCTCTCTCTGGGCAATCAAAAAGTCTTTATCTTCTTGGATTTTAATTAAGCTAAAAGCATTCATCTGCGCAATGTCAAACTATGGAGGATTGGACGTAAGCATGAAAATAAGTATCACAATAATAAAGTTTCCTGAAATTTTTTATTGATTTATTCATTGTTAACCAACTATGGAATATACCAATGAATTCAACCTTCTTGAGCTACCTCTAAATGTTAAGCAAATGGACTAAATTTTTGCACGAGTTATTACTTTGTCCATTGGAACAGGTTTATAGGGTTCGACTTTGAAAAACCCAAAATTTTAAAATAAGGACCACACTAGTGTATATTTGTATGTATGTATGTATGTATGTGTGTATATTTGTATGTATGTATGTGTGTATATTTGTATTTATGTGTGTATATTTGTACGTATGTAATTATGTGTATATTTGTATGTATGTATGCTGAAGAGTTTTCTCCGTCTTGTAGAGTCTCGGAGTTGTTCTGTACGTCATGGTCTGTGGAACATTGCCTTTCGACGGCAGCAACCTACAGAGTCTTCGGAAAAGAATTGTTGCTGGAAAATTTCGTGTGCCGTTCTTCATGTCTTCAGGTCGGTCATTGGTCATCGATTCATTTAAACGTCAGAAACTGTTGCTGCTGAATTATACGAGTGACGACCTCAGTTAAGAAAATATAAATTAGCGGAGAAATAAGGCCGAAAGGGAGCCATGAAGTCTGTCACTTGTAATTGTAGTAGCAGTAGTAGTAGTTGGAATTCTAGTAGTAGTAGTTCATGTCTTTGTCTGTCTTCCTCGGCTTCAAGGTTGTTCAATCTACATAGCCATAGTTACGAATTAATAATAATTACAATTGTCTGTGTGAGAGTCTTGCACTTTCCACTTGCATAGGCCACCGTGCACTGTTCTCTGCTGTCCAATGTCCATGATGACTTAATGACCAGTTTCTTTCACTCGCTCTGCAACAATGCAGAGGTGTTCGTTCTCTGTGGTTGGTCCAACAACCTGGAATGGACTTCCCTTGACTATGCGACACCTCACAAGCTGTTCTCAATTTCACGAACTGTTGAAGACTGTTTTTTCGCCTGATCTCGGCCCGGAGTACCTCTGAGTAGGTACCTTGATGGGGCGCTATATAAATTACGATTGATTGATTGATTGACAACAATAATAATTCTGTAGAATGAGTTAATAAGTTAAAATCTGCTTTTAAATCTGTAGAAGTTTACCAATTAATAATGATGATTCTGTAGAATGAGTTAACGAGTTAAAATCTTCCTTTAAATCTGTAGAAGTTACCAATAATTAATAATGATTCTGCAGAATGAGTTAATAAGTTAAAATCTTTCTTTAAATCTGTAGAAGTTACCAATAAATAATAACGATTCTGTAGAATGAGTTTTAAAATCTTCCTTTAAATCTATAGAATGTGAGGATCTGATTCGTCGACTCCTCTGCACTGATCCTGCGAAACGATTCACCGTCCAATCGATCGTCGGTCACAAATGGATGAATCCCGACGGAGGAGGATTGGACAAGCAGTTCCGAGAGCTGATGAACCGGTCGGTGTCGTCCGAGGACATTACCACCGAGGACAGCAACAGCGGATCGATGAGCCAGGCCATCCTGCTCCACATGGAAGGACTTGGCCTCAAACGAGAGGACGTCATCGAGGTTAAGATCATAATGTTTTTTCGGACATCGTATTTGAGCTGAAAGAGTACATTTTGTTCGTGTCAGGTACAAGTTGCCACCAAGGGTGGATTCAGGGGGCCAGTCCGGCCATAGCCCCCGTTTAGAAATTTCTTTAGTTTTGACCAGCTATTCTGGCTCGGAAAGTTGGCGTTGGCCCCTCCCATGAGTAGTTCCGTAGGCCCTCCCCACACCCACGAAGTCCGTTATATGAGGTCTGTACGACTAAAAAATAGGTCATCAACTATTTACTATTTTGGCGGATAAAATGGTATCTTTTACTTGGGAATTCGAGACAAATGACTAAAAAAGGTCATCAGATTTCTTGGCGGCCAAGACGAAAAATTTTCCCTGTCCCGAGATCGAAAATTTTGGCCCCCCCTTTGAAAATTTCTGTGTTCGCCCTTGGTTGCCACATCCTGTCTTTTTCAGATGCAGGTAGTATCTACTTCTTTACTTTTCTGAAGTTCAAGTAGTAAATGACTTACTTATGTTTTGCGTATGCAAATACTGGCTAGCTTTTTATTTGTGTTTGTCACATGAAAATCCTAGATGCTTCCTTTTGTTTGTAACTTACTGGTGATTTCGGTATGACCATTTCCTTTTGTTTGCCATATGAAAACACTAGCCATTTTCTTTATGTTTGTCATTGAGAAACGCTAGCCAAGTACTGCCTTGTTTGCTTGTAAATAATAGCCATTTCCTTATGTTCACCATACGCCATATATCATTTGCAAATGCTATCCATTTCCTTATATTTGTCATGCTGTATACTTTAAGACCTGGTTGAACTGATTTGGCAAGAAATGCTTAATATGCCATCTGTTTTACCAATTAATATGCTGACTTGTTTACCGACTTGTTTGCAATGCACAGGGCGCTGATATCTGTTCTTGTAGAGTGTTAACAATAAAAAATTCGACAACCGTAGTGCCATCTATCACCTGCTGATGGACAAATGTCAGCGTCAGAATTTGACGAAACAGTCTGCTTCCTGTGTGCCAAATTCACATCTAAATGCAACACCAGCTAACGAGAAAGGTTAGCACTATGTATAGATGTGTCCAGCGCTTAAAGTGTAAAAAACGAAGTGCCTGGACGATCGTTAACTTTTCAGTGTGTGCTTGCAAAATAAGTGGCAGGACGGCATGCAAATTTGAAAATAAGTGCATGGACGCCGTCCATGACCGTCCAGCCACACTTTAAGTCCTGGATGTCTCACTACATTAATTAACTCTTGTGTATAAGATTTTCAAATATATTTTTGTTAGACATTTGGTGATTGTTGTGGTTTTTTGGTAATTTTAGCTAATATTGACATTTTTCTGGAATTTGTGTTGCTTAGTTCAACGTTTCTTCATATTGGGGTAGTTATCAAATCTGCTTTAAATCGAAGTTTTTTAAGATCGAATTGCGGTTAACTTAGAACAGAAGCTGGGAATTTTTTTTGGCGGTTTTCAAAGTTAAAGGAAATATATGACACGTTGAAATATATGACACGTTGAAATAATTTGTAATTTCTTTTGTAGCAGTCGATGCAAATCTCAACAAACGATTGTCGCTGGTGAGTAGCTGTACAGTACACACCCCTCTCTTGTTTGTACCCGAATATTATGCGCGGTAAATCCTTTACATTGCAGTATTTTGGAGCCATAGCCGATACCAAGATGTAACGAGCATGCGGTCTACGTAAGCTGTGGCCAAATATTGCCAGAATTCTTTACGTGGTAGAGTGATGATTATGAGCTATGTATATGCGATATTTTGAATGCTGGAGCTACTTGAATTTTGTCGTAATGATTATGGTTTATATAATTGCTGTTCGAAGTATCGACTATGTGAGTGCAATGAAGTGAAATATGGCATAATATACATGTATTGCTGGTGTATCATATGGCATAATATACCGGTACATGTACCTGGTATTGTTACTGTATAATGGCTAGCGTCTATTTAAGTATCTTTATGAGAACTAAGGATTATAAGAGACCATACGTTACGATTTACAATTTACAATTCAATGTTTGTGATGAAACAGGACCGTGTCCTTCTAAGCGATGAGTCGGAGGCAGAGGAGCCATCACCTGAGGCAATGGCGCACTACCTGTCGCTCAGACGACACACGATTGGTCCAGGTGAGACCAATCAACTGCAGCAGCTGCAACTGCAGCAGCAGCAGCCGCAGCCAAGGAAGCGGAGGACGGCCTACATCCATCCGCCCAATGCAACCGGATTCCTTGATGGGCTTTCCAAATTGTCAGGTAGGAAGATCAATAATAATGATTATAATAATATCGATAATAATGATGATAATATTCTTATGTAAACAATATCTTTTAATAATAATGACGATAATAATGATGATAATATTCTTATGTAAACAATATCTTTTAATAATAATGACGATAATAATGATGATAATATTCTTATGTAAACAATATCTTTTCCTATAAACCCTGAAGATGAAGCCCGACCCTACAGACAAATTTCCTGCTCCTAAAAGCAATTTTTCCTAAATCCGGAGGGATCATTGATACTTTGGGTCTAGGACAATAGTGGTAGTGGTAATAGTAGAAAGCCTCCTGACATAACAGCTAACAACAGACGAGATAAGGACAACAAGTGCGACGTTGTATTTCAGGGCGGCAGTGAATCTCTGATATTTTTGTAATTTTTTTCTGCCAGGCAGTAATGGAAGACTAATTATCACTTCAGATGTCGGCCTGCAACTATTTCTTTTAAAACTGGTTGGGAATGGTAACCGGCTCGCATGCTCGCCCCATAATTCACTCAGCATTCCACTCCCCTGGGGCGACTATATAAAATGAGCACTAGGACAGATGGGCGTCTTGCACGTTGCCATACAACTAATTTTGACTCATTTTAAACATGTTAACATCTGTTACTAGTATATCTTACTGCTTGCCTCTGTTGTTTCACCTCGATAAACTGCACTTAGTGCCCAGGGTCACTCCATTCTGTTCCTGAAGGATCTCTAAACCGTCCTATTTAGCCGTAGTTAGGCCGGAACCGCTTCTGAGTAGCCTACCTGGATTAGGCGATATATAAAACTTCAGAAATGATGATAAATAATAATGTCTGTGAAATTGAATTAATAAACATTTATTATTTTTATTGTTGTTTTTGTTGTTAGCAGACGACCAGCGGAGGCATTCCCCGGAACCAATGCCACGCCAACCAAACCACGCATTCCTCCAGCAACTACAACAGCAAGAGGCCATTGCCGAAAAACTGCGTCAGGTGAGGTCAACCGATTCGTGGGATAAAACCGGTCGAAACTGGTTGACCGGTTCGTTTTTTTTGGCTCGCTTCAATCTGGATCGGTCGTGAAGTTATCGCGCGAATGAATCAGTCGACTTTTATTTGTCTTGGGCGTAAGTAAATGCTGAACTGAGACGAGGGTTGGTCTCGTGGTTGGCACACTGCACTTTTGTCCCAGAGTTGAGGTTCAGTAGTTCCACTGTTCTATCTGTTCCTCTCGTGGGTGCCTCTCGTGACTTCGACTATTAAAGACCTAGGTACGCCTTTTCTTGTTGTGTCTGGATATTGATAGAGTGTCTCTTGCGGTATGGATTTTCAGTGCAGCAGAAACTCCAGGGAACAGTAACACCTTCAGACAAGTAGATGAAGAGGAGACCCTAGATAGATATAGGCTTAACCTGCGGAGCACTGGGAAGGTCATTCCATGCAGAGGGTGGGCCCACAATGGCAAAACATTGGCATTCCCCCTACCAGCTGGAACGGGAGAACAAACTGCCCACTCTGACCGTCTAATTTTTTTTCGTGTTGCAGGTTATTTTATTTATCGGAAATAAACACGATTCACATAAATTTATGTTCCAATTCCATTGAGTCCCATTTCAGGCAACCATGTGAGATTGTTCTCCCATCATCCCCCATTGATGGACACCACAGACACTGAAAACAGAATGTTGTGGTAAGATGGCTGCTTTTTTGCGAGATGGAAATGGGGATCATTTTGAAATTGAAAAGAGGCACTGCGTTTGGTCATCAGGCAAAACGGAGTGAATTTCAATTGGATGACTGTTTGAGATTGCATCACTCGTAGCACAAACAAACCACAACAAAGGAAGCATGGTTATGAACAATCACGAACCAGTTTGAACTGAATCGGAAGACCAGTTGATTGTTTATCTTCAGGGAGAGTGGCTGCGTTCAGTCTTTAGGCGATCAACTGGATTAAACCAATCTCAGAAACTGGATGCAGGAGTATTTTTAAACGTATTTTTCTACTTTCAATTGTAGAAAGCCAGATGTTATGTGATGCAAGTCATTAATCACGTACTGGTAGTCGATGTTATGAAGTCATTATTCATGTAATGTGTGTTGATGTTATGAAGTCATTAGTCAAGTTATCAAGTGATCTCAGTCCATATTCCACATCAGATACAAAACCTTGCTAATAAATCTTTCCTGGCCTTATCTAGATGGCCATCAGACAGGACATAAATCTGTCATGGTATCTGGATAAGCAAGACTGATTTACAATTCTTTTGACGTGACTTCATAACATCAACAAGCATCATAATTATGTCAGTCAAGTGATATCCTGAAAGGTTATATTATGTCTGCGTGTTTGAGCTCGTAGTTCAACAGCGTGGAACTTGACCGACTTCCGAACGCAGTAACCACCTCAGAAATAAGACTAAGATAGGACAACCAATCATCTTCAAATGCATAAAATATCTCAGTTTAACCCTTCAGCGACCAGCGACATGTATTTTCCATGCATTTTAGTACATGCTGGTCGATAAATGGTAAGCTGAGAATGCTTCCAATGTACCGCCTTTCTTTGTCTGATGAAATTTACGCGCTTTATCTGTTCTGGGTCTTTTACTCTTGGTGGACAGGAGGTTTTGTGACCTCAGATTTCAGCTGGACATCTAAGACCAAGTTCTTGTACCAGTAGTATCTCTGTGTAGTCTCCATCGTCTGTCTCTGTTGCTATTGTCTTGATCTGTCTCTGGTATTGTCTTGATCTGTCTCTGTTGGTATTGTCTTGTGAGTTAGAAACTGGCACAATAGAATTTATAAATGACAATTAATCGTAATTGATTACTGTAATTAATTATGATTGATTGATGGCTTGTAGTCGGATGTTGGAGCAGATGGACTGACAGCTCAGAAAGCGAAGCACGAGTCAAGTGCCACTGGCGAAGACTACGAACGGACAGACTGCGAAAAACCGATTAGGTAAATTTAAATGTCTTTTACGCATATTAAGATTTACAAGTATGATATGAGTTTTTTCCTTTTATTTATTTATTTTATTTATTTATTTCTCGCATTCGCTATTATGCCCCTTCAGGCTATCTACTCAGAGGCACTCCTGACTACAGTATGGACACTGCATCGGAGTTTCATGCCGAAGCGCACGAGCAATTGTGAATAAGGGACTTGCTCAAGTGGCGGCTTGAGGTGGATTCGAACCTCGAGCCCTCCGAACTCACCACTATTCCACTCTGCCCCCCTTTTCTATGTGCCCTGTTGTTTTCTCCTGGCCTGTCTGTGGATCTGGTTATTCGCCCCAATGGTGGCACCTGACCTGTGAATTATATAATCTGAAATTTGACTCAGAAACTTCCTGATTGTCTTAACTAGATATCTCTGTCTTAGTAATACCAGCAGATTTGTCTGTGGGCGTTGTTTGTTAGAAGACTGCTTAAAACTAACTGGGTTAGAATGAGGCCCATGTGCACCTAATCACTTGCATGCTGCCTCTTCCCTTCCCTTGGATATTATGTACAATATTCCAGTGATGAGTAGAACTTTTTTATTCAATCGTAATGTACCTCGACCGTATTGTACCATGGTTTTGACATTAATTCTAACCACTCAAGGAGGTCATTGTGTCAGCTGATACAGTCCAGAAATGCATGATCCCTCTGTCTGTCTCTGTCTGTCTGTCTCATTCTCTCCTTCCCCCCCCGCGATTTTTCTATTTCTTTTCATCTTTTACTGTCTTTTGGAAATCGTCCTACCGACCGATCTCTCGAACAGAAACCTGCCTTGCACTTCTATTCGTCGTGTTTCCGATGGTTAGTAGTAGTAGTTGCAGTTTAGCGTCGCTGTGTGGTAACAAAGACCATTAGCGATGCCCTCCTCCTTTATCCAGGCTTGGGACTGGCACCGGCAGAGTGCAACCAGTGGCGGAGTTAAAATGCTGAGCCTGTGACTGGGAGAAGTAGAAATTCAAGTCTCGTCCAGGGCATCTTCTGCATAGGGGCCTTGATCAATTCCTTTTCACACGAGAGGACTGGCCACCCACCCTCGTTATACTGAGGCTAAGAAAATGAGTCACTAACGCTTTGTAATCTCAGGGTAGCTTAATCATTTACTAACCATTTGAAGAGTAATGAATGGAACCATACCTATAGTTGGTGGATGGTTAATGAACTTTTTGTTCTCCTCTTCTTTGTTATTGCATTTCTTTATTCATACCTTCATTCACCAAAAATTGAATTTCGTTGAAAGGTACCAGCGGCTGCGTTCTACGGGTAAGCATCGGGCACCGGTCCCCACCGTGCTTCCAGTGGAGGAACTCTCCGAAGACGACGAAAGTCTCAATCTGGAAACCGTGGCGGAATTCAACTCGCCACACTCAGCGACTTACAGACGGCCAAGTAAGCCTTGGTGCTTGCATGTCTTTCCGCTATGTTTTATTCTATTTGCAAACTGTCGTTGTTAACCGTGCTGGGGTTAGAAATAGTTCTGGGTAATAGCATTGTATGGACGTGCACTTGTTATAACGTCCCTTCAAGATTTTCATTCAGAGGCACTCCTGACTACAGCGTGTACACTGGATTGGAGTTTCACGCCGAGCGCATGAGCAGTTGCAAGTGAAGGCCTTGCCCAAGGTCCCTATGAGGCGGCTTGAGGTGAATACGAACCTGCAACCCTCCGGCTGCAAGGCAACGGATGTACCCACTACACCACCATGTCCCACAATTGTATTGTATACGACCGTTTATAAAGCGCTTCTCTCAGCTAAAGCTTTTTGGAAGCGCTCTCGGTGCATTCAACCCCCGAGAGAAAAGGTGGGTTTTGAAGTGAGAGAAAGATGAGGAAAAACTGCAAGAGAGAAAGGCGGTGAATTGATGGTGGAAGCTCAGCATTGAAGAGACACTATATAAATCTCTCTAATGAATGAGCGAATGAATGTGTTGCCTCTGCATACTTTGATGTCACTGCTGGGTTCTTTTGCAGACCATCCGTATTCGATGCCTGAGAAGTGCCGCACCACACGTCGGTGCAGTGAGGACCTCGCCTCCGTCGGCAAGTACAAGTCGCACCTCGAGAAGATCTACAATCAAACGCTGCAAGACGAGGTATCACTGCCAGCTGCGGTGGCTATTTGACTCAGACTTGACTCAGACTTGACTCATATACTTGACTCAGACTTGACTCATATACTTGACTCATATTTGACTCATACTTGGCTCATACTTGTCTCATATTTGACTCATACTTGGCCAGCAATGTTTCTGTAGCGCCTTATAAAGAAAACTAATCAGAGTTGCTCCTGTGCGACGAATCCATGATGACAATCTTCGTCTATTTTCAAACTGACGCAAAGCAGAATGATCACCTGGTACAATTCAAAGTGTAACGGATGGTGACAATTTATTACAGGAGTCGAATTTAACTGTCGACAGGGTGTCCAAAAAGTCCTACTTCTCGTTTTTCCAATGCCATCTGGGGATTGGAAGTCTGAGTGGGGTTTTTGGGAGGGTAGCCAGAAGCTAGCCTGTGGCTGTGTTGTACTCGTAGAATGTTTACCATTTCCCTTTGTTCTCCGTCGTGCCTTGTTGAGGAAATTGATCAGAGTTGCTCCTCACCTGACTTATCTGGACTATGCAGTCAGCTTCATGGGTCATATAACTGAAGAGGCTGTTTGTCCCGTTTGTTCGTACCTCCATCGTGCAGAGTCGTGCTTTTTCTGTGGCTGGCCCGGTGGTATGGAATGTCCTCCAACTTGAGCTGCGCCTGTTCCCTTGATCACTCTCTGACACATTCTATAAGCACTTAAGAATTGTTCTGTTTGTCTGTGCTGGAGTCGGGAGCGCCTCTGAGTAGTTTCCTTGAAGAGGCGCTATATAAATACTTGAATGAATGAATGAATTATATGGAATGGCTCTGTGGAGATTGTTTCATGAATCAAGGTACCTCTTTAACCCTATGTATCTGAGTCTTGCGATGCCAAAAATCAATGAAATTGCACGATTTCCTCTTTTGAGTTTTGAGTTTGGATGTTATTCCTTAATATTGCCACTCCTTCGAACAGTTTCTAGAAGTGCAATTAACTGTGGACACGTTCTTGGTTTGGTTTCAGGCGGATTCAAGCGCTTCTAATCTCGACGACCTGGGTCCTTTGCATCCACATCAACTCCAGCGTCAGGCCGGGGTTCATAACCTCGAGAAGTTGACACAGAGGCAGCAGATGAACTGCGCCCAGGACCGACAGCAGCTGCAGGTTAGCTGTCATTGATATCGCAATTATAATTACGACAATTTTTACTTTGTATTGTTTGGTAGCAGGCTACGTCTAGGATGTCGTACAGACTCTGTAGACCTACTCCTTGTCGCGTTGTCAGGTCTGTTGTGTGCCATCGTTTGTGTGTTTGTGGACATTTATATCGTTTGTATGTTTGTGGACATTTATATCGTTTGTATGTTTGTGGACATTTATTTCGTTTGTATGTTTATGGACATTTATATCGTTTGTGTGTTTATGGACATTTATATCGTTTGTATGTTTGTGGACATTTATATCGTTTGTATGTTTGTGGACATTTATATCGTTTGTATGTTTGTGGACATTTATATCGTTTGTATGTTTGTGGACATTTATATCGTTTGTATGTTTATGGACATTTATATCGTTTGTATGTTTGTGGACATTTATATCGTTTGTATGTTTGTGGACATTTATATCGTTTGTATGTTTGTGGACGTTTATATAGTGCCTTACAATTATCTGAAGGTGCTTAACGTGGCTGTCTGACAGTCTTAAACAAGTATGACTCAAGTGACTTTGAGATGTTTCATGAGATACGTGCAGTGCGGTGTTGTGAATGAATTGTTTCCTCGATTATAGTCTCTTGTGGAGTCAGTTTGCTGTTTTTTTGCGTTTGTGGAATTTGTCCACCTGAGCTTTTTACTGTGAGAAACTGACCTGAGTGTTACTTTTGCAAGTTTTACGTCGAGCGTGTGATATTGAGCGCGTTCGACCTTGAATGTTTCGCTGTGAGCACGTTTTTGACGCATGGCATGGTTTACCGTTGGCTTATTCATCGTCAACATGTTTGTCCTTGATTTTACTGTGTGCACATTTCTATTTTGAGCATGCTCTGCTTCACTGCGGGATCTTTTACCTTAGGCACGTTTGAATTTGAACTTTAGATATTTTCCACCTGGAGTATAGCATGTAACCTTCTGCATGTTAGATTTAGATTCTGTTTGACATTGACCGCATTCAGATATTTTATTTGCACTGCATCAGATTCATTACTTGCAAATATACTTTTGACGCTGAGCTTGTACCAGCAACTTTGATGTTCCACAGGTCTAGTTTTTTAATTTAATTTTATTTTATTGGCTGTGTGCTGCTAACCTGTGCTGTTGAACTGCATTTAGTGATCTGACCTCAGATGACCTTTAATGTTTTTATAGTTATAATGCAATTTATGGCTTGGTGGCTGGTGTCTTGCCTTTAGTAGGACAGAGAATGTACATTTGAACCTCCTGTAAGAATACCTCCCCCTTCCCCCAGTAACAGGCCTGTGAAATGACCTTGAAATGAAAGATTAATGGCACTAAACTGACTTGTGCGATTATGCCTTAACAATGTCTGTATTCTTTCAAGACTAGTTAATTATCATTATGAACATGTCAATAATCATCAGCTACTTAAGCTTATGTACTGATAGTCAATATTTAGTTAGTTAATCATGGGCATCAACTTAGTAATCATAGTTCACCTTGTGCCGTCGATTCTTTGAACCTTAGCGACCGCCTTGATCAACCTTTTGCACGTACTATGAACTTCCGTTGCGTCTCTCAATTCCTCCAAGTTCATCTTCGTTCTCTCGTGTATTTCTTCCATCCATCATCCTCTCCTCCTTCCTCCCTCTCCGCAGGCCAATATCATCTCCTTTTCCATAGTTAATGGTTAGTTAATCATAGTCATGATTTAGTTAATCACATCAAAAATTAAATTAAGTAATCATAGTCATCAGTTGATTTTGGTTTGTTAATCATAATCATCTTTTAGTTAATCATTGTCATCATTTACTTATTCGTTATCATCCGTCAATCATGTTGAGCAATGTCTCTATAATTGTATGCTTCCCCCGCATGGTTGGGCTATATGTGTTTGAAACGGCTCTAAGCCAAACCAGCTCGGTTGGGATATTTATGTTTACTGTGGTTTTCAGACATCAGAAAGTGGCCTGAAGAGACATCGAATTCGACTGGCCAGCAGTTTTGGTCCGCTGGTGGAGGAAGCGGAGGACTTGTCTCTTTTGGACTCACTTCCGCGAAAACATTCCGTCTGTCTGTCTCCCTCCGCCTGCCCAATGCATTCCCTTAGGGTCGGCACAGATGACAGAAATGCCTCCTCCTCTACTCACCTCTGAGCTGGTTGTGATTTCCCTGGTCAGGTGGGAGTTTGAATGACCGCCCAAAACCCAGTTGTTAAGTCGCTTCCGACTCTGCTTTTGTGTTGTCGTTGTTTGAGGTGTTTTTGTTCAAGATGGCGTTCCTTTTAACTGGAGTGACTTTGGTCACTTTCGTTTCGTCATTTTCTTTTAGTTGTGTTGCTTTCGTTGTTCCCAATTGGTTGTCTTGGCAGTCGAATGAGATGGTTTCCTTGACTGACAATTGTTGGCAGTCATTCCTTTAAGTGCTTGGTCATTCCTTTAAGCGTTTGGTCATTCCTTTAAGTGTTTGGTCATTCCTTTCAGTCAGGGCTGTTTTTAAGGAATTTTTAGAACTGCACAACTCCTTCTTTCTATTCCCATCCTCGATGGTAAATTACTTTCAATCGGATGACAATGACCTTTTTGCTAGTTTTAACTGCACAGAACTTGTGACAGAAGTGCTTCTACAGCTGCACAAATCCATTTAGAACTGCACATTTTGTGTACAACTGCACGTTAAAAAAGCCCTGCTTTCATTTTTTTATCATTCCTTTAAGTGTTTGGTTATTCCTTTAAGTGTTTGGTCATTCCTTTAAGCGTTTGGTCATTCCTTTAAGTGTTTGGTCATTCCTTTCAGTTTTTGATCATTCCTTTTAGTGTTTGGTCGTTCCCTTAAGTCCGTACTGTTTTTAGAATTCTAGGTTAGAAGTTGGCTTCTTTTTATTTTTGAGAACCCATTGTTGAGAGATACTTTAAAAAATGTTGATATTTATTTGGACTGTGGTGACTTTCCTCACTGCTGTTTCATTTAAATATCTTGATAGATTTCAGTATTTTTATCCTGTTTGGTTTTATTGTCCTTCCCTTTCTGGTTCCCTGCTTTTGTGATCCTTTTGTTCAACCTATGTTTAGTCACTGTTAGAACATCCCTTGCGTATTTATATCTTGTTGCTTTGTTGTTACTTTCTTGAGTCTCAGAAACATGAAGTACTCACTCAAGGAAGATAATGTGATTTGAGGAATAAGATTTGGCTGGGTGATAAATGGGATTTGTTATGACATAAAGAATGACACGACAAAAAAGTTCATTCTTTTCTTTCTGTAAAAAGAAACTTACCGGTATTTTGCCAACGTTTTGTTGCCAGCTTTCAGCTTCCTCTCATTCCTGGATCCCCATATTTAAGTTTTCTCCATTGCTTGTGCTTTCTGGATCATTATGATGTTTCTGTAACTGTGATTTGTAATTGAACATTTGTATAGCACACTCAAGGAGCGAAAGATATCTGCATTTTGACCTGTATGACGTTAAATGTCGTTAAGAACGTAACATTTTTCAATTAGCAAAATTTGCTCATGTAAGATCCAATATGTTTAGGATTAGCTAAATGTAAGATTCACTATTTTATACGATTAACTATATGTAGGATTCGCTATGTGTAAGATTCACTACGTGTAAGATACACTACATGTAAATTTCACTATATGTAAGATCCACTATGTGTAAGATTCACGATAAGTAAGATTCACTTACTTAGTGTTTGGACATAGTCTAATACAATCTTTGGAAATCGATTTTGATAGTCTAATACAATCTTTGGAAATCGATTTTGATAGTCTAATACAATCTTTGGAAATTGATTTTGAGTGGCAGTTATGATAATGCAATTCAATTGACGACACTCAAAAACAGACATTAGACATGTTTTTGACAGTGCAAGGTGTAACTTTGAATTACACAAGAGAAAGTCAGAATTTAATCGCATTGAGACATTTGTTTATAGATCCGTTATTTAGCATCCAAGAATATCTTCTGGTCTTTTTTTAAAATTCATTCATTCATTCGAGTATTTATATAGCGCCTCTTCAAGGAAACTACTCAGAGGCACTCTCGACTATTAAATGAATGCTGTTCATTGTTCAATTTTCTTCAGGTTCCTTACTTCCTCAACAACGGTCTGACCCCCGTCTTCATTCCGCTGCTCTTCGACCCCGTCACGCAGAGACTCCACCAGCCGTACGTCCGGAGCGCCGCCGAGCCGCTCTCCAACCTCTACCAGAACCTCCAGCAGCTGCAACTGCAGCAGATGGTACCAGCGGTTCCTGCCACATCACCCTTCGTGTCCCTCGCACCCGGCATCATCCCAGGCCAACCCATCCCGTGCTACGCGCAGGCCGGCGGTTTTTCCCAACCGTCGCACCAGAACAGCGGTTGGGCAAAGCACCGACGACTGAGTTCCCCCGCCGGGTTCATCAACCGCGATGATGTCATGGGACAGGACTGTGATTGGTCGGCCGTCAACAGCGCGAAGGTGAAGATGATGACGCTGGGTCTGGACGACTCGTGTCACGACGCGTCGCGAAAGACGTCGTCGACTTCCGGGTTCAGCGAGCTCCCGGAGAGCATGTCCGGTCGTCGGCCTTCCATGGTGTCGGAAGAGGGGAGGGCGGGGCTGTGCGGGAGCGCTGCGGCGGCGGCGAGGGACGCGTGCGAGGAACTGGGACGGGTGGAGCCGCTCCGGGTGGATCTGGGATTCAGCGAGGAGAACGCTCGGATGGAGATGGACGATGATAGCGATTCGTCGCCGAATTTCCAGTTCCACCCTCGGAACAACGGCGAAATTCCGCATTTCCAGTTTAACCCTCGCTTCACCGACGCCGCAACACCCTTCCAGTTTAACCCCGCTATTTACGGGTTTGCGACGCCGCCCTCCACTTACTACGCCGAGCAAAGAACCGTGCCGATCGACGCTTGCTTGTTTGACGCTCGTGGCGGTTTCTGAGGGTAAAGGAGAGTTTGAGTGACTTAAAATAACGAAACGTTCGACGACTGCTGTTTTTGTACGAATGCTTTCGGAGTAACGGTCTGCCAAATCGGCTGAGACATCTCGACGGTTTAAACGACAAAACTGACTGAAATCTGATTGGTTGATTCCTTTGGCTCCTCTGTCATGCGTGAGTCACGTGTTGATGCTTTTTTCGAGTGAAATTGCAATGAGATGGATGATCCGATAATTGGATAAACTGGAAATTTGTCATGACGTGTTTATGCTAAAAGAGCGAAACATATGTTTGTTGAAGGTTGCATAGTGTATGCAGCCCTTATTGCATTGTGGTGGGGTGCTGATATAATGTTGTTTAAACCAAAGCTCTCGGATATGTTAGCCTCATGCTTGCCACTCAAGCCGATAATGTTCTCAGAGTTTCTTCGATGAAGTGAGGAGGAAGCATCAGCAGTTTTGGCTTGATATTATGAAAATCTGAAATTATCATTTGAAGCTCGTGCATTGGCATGCCAATATCAAATGATGATCAGGGCTGCATTGAGGCTAGTTTGGGCCCAAGTGCTGTGATTATGCTCAAATGCCCCCCCCTTCTGACAACCTATCAATCAACCATGCACTTATTTGCACAACTGGGTGCTGCAGCACCTTTTTCTCCCACCTAAATACGGACCTGGCGACGGTGTTAGTGCTTTGAAAACCTTTTAAAGTTTCACATTTTGATATTCGGCACAACGATGGATAGACAATTTCACCATGAGCATCCTCTTCCCATGCTTCTCACCCACCCCCTCTCCTAGCCACAGGAGATCAGTTTCTCCTTACCTTTCACTCTTGTCAATAAGTCTTGTTCACTGGGTTGACTTTCAGTGTAGCTGCAATTCCTCATTAATTTTTGCTACTGCCCGTTGGTCTTCTATTATTCCACTCTGACCGACCACAGGATGCATTAATAAAAAAATAATTACACAATTTATGTATGTAGCACCAGAGACTGAACACCAAGAAAAAGGCACTTGAGATGAGTTTAAAAAATCAGTGACAGTCGGATGATTGTTTAAAAAGTCTTGAGCTGTGATCTGACTGTTCACGTGGCTTGGACATTGGCACGAATTATTTGCAAGGGGAAAAATCACTTAGAGCTGATTTAACATCTGTATGCCCCAGTGGAGAGAAGCGGGGAGACTTTTAGATGACGTTTTTCTTTCCCGTTGTCGCAGCCGTGTATTTTACCTCCGACCAATCAAACTCTGCTTTACGAATTACTCCAGTGTTTATCTTTAGCCGTGGCTGGAATGGGAGCACTCCTGTGTATGGCTTCTAAAGGAGCGCGATATACGATTACATGGAATGAACGAATGAATGATGAATGAATGAATGTAAGTTTACTGATATTTCTTTGAGTAACAAATTGCTCCCTTCACAATCGAGTCTCTGCTGTTTATATATCGTCCAAAGTTTTGTCAACTTTATTTTAGCTCGTTTTATAAGCAGCGACCATCGACTTTTAGCGTGTTGTTAAGTTTGATGAACTGCTTGGTACTGTCTGCTGTGGAACATGTTAAATTTAATGCTATTATTATAGTAGCACTATGCACTGCTTACTAACATTCCACTGTGATATCGTTTTATGAACTGTTGTGTGTGTGTGCTATTGTTAGGACTTCCCAGCTTATCTGTAAATAGATGCACAGCATGTTTTGCGATCTTTTCTGCATCTCATTTTATTTGTCTGTAATGTTGTTATTCTCTGTTAGAATTGAATGTGGTAATGTTTCTGCTCTTACAGTTGTAAACAAGCGAACATTGATTTCTGAAGGTGACTTTTGTAGTACCGATACTTTCTGAAGGTGGCTTTTGTAGTAGGCCTACCGATACTTTCTGAAGGTGGCTTTTGTAGTACCGATACTTTCTGAAGGTGGCTTTTGTAGTACCGATACTATGCTTTTGATTGCCAGTATCTAATTGTGACGTGACAGTTGTTAAGAGTAAGTTATTACAGTATTTAGTTCCACTATTATTGTTTTAGACACGAAGGATGTTGAGTTTCGAAGATGACTTCTATGGTACTAGCTGTAAAATGTCCTGCTCATTTTTCTACGGATTGATGAGGTTTAATTTGATCTTTTCAATTAAATGATATTGATTGGTACACCGAATGGGTACCACACCATTTAAGTTCCCGAGGCGCTTATGTGCTATCCTGAGATTTAGGTCACTGACTTCTGGGGCAAAAGTTAAGAATAAGTTATTGTAGTATATGTTATTTTACCCAAAATAGAATTTTTATTCGTCAGGGTTCTAAGAGTGTATGCGGCGGTGTATGTACTTGAGTCTGTTGTTTTACCTTTTGTAGTCTTCCACATTCAGTTTTCGCAGCCTTCTAGTAGCCAGGTGTGAGGATATCAACACATTCTTCACATTTGTCTGGTTAAATGTAGAGTTAATGTTAACTTTCACATCTACAATTTTGTATATTTCGCGTGTATACAACAGCCTGCGTTAAGAAATGTAACGAAAGCCAACTTAGCATTTCAACTCAAAGAACCATGGTTTGCTGGCCTGTTCTGGAATCCAACTGCTTTAAATTTTGAGCAAATTTCAAATTGTTTTTCCCCCTACTGTTTAAGAACACTGTCATAGGAAATATATTAGATTATTTCTCCAGACATGGCAGTGGCTGTCAGAGTATACAAGCGGTAGCGGAGTTAGTTATTTCTGCTGTTCGACCGAAATCATTTTATGAGTGTAAAGTGATTCATAATATTTCTCGCTATTTCTTTATTTTTTTTATTTTTACGAATGACACGAGACATGCTCTCTTCTTCCTTTCACGTTCTTGATCTGACATATTCAAATGGCAGCCATTACTGGAGTTTTATTGGTACACATGAATTTATTTCTATCTGGAGGAAGCTTTACGAACTTGTTCAAGCTCCCAAGATGAATAATTTTTTAATTTTGCAACTAATTTTGTGACCACTCATTCATTGAAAAAAGGAAACCATTGAAATTTGTCATGATTATGCGCTGAAATTCTTCGCATTTGGCCTTTACTGATCGTGTGAGGCTGATTTTGGATTTTTACATATTTGAAATTTAATTGTGCCAAAATCGTGCTTTTGTTTCACACTGTTCGTCAAAGCAACTGTTGTGCCTTAAAACTGTTCTTCTTCCAGTTGCTGATGATACGCAAATGCATAAACGCATGGTGTGGACGCTTTATGTATCTGGTGCTCGAGATGGTGGAGTGGTTGGCATGAGAGGTCGAAGTTCAAATCACTGAGAGTGCAGAAACTGGGTCGAAATTTATCTTCCAACGCAATGATGATAAATGCACTGTCAACAGAAGCTGCAACAGTGATTGAAAGGCTAGGAAAGTGCAGTTGCCAGCAAGCACTGCACACACTTGACTGACTTGTGGGGCGCGGTGGTGTAGTGGTGGCGTCGTTGCCTTGAAGCCGGAAGGTTCGAGGTTCGAATCCACCTCGCCGCGTAAGGACCTTGGGCAAGTCCTTCACTCACAATTGCTCAGCGCTTCGGCGTGAAACTCCGATGCAGTGTCCGCTCTGCATTCGGGAGCGCCTCTGAGTAGAGAGAGCTTGAAGGGGCGCTATAACAAGTGCACATACAAACAAACAAACTTGGTCTAGCTTACCAGTCTGCTCTTCATTAGGAACCCCTCATGCAGGAGCTCGCTTCAAACGATTGGCGCCTTGAAGCAACTTGGGTAGGGAGCGCCTCTGATTAGAGACCTTGAAGGGGCGCTATATAAATTTGATTGATTGAATTTATTATGCGGTAAACCTACTTATAACTTGATTTGCGTTCAGCTTTGTCCAATTTGTGGTGGTATTTGCAGTTTAATGTCACTGTGTGGTAACAAAGACCATTAGCGACACCCTCCTCCTTTGTCCAGGCTTGAGACTGGCAGTGGCGGAGTTTGTCCAATTTTTTTATATCTGGTTGAAGTCATGCAGGTAATGGGTTATGGCTCTTGGCCCGTAACACAGACTGTTGGGTCGAACGTAGGGCTGCCAACTTTTGATTTTGCCATTCCGGGACGCCTGCAGTCACTTGATACGACATCACCAATTTACGCTGTCCACATGACTGCATGATTTATCAAATATTGTGCTGACACAACTTGTGTCAGCACAATATTGCCATATGGAACGTACAATCTAACAAAATATAGGTCTCCTTATCTTGCTATTGCCGTCTCCTTAGGAGAATATATCCCATTCTAGGCCATATGTCAACTAATTAAGTTATCTGTTTGAATAATGTGTAACAACTTGGTGATACTTGAAATGCTCTATGTAATTTTAAACGGACTGACAGTAAGTCTACGTAGGAGACAATGCTACTGAGTGTCAGTGGCTTGTTAGGCCTAATTACGTTTCGAAGACTTCATCCTAGCGCTGTCCAACATCCGACGTTCAGCTAACAACTTCATCAGGCCTGTTAGAGCAGATGGCGCAAACTCATCGTAGAACTTGTCGAGTTTAGCGTGCAAACTAAGAACATTTTATGAAGTGCGTCTCTACAGCAAATTCCGGGACAATTTGGGATCAATCCGAGACAAGGGACGAACAGGGCCGATTCCGGGACTGTCCCGACGAATCCGGGACGGTTGGCAGCCCTAGTCGAACGTCCAATGTGATTGCTGTTTTAGTGATGCTTATAATTCTTCAGTGCCTTCTTCTCTGCTTTCTTGTGCAGTCATACACACTTGTCAACTGTGGAAGGAGAGCAGGATCAAGTGCAGAACTTATGCACAATGATTTATTGGTTCTGCTGTACTAAACAACTTTTCCTGATAACATTGTCACCCCATTTTTGCTCGTGCAAGTGTTGTTTCTGCTCACGCATGACATCATATTATCAGAATGTAAATGTGACATCTTCAATTCCGCTAATGCAAAAGCAATGACGTGTTCTGTTCTGCAGATAGTTCGTTCTCTTTGGTCAGTAATTTCAGCATGTTGCACATCTTAGCTCCCCAGCTACGGCACTACCATAGGTCATAGCAGGTCTATTTTACTCTTGACCTGCCTTATGACCTGCAATTTTTTTAAATTTTAAATATCTTCTTTAATCTTTATATTTAATTCCTACAACCTGCTGAATAACTCCCATGACCCTGTCGCAAGTTGATAAAGTTGAGGAACACATTTCCAAAACTCACCCAGTTTACCAAGACTTGTGTTTTTAGAGTTTTCTCTTGATTTTTATAGTCCCCATTTGGTCTTCACAAAATCTGACTATACAATTTATTTGTATATAGGCTATCAAGTGTAGGCCTACTTACAAGCTACCCCAGTGCATAGAAAATAGACAATCCAACCTCACAGCAGTAGTTTAAATTTTTTTATTTGTGTGCAGTATTATGCGAAAAGTCTGTCTTTACAGATCTTCATTATAAGCTGTTTTGAGATGTTTACTTTGTGGCATCAAAGTATATATATGAGGTTTGTAAAACGATATGTAATCAGTGCTTGAAAATTAAAATAAGATGTCAGGGTATTCATTGCGAGCTGTACTGCTGGCACATCTTCGTAATGTCATGAATTTTTCGGCTTATTTTCATCTTTGAGTGTGTTGTGACACTGTTTAATAATTTATATATTAAAGATTTGCATATAAAGGAATAACATGGCAGTGAAAACTAAAAATATCAAAAATGGACTGAGTGAGTGTGCATTGCCACTGTACCTCCCTTACCAAGCAATAAATAGTTCTAGACTGTAGTGAAAGAGACAGACTTTATTATACTATGCATCACGAATTGCCTTGAAAGATATACTCCCTGCCTTGTTGTTTTATCAGTCTTTCTTTCGGAGTCTATGTTTGTGGTCGATTTGCTTCTTATCATGAGCGGATTAATTATTTTTGAATAAAACTATGTTCACTCAGCGATTTTAAACTGTTTTCAATTCGATAATAATTTAATTTTTTAGCATTTAATTCTTTGCCTTTACTCTAAAGTTTGCGACGATGAGCTGCATTGGCTTCCCTGTCACTTTTGAAATCGCAATCCATTTAGTACCTGAAGTTCTCAATGTATATGCTTCCATATAGGGGCTCTAGGTCTACCGATAGCGTACATACACCAGGAAATGTGGGCAGGGTGGTGAAGCCTCTATAGTAATTGACTATTATTTGCCTTATAATGAGTCACTGAACACCTATGAGACGAGTGCTACTGTAGATGTGGGACTGGGAAGTGGGCAAGAGATGTGGAACTTCTATGTAAACTGATAAACATGTTAATATTATTAGTCCTTAACTAAATATATCAATTTGTTTCTGATTTTTACATGGATATATAGCTTATTCTATAGCAACCATTTGGAGTGGGAGGGGTGTGCATCAAGGAATATCTGCTGGAAGGGGGTGTAAAATAAGATCCATTCATCTGCTGGTGGGGGGGTGTAAATAATATCCATTGTTACATTGTGCACTTTGAAATCCCAAAGTGCACAATCTAAAAAAAAATTTGAGACATGAAAAGACAACGCAATGTGTACATTAATACTGCACGATTGTAATATAATTTGTAAATCACCTTTGCAAGGCATCAAGATTTCTCTTTCACTTCGGAAGTACACGCTTTTAAAACGCCACAGTTTACCTAAACGTCTTTTAAATGATTATCATCATATCGTAGACATGGCAAAAACTGATAGCTTTCTAACAGTTTTCACTTTCGCAAAAGGCCAGTAAAAAACACCATCCACGAAAAGTGTCAAAGGCTGAAAGTCTACAAAAAATATAGAGGTCAATTATACATTGCATAAAAATCTGCACACAGCAGCGAAAGAGGTACTTTAAAACGTGCTACATCATCCATCTACCCTGTAATTTTTTAATCTTCCATGCCTGCCAAGATCCATCACACCAAGAGACACTTTTGAGAGTTGTGTAAATGATAATTGTGTGTGTGCAACAGTCCACTGG
>OX457040.1:12003582-12266082 GCA_949752735.1 Lumbricus terrestris | reverse complement strand
GTGCTTAACAAGGTAGTTCAGTAAAATGAGTCAGCTGTGGTGGAAAATTTACATACAGCATAAAATTTCGGCCATTTTTCCGTCTACCTACCAAAAGTTATTAAGATTGGTGGAAATTTGACGAAGTTCTGACAAAAACATTTTGCACAGTTTTTTTGAGACATGGTGTAATTAATACCTGCATCGACAATTTAAGGCTTTAACACCCAAAAAAATTCCTGTGAACACAATATAAACACACACACACACACAAGCACAAACATACACACAAGCACACACATAACACAAACACACACAAACATACACACCAAAACCCACATAACACACACAGAACACAAACTCAAATACACACAAACATAACATAAACACGCACACACAAAAACACGTGCAAACAGACACATAAAACAAACACATACACAAAACACAAACATACACTCAAAATACACAAAACACACACAACATGAACACACACACACACACACAAACATGCACACATAACACAAACAAACACATAACACAAACATACCCACAAGCACACACACATAACACAAACATACCCATAAGCACGCACACATATGTGCAACATACAAGCAAAACGTCCAAACTGAGAATCACATGCATCATAAATAGATCCACACATTCAAGTTAATTTCTTTAAAGAAAACAATATCTTTAATTAACTCGTTTAATCTAAAAAATTCCCTTGAAGTACCTCGAACGTCACGCTGCATTCGACCGTCATGTTTGCACACAAACCAGTCGCCCATTTGTCCATGTAAAACGGAGACTGAAATAAGACAACAGCAAAACATTAGACACACACTAGAAATGAGAAATGAAAGACTATTCTTAACTAGCCAATAGCCAAAACTCAGCCATAATGAGTGCACCAACCGTACACTTGTCAGTGGGAAGATGAGACGGTGAGGGAGAGGACTGGCCGCCCAACTCCCATCCTCATATGCCAGGGCTAAGTAAATGAAGTCGTTAACACCTTATACTGCTGCCTGGCACCATGAAATAAGTATGAAAATATGTACAAAATTCATCAAACAATCAAAAAATCAAGCGATAATGAAATGTAAGGCTGGCTTAATTTCTCAGGCAACACTAACAGAATGTTTTTCTTCTTACCAGAAAAAACACTCCTCACAGAATAACGTGCTAACAATAACAAAAGACACGATAAACGAATTAAACCATAAATCCAGAATCTGGTGAAGATCATATATGTTAAACTTTGAAATGACATGGAAGGAACCCTCATACTTTTGAGATTTTGTAGACGTGAAACGGGGTGAGGTTTGACGTGAACGAGACGTGTTTGATCAGCCCGGTCTCCACTTCTTCCGGTCCAACTTCGTCGTAGATATCAAGAATCATCTTCCATCTCATATCCTTTAAAAAGCACAATGACCAAATCCATTAGAACCTCAATGAACCATCTTTTTTTCCCTCACATTTGCTACATTGTCCCTTCAAGCTCTCTACCCAGAGGCGCTCTTGACTACAGCTCGGACAATGCATCGGAGTTTCACGCCAAAGCGCACGAACAATTGCAATTGAAGAACTTGCTCAAGGTCTCTACGTGGCGGTTTGAGATGGATTTGAACCTTGAACTTCAAGGCACCGTACCCACCACTACACTACCGCGTCCCGCGTTATAAGCAGATTCTGATTATGCAAAAACGATTTGACGTTTAGTTTACCGGGCATTGTTCTAGTTCTTAATGACATTTAATATCAATAACTAATTTTCCGTATCCCATTGTTTTCAATTGCACGTACTGAAAATACCAATTCAAACTTATTTAATAAATCACTAACAATTAACTCCAAAAAGTGAAAATATTTCTGCACCTGCAATGTCAGGCCTTTCAGCAGAATGCAACTCACTACCAACTTTATTTCACGAGTTGATGGAGAATGAACCACGGCCTTTGGCCTCACAGCCTGAAATATAGAGCACAGAAAACCAAATCATACCAGCAGTGCATTCATTCCAATTTCAATTCCACCAGTAGGGCCAGTCCCAAGTCTGAAGAAGAAAGGAAGGCAACACTCATAATCTTAATTATGACAAACAGAACTAACCTTTTTATTATTAATGATCTCATAAGCCTTTGAGCGGAACATTTACTCCACAAAAACTAGATTGTACTACGACATGAGCACCTACTGCAGAATATACTTAATTTAAGAAATATCAATGATAGCATCAAAAAAATTCTAAAAAAAGAATTAAAATTATCCTTTTACCTCTGGAGTTAGCGGCGGAAAATGAAGAAGGCGATGATTGTGAGATTTCAGAGTTTTTATTTCTTTCTGAAGACAAAGTAAAATAAATTAATTCTCAAAAGACAAACAGCTCAGGCTGTGATCTTCACTGTTCTGCTTCTGCAATGTCAGCTTCGTGATGCCCCCATGTCAGAGTGATTAACTGTCGTGGGATTAACTGTTGTCGGAATTAACTGTCTGGTATTAAGTGTCATGGCATTATGTGTCAAGGTATTAAGTGTCGTGCTACCATACAGTTTATTTACTAATTTTATAGCTGTGTGCTTGCAGTAGCAAGTGAAGCAGAAATGTTCAACAAATGTTTGTGCCTGGATTGAAACACAAACCCTATGTTGACAGTCAACCTGTGACCCGCTAGGCCAACGAGAACCCTGTAAACAGAAATCTTTAAGAAACCAACTGAACAATTACTTACACAAAGTTCGATGATGTGACCCTGTGAGGTCACGCCCATCGCACGAAGATCGTCCTGCGAGAGCATCAGCAGACGATGTCCGTTGATGTTGTTGCGGAGGAAGAGGTCGGCGTACTGACTTAGGTCGCCTTTGTTTTGCCCTGGATTTTAAGAACAATGACAAGCATCAATTTAAAAAAATTATGACAGTGCTGAGATGCTGCAAGTACAATTGTACAATTGCAAATGTATGGACTGTTATAATAGGCCAAGGTGCTGTGCACCAATCCACCAAGGTGCTGTGCAGTATGCACCGATCCACCAATTGCAATTTGCACCAATCCACCAAGGTGCTGTGCACCGATCCACCAAGGTGTGTGTGTATGTGCACCTGCTATAGGACTTGCCCAAGGTCCCTATGCAGCAACTTGAGGTGGATTCGAACAGGTCTTGAATCTTCCGACTTCAAGGCAATGATGCCACCAATACACCACCGTGCCCCACAATATGATATTAATTACTATTGTAATATAAACAATGACAAGCATCAATTGACAGCGCCAAGAAATTGTGAGTGAAGGGCTTGCTAAGGGTCCATACAGCGCAACCATCTCAGAGGAATTGAATTGAGGATTGAACCCATACTCTCTGCATTACGACGCAAGCACTCTAACCAATCATCTGCAGTGTCCCACTACCAATATGTAGCACACCAATTCAACACATACGCAAATAAAGTTGCCTAGAAGATAGAAGTAAGTAAGTAAGAATATGATTCATTAGACTAGTAGCAAACACACAGTAGTTTACAAAAGAAAATTTAAAAAATCTATGCAAAGTAATACAACATTCTCAATTTCTTTCTTAATAAAACAAACTTCTTTTCTCAAAAGCATCAACTCTAGGCAGGATTGGATCAAGTGACCTGGGTCCAATATTGCATGGAGTGACCATATGGTGCTGAGCAATATTAGTGAGTGAAGGACTTGCTCAATGCTCAGTGTTCATACAGAGTTTCCTACATAAGCAAGGACTGCTTTGGGCAAAACCTTTGCCTTCATTGCTTCTGCACTTTGGAATCAGCTCTCTCTATATTGACAAGTTCTTCATTATATAATCTGGTATCTGAAGCACATTTTTCACTGTCTCAAAACCACTTTATTTCCTCTGGGTCTTTTGCTTTGGGAGCACCTCTGATTGGTGTGCATTGTGAGAAGCGCTTTATAAATTCATAGATGCAATACAATACATTACAATAAGAGTGCCTCTGAGTAGGTACCTTGAAGGGGCGCTATATAAATATTGATTGATTGATTGAATAACCATCTTAGAAGAGGAGGCTGAAGCCTGTATTTTCTGGGTCACAAGGCCAGACCAATAAACTATGTATATAAATCTTACGCTCACTTTCATTCAGCGGATTCGTAATCCAGTCGTACTGCAAAATAAAAAGCAAAAACACAAAATTACATAAGCACCATGCTCTCAGTATAATCAACACTTTCTAGCTAAATAGTTATTCCACAAGGCTACTGTCCCCCCAAACCCAAAGACAAACCGCAAAACAGCACAGGTTGGCAATGTGTACGTTCAAATGCGAACAATAACGTCCACTAAACCTAGGAATGTGTCTCTGTTTGCCAAACAGCTCCATTTTAAATTGTTTTATGCAATGCAGGTGCTAGTGTCAGATACAAATAAAGAATACTTATTTACTTAAATCATGTTCACGGAGCACATAATTATATATCTAATCTGACCCAGTCCTGCTTTTTTATATATCTAACCTGACTCGGTCCTGCTTTTTTTTCAACCGAGGTGACTCAGAGCCATCAGACAATCGGTCTCTCTCTCTCTCTGTCTTTATCACCATAGTGTTTGTCTGTTCTCACCTAGACTATTGCAACTCACTTCTTATTTATCATCCATACAAAACAGCATCTTTCCCCATCTTAAACCGGTCCTAAATACTTCAGCTAGACTCATAGCCTGACTCCTTCGCTCTGCGCATATCTCAACATGTATGCGTGAAGTCCTGCACTGGCTGCTTAGTGCTTATCACTGCATGCTTCCACTGCAATGCTTCAGCTGACGTATGCTTACAATGACTGAACAGCAATGACCTGCAAAAAGATAAGGTACTGACCACGTCAACTTCTCTCCATGTATTCACGTCGTGCGACTCCAGCTGCTAAAGACAACACAAACAAATAAGATACAGCACCTTCGTTTGCTTGTCCTCTGCCTATAACAGCACCACTGAACTGCACGCAGCTTGTAACATCAATTATAACACACAACATCCGTCAACTAAAAACTTTCAGTAGCACAAAGAATTTTTTTAAATTATCTGCAAAACTCGGATTATCAACCACGTTCAAAGCATTTAATTATTTAAAGCAAATACTGATAGCTTTATTTTATTCGACACAAAAAAATTACAAATATCTAGACCAGGCCTAAAAAAATTGCCCTCATCTCTCAAAGAATTAGCAAAAATATATGAAAAAATGTACAATTTGGACAGGATAGAACACAATTATTTTCTATTACAAAATTATTTTATTTTTACGTCTATAAATAGCGTCAAACATTCTATTTTGATTCAATCATAACAATTCTATATGCTTTTAGTTAATTAAATTTTAGCCTTGTGGCTCCCTAATGTCCTTCAACTAAGAAAGTGGCCTTCGTGTAGTCAAACTTAGAAAAATGGCCATTAAGTCAAAAGAGGTTGGGAACCACTGATCTACACCCACAAACTTTGGGGCATTTTATATTTTAAACTGCGCCCTTCCTAACAACGTTAAAAATGAGTTGACGAATGCATCCAGATGTTTTACCACCACATGGAACTGTTTCTCGAGGTTTCTCTCACGCTGCTGGAGCTGCTTCTCACGTGACTGCAGCTCTCCTTCCCTCAGTCCGAGATTCCTTTCCAGCTTCTTCAGCTCCTCCAGCGACGTCTCGATCTCGTTCATCCACACGTTCCGCTTCTCCAGGTAGGAATTCGTCAAGCTCGAAAGTTCATCTGCAAACACGGTTCGATAATTAATAAAGACAGCCAGAAATATAATTAAAATGTTTATGTTCACTGCCATAATTTATGCGTTATGTTGGATAAAGAAATAAATAGAATCAAATTGAATTGAAAGTAGACGGTAAACAGAAAGTCTCCTAACGTATTCATGTATATGTGGAACTCTCCTTTCTGGATCACTATCTACATCTCTCTGTCTCTCTCACTCTCTGTCTCTCTCTGTTTCTCTCTGCCTCTCTCTCAGTCTCTCTCTGTCTCTCTCTTTGTATCTGTCTCTCTCTCTGTTTGACTCTGTCTCTCTCTCTCTCTCGTTCTCTGCTCTCTCTCTTTCTCTTCTTCAGACTTATTTTTCCTCTAGGAGTTATTGCTCTGGGAGCGCTACTTAATGACCATGGCTGTAAGTGGTGCTATGTCTTGTCTTGTCTTTAACCATCCTCGATTCGAGGGTTGGTCGCTTCATGGACATGCTTTCGCCACTTTTTCCTGTCCTCCGTCTCCTTCAGTATCCTCTAGATACTCGATAAGTGGTGCTATAGAAATTACCAATTACACTACATTACATATGTAGCATCGATTGGCGAACCCATTTTCTTAGCCTTGTCATACAAGGCTGAGCGGCCAATCCTCTCCCTTACCATTCCACAGGGTCCCTAAGCGACGGTGGTGGCTCGAGGTGGATTGGAACCCGCAACCTTCCGGCCCCAAGGCACTAAACATACCCCTACACCACCACGAGACACATATGCAAACTTCTTGATTCAAAGCACAAACCGTCGTTATGCATCCGTTCGATAAATTTGAGAATCTCGCGGAATGACGGTCTCTCGTTTGGATCGACTATCCAACAGCTCTCCATCAGAGTCCGAAACAATGTCGGACATGATGAAGGTATCGTCAAACGCTGAAATATACACAAAGCCGCATTTACCACTAAGCTGCGAAAGCTACATCTTTAGAACTTGCAATCTGCAGGGGTCTCAAAAAGGTAATCTAAAAAGGTACTGTAATTTTTTTAAATAGTTTAGTATTCATGACACACACATTAATATACATGTACAAATATAAAAATATTAGAAATAGACTGGTTGGTCAAGGATTTTATTAAAGCCAGTGAATTATTAAATGTCTGAAGAATCAGACGGGGAAAAAAACAAAAAAAATGAAGAAGCAATGACAAAAAAGATGTATTTCCAATAATTATGAGAACATAAGAAACCTTTCCATTTTCAACGACCATCCAAGCAATCTGAAATCCTTCGATGCCCTTAAAAGGAACTTCGTGAGTGAGCAGCTCCCAGAGAACCTGAAATTTCAACAGTCAACAAACTCTGAATGGAGACGGTAATATTGAATAACGATTGATTAAAATTCTAATTGTTATCTGACAGCTATTACGCACTGGTGGAGCTCCCAAACCATAAGAATTTCAATGGTCTGAGTTCGTAGTGCTCACCAATGATGAGCTTTTCAGACCATGCAACAAATTAATTCTTTCAGTCCAAACATTTATGTAGCATCCCTTAAAGAAGTCTACTCAGAGGCACTCCAAGCTCAGTCATGTCTAACGAGAGAGTACTGCAGCAAATGGTAGAAAGCAGGCAATTTATTCTGAGGCAGTAAGCTCAGTGTAAGTGGGAGCCCATTCCCAGTGGATGAGCCAATAACTGAGAAGGCTCAACACTGTCTAACTGAAGAGCAGGACCGAGGGACCAGAAGCTCCCCTAAGCCGGAGAGCGCAAAGCTCAACGGGACGCTAAGTATGAACAACGGGTGCTAGTCCAAGGTTCAAATCTCTGAATACATGACAACTGAATCGGCATCCTCATACCATAGCATTGCCTTTTATATGGACAACTATACATGTATAGCGCCTTACAATAACCTCACAACTTAGGTGCTTAATGTAGAATTCCTCTAATGTATTCTTACATCAATATTATAGTCAACCAGAATGCATGAAAGTTCCTGCAACTGTACGGATGAAACGACAATTTCTCGCTATAACATAATCAGAATTATGATGTAAGCCATAGATTGAGTATTCGCATATTACGAATATTAAGATTTTCAAATATTCACGAATATTAACGAATATTAAAACTGCCAACGAATATTATATTCGTAAAATATTATGTTCTATCAGGAAATTCCTTATTCCTAATTTTTATTTTGTTATTTGTGAAAATGTTTAACTTTTACTGAATGAATTGTACAAAACTGAATTACCCTACAATAACTTTAATAGATTTATTGTCAAAAACGTCCAGGTCTCTGCTGGGTCTGGCAAGCAAAAATTATCCCTATCTCAGCATATTAAGCGCATCGCATATTTTAATCCAGCCTTGCCCTGAATGCGAGTGAATGTCATGGAGACATAGCCTACAGAAACTTAAAGTGCTTTACCGGGTAACATTGCGGTTTCGATGGTTCACCTTAATCCGTTAACGAATATTTACGAATATCTACGAATATTAAAAAATCTTAATATTCACGAATATTTACGAATATTAAACCCAAAAGTCACGAATACTCAATCTATGATGTAAGCAACACCACAAGAAATAAACAGCATCTTGCATAGAAAAATAACAGATCTAAGGAAACTTACAACACCGTAGGACCACACATCGCAGGCGTCCGATATTGGGAAACTTTGAATGACCTGAAAACAAAAGTAAGTCAGTATATTCACCAATATAACCAGCTGCGAACCAGCACTCTGGTGAACAGGTATCACACATAAAATTCACAATTTAAGACATAAAAAACAATCAAGGCTAAACAAACAAATTAACAAACAAATTAGTATGTAAACAACATTCTGGCTATAAACATTTCCTCATTTGATTGAGCAACATCATGTATGATCCTCATTTCTACTGCTGACTTATATAATTGAACTGATCAAAGCCTTTTTACCGATAACTAATAGTTAAGAAAATATGAACACTGATCTAATTTAACATGGTTTAAAGGGAGAACTGTGGGTTCAGAACATAAAAAGCAGTTACAAGAAGTACCAAGACATACATAACTTCTCTTATAGACATCTTAATGTCATTAAGTTTAGACTTACCATCACCCCTGCCACCGTCAGGAGCTGGTGTGGCAGTCAGGAAATAGTTTATATACACTTTGTGCAATCCGTACTGTGAACATTCACCCATCCGTATGACACCATTCCCCCATCCCATCCCATCCCACCTATCCATGTATCAGAGGAATTTATACAGCGCCCCTTCAAGAAAACTATTCAGAGGCGCTCCCCACACAGGCACAGCCTAAGAGTAAAGTCTCGAGTAGTTTATCAGACCATAACTATCATCACCAAGTCTACCTGGTCCTGACATGTATGATCATCACCCCTACAACCTCTGCCACTATTGCTGTTAGCATCATCATCATCATCATCATCATAAGACATTTAGAAATCTTCATTATTTCTCTGGTGCGGAAATAAGCCGATACCTCTGGAGCCATCCAAGGATACGTTCCGACTAACGTCATCTTTGTCGTTGAATTGACAAATCGTGATGCACCAAAGTCGCAGATCTACGTCCGAACACATTTAAGATTATTAACTTACAAATCAAGTCACGATCGAGGAATAATATACGATTAAGCAGAACTTAAGCTCTTAACTGCACCAGTACCTCAATTTGAGGCAGTGCCAGTCCCAAGACTGAAGAAACAAGGAGGGTGACGTTAATCATCTTGTTATAATATAGTGTGCAGTAAAACAGCAGCTAGCCAAACAAATCAAATCATACATTATGTCCAAATAAAAATATAGAAGAACATTATATATTAGAAGAAAAACGTGTATATGGGTAATTAAGCTACAAGAATAAATTTTATGCTAGAAAAGTCTGTCTTTGGAAAGTTATAAATCTTGAACAGCCATACTAAGTTTTGGATTCTCTGGCATTGATATTTTTGTCCACTTGAGGCCACTCTAACGATGTTTGAATCCTGACTCTAGGCATCGACTTAAACTCTGTGTACTCGAATCTCCACTGGTAAACTTATTTTCATATCCTCAACTGCGTTATATCGGAATTAGTATAGTAACCCAGCACCTTACAGCGAATCGCAGGCATGTATACATAAACCTAAGCATCTGAAGTTAAAGTCATTAAAAGGAGCTCTGTACAAATAGTTAGCCACCCACAATTCAACATCGAAGACATCTTTAAAAAGATAATATTGTAGTATATTCTTATTACCTTGCAGACAATTCAACACAAACACATTCTTAAAGGGAAGACTGCATTTTAAAAGATAATATATTCTTATTACCTTGCAGACCATGTCTTTTGATATGACAACTGCAACAATTTAATAAAAACATTTCTGTTAGCATCGCATTTTTCTCTATTCTTTATTACATTTATTTTATGGTTATCGTACAGAACAAATAATAAGGTTTCCACACAGTTACCCATTTGTAAATACAAGACCATTTATTCATATCCATCACAAACAATAGCATGGTGACAGGAACATTGATGATGATGATGATGATGATGATGATGATGATGATGATGATGATGATGATGATGATGAATGAGAAAATCAAAGAGGCATTTAAAGTTTAGACCAACCATTCTTGGATTTCAGATCACGGTGTATGACTTTCACAGGCGCTTCATTGTGCAAGTAGTTCATGCCTGCACCACAGAAAATACTTAAAATTCAACAAACTAAAAAAGCACATGCCACCAAAGCACGAAAGTCAGAACTTCTCTACACACCAACATTTTCCTAAGAATGTTTGAAATAAAAATCGGGTTTTCTGGGGCGAGTTGAGCGGTTGAAAAATCCACAAACCATAATAATGGTATTAAGCACCACGTGATAACAAGCTGAGTTAAAGCAAGATAATTTTCTAAATATACAGACGCTAGGAGGCAGCTAGGACTACAGTACATCCCTGACCACAAGTGGCAGCGCCAGACACTTTTTGCAGCCGGAGCAGTCATACAAGTAACCAGGGCAGACCCGCCAGAGAAAGAGTTGCATGCTCGGTAGTACGAGCTTACACAGGCCAATTATTTGGCATTACCACACTCGCCATAAATCAGTGAAATCACCCACCATACACTATTAGGCTTGGCTGGTCAGAGGATCAGATGGGTGAAGTCATAACACCAAACACTTTTTGACATTTCGAAAGCAAGTCTTATAGACTAATCTCAGTGACTTAGTGAAGCATTGTAAATTCTCTTTCGAGTAGTACTTAGCCTATTTCGAAAGCACAAAGTTCAGCAAATAAAGTAACTGAGTCAGGTATATAGGTGAAAATAATAGGTCTTTTGTTTACGCAAGTGCTTACGCTTCATTTGAAAACAATAAAGCAACAGTTAGGTCTATGCTGTTTGCTGTGTACGGCAATGTGGATAAACAGCCACAGAATTTTTCCCTGCCAGAAGTTTTGCCCTACCAGAATATTTGCCCTCCCCAAATTTTTCTCTAAAGAACTTTCCCTCCATGAATTTTGCCCTTTCAGAAGTTTTGCACAGCCAGAAGTTTTGCCATGCCGGAATTCTTCTCTCCCAGAAATTTTGCCCTGCCAGAATTTTGCCAGGCTGCCATAACAAATTCTGGCAGTCCAAAATTGCTGGCAAGGCAAAGGTTTTTTTTACCGTGGCATTTGCCCTGCCATGCCCTGGCGTAGCGCTGCCCCTGCTGACCACATCATATAAAAAGGCACACCATATCGGTAGAGTCATGCTTTCTCAGTTGTAGGTAGAGTGAGAATTGCCGGAGTAGGGGGGGTTGAGGGTTCAACCCAGAGTCCCAGAGTCATTCTTAGGGCCCATAGTAAAGTATGCTTACCCCAACTCCACGGGGATCATAGTCCAAACCTAATCCAGTTAGTCTGCCACAATTCTCATGCTCGTTGTGGATCCTTCTGTCTGGAATGGTCTCCCATTGGAGATGCTCCTGTTATATTACACTAGGATGATTTACCTTTATGTTCCACTCACTGGGAGCGCCTCTGAGTAGGCTTCACGAAGGGTACCATATAAATTTTTCAATGAATGAACGAACAATATAGTGTTATAAGAATGCTCCACTGTAGCTTAAGCCCAGAATCTTCATAAGCCATACATTAGGCATATCAGTACCTCAACTGGTCTTTCTCTTTGGAATACGCTGTCCCGGGTCCCATATACTCGATTTCAAATTCTAGAGTCTGGTAATTCGACCTCCTCATTTTCTTTTCTCTAAATCCATTTAATCTCTTGTAGCCTTTGTGCAGTGGTAGCGCCTCTGAACAGTTCACCCTATTAGGGGCGCTTTATAAAATTAATATTTTAATGCAATACAAGAATGAGAAACATAGAAATTAAACTTTAATGACACAAGTATTGCCAAAACAACCGAGATTTTTTCAAAAATCAGTCTTTCAGTAGAAGGTGATAGTATTTAATGATTGAGCAATAAGCGGCTTACCCAGTGCGATTTCTCCTGCCCATTGTAGTATGCCCTCAAATGCCAACATGTTGCCACGTTGGTGTGCGAGAAATGCATAGAGCGAACCATTTTCAGCATACTCTATCAAACGAGAACAGCAATAATGTAGAATCAGAAATCAATGAGAGAAAAGAAAGGATGGAAGGAAAGATAGATATGGTATAAGGAAGATATGATGCATATACGTATGAATATGTGCATATATATATGCATGCATATATGTAAAGTCTGTATTTGAGAGTGTAATATATATGTTTACATGTTTTCATAGATGCATGCATGCAGGCATGTATGTATGAATGCATGCATGTACGCTAGCATGTATGTAATTTTATATATGTATGCAAATATGCATGTATGGTACATATGCGCATTTGACTAAAAATTTCATTGACCTCATCAAACCACATTACCATTTCTCACACAATCCAGGTGCTTGATGATGAATTACAGTCAACAACCTCCGTCCAGAGTGTCATTCCATCCATCAATCATCTCAACCCAGCTTCCATCCATCCAGCATTCCATCCATCCATCCATCTAGATCCATACATCCACCAATTCATTCATCAATTCATCCACCCATCTAGCAAAACAGAGGAGATCCTGGACGGCTAAATCCGATGATCAATTGAACGGATCAAAGATGAGTGATCAAAAGATGGATGATCAACAGACAAATGATCAACGGATGAATGATCAATGGATCAATGATCAACGGATCGATGATCAACGGGTCAATGATCAACGGATCAATGATCAACAGATGAATGATTAACCGATGAATGATCAACAGAATCAATGATCGACGGATCAAATATCGATGGATCAATGGAGCAACGCATCCTACCCATGACAAGGCAGACGTTTGGTTCCACTGTGACCGCTCCGTAGAAGCAGACGATATTACGATGACTCAGACGACTCAGAACCTCCGCCTGAAACCACAAAGCATCTCACGTCAACAGCAACCTAGACTATTCACCCACCCATCCATCATCACCATAACCATCATCATCACAAGTTAATTTGGCATCTGATTACATCAGACAACACTTCTGCTTCAACCTAGTTGATGGTTTCTACATTCAGCAGTCTTTAAAAACCTTTTGGTCTCGGGTTCTATAGACTGCGCTTAATTCCCAGGGGTCACTCCACTCTGTTCCTTAAGAACCTAAAAACTGTTTTATTTGGCCGTGGTTGGGCCGGGAGCGCTTCTGAGTAGCCTACCTTGAAGAAGCGCTATATAAATTTCTGAAATAAATAAATAAAATAAATAAACAAAACCTCACACTTTCTCCAGCATTATACCATCTCTCTGACTCCATTGGAGCTGTGCTTGCGTCCTGGGATTTCCCTTAAGTATTTTTTCTTCAACTCAAAATTACTTGTTGCAACACTAGGGTTGGGAGCACCTCTGAGTAGTGTCCTAAAAGAGGCACTTTAGAAAATGAATGAACAAACTGAAATATTTTCAAAACATCCAAATTTTTCAAACCGATTATATAGTCATGTTGAGCACCATTGTGAGGTTCTTGAATGATTGAACATTACAAAGCAAGTACTGATAAGTAACTAAGCAAGCAAGTACTCAAGTATGTTCTTTGTTAAACCAGCTGCCTTAACACTACCGGTACTCTGGTGGACAAACATCTCTAGGGTAAACAAACAAACATAATTAGTCCTATAAAGCAGATAAACAAAGAAAGGCCCAATTAGTTAGTTTGCGTATAGCACTCTGACTATGGAATCTCATGTCAGATACATACCTTCAATGGCCTCCATCATGCAATGCGTGTTTTTTCTGTGGTTGGCCTGGCAGTATGAAATAGCCCTCCTCTTGAGCTGTGCCTGTTCCCTAGGTAACTCTCTGACACATTCTTTAAGCACTTGAAATTGTTCTTTTTGGCTGTGCTGGAGTCAGGAGCGCCTCTGAGTAGTTTCCTTGAAAAGGTGCTATACAAATACTTGAATAAATGACAAGGAACAACAATTACCTCTTTGCCTAGAGTAAGGACCTTCTTGACCGCGACCTCACGGTCCCTTGACCTCCACATTCCTCGGTAGACACAGCCATAGTTTCCACCATCGCAAAGCTCATGGAACTCAAGGTCATCCGGACTGATCTCAAATAGCCCTGCCATCTATGGCCAAGAGAGGCCGGTGACGAACAGAACCTGTAACACAATGCCAGGACCACGTCACAAAATAGTACTGTATTTCAACACAAAAATTAATAAAACACATGGTTTAGTATCGGGGTGCTTGATAGCGTAGTAGTAAACGTTAATCGAGAAGTCAAGGTTTAAATCTCCACCAGGGCAGAAATTTGGTTTGAGATATCTGCGACACCTGCACCACATAATCAACTGTGCCATAACGGTCAAACTGACCTACATCTCATCTCCCCACCTTTTAGGGGGAAAAAGAGATGGTGAGTAGACCTGGGAGTCAACCCCAATAAGTCGAACCCAGTTGACTTGGTCATCCTAAGTCGCGTCGTTTCCGCTTACCACAACTGACCCCAAATCGAATTTTGTAGAGAGAAGTCACTTGAGGCTGTTTTTGCCACAAGCCGACTTAAACCGACTTGACACACGAACAATAATAATAACAATATTCTCTTTATTCAACAATCCGGTTGACAGACCGCAACCGGCTACAGTGTACAATTATGCAGTTTAAACAATTTACAAGAATGGAGATCACAGAATACACAAATCTTAGCTATACTAACTGAACAGACAGACTGCAATACATGGCGCTAGTAGCAGCCTACAAAGCAAATCCGCCCAACGGATCTAAAATTTTCACTTTAAATCCATGGCCATGAGGCAAGGCCAACATTCAAGCAGTTGTTGTAGTGTATTCACAAAAATGAATGAGGCAATTAGCAATATAGCATACGCCAATCAGTTTTAACTTCAATGATCTGCTGCGAAAGAAGGCTGCAAAAATCATTTTCTATTATCGAGGCCGTCTTTGATAAACATATCTTATTTATATTTTATTGGTATCGTGCCGACTGTCCTCTGGCGATCTATTCCTATAATTTGTTATTCTATGTTAAATAATATAATAATAGTGACTGTAATCTGAATAATAACTGACAATAAAAAAGACAAGTTAAAAACTCATAACAATTTGCCGTCATATTGTCAACTATAAACAAGCAGTTATGCTAGAATAAGCTTTAATTAGATAGCCCATAAGCCCCATAAACTGGTCAAACCCAAATACAAACAGTATAAAATAAGTTTAATAAACTTTGAACAATTTATTTCATCAAGTGTTGAGGTCTCACTGCTCATTGGTATATGAAATTAATGCTTGCCAACCAAAATTAGCTTGGCTTCTTGCATTATTAGCCGTGCCTAGGCCTAGGGCATTAGTTTTATTACCATGTCAGAAGTCGACTTCACGTCAGAAGTCGGTTGTTTTTCTGCCAAGTCGGGTCAAGCAGTGCCTAAGGTGTGGAAAAATAAGTGCCTGGACGCTCCTTACTTTTCCAAAAGAAGTGCCTGGACGCCCCTTACCATTCCAGTCTGTGCTCACATATAAGTGGCTGGACGGCGTTCAGATTTTAAAACAAGTGCATGGACGCCGTCCATGACCGTCCAGGCACACTTTAAGCCCTGGGGTCAAGTCGATTTTGTTCCAAGTCATCGACTTCAAGTCGACCTCAAGTCACTTTAGGGTCAAGTGGGGTCAGATTGGTCGACCGAAGTCACTCCCAGGTCTAATGGTGAGGACTAGGACTGGCCACCCACCCTTAAACACTGAGGCTAAGGATATAGTAGTTTTAGTTTAATAATGACACTGTGTGATAATAAAGATCATCAGCGTCACCCTCCTCCCTTATCCAGACTTGGGGCTGGCACTGTCAGAGTGTCACAGTTGGCTAAGAATATCAAGTAGTAAACACTTTTAAAGCATGGCTGTCTCACAGGCAGCACAAGAAATTGCTTCATCTCTTCCTCAAATTGCAATGGTTAAATTTCTATGATATAATCTGAGAATGCACAGAGACAACCTAGTCATGAAAGATTACCACAACTACATTTTCTTCAAAAACCTGACTACGTACTGCATCTCCCTGTCTACAACATTGACTCATCTCAAATGTCATCAAACGATCCAGATCGTTCCTCTGTGAGGTACAACCGTAATCTTCTAAACAACACTACATAACCCAATTTCTGAAATCCCTTTAATCGCCAGTTATAATTACCGTACTACAGCGCATTTAAAGTGTATTTTTAACCTTGAAGTCAAATGCTCAACCTGCTTACACGTTGCCAACTTCACAATGGCCTAGATCTACATAACCGTCCTCTCGTCCGCAGCATTTCGCCTGAATTTGGTGTTGGGTAAGTGCATCAGACCAGACCGTCTCTTTGTCGCATGTGGGCCTTGAGAAAAGGGCCTTGATAAATTCGGAGACTTAAGCTGACATCAGCACGAATTCCCTGGTGTCAAACATATCTAAAAGCATATAGAGCTTTGACGCATTTTACAACCTACGTTGCAAATATCATTGCCAGGGTCTCTATCTCCATTTAAACGCCACCGGGCACAGAATTCCACTTGAATTTAAATACTATTTGCAATTTGAGTATAATTATACACAGGTCTTACGTAAGTAAGCCGTCTTCGTGCATTACCTCAAAATCCAACACTTGATACACCAGCCGTAGACAATTTAAACGACTCTCCGGTAAATAACTCCAGGATACGGTAGGTAATTATTGTGACTAACGCTTTTACATTTATTTACTAAATTAGTCGTGACATGCTAATGATAAATCGAGCACGAGATTTCTACATCTTCCGGTTCACTGCGTCTTCGCCGAACCTCGAAAGCTCTCCATATCTGATCAGAGTATTCACCGGGCGCGAACCGCTCGGCGCTCGTGTTCCTATTACACGTGTTATTCAGTCACTCGGCGTATTTTCGGAGGCCTCTGTGCAGCCACCGATTTCGCCCTGTCATTTACTAATAAATTTCTCTTGACCTTCAATGGATGGGAGACTATGGCAACGAATACAACATGATAGTGACCTCTTCTGATGAGCATGGTTCTATCTTAAATATAATAATAATAATATTTTCTTATTATTATTAACTTCAATATGTTGTAAGAAACAGCAAAACAGTACTTTAAGCTAGTCATAAGGCAATCATAAGTATCATCATGCCCCGGCCCCGGGTAGGGTTGCCAGCTAGGCGTCCGGTAATGAACCGGACAATCCGGTATTTACACAATCTGTCCGGTTCAAAATTTAAGACATTACCGGACATGGTGGAGTGCGGTAAATAATTATTGCTAGGCCTATTATCAACATTGTGTTGTAGTATAGTTTCTTGAGGTCTAAAAAAGCATATGTTTGAGATTTTCCAATTATTATTATTATCGCCATTTCTCTACCTCTGCAAATGCAGTCAGAATGAGGTAGGGAGACTGTCAGAAAGATAACAAACAGATTTATAAGCGAATATGCCATTAATATGATGCAGCGGAAGAGAAAACAGGATATCAGGATATCGCATGGGACGTACGTGACCCCCCATCTGATTTAGCATACTCCCTACTATGATGACCGACGACTAAAAAAAGGTCATCAACTTCTTAGGGCGGATGAAACGGTATCTTTTCCTGAAAATTTGGACGAATGACTAAAAAAGTCTTCAACTTTTTTGGTAGATGAAACGGTAGACCTATCTTTTTCCTGAAAATTTGGACGATCGAATGCCTAAAAAGTCATCAGTTTTCTCGGCGACGAATAACACGAAATTTTTCCCCTGTCCCACCAACAAGACCGAAAATTTTGGCCCCCCTTCGAAAATTTCTGTATCCGCCCTTGACACCGGCACACCCCTCACACCATCCCAAGACTTCTCCGAGCCTCGCAAGCCTCAAAAATTTAGGGCGACAAATCTCTCATCAGACTATATTAACCTCCCACGCACAATCAGCTTTTCATGCATGACGACAGAGTTGCATCAAATGTCTAGCTGTTGCATTCGAAGTCAACGAATCTCCGATAATATAAGCGAGATCACGGACGGTAGGCCTACTTTTTTTATCTTTTCATCTCGACGTCCGTAGTCAAATTAAGCAAGGCCGCTGGCAGGGCATATATATATATATATATATATATATATATATATATATAATTTATTCAAGGCTGCCTGGCAACCTTATAAGTATGAAGTTTTATCGACTTGATTTCCTCAGCCTCAGAATATGAGGCCAGCAGTTCAGTCCTCTCCGTACGTATTGACATCTTCCTATCGACAGTGTTTTACGCACACACTTAATTCTTCTTTTCGTTCTCTGCCCTTAGGCAGGTTAATTCGAATGTTTGACGTACGCACACACGTTTTTATTATTAATTTTAACTGACACGCAGACGGCATATATCCACTATGATCTTCTCCTGCCAGAACGGGTAACTGCACGCGTGGTTGCTCCCGAAGTTTTCGCTCACATGAGATGCCATTCGTTGATTGGAAAGGGATTTAATATTACCAGGGTGCCGCACGGATGTCACTAATGTTGGTTGACGCTGATATTTCCGACATTTTCTCAAGTTCTGATTAAATTTAATATGCGCTTTTTGCATATTTGTTTTCTTATAAGAATTCTGCATTTCATTTTTACCAAGTGACCCAGCAACACACATCCGACCACATGGTTCAATAAGTATGCTTTGCCAATACTGTAGTGTGGTTCTCCTCTCTTCTGTCAACTTGCTGGATACAAGCAAACGGGAGGTCACAAATTAAGTTCAGATTGTTTAAGAAAATGAAAGGAAAATAAGGACAGATACTCTTCAGTCATAGAGTTGTAGATCTGTGGAGCGGTATGGATGACTTTACTGTCTCGATGGACGATAAAACTAGGAAAATTGGGCATTAAGTGTTCCAGGTTAATTTATCTTCAATTTGCAGTGGTTCCAACGGTGGCATAGACAGGGGTTGGGCGATTTAAAAAAACCAATTGGGCTGGGGTTATTTATCCGCTTAAATAAGAAAAAACAAAACAATTGCCTGTAGTAACATTATTGTTTTTCTTAGTTTATTCCATTTTTATTTACTGTAATACTTTTGGGTTGGTGTCAGAAAGGGCATCCGGCCATGCCATAAAACCCCAAAAAAACCCACATCATAAATTCCTAGCTGCACCACTGGTTCTGAACCACTTAAAACCTTTGTTATGTTGTTATGTTCAGTTTGCACTTTGCACCTTAGAGCTATTGCAAGGGACATGGACAGGTTGCAGCTAAATTGTAAGGTAGAACAGATCATACGCTCACAATGACCCACAAAGGACACAGTAAAATATTAAGAGTTTAATCAAACATCAACCAATTCATTGATACAGCGTACAAAAGACAACATATAAAAATACATAACTGTAAATGTATGGAACTGCACGGTCACTAGTCACAACACAGGAACTTCTCACCTGAAAAATTTAAAATTCATTTAATTCTCTTGCATTCCGTTAGTTTCAATTCAGATCATTTTTATTCACCAGTCCACGGTAGAACCCAAGTGAGTTTGAGTGTGACGAACAGTGACCAAGGAAATAAATAAATCTGGAATTAAAACTTCAGAAAGGTAGTCATGTTTCAGTGATCTTCAGAAATGTCTGAGGCCAGAGTATTTTAATGCCGTAAACCAAACTTTTACATGAGAGCCAAAGTTACACTTTTGTCCGTGCTGATTATATGCACATGGATCAGTAACAAGATAAATTATGAATATATGTAAACATGTAGGGTAACAGAAACTTTTAAGCGTATATCTTGACCTAAACTTAACATAGAAGTTAAATTTTCATTGTCATTTTGCTTGTCCAAATTCATTAGAATTACAGTAATTAATTAATACCTGATTTGGTTCACCTTTAACAAGGCATGACACTTCTCAAATTTCAATCTTTGCATATTCCAATCTTTAAGTTATTTCCTCCATCGATCTTCACAAATTTTTAAACTTTACTTTTCATATTCTGATGAAGAAATTCAACAATGGGCAAGCACGTGTCAAAATCTTCACCTTATCTTCTACTCTACAAATCTTCGATCTTTTGAAACATTAATCTTCAAACAAAGTTCTGCCTTCTTCAAATCCATAGATCTTCAAACTAACTTCTTCTGCATGCATCTTCTACTCACTTTGAATCTTCAAAGCAATGGATCTTCAATGAGCAGACTTAAAATCTTCAAGGCCATTTAAATCTCCTAAACATGGTCTTCTCACTTCAAATCTTCGGATTAATAAAATCTTCAGTCTTCAAACAAATCTTCTAATCAGGTTTATCTGCCTATATATCAAATCTTTTATCTTCAAAACTGGATTTTAACGCAAGCTTTTCCAATTTTCTTTGGATCACCTTTTTCTAATGATTCATGATAGCATCTTCTCAAGCTCAGGTCATAAGAAAGCATTTCACATTCTAAAAATTGCCATTTTAAACTTCTTCAACATGTTCTTTTCTTCTTTTACATTTTCTCTTCAACCTTATAAACAACAAAATGCACGCAATTAGCTCAACATTAGCAAATTTTAGTCAAAAGATATTGCCTGAAACCACTCATTTTAAAAGAGGTTAGCAGACAAGAAGTTCTATTTCAAAAAGCATGAACACAAGACACATCATATACAAGGGAAAGAAACCAAAAGCTATACTAGAATAGACTTCATATTCTAACCTACATAACCAAAATACACAATTATGCACAGTTCTCTCGTTAGTCAAAAACAAGTTAGAAATACCAAGTGTAGTAGTCTATAGTTTATTAGTCCAACATCTCAGGCTGCAACATCTAGGCAAAACATTGATCAGCCTTCTCGTGTTTTACTTATGTAAGAATGCCAAATTCACTGGCCCCTCTCACAAATCCAGTGCTAGTAGTACCGACCTGCGGGAAGAAAATAAGTCAAAATACAGTTAAATCAAATCACCTATAACCATTGCTCATCTACTTCAGCCAAACAATGTGTCAAATAAAATTCTCATTGCTTAGAACTTAAGCTTAGGCAGATAATACGCAAAACGCTTTCAACATTGCAAAGTTCTGCAGAAGCCAAGAGATTCACTAATTATTTTTAAAAAGCACATTACAGATACTATACAATTATAGCGCTTATTATTTGGATGATGTAAATATTTACATCATCATATAGGCTAGCACAGTAGACATCTTGAGAAGGTACAATATATAAATTCTTTTAATGAATAAAAAACAGTTAACAATAGTAAGACAATTACTGTACCAGGAATCAAATTATTGATTGCCAAAAGGCCACCTCATCATCCTCTGAAAATTAGCTCTGCTCACAACATCCAGACATCATTGAAAGTCAAATGGTTAAACAGACATTCTAATATAAAACGAGTGAATCAATAGTCCTGTAAGGTCTTTACAAGGCAGTTTGGAACAACTGCAAGAATAATTTTAAAAACTAGTCTTGCTTTGCTAAGCTAGTACATTTAAATAATGCCAAACGTGCAGATAAATTAAGCATTTCAGAGCATTGCCAAAACTTAATAAAGCCCATAAATTTATAATTTTTTTGTCACAAACCAGTTTTCAATACTTACGTGGAGAATAGGAAGGAGATCGTGAGTAGGAGCGAGAATGCTGTTTGCCCCATGGCGAGCGTGACCGACGCTGATTTCGGTAGCCACTCCTAAAGAAAAGAATGAGATTTAAACTGATAAATACAGTCAAACTAATTTCAATTAATCATCAAGTTTTTCCTTTTCAGGAAGTATCAAATAAGAAACAAAATATAAAATAATATAGAACCTGCTTCAGGGGTCATGCAAATGACCATTGAAAACGATATAAATAAAGATGTGTTATAAATACAGGAATCATGTACTCACTACCACACATGTTGTTGTATATTAGAATTCATGTTATATTGAAGCACGTTATATGGAAAGTCTAGTGTAACTGATAAATTGCAGTACGAAAACGCACAACATACATCATACAAGAAACGAGTATGGCCTTGAAAGGAGCGCAACAGTGAAAAAAGAAACAATTGTTAACTGTTAATCCGTGGCACAAAATCAAAAGCCATCACAGTATATAATTCAAATCAGGCGTTGGTCTCATTGAGCCACCATGTCTCACTCTCTGCATTGTAAGCCGGTTCAATTAGCCACATTATTAGGCCAAACAATCCAGTCTCAAATGCTAAATTAACAGCCATATCTTTATTCATTTTCATTAGCAGCATTATGACACCAAGATTTCCCTCAAATAAATGAATGCACTTAATACAACGCAGCGGCGAGTGATACGTACGCAGATGGTCTGCCCAAATAAACCCCAGGCGTCGGGGTGTGGGCACGCTCAGTGATGGAATAGTCCACACGAATTCTTCGGCCGTCGATCTCCGTGCCCGGACCCATTTCCTTTGCCTGCGCAGAAAAAACAACAACATTACACACACACTAATCGCATCACTCAATAAAAGACCCAGAAGGAACTCGGCAAGAAATTTATTCATTACAGACATGCATGTCTAAACTAGTTCTTCGGCATGTGACAAAGCAACCGACCGTCTTGCAAAATGCTACGTGAAAGTTACAGAATCCTCCGAGATTCACTCATTCATTCATTCGGATAATCATATAGCGCTCCTTCAAGTAAAAAACTACTCAGAGGCGCTCCCGAGTGATGCGATTAGCGTGTGTACAGTTTTAAGTTTAGTAGGGAAGAATCCTGGTAAGAGTCCCAGGGTGTAGGCGTAGCTCAAAAGGAAGGCCATTGATGATGATTATAGTGCACAGGACTGGAGCAAGTTTCATGCACAATCCCTCAACTCAATTAACTGATGAATCCGTCAAAGCTCACAGTGCTTAATAACTATGTGAATAATAATAACCCAATAACTGAGCCGGGATTGAGGATTATACAATTGCCAATAAGACATGCATTTCATTGTCAACATTCGTGCAAAAGGAAGTCCATCACGCACATCCAGCATAAAAAGTTTTAAAGTCCGCCATAACTTAAAATTAAGCATTAATTTTGAAACAGTCACATTCACTCATGCCTTCTCGGCGGTAGGACCTACGACTAGAACAGCCTACCCTCGATGCTCTGGTCCCTTCCTAAAACAACTCCTTCCAAGACATTCCTCTTTCATTTAAAGACAGTTTTATTTGGCCACATTGAGACTGGAAGCGCCTCTTGAAGAGACGCTATGCAAATTCATTTAATTAATTAAAGCGGCAAATATTGACAAATAAACAAGAATCAAGCGTCAATGCATCTCATACCTCCACTGCATCCTCGATGTGCTTGTAGTAGATGAATGCAAATCCTCGCGAGCATCCCGTCTGATGATCGTAGACGATCTGCAGTTCATCGATCGGTCCAAAGCGCTCAAAGACGTCGCGAAGGTCACGCTCTTGCGTGTGCAAGCTCAGACCAAACACGCCCAGACAGCGACTTGCTCCTGGATGTTCCTACAGTTGCAAGAACAGAACTTTTTATACTATTATTATTTTATTGCTCCCAAATAACCCGACACGAGACAACGGTATAGATACAATCAGGGCTGTACTCTACAGTATATGGCTATATGCGGGTGTACAGCGTGTACTCACCTCATGAAAAAATTTGGCATTGTGTACCTAGTTCTGAAAACGAGAGTGTACAGCGTATACTTAACTCACAAAGACCAAAGCAAAAAGTTCATAGAAATAAAATGATGGACAGAAAACAGGATAAGATCGCAACTTTAGAAGAAAAAATCCTGAAATTAGATTGCTTTTTACGGCATGGCAAAGGATTTTCGGGCGAAAAATCATCGGGATGAAAAGCCCATGATGACTGGAAAAAAGTTGTCAGAAAATTTTGCCGAAAAAGTCGATTCTCTTTCCGGCAGCGTGTACTCACCTAAAATTTACTGGATACTGCAACAATGCAAAGCATTACCCAGCTGGAAAAGCAAAACGATCTTACCCTGTCGCCCTGATGACGGCGCCTGTGTGACATTGGCGATCGGCTCCGACTTCCGTGATAGCTGTTGCGATCGTGCCTGTCACTAGAAAATGAATAAAAAAAACTCCACATGTAAAGCACAGCCAGAGAAAGGCAAGTACCCATATCAATCACAGTTTGTGTCCATCAGAAACTTCTACAGCAACAACAGCAAATTACCGATCATCTTTCGACAGATAATTTTCTCACAGTCATCGTTTGTACTCACTTTCTCGAATATCGCCTTCTGCCGTAGCTTCGTGATCGTGAGCGAGAATAGCCGCGGCTGTAGCTTCGTGATCTAACAAACATCAGCGTTAAAACTCGTTGATGAATGTCGTAAAAAAAATTTAATGAAGATCAGAACGGGAATCAACAGGAACCAAGCAACTTCAAGCAGGAAGGACAGCAGTCCCTTAAGTAGAGCAAGTGAGTACATTATGAAGTGTTAGCGACCTCGTATTTCTTGGCCTCAGCCTATATGAGAGGGTGGGCTGCCAGTCCTCTCCCTCATCGTCTCATCTTCCCACTGACAGTGTAAGGTCACAGTGCTCACCAGACCCGAGTTCTGCCGCGGTGGGAGGGGGGGTGTAGTGTGTACTGCAAATTGAGCAGAAATCTTTACACCAATTCCTGCCATGGTATGTATTTGAACTTCGAACCCGTTGATTGACAATCCAGCATGAAAACCACTATACAATCGTATTGGAACCATAAAAGTTAAAGCGTAACAAGATCTAACGCAGTCACTTGATCGAACAATACATACTACATAGTTCAGAACAAATTAATCCAATTAATTGATTAATCACAATAAAAATTTAGGACATCATCAATTTTTTTAAATTTTAATTACTATCAGCCCTAATACATATAATTTACATACACATTATATAAACATATAATGTATACATATTAAGGTGGTCCAAAAAAATAAAATTCAAGCTAGACACCAAGGCGCCCTCTCAGTTTGTTAGACCTGTCAATAGTATTATTGAGACCAAATTTCAGCTTACCAGTCCAACTGGAAGGCGGTGCTCAACGACATCGAAATATTACCATGTAGTTGTATTAGCAAGAAATCTTGATGCCTTTTAGCTTGATCAAAAACCTCAACCCTTGTCATGTAGATGAGCTTGAAATAGATTCTGTTGCGCTATCATACTTATTCCAGTCAGTGCTAGCTACTTGACAGCTGTTTAGCCATCAAGTGACAAGTGCATTTTGATAGCAATAACACTCCTGGTGATCTGATCATGAAGCATTGAGATTGTTGGTCACAATTACTGCAGCGATATGTGATCCTTCTGTCCTGCCATTTTCACGGAAAACCATTTATATGGAGTGCTTAAGAAGCCAAGATGGAGCATGCTGAAGCTGTAAGATCTGAATTTGTATCAAATTAACCACCTGCAGTACACTGGAAATGTTGTCCGCCTGTGAGTGCTAGTTTCAGGTGATGGTGTCGCTAAACTCTTTGGTATGCCCAAATGTCCCTCTATGACAGGATATAATTTAAATCCAAGGTCATTCATCATCTTCTGAAGTTATTGAGACTCACTGATAATGGCTAAGACTTGATCTTTGACACAACACCGGACGTTTTAAAGGAGTGTACGTTTTTCGGGAAAACAGGATATGTAAATGTTCCTGTGGTTGGCCTGCTGTCGTCATTGTGATGGAGTTGATTTAAGCCAAAATCTTCATCTTGTGTTGTTGTCCATCTAATCCAAAATAGAGTCCAATCTTAAATAGATTTAAAGCTGTGTGGGATGGTGTGACACGTGACAACATCCGAGTACTGGAAGTCGTATCCGCTACTGAAGCCTCCCATGAGAGAGTGATCAGTTTTATCAAGTATACTGCTGAAATTAAAGTCAATTTCAGAGACGACTACCAAGAAGTCATTGAGGTGTCAATGGTTGTCATTGGAAGTCAGCCCTTAATAAGAAACTGGAGAGCCCAATTTACCATGCACGTTGAATGGCCAGGTTACTGCATACCATCAAAATAATTGTACGATTTAGCAATCAGTATTCAATCTAAGGGAAAAGAAAAACTCAGATTTATCCTTTTGTGTGATTGGGTGCCCTTCTTCACTCAAAGGCATCCCCTTGCTGCTGAAACTCCAGGACAAGATCTGTCAATTTTGATTCATATAGGCCTTTTGATTCAGGTGACTATTATTTGTAGGAGCTCAACGTTGCTGCCATGAATGTTCTAGAAAATTATCAATAGGGTCTACTTAGTGCCTTTCAGATGAGGCTGAATGTCTGACACTGTTATACTGCCAACTGCCTGATATGGTACAGATAAGGTGAAGATTTTTATAGAATGACTGCAAACCCTAGTGAAAGGATGTTGACGATAGTGCTGTGATACAGAAGGAGGGGGATTGCCTGGGCGAGTTTGCAACCAAGTGAGCACTGACACTACTGCCACGCCTGAAATTTAGTGATTCCTTTTTATACTTACACCAGTGCAATAGCCTGACGATGATGATTATCGGCAGGGTAGGGCTGAAGTCGGCAATAGAAAGTGGTAAACGACATGGCTGAGAGAAGTGTGAAGTTGTTCAAGGAATTAAACTGACTCATCACTGATGAAGAAGAAAGCAGTATTTTCTCCAAGTGGTTGAGTCAAATAGGAAAGCTGTCCCCACTCAATCAACAAAGAAATATGCTGTTGACACTGTGCTTGCAAAGCCTTCTACAGTGTAGACGTCATCGTATGTTTGGAGTCATAAAACGAGAACAATAGACATTCGTGGATTTAACGATGTTTTTGACATTTTTTGACATTTTTCATATTTAAAACCTACTGAAATTTTATACTTCAAGCTCAACAATTGCTTAAGTGTCACACATATTGTCATGTTACAGTAATGTATGATCTATCTTGAAATAAAGCACAATTGTATTGGAATATATGCTCAACACATTTATTTCTACAATTAACGTCTTTTCATTGGCCCATGCAATGTAAGACAGTCGTTGAGCACCGCCTTCCGGTTGGAATAGGAAGCTGAAATTTTGTCTCAATAATACTATTGATAGGTCTAACAAACTGGAAGGGCGCCCTGGTTTTTAGCTTGAACTTTATTTTTTACCATGTATCTGTGAACCACACTAATACATATATATATATATGACCTTCCTCCTAACCTCCATCTCCTCCACCTGACCAGTCAATCTTTATTTCTTAAATCCCTTAAATCTTTTTTCTTTTGCCGTGGCTGGGCTGGGAGCGTCTCCGAGTAGTTTCTTGAAAGGGCGCTATATAAATTATAGTAATGAATGAATATATATATATTAATATATATATATATATATACAATTATATACACATTACACAAGCACACTCACAAGTGGCACCTGCTGATGATATACTCGAAGGGTCAAACTATGCATACCTTGATCTGGAGTGTCTTCTGCCGCGGCTGCGTGACCTGGAACGTCTGCGACGGCTTCTGGATCTGGAAATATCAGACGTTTCATTTAAATGAAATTTAACTGAAAAAAACACACCTCAAACTCATCCTAAAAACCTATTCCTTCTCTCATAGCTTTCCTTGCGCACTGGGAGCGCCTCTGAACGGTTCGTCCCAGTAGAGGCACTTTATAAATGTTTCAATACAATACAATATACAATACAATAAACTTATAATCATGCAGAAGGTGCTACAGAGAGTCAGCGGGAGCGGGAGCTAGTGGACGTACAGTGCGCTCTTCTCTTCATCTTTCCTTAATCTTTCCGTCTCTACAATCTGGATAACTTTAACTTTCTTCTGGAACACTCTTCTCCATCCGGTGAGTTCGTTCCATTACTTTTTGCTTCATTTCATCCACGATCCTCCACATTATTCATTCCGCATCATTCATCCTTTGTCTAACTTTTCATCCCATAGCCAGCCATTTTCCCCTCCATCTTCATAAGCCCAGCATGAATCTGTCAATCATACTCCTCCTGGTCTCATTAAGGATCCAAACTGCTCACTTTATCCAGTTTCACCCCTCCAGCCTCTCACTGACCTACATACCGTTCTCACCCCGGCATCATAACCCCGCCCACTTTCTGACCGCTACACAAGAGAATGGTTACATGGCCCACATTCCTCTGCCGTTTTTCTTAGCATTTCGACGCAAAATACAATCTCAGCACCGTACTCACAATAGTCTATTCTTCATCTTAATTCTACTTTCTGGCGACATACATGCAAATCCGGGCCCAATCAACATGTGTTCCGCCTCTCACTCTCCCCCGCCTACACCCTATTCTGTTTCTACTACCACTCCTGCTGCTGCTGCTGCTGCTGCTCCTCCTCCTCCTCCTCAGCCTAGCTGTCCTCTTACTGCTGCTGCTGTGTCTACCGCTACCTCTCCTCCTCCTCTTCCTCTTCTCCCACCGCCTCCTTCCCCTCCTCCTCCTTCTCCTCCTCCTACACAAGACAAAAACAAATTTCTACTATGTTCTCTAAATATACGCTCTCTGCTTCATCCAGCTCACGCTGCTGAAATAAACGACTTGTCTCTTTCCTCTCATCCTCCAGACCTCTTTGCTTTAACCGAAACATGGTTCCATTCAGGCACAACTCATGCTCAATATCAAGATTGTATCCCCTCTGGTTACCACTTGTACAGCACCCCTCGTCCCTCAAAATTGACAACCGACCGGAATACCACAGGTGGAGGGATTGCATTTCTAACCCGAGAGCCCTCCACTGTCCTTGACTCACCTGGCTACTGTTTCACATCTTTTGAATGCGCCTCAATCACTCTCAAACTCCCGAACTCAATCCTAACCATCTTCAATGTCTACCGCCCTCCCTCCTCCTCCTCATACTCTAAACCTAACTCTGTTTTCTTGCAGGAATTTACCAACTTACTCTCCACTGCTGCCACAACTCCTCATGAATTCTTGATCACAGGGGATTTCAACATACATGTTGACAACCCATCTGACTCACTTGCTCCCGACTTCCTCACGCTCTTGTCATCTACTAATCTGGTCCAACACGTCAACTTTCCCACCCACTCTCACAACCACACACTTGACCTCATCATCACATCGTCTCTCTCAAGGCTATCGCCAAACATATCTTTCTCTTTTGATACTCCTTCTGACCATTACCCCATTTTCACACAACTTAACATACTACCTACTCCGCGTCCTGATCCCGTCTCTCATTCTTTCCGCCGCATCAGCTCCATAAACATTGAAGCCTTCAAGCACGATCTTGCCTCCTCAGACCTCATCCTAAATCCTCCGTCCTCTCTAGATGACCTCCTGTCCTCCTACAACACCACTCTCTCCATGATCCTCGACAAACACGCTCCTACTATTACCAAATCTGGTTCTCACTCTAACAACCCTTGGTATAACTCCTACCTCCAGGCCTTCAAATCTTTCCGTCGACGCCTTGAGCGTACTTACAAACGAACCCATGACCCTCAACTCCTCTCTGCTCTAAAAGCTGCTACAAACAAATACCATCACCTTCTGGCAATGGCCAAGAAGAGGTTTTACTCCTCACTAGTTCAATCCCGATCTTGTAATCCTCGTCTTCTCTGGAAAACGGTAAACCAACTCCTACATCGGAACTCCTCTAGCCCACTTCCAAACTCTCTACCATCTTCTTCAATCGCTGACTCATTTTGTTCGTTCTTCTCTGGCAAAGTAACTACTATCCATCTCTCTCTGCAATCACTCCTCTCAAAATCTACCATCGATTCACCTGCAGATACACCCTCCTCCACTCACGACCTTCCGTCTTCCCCACCTCAATCATCACTATCTGCTTTTAGCCCAACATCAGAGTCTGAAGTGTCCAATTTATTACAATCTCTCCCAAACAAGCAGTGCGAACTCGACCCTATACCTACCGCCCTACTGAAAGAGTGCGCATCTATCATTGTCCCCATCATCACACAAATAATCAACCTCTCCTTATCTACTGGCAACTTTCCCCTCCTCTTCAAACATTCTTTGGTAACTCCACTTCTAAAAAAACCATCACTTGATAAGGAAATCCTTTCTAATTATCGACCTGTTTCCAACCTCTCATTCATCTCTAAACTAACAGAACGTGTCGTACTCTCTCGCATCAATGACTACTTGACTTCAAATTCACTCCTTAACCCAAACCAGTCCGGCTTTACTAAAAAGCACTCCACCGAAACACTTCTCACTTCACTCTACAATAAACTTGTCTCTGCCATCTCTCATCAACAAGTCTCCTGCCTTTGCCTCCTTGATGTCTCTGCAGCCTTTGACACCATCGACCATAACATACTACTCCAAAGACTGTCTTCCTGCTTTGGCTTTACCGACACTCCTCTCCTTTGGATTCAGTCTTATCTCTCATCACGCACTTTCTCAGTCAAAACACTTGAAACATCATCTCAATCACGCCCCCTCACCTGTGGTGTTCCGCAAGGTTCTGTCCTCGGGCCCCTCTTGTTCATCCTCTACACCACTCCACTCAGTTCACTCATAAAAGCATCCACAGTCGACCATCATCTATATGCTGACGACACCCAATTATTCATCTCTTTCTCTCCAAGCAGCTTCTCTGACTCCATAAATAATCTTCTCTCTGTGGTCACCCAAATCACCTCTTGGATGACCTCAAATCTCCTCTGCCTTAACCCCTCCAAGACAGAATTTATACTAATTGGCCTCAGAGAGCAACTCAAGAAAATTCCTGATCCCTCTATTTCCTTCAACAATGACTCTTCTTCCAACCACACTTTCTCCGCAAATTCTCCTGTCCGAAACCTAGGTGTAATCTTTGACCAGCATCTTAGCTTCTCCGACCACATAACCCAACTTTCCCGCACTTGTTTCATGCACATACGAGATCTCCGCAGAATCCGACCTATGCTTGACTTTAAAACTGCATCCACAATAGCCACATCCATAGTTCATGCGAAACTTGATTACTGCAACTCTCTCTTCCTAAACATTGATATAACCCAAATTAACCGCCTCCAAGCTATCCAGAATGCCCTCGCCCGTGCAGTGACGAAAACCCCCAAACGTCACCACATCACTCCTGTCCTGAAATCACTTCACTGGCTCAAAATACCTGAACGCATCGAATACAAAGTCCTCTCACTCACTTACAATACACTTCAATCATCCCAGCCGTTCTACCTTCGTCAGTTGTTCACCATCCAGCCACCTCGTTCAACACGCTCCTCATCCTCCATTACACTGCTTCGCCCTCCCATCACTTCATCACTGAAATTCGCAAACCGCTCCATAGCCATTGCCGTTCCACCTCTCTGGAACAAACTTCCGCCAGCACTTCGGCAAACTTCCGACCCATCATACGAACTCACCAAAACTCCACCTCTCGCTATCTCCCCACAGGTCTTTCACTCAAAACTGAAAACATTGCTCTTTCAAAAATCCTATCCTGATTCTTCTTCTCCTTACATCCCCCGCCACTTCAACTCTAAACATCACCCACCTTAGCCGTCCATCTATCTGCCTGCCTGACTCTCCGGACTTGACCCGCTGCCTATCGATTTTGTTTTGATTGAGCGCCTGTGAATAAGCTGGTTCCCGCGACTTGGCTTTTGTGGGCGCTGTAGAAGTTTCGAGATTACGATTACGATGAAATTCATTTGATTTCTTTTAAAAGACGATTTTTATTAACTACCAAATGTTGTGTTCCAACGCATCATTTCTAAAATCACAAATCAACGTGTATAAGAAAATTTATTTTATTTTGCAAAACCCATGCACGTGATATCTAGATCATGTCCATTTTGCTAATTGAAATTTTTGTATCACCTAGTACGAGATCCGTGTCTGGAATGAGATCGGGAAGCAGAACGGCTGTCCTACAAGCACAAACAACATACAACTGTCACTATGTATGCACTATCGATTTCCATGTAAACAGTATGGCTGCCCCAACTTCAGCAGAACAAAGCTGCCACCTACCAGCAACCTCCCATAATTGAAGTACTTAGTTATTCATGAACACACTCTATATCTTAAGGTAATACGATTATTTTATTTGACTTTGCTCAAATAGAGCGCTGCAACCTACCAGCCACATCACATAATGCAATGTACCTACAGTCTAATATTTCAAAACATGTTGGGTTTTTGTGGGGTCCACGAAAGACGCATTTTACCCTAAACGGCTTTCAAGACGCTTGACCTGACCATAACCGACATTCGTGTCACCATTAAATTTCCGCACTACATCCGTCACTGGCGTTATTTGAACTCACTTACGGTCATTAACTCACTCACTGAATTTTGCGGAAATGGCCGCTTTCTACAAAACTGCTTTTGAAAAATCGGATTTTTGTCCATTTTTCTGTGTTTTCGGGGATTCGGGTTGACCTTATCGAAGACCGAGCCGATGATTGATCAGATGTAATAAACGCAGCTTTGAAGGGTGGTGATTCCAGGTGGAAAGCCCTACAACCCAGAAAGTTCGGCGTTGCCTGGCATTCAAGCAAGCCCGTGGAACTAGACATGCCCCTTCACAGCAGAGCGAAGAACCTAGCGCTCATCAAACGTCCAAGACTGGGCGACAGATATAGCGTCTACAGGTAAGATGGAGCGCAAACAAGGTAGGGAACTAAGGATGCAGCGTTAAATCAGAGCATCGATGTATAAGACGTCCATTACAGCCTTACTACGATGAAATGGAGCGCTGCCACATACCTAGAACGAATTAATTCAAGAACATACCTCTCGGTCACTCATGGCGAACTTGATTGGAATTTTTTTAAACGATCAATACAAGAAAAATAATTATAAAAATGCCAAATCTGCCTCTTTGCCCTCTTCTGGAAAATACAGAAAATGGCCGACCAGAACGGAAATCAATCATGCATTACACAAATCTGAGCACAAATATAGTAAGTAAGCACAATAAATTGTGCGTTCGTAAGGTTATGGGGATCTCTCAAAATTGGAAAGTTGAACCACACTGTGACTGAACCTCAATAATTCTGAATTCGCTTCTTTAGTGCATAAACAGCAGCGTCTTGTGAATTGGTCATTTAGCGGGCGCTTGATCAAAAGTTAAATATGCTGTTATTTTCTATTTAATTAAACGCCTGCAAACGCACGGAGCTGTACATGTACAAGCTATGAGAAAATCTTAATTAACATCAACCTTAACTACTAACGTACAGAACAGAGCCTGCAATACACGGCGCTAATTGCAGGCTGCAGCTTCTGACTGGCAATCCATCCTCGATCCTCATTTTCTATTCTCAAAACCTATTTTCTTCTCTCGTTGCCTTGCGCACTGGGAGCGCCTCTGAAGCTTCACCCTAGTGGAGGCGCTTTAAATAAATGTTTTTATACAATACAATACAATACAATACAATACAATACAATACAATGCACGTCTATCCTATGGGGCAAAAAATTAGTTCCAGTTTCTTTAATGTTGGATGACATTATTTTGATTATTTTGCAAGCTCTTCCTGGCCACACAGTCATGAGTCATGATTGACAGCTAAAATAATGACATAATTATGGTTTTAGACCGAGCATCTGGCCAAACTATATTTTAAATAATGCGTTCGATAATAATAAAAATGGATGGAATGAACATTTGTAGCAGTAAAATTAGTTTACCGCATGAAATAATTATTGAAACTGCGTGGTCGTTCTCTCTATTTGACTTCTATGTCTGTGGTGTGTGCTATCGAAGAAAGAAGATGTGTTATTTGCCGAGATATATTGAAGAATTTATCTAATTTTCTACACTTATGTCGAATTTTCGTTTGCTTAGACTTTTATGAGCCAAGGTAATCAACCATACGAAGGTTTTATATATAAAAACTAGTTGAATTGAGCCGATAATTACGTTTGAACATGCCGTGTTTATTTTGTTTTCCGCAGCCATCAGTAACATGATACTTTAAATTGCCGTATCTCTTCTCAACTGTACCAGTGATATTTCTGGTATTTACAGATTGCATCTGAATCTAACTTTTAAGGGAACTACAAATCTGAAAGTTGTGGAATCGTGCTTTAACTTCCGCATACTTAGTTCGTTTATTATTGTTTCATTGTTACGAATATTTGTGTTTCGAAAGAATGTACGGTATTTAAACAGTTGTACTGCACTATCAGGGTAACTAGGTCACAGGTGTCCTTTCATCAACAAAAGATTTTAACTGTTGATTCGTACGTAGAAGGAAAAGAGCCGTGATTCTGACCTAGCATTCTGACTGCTTGTTGTTTTGATTGGATTGAGGTCCACTGTTACAACCAGAAATTATGTAGAAGATTAAGATTTGAATTTTATTACATGCTATTGAAGAAGACTTGGTATCTCTTATACCATATTAAATCTCTTATACTAACTTATACCACATTATACCTTTTATCCCTTATCTGATGCCATACATTGGATTCACTGTACACACAATAGAGCTTAGCTAAGTAGATACCTTTGCTGTAACTTCTAACTTGAAATGGTTAGTAGCTTCTATAGGTCTATTATCACTAAACAATGCTTAGTCAGGTGTTCGCTCAGGCAGAACCATAGTTAAAGATATGATCAGTTGAACTTCCAAGCCCATCGAGAAAGGGGTCAATGAACAAATTCTCTTGTAACGCCTAAAAATAGTGTAGGGACTCGTGACTCCTCTGTCCGGGGGCCCGGAATTTCTGTTGTCAGCCCTGTGAACTTGAATAAAATACTGTACAGTCACCATTATACAGTTTCCTCTATCGACTGGCACTGTGTCCAGGGCAGTGCGCGTGTCCTCATTCAGGATATCTTTGCTCTAACTTCGGCTTGCTCTGGTCGCCGCTCTCTGTGGTCACAGAGGCGACTTTGTGGTTCCGCGTGGACGCACAGCCATCAGACAGAGCAACTGACTTGGCTGAGGATTCCTCTGTTTGTAATAACCTCCCTTCTGATGGTCTGACCTGTGTTCTCTTCCACGGGGCATGTCTGGCTGCTCTTATATAACACTCCAGACTCCTATTTGGCTGTGCTTGGGTCGGACGTGCCTCTGAATAGTTATCTTGAAAGGTCGCTAAGAAATATCCATTATATTATGTGCGCAAGATGGGGGCGTGTTCGGATTTAGTCCTGACATGATCACATAACCAAACAGATCCTCAGCCAAAATTTTGCAAAAAAGAAATAGAAGCATAAAAAGTAGAAGTTCTAAGCAGGCCCCAGATTAAAGGGCCGATGAAATGTAAATATGGGAGATGGATGCAATCGTGTGTCTAGTTGTTTAACCAAACAGCTCCAGTACACCTTCCTACCTTCAGTCACCGCTAACACCTTACGTTCAACCTCATGCCTGTGATCGCTAAGTTTGAGTCTTTTAGACGAGCGTTATGGGCTTGCATGCATTCTATGTCTCTGCCTCTCGCCCCCAAGGAATGGAGTTGACTGCCCATCTCTCTTCGTAGCTCAAATTCACTGCCTTCCTTAAAAAATGGGCACAAAACTTGCAATTTCTTCTTGGCATTTAGGCTCATTGATCCATATATAACTACTACGTCTCTTCTTGGTGGCTGACTATCCATGCCTCAGAGTCGTATGTTGGTGTGACACTGCACGCGTAATACGAATTTAATGACTATGCACATGTTTATAGGGATATTGTTAGATGTATAGTTCTGGTGTAGATTGACTTCATCACCAATTAAACTGCCGTGTTGTTATTTTCAGGGAAGGAGCATTGCTTCCACTCCGTTGGTCGCCGAAAAACAAACAACTTTTTGCCAGTCTACGTTCAAAAATCGGTAGAAGCCACTGGTTAATGTTATCGCATTATATTGTCTGTGATTCATAACTTTGTGGTTCTTGCTTGTGCATTGGCGATGTCATTCATCTGCTTCTGTATTACTTGCATTACATGGCTTAGTGATGAACGTCACCAACACCACCACTTTAAAACACCACCACTTTAAAACGCCACCACTTTAAAACGCCACCACTCTAAAGGTGGTGGTGCCCGACACCACCATGACAATTCATAGAACTTTACGCCTATGGGCATTGTGCACCCTTGATAATCAGACTGCACCACATCACACATACCCAGTAAATTCATAAATTTACCAGTGACATGGTGACCGGGAATGATTTCAGTCTACCATGCGCCACGTTATTTGACTCCATTTCCTCAGGACTTGAAGATACTCCTTCCTTTGAACAGCTATGTGCTAAGGCAGTTTCCAAGGTCTTTACTGCCGTCCTGGTGGATGGGACCATGTGCTGCATGACCTGTTCTCACGAGTCAAAGTCGCCTTCTACCACCTGCGCCCATAACCACACAATCCGTCTGACAGATGGCATGTTGTGAAAGGCTTTCATCGTTTGGATGATTTACGATTTTAGATTAGGTTAATATGTTTTTTGGACATTTTACTGTCTAGATCAATTCTATGAATTATATGATGTCATTACCATGTCGGTAAACTAACTTTCGGATAACGATTGGTCAGGTAAAGAATATTCTTATCTTATCCAGATTATGTGTTTTGATACTGCGTAAGTTCTGTATTATTTTACATAATGTGACATCCATGTGCTGTGTGTGTATGTGTGTCTTAGATATGGTGTTAGTTGACTCGGAGCTTGAGATGCAGAATGTTGTGCTTAAGACACTCGTCGCAGAACCGGAAGATGGTGAACAAACTGGCGACATTCAGGTGAGGTCATGACCCACTTTGTTGACCCACTTTGTTGACCCACTTTGTTGGCCCACTATGTTGACTAACTTTTTCGACTTACTTTTCTACCCACTTTGTTGGCCCACTTCGTCGACCCACTCTAACTCTCAATAATATAATGTCATTTTGTTATATATATATACTCTGTTCCTCTAAGCGGGAGACTAAAGCTGTGCACATGTCCAAGGCAATTGGGAACACTACTTCCATTTTGAAGTTAAACTTCTGTGGACCTATATAAAATGATGACAACATTGACTCCTCAAATCAATGCTTATAAGAAAACACAATTTGGCCATTAGCCTAGCACGTTTGGTGTTCAGCAAGCTACACTTTTATGAGAATTTTACGACAATGGCAGAAAGAACACCTTCAAACATTGGTGTTGCTTCCTTTAACTTTTTACGGTTAAAGATTTGTACTGTGCATGTGTCTGTGACTTTCTGCTTTTTGTGTAAATATCTACATGTCTATCTGGTAGTGCAGATAAATATTGATCATTCAATTCAATTCATTTATTGCAACCATCAACCATAAACAATAGACTTCGTATAACATGCTTCACATAATCGGATGGCAACAAGGAAGGCCCTAACGGATGAATATCCCGCTAACAGAGACACCTATTTACATGTGCAATTTTAACAGATGGCTAGACGGTTGACATCATGAATTGAACACTAGGCTAAAAAAAACAGCATGAGATGACAATTAATGTAGTAAACTTAACTAAAAAACACAGAAATAAGAAATAAAATAAAATTTAAGAAATCATTGACTTCTCCGTCATGAGTGTTTCAAACGTGTAAGAAATTTGTTTAAAATATGCAGTTACAGTGATTTTCCTTTTATCTAGTAATTGGAATAAACTGATTTAAACCGAACAGGAAGTCGTCTGCTACACTGCCCCCAGCCAGAAGCTGGACAGCAGCAATTCCTACGCTTCGCTGGTCTCGACGGCCGTGGACGCCTGCCGGATATGCCACTGCGAGGCAGAGCGTGGTGCCCCGCTGATCTCGCCATGTTCGTGCTCTGGCACCCTCAAGTACGTGCACCAGTCTTGTCTTCAGCAGTGGATAAAGAGCGCCAACACGAAGTCGTGCGAACTCTGTAAGCTGGACTTTCAGATGACGACCAGCGTTAAACCGCTCTGCAAGGTGAACGTTTGTTTATTTATTTATTTATTTATTTAAAGTTTATTTCTTGCAATTTATGTAGTTTTGAATAGAATATTCGTTATTAATCAACAAATTGCAAATAATATTTTTGTCTTGTGTTCTGCTTCTGAGTTATCTGATTCTTGTTCTTTAAACTGAAGTTTCTCCATATTTTATTAAAATGTACAATTATTACACAAATTATTGTAGAGATATATGTGTATATATATTACGTGTATCTGCTGTTTCATTTCGAGCAATAACTCCAGGCCCCTGGGTAGTTGGGTTGTTGTTGTTGTCTATTATATACACAGCAGGTCAGTCACTCTATCAATTATATGGTCTCTTGGTTTCGTCTTTATTTGGGTTTTCCTTTCGTTCAGTTAGTCCACATTCATTCATATTTCGGTGATTTGTGACAATCAGTCAATCTGTTTGCGCATGAGTTTTTTTAAAAAGGATCTACACTGCACGAGGTGTGAAACTCGTTTATCTGACCACAGTTTACACCATTCTCCCTATCACCGACTGGTGCTATGTCCGTCAATTAAGCTCATTCATTCATTCATTACGAGAAGGTTTTTTAAAACTTGTCTTGCTTCGTTCGGTTGATGATTCAGTCTATTAGTTAATTATTAATTAATTGCTTCATTCATTTAGTGAGTGATTTGTTTAATTAATCAGTCAGTCAACTAGTTTAAAATATGATCACATACCAGTCAGGATAAATAAAAATACGTAATATATATATATATATATATATATATATATATATATATATATATATATTACACATGTGATATCATGTACAAGCAATTGAAATAAATAAAATATGATCACTTTTCAGTCAGGATAAATCAAAATGAATAAAATATGATCACGTGTACAAATAAATGAAACAATTATGATCACGCATCAATCGGGATAAAGTTTGCGCACTGCTCTTACTATTCATACAAGCGCAGCAACACCATACAACATCATACAACTTCCCAACTATGAACGCAGGATCAAGAGAAAAACTTCCGACATCATCTCGCGTCTGTTTTTCTTTTCCAGTGGCAGAAACTGGAGATGACGAAGGTGGAGCGTCGCAAGATCGTCTGCTCCGTAACGTTTCACATAATCGCGATAACGTGCGTCGTCTGGTCGCTGTACGTTCTCATTGACCGCACGACCGAGGAGATCAGCACCGGCATTCTGCACTGGCCGTTCTGGACCAAACTTATCGTCGTCGCGATCGGTTTCACGGGCGGGCTCGTGTTCATGTACGTTCAGTGCAAGATGTACATCCAGCTGTGCCAGCGGTGGCGGGCGTACAACCGCGTCATTTACGTTCAGGATTGCCCGATGACGGCGCGCATCCGAAAGTCCCAGCAGATGGCGCTACGATCGGCGAGCGTGCACAAGTCGGAGGTGCAGCAGTGCGAGCAACAGTTGGAAATGCACCTGCTCTGATGCTCGACGATTCGAGCGTCGGAGGGGTCACGTTCGTTCATCTGTGCTTGCAGCCGCCGCAGTTCCGTTCCGGGGCTTCGGGCGTGACGGGCTACGCGAAATTTCATTTGAATTCTCCGCGAGAAGGAATTTTGGTGTTTTTCCGTCGTGTGGAGTTTTCGCCTCGAGTCGGTCAAAGTTCGTGGACGACTTGGGGCGAAACGACGTCTTTGAGTTCGTTTCAACTTGCGCGACTGGGTTCGACGTTTCAGAGTCAAAATGTGATATAACCGTTTCATCGTTACGTGCCATCATTGGCGTAACGTTGAAGGGCCCTTCAGTCCAGAGTTGGGTCCGAAGTTGGGTCCGGGATCCGCAAAACCGGGGGCCCCTTCGAACACGATTTTGTGCAGATGTGCTGCGTGGGGGACTGGAAATGTGAAGTCACGCTGTTGCCTGATGCATATATTGTCGTTAAGCTTCGAGTAGGTTAGGGCTTTTGCTGCTTGAGGCATAGACAGTTAGTCGCATCTCTGTTGAATTGTATTCAGCGTGTTGGTGTTGATCGTCGCAAGATATTTTTATTGAAATGTACGACGACCCAGATAAAAAACATTTCAAAATAAGAAAAATGCAGTAGTGCATTTGGCAGTGGTGTTGGCTGCGCCATTTTAATGCACCAGTATAATGATGTAAATACCCTGTCACAGTGAGGCCACGTTTTGATAAGGTAATTGTCTATGATGGTATTCAATTTGGGGTATATGCCTAAGAAATGGTCTAATTTATATGTCTGATGTTAATGTGCAATGTGTTGTAATTCATGATTACAAGATATTTTTTTAACTGTGTACAGATTAAATTAAAAATTGACAGACAGGAAAAAGCACATCTTACAATATACACACCGTGATTCAAAAAAAGTAAGCCAAATTATTTTTCATATATCTCCAATGCCTGATAACATATCACGCTAAAATTTTCCAAATATTTAGATAATTGGACCAAGAATATGATTCCAAGATTTCATGAGACAAAGTTGAACGTTTAAAAAGATATGTATCTTTCAACTTCATATGCCGAAATTTCAGTTTACAAGCAATTTTCTGTTATATTCAATAGAATGTAAGTCAAACTGTTTTTCTTATATATCTAATGCCTGATGATTAATCATACTAAAATTATCCAGATATGTAGAGAAAAACATATTGGCTTACTTTTTTTGAATCACGGTGTAATTTCTCTGATGAAAGTGTTTTCAAACGCTAGTTTATAAGTAACGTCTCGAGACAAATCATGAGAGAAATCCACTCTGATCTTAAGTGAATTTCAGTTAAGAAAATTGCTACTTAGGTTAAAATGCTGGGGATAAGTACACCCGTAGGCACGGAATCTATATTTAGAGGCATGGACACCACTCATGAAAATAGTTGTATATCCGTTTCACACTCATTAACAGATGTCGTCCATCTTCATATTTTGCTTCTTATATTAAATCTTTTATTTTGAATTTGTACAGGAAATTTTTCACTTCGGCAAACAATCATTCTTCGATTTGCCTGAAAATTAAACGATCAACGCTTTACCAAACTACCGATTATCGGCCAGAAACTCTGAAAACTAGTCAAGTGATGTTGTATAGGGATTTCCAACGGGTTAGAGCACTTACCTTGTAATGTGGGGTGTATTAGTTCGAGCCTGCATAGCCGCTGTGTATAGAGACCTTGAGCCAGTCCTTTACATGTTGAACTGTTGTGTAACAATAAATATCAACTTATTCTGCTTCATTAATTTTGCTTGGTATGTTTTACCACCAAGAGGCACGTCCATCAATGACTTCTCGTTGACGAGTCCGTGACGTATTTAAAAAATTAAAGGATTGCTGTTAATATGCAGATTGCAGCTTCGGCAAGGATTTTGAATGTTTAGCCAAATAGTTAATCGAGTGGGTTTTGAAATACCATGCCTCATGGTTGAGTATCATGCCTTATGGTTGAATACTATACCTTTTGGTTGAAATACCATGCCTCATGGTTGAATACCATGCCTGATGGCTGAATACCATGCATCATGGTTGAATACCATACCTCATGGTTGAAATACCAAACGTCATGGTTGAGTACCATACCTCATGGTTGAATACCATGCGTCATGGTTGAATACCATACCTTTTGGTTCATTGCCATACCTTTTGGTTCATTGCCATACCTTTTGGTTCATTGCCATACCTTTTGGTTCATTGCCATACCTTTTGGTTCATTGCCATACCTTTTGGTTCATTGCCGTACCTTGTCATCTGACCATTTGTGTTTTGTTGCAAGCTACTGGATTGGTGTAATTGGGTTTGTACCTCAGACCTTCTAACCCTAGAAATCTGGGGTATATCTTCAGAAGTCATAGTAGCCAATTGGTCAGCGCACTCCTCGTGTAACATTGTGGTGGGGGGGGGGGTGGGAAGCCTCCACCATGAAGACAGTCAATGTGCAGTGACCTTGAGCAATGAGTCCTTCACTCACAGTTGCTCAGCACCATCGAATGACACTTGGTCATTAGAGGAGCTTGATAAATGTCTGCTATGCCACCTTGCTCCTGACTACTCTTAGTGCTCGCCACACATGCTCCCTTTGTTCGACCAAACAAAATGGCTGCTCTCTTTCCAATTTGCTCGTACTTCCGCTATGCTGAACCGTGCCTTCTAGGTGGTAGGACCGTCGACCTGGAATGACCTCCCTTTGACGCTTAGCTCCCTTGCTCATCATTTATTTGACCATGCTGGGGTTGGGAGCGCCTCTCAGTAGTCCCCTTGATGAGGCGCTATGTGTAAATTCATCTCATGAATAATTAGTGAATAATAACAATAGCTATTACCTTTTTTGCTGGTACAACGCCATATCTCATTGTATTTACTGTTAAAGGCGAGTTGAAGTGTCTCTTTATTCCACGAGTTGCCCCAGCTATGGGCCCAATCAGTTAGGACGTGTAAGGGCCCTCTAGCTATTGTTACAAGTTGATCTTGCTTTGTTTTGTTTTGATCAGTGTCTTTTGCGTGATTGTTGCTGTACAATAATGCCTATATTTTTTTCGACTGATTGCAATTCGTGTCTACTTTAAATATGCAGCTCGTTATATTTTCAGCAGCTGCTGTGTGTTTAACTGTTGGTTGGTGTATAAGGAGACTGTTTCGTAGTTATACATGTCTGGCATCGCCCTCCTCCTTTATCCGAGATTGGGACTGGCACTATTAGAGTGCAGGTAGTGGTAGAGTTTGTGTTTAACTGCAGGTGCATGCATGCACACATGCACACAAACATAGTCACGTATGCACACATACACTCTCATCTTAAGACAGTTTTATTTGGCCGCGCTGAGGTTGGGAGCGCCTCTGAGTAGTCCCCTTGAAGAGGCGCTATATAAATGCATATAATGAATGAACGAATACACACACACACACACACACACACAATTGCCAACGTTCACAGAGACATGCACACGCTCACTGGGATGTACACACATGCACATTTAGTTGCGTACATGTCAGCCTGGTTGACAGTCACTGTGCTCTCCTACTGGTGGAGATTTGCAGGTTCCTTGCTTCCTTGGCAGTGATTCAATTTCATCGGGGGGTGTCTCAAACATAAGACCGTTTCTTTGAACGATCTTGCTTTAACCCGTTGATGACAAGCATCATTGGTGTCTCAATCACTTTCAGTGCATGCTCGTTGTTAAAGGGTTAAATATATTTTCTGATTCAAGTGCAGTGCGTGTCTTGGATGTGCTTACAAGGGTGCTGTATGAACCGTTATTTGCCATGTGGCTAATGTGGCCAGTGTTCACGAATTGTCTGTTGTTGGTGAACATGTAAGGCAAGCACAGTTTGATCCAACATAATTAATACACCCAAATAATTATACCAGCTTAATAATAATAATAATTAGGACAATTTATCATACCCATAATTGTGGCCTATAATAATATACAGGTCCCACATTGTAATATCCCTTATCGGTTCAATATGGATTTATGTCATAGAGTTACTTGTGGGTTTAGCACATGTGGGCTTTTAGTAGTCAGTGACTCTAGGCACATACTTTACAAAAGCTTCCCGACTACAATGTTAGTCTTGGTTACCGATGTTGTTTGGCGCGTGGTTAGGTGCCTGCCATATAATGCAGACTGAGCATAGGTTTGTGCTTCTTGTCACATAGTTACTACCTAGGAACCTTGAGCAAGTCGAGCAATTTTTTTGTGGTGCACGGTGGTGTAGTGGGTATGTTCGTTGCCTTGCATCCGGCAGGTTGCAGGTTCAAATCCATCTCAAGCCAACACGTAGGGACCTTGGGCAAGTCCTTCACTCATAATTGATCAGCACTTCGGCATGAAACTCCTATTCATTTTCCGTGCTGTAGTCGGGAGCGTTTGTGAGTGGAAATCTTGAAGGGGCGCTTTAACAAGTGCACATGCATACAAATTTATTTGTCTAATTTAGCAAATCCTGTCGGTTTTCGTAGTTGCAGGCTGCATGCAAATTTGATATAAGGGGAATTTTATGTTAATTTATATCCAGTTATACATCTTTGAATGAGTTTTTCACTCCCTATTACGCCAAGGGTTTTTAACTTGGTAAGCTTTCTTTATATAACTGTAAGCTTTTTATGTCTTCACGTGCATAATTGTGTCTCTTATATAGCCATTAAACAAAAAACATCTGGCTACAATAAAATGTTAATTTTATTTACCCTGTTTGAAATATCCAGTTCATCGTGTGTTTATAATTAATGTGTACCTGGTAAATTTATTGTTTATGTGCAAATGTACTCAATTATGCTAGTAAAAGATTTTGTCAGTAGAAGTTTGAGTCGAGAGTCATGAAAACGCGGACAGAATGTGGCGTTCATGCTATTCGCGACTATCGTGTGATTCGTTTGTTGTCTCGGGGTCTGAATGCATTAATTCTTTGGACGCTTAAACAATGATATCTGGGCACCTCGAACAATTCCTTAGGCCCAAAAAAATAATGCTGTGTTTCCGGTAACAGAGCTAAAAAAAATTGGGTAGGTAGGTCGAAAAATATTTTTATTTTGGTAAAATATTTTTATACAGTGACTATACGAAAAATTCTACCGAAATACTCTTTTTTGCATATAGGTACACGCTGCAACAAAGTACGTGTTCTAAGCAAGTATAAACTGCCTATTTCCCTGTACCTAAAATTGCTCTAGAAAACAATTCTATTAATTTCATTTTGTTGACATCCTTTCTGGTAAGATAAAGTGGGAAGGGAATGGGAAGATGAGCGCGAACAAAACATCACTGCTAGGGGTCGTTCGAGACTGATCGAGCCAGTGACTAGTTACACCTAGAGGTTGCTAGATTTATTTTCCCTAGTCACCGTTAGAGGTGACTCAAGTGAGAATGATAAGGCTAGAGGTTTCTCAAGACTGGCAACCAGGAAGTAGTTAGGCAGGCGTGAAACTCTAAGGCAATGTCAATGTAAATTAAAAAAATTGAGTCGGTTGGGTTACCGGAAACACAACATTTTTTGCCTAAGATCCAACTCTATACGGAAGGCAATGTCACCGTATTATGTCAAAACAAATTTTGGAGAAAAACATTTTTTTTAATAAAAAAAATTCATAATTTTTTTTAATAAAATTTTTTTACAAAATTATTTGAGTCGCGGCAATAAAAGAGGGTCGGTCGGGTTACCGGAAACACAACATTATTTTTTTTTGCCTTAAGACAATGAGTTTTAGACAATTTATCAATTGACTGTCTATGTGGAGATCTGTGGATTGCAATATGCATCAGTGCGTGAGGACGTGGTGAGGGTGTGCAAAGGATAGTGTGATGGTGTCATGGGCGCCGACTCTGCGAGGCCCGTGAGTGCTCAGCACCACCAGAAATCGGCCATGCGAGGCCCGCCTATGCATGGGCACCGCCAGAAATCAGCCAACAAGATGTGCATTTATGATATTATTTCTCTGTTGGCATTGCTTATCTATAAAAATCATTGCGTCTTTTACATATTTTCTTTTATCAGTTAGTCTACCTTACTATTACTATAGTTTTTCCCCGACTGGTAGTCAGTGGCGGCGCCAGGTTTTCAGTTTTAGGGGATTGATTTGTGGAAAAAAATTCCGTTTTCAGTCGCCAAAACTTCTGACGACTTTTTTTTGGTCATCGGCCAGAATCCGAAGAAATTTTTCCATTTCAGCCGCCAAAAGCAAAGATTTCTGACGACCTTCTTTTTTAGTCACTTGATCGAAATCTTCGAAAATGGACCTTTATCATAACCGCCAAACTGTCAGTCAAACCTCGTGCGTACCTTGACTTTTTTTGGGGGGGAGGGTTTAAAGGGGATTAGTCGTGCAAATATTTTATTTTTACATGTGGAAAAAATGGATGGCCTTTTTAGGGGGCTTAGCCCCCCCCCCGTAGCACCGCTACTGCTGGTAGTCCGAAATCCATACCAATACGAGGAAAACTTCGAAATCCTGCTCATTCGATCCGTTTCAGTCATTTTTTTTTACTACGGACGAAGGCGACAATTTGAACGACTGTTTCTTTTTATTGTATAAGCTAGGCTATAATGATCCTCACTGCGCGAGAATCAATGTGTGAGGGATGGTGTGATGAAGGACAGTGCTCTGGTGTGCAAAGGACAGTGTGATGGTGTGTGAGGGACGCTGTGAAAGGACAGTGCTCTGGTGTGCAAAGGACAGTGTGATGGTGTGTGAGGGATGGTGTGATGAAGGACAGTGCTCTGGTGTGCAAAGGACAGTGTGATGGTGTGTGAGGGACGCTGTGAAAGGACAGTGCTCTGGTGTGCAAAGGACAGTGTGATGGTGTGTGAGGGATGGTGTGATAAAGGATAGTGCTCTGGTGTGCAAAGGACAGTGTGAGGATGTGTGAGTGATGGTGTGTGAGGGATACTGTGACAAGGACAGTGCAATGGCATGGAAAGGACAGTGTGATGGTGTGCAAAGGACAGTGTGATGGTGTGTGAGGGATGGGGTGATAAAGGGCAGTGCTCTAGTGTGCAAAGGACAGTGTGATGGTGTGTGAGGGATGGTGTGATAATGGACAGTGCGCTGGTGTCCAAAGGGCAGTGTGATGGTGTGTGAGGGATGGTGTGATAATGGACAGTGCGCTGGTGTCCAAAGGGCAGTGTGATGGTGTGTGAGGGATGGTGTGATAAAGGACAGTGCTCTGGTGTGCAAAGGACAGTGTGATGGTGTGTGAGGGACGCTGTGATAAAGGATAGTGCTCTGGTGTGCAAAGGACAGTGTGAGGATGTGTGAGTGATGGTGTGTGAGGGATACTGTGACAAGGACAGTGCAATGGCATGGAAAGGACAGTGTGATGGTGTGCAAAGGACAGTGTGATGGTGTGTGAGGGATGGTGTGATAAAGGGCAGTGCTCTAGTGTGCAAAGGACAGTGTGATGGTGTGTGAGGGATGGTGTGATAATGGACAGTGCGCTGGTGTCCAAAGGGCAGTGTGATGGCGTGTGAGGGATGGTGTGATAAAGGACAGTGCTCTGGTGTGCAAAGGACAGTGTGATGGTGTGTGAGGGACGCTGTGATAAAGGATAGTGCTCTGGTGTGCAAAGGACAGTGTGAGGATGTGTGAGTGATGGTGTGTGAGGGATACTGTGACAAGGACAGTGCAATGGCATGGAAAGGACAGTGTGATGGTGTGCAAAGGACAGTGTGATGGTGTGTGAGGGATGGTGTGATAAAGGGCAGTGCTCTAGTGTGCAAAGGACAGTGTGATGGTGTGTGAGGGATGGTGTGATAATGGACAGTGCGCTGGTGTCCAAAGGGCAGTGTGATGGTGTGTGAGGGATGGTGTGATAAAGGACAGTGCTCTGGTGTGCAAAGGACAGTGTGATGGTGTGTGAGGGATGTTGTGATAAAGGACAGTGCTATAGTGTGCAAAGGACAGTGTGAGGATGTGTGAGTGATGGTGTGTGTGAGGGATACTGTGACAAAGGACAGTGCACTGGCATGGAAAGGACAGTGTGATATTATGCAAAGGACAGTGTGATAAAGGACAGTGCATTGGTGTACAAAGGATAATGCGAGAAAGGTCAGTGCAATGGTTGCAGAGGAGTGTGATTTGCAAGCGAAGGACGGCGTGACTGGGTACAAAGTAGGGCATGACAATGTGCAAAGTACATTGCAGATGAGCATGGAAATGACACTTAATTCTTGTTCTCATAAAGCACTTCTGGCAGGCGCTATGCAAATGTCCTGTAACAGTATTACAATTACAATTGTTTCGTGATGATGTCTTGCTGTTTGTGCCATCTTGCTTAGTAACAAATGATGATGTCAAGGAGCCATTGTCTGCATAATTTTAAATACCAGGTCAGTTAATGTGCATAATTTAGTAGGGTCTGATGATTTGCATTTTTAATAGACCAGGTCATATGACTTGCATCAAGGTCGGATACAGAAATTTTCGAAGGAAGGGGGAGAGGTAAAATTGGGTCTTGGGACAGGGAAAAAATTTCGTCTTGGTCACCACAAAATCTGATGATTTTTTAGCAATTTGTCGAATTCACAAGAAAAAATACCATGTTATCCGCCAAAATAGTTACCATGTTATCCGCCAAAATAGTTGATGACTGTTTTTAGTCGTACAGTGTTCTTAAACCCCTGCACGGACCTCATGGGGCGTGGGGAGGCCTGCAAAAGTGCTCATGGGAATAGCTGGTGAAAAAATAAAGAAATTTCTAAATAGGAGGTCCATGGCCGGATTGGCCCCACCCCTCGGAAGCGCCCCAGACTTGCATAATTTTATAGGCCTGGTCAGAAAATTTTGCATAATTTAATCGACCAGGTCAGATGATTTGCATAATTTAATATACCAGGTCAGTTGATTTGCATAATTTAATAGATCAGGTCAGGTGGACGTGTTCATAAGCATTCACAGTGTATCGTTTAATTTACGCTTTCGTGTGTTAACTGCATAATAGCTGAGTATATATATCCACTTCGCTATGTGTTATAGAGCGGCTTATTGTTGTTCTTGTCAATTAATTGTTCTCTGCTTTGTTTGTTACTATCCAAGGTTCTTGCTATACCTGTGACACCTCTGTGCTGGTGTGCGAATGTGGGAAGAAAGACGGAAGGATAGGTGCAAACTGTTTTGACAATGATTACCGTACCTTCAGACAAAGTGCGCAGTTGACATTGTTGAGTATATGCTGTTGACATTGTGGAGCATGCTGTTGACACTGTCAAGTGCGCTGTTGGCATTGTCAGTGTACAATTGACAGTGTAAAGTGCACAGTTGACATTGTCAGTGTACAATTGACAGTGTAAAGTGCGCAGTTGACATTGTCAGTGTACAATTGACAGTGTAAAGTGCGCAGTTGACATTGTCAGTGTACAATTGACAGTGTAAAGTGCGCAGTTGACATTGTCAGTGTACAATTGACAGTGTAAAGTGCGCAGTTGACATTGTCAGTGTACAATTGACAGTGTAAAGTGCGCAGTTGACATTGTCGAGTGTGCAGTTGACAGTGTAAAGTGCGCTGTTGACATTGTCAGTGTACAATTGACAGTGTAAAGTGCGCTGTTGACATTGTCAGTGTACAATTGACAGTGTAAAGTTCGCTGTTGGCATTGTCAGTGTACAATTGACAGTGTAAAGTGCGCTGTTGACATTGTCGAGTGTGCAGTTGACAGTGTAAAGTGCGCAGTTGGCATTGTCAGTGTACAATTGACAGTGTAAAGTGCGCAGTTGACATTGTCGAGTGTGCAGTTGACAGTGTAAAGTGCGCTGTTGACATTGTCAGTGTACAATTGACAGTGTAAAGTGCGCAGTTGGCATTGTCAGTGTACAATTGACAGTGTAAAGTGCGCAGTTGGCATTGTCAGTGTACAATTGACAGTGTAAAGTGCGCAGTTGGCATTGTCAGTGTACAATTGACAGTGTAAAGTGCGCAGTTGACATTGTCGAGTGTGCAGTTGGCATTATCAAAGGTGCAGTTGATTTTGTAGAATGTGCAGTTATATATATGTGTGTGTGTGTGTGTGTGTGTGTGTGTGTGTGTGTGTGTGTGTGTGTGTGTGTGTGTGTGTGTGTGTGTGTGTGTGTGTGTGTGTGTGTGTGTGTGTGTGTGTGTGTGTGTGTGTGTGTGTGTGTGTGTGTGTGTGTGTGTGTGTGTGTGTGTGTGTGTGTGTGTGTGTGTGTGTGTGTGTGTGTGTGTGTGTGTGTGTGTGTGTGTGTGTGTGTATTCTATATATACCAGAGCACTGTCCTTTATCACACAACCCCTCACACACCATCACACTGTCCTTTGCACACCAGAGCACTGTCCTTTATCACACCATCTCTCGCACACCATCACACTGTCCTTTGCACACCAGAGCACTGTCCTTTATCACACTATTCCTCTCTCTATATATATGTGTGTATTCTAGCTGGGTACCCGGCGTTGCCCGGGAATTTTAGGATCCCCTTTCCCCTCCCCTCCCTGCACACATTTTCATACCAAGTCCTGAAATATTACTGACCATAATAATGGTTTCCAGTAGGCCTATATCTCATTTTCAGACTTTTATACGTAGGCTACTACAGGCATCGTAATTTTATTCGTAATTTCCAAATTTCTAAAGCGCCAGTCGAAATCCAATCGCAGGGCACCAGCTTATTCACGAGCGCCTCTGAGAGGTTCATTTAGTGCATTAACAGCAGGGCGATGATTGCATTGCGAACTCATTCCGAATGCGATATCTTCTCGTTTGTTTGTTCCGCCCACCGAGTACGCCCACTTGTGCTTCTAGTTAGCCTACTAAAGGTCAAACGATGGTCCATTGCATCGAAACTGCCACAAATTGCAACACGTGCAATTGACATCATTTCAGCGGATGATAATAATACCGGTAGTTACTCGTGTTAGATGAATATTCATAAGTAACGGATGCCAATCATCAGATGAATATTTATTTTTTCATTGCCCGGTAAGGTCGGAATTAAGCTGGATGATGAATATTCAAGAACAATGATGCGACAATAATATTCATGTAAAGAATTTATATAGCGCCTCCCAGAAACCACTCAGAAGCGCTCCCAGTCCAACCACGGTGAAACAAAAAGGTTTTGAGGTGCCTGTAAAACACTGACGAGTCAACCCTAGGTAACAGGCGTATCTCCAGCGGGAGACTATTCCAAATAGTGAGGAGGTTAAGGTCCAAAAACGCAGTGCATTGTGCATCTTGTGGATAAAAGCAGCAAATTTTTAAAGCTTCAAGACAAACATATTTTAAAACTTTTCAGCTAACGGCATCAAAAAATTCACATGGGAACATAATTAAACAGAATGTTGAAAGTATGCTAAAAATGCACATGCTCCAGATCGAGATGATATGCAGCTCTAGCTGAAAAGTCTTAAAATATGTGTTTCTTCAATACAAAAAAAGTGTGCTGCTTTTATCCACCGTTTGCACAATGCATGCACGAGCTTAACGTCCTCACTAAAACAGATGGACCTAGCCTACTACTGAAAGCACGACACCGACAGATTGAAGTTTCAACACGTAGGGCTACACGCACGTAGGCTACATAGCTCAATTGCAATCTATTTTTTAAAAAGATATTAGAGTCTTATAGTCTAAGACTCTTAATAACCATATCTTTTGTTACAAATACGTTTCTGGTATCAATTCTGTATAATGAAAAGTCTTTAGCATGAACCTAATTAATGCAATCCATTTTAAACGAACCAGAGCCGTAGGCCTATGCTCTGAAACGAACAACCGCGGCGCCCAAGATATATAGTTAATATTCATGAACAAAAGATTAATATTCATGAGTGGGCGGGGTCGGAATACGTGCTTTAAATATTAATTTTATTGCTAAATGTGTTTCCGCCTGTGCTAAAAGCTCATTCGGTTCTGAACGTAAATCGACGGAATGAGATAGTGCACCTACAGAATCGGTTTTTTTTAATTCACTCAAAATGGACGTCAACTTTTGTGGATCCGTATTATGGGTACGGTACTTAGGATGATTTCTATTTGATATTTAAGCATTTGTCGACGTTTTGGCTAAGTTTTAGACGTGCGAATGTGTTTCGTATCATGGGTGGTGTCAGGTTTTCGCTACTTTGCACAATATCGCTCGTGCAGTAATGTCACTGGTGATCGTTGTTATCGGTGTGCGAAGTGGTGAAATAGTGAAAGTGGTGTGTGTGTGTGTGTGTGTGTGTGTGTGTGTGTGTGTGTGCACGTGTTGCGTTTCTTTTGCAGTAGTATTCTTTAGGGAAAGACTGGGTTCGCAGCCAGGAGAAAATACCAGTTTGCTGGTGGAGCATGACTTCGTGAAATGTTAATAAGCAACGACGTGTAGTACGTAAACAGGTAGCCTATTAGCGGCGCAAGTACAGGCATAGCACCGGCTACCAGTTCAGAGTGACGAGTGTTCTAGATTAAGCTATGCTTCTGTGGCATGAATATCCTTAAGGATTTTTGGTAGATGTTACCGACGGCTCGGTAGGATGTAAACAGTATGGCCGTCACAGATAGAGGCAGAATAGAGCGGTCTCACCTTCGGCGATCGATAGCCCAAGGTTTCCGCGCGAAACACTGGGCTTCTCTGTCAGTTAGTGCTGTTGTGTGAAGTAAGTTAGTAATAGAGTAGGATACATAATTTGTTAAAAACGGAGCATTTTTGCAATCCATAGTTTTAGCGTTGCAAATTAGTCCATCGGAGCAGCTTAACTGTTTAATCCATCCAATCACTAATGTTTCAATCCAGCTTCTAGTTGCCCAACGATAATATTTTATCAAACGATATTTGGGCAATTGGCATATAATTATCTGAGTATAGCGATGGATATGACTAAAACTAGCGCTATAAGATAAGCTTCCAATTTGCGTTTGAATTGATAAACAGTGGTTAAGCGTTTAAGGTCAATCGATTTTTTTAATTCTTTACCTTATTTAGGCTTAATAATATTTATGAAAATATACCTTTTCATAGTCTTTTGACTATTAAGCGGAATAATTGGGCTATCAATCGCCGTAGGTGAGACCGCTCTATTCTGCCTCTATCTGTGACGGCCATACTGTTTACGTGATACCGAGCCGTCGGTAACATCTACTGGTTTTTCGTTAACTGGTGTAGCGTGCATTTGCAGTGATTGGCTTGGATGGAAGTAAAGGTGTTCTGATACGCGGGCCGTAGATGGTGCGGCCCAGAGCACCGAAACCCGAGTCCTCGAAATGAATTTCGGCTGAATTACCTAAATCGATTTAACTCGAGACCAATAGACGGTATTAGGCTAAAATAAATGCATATGTGTAATTTTGTGTATACAATGCATGTACACGTAAACTGTTAAGAATGTCGTATATTTTAGCATTGCCTAAAGACTATACAATTTGAGAATAGAATTTAAACTTTTTATTGCACTGCATATGAAGTGAAATCATGTTGCTGTGCTAGCACAAACACTCAAATGTGTGTGCTGCACGCGTGCCCATGGGCATACAAGCAAACTCAGACAGACAGGTACACATACGCTGATACGCACACACAAACAAACACAAGACAGACTCAAACACATTACCCACACAGACACACACTCAGACAGACAAGCATGCAAATACAGGCACACAAACATCAACATAAAGACACACACATGCAGACACAGACAGACACTCAAACACACAATCATGCAGACAGACTCACACAAACACAGACGCACACATAAACGGAGACAGTCATATAGATATACAGATTTGGACAGGCACATGGAGAGAGGCATGCGCAGGCACTATATTGAAGACCTTGATACGTAACATACAAGTGATTAATCCAAGAAACCAGTAAAATTTTGCAAATAACAATCTCAGAAATAGTAAATAATAATAACAATTCTGATGCTGTGACGATTTTTCAGAAGTTCGACAAATTCAACGAGACCACAAACGAAACCGCCGCTCCCGACTTGACGCCTTGTTTCCGCAGTACGATCCTAATATGGGTCCCGTGTGGATGGATTCTATTGCTGGCTCCGTTCTATCTCCTCTTCCTAGAACGGTTGAAAGGCTTTGGTTACACGTGGCTAAACGTTACGAAGACGGTCAGTTCCTTTGCTACTGTTATTCGTCGGTGCTATGTAATTTGCAAATATATGTATAGCATAACTTCAAGTGAGGTTATGTCGGGAGTGCCCCTGTGTACTAGCCTTGAATATGTGCCAACTCCCTAGAAATAATGTCAATGTATTTTACGTGTTGCTGAAATCTAATTGATATTGCCATGGCAAATTAATTGGAATATTATGTGTACAGTGGTTTTGCAAAGTACTTCAGGAAAGGGATGTATGAAGTTCTGCTTGTGCAGACAAACAGACTTACAGGTTATTCAATTGAAACTATAATATATGCATGTGTTTATGTTTGACTGAGAACAAGAACATTCTGTTTAAAACTTCAGCAGCCTTTATCCTGGTTAGGAATTTTTCAGTGTACAGCTGATTCTTTCCAGTTCTTCATATATGGAGTGGTTCTAGAATACTTGTTGTGAAAAATCAATTAATTCTGAATCTGTGTGATTGGTTCGGTTATTACAGATTGACCTTTGAAACGCTGTGCTCCACTCCTCTGGCAACTAATTAAGTGCGGGCCGCTGTGCTCATAATTATAGTTACTTTGGAGTAGGCTAAGTTATGCTCACTCAGATACTCATTCAATTTACTTTGTTCATTGCTCACATCACTTGCTCAGTTGTTCGCGCACCCAACCTCTTGCCATTTCGCTCAAAACCCATCTGAAGTTTACATTAGATCTGCCATGAAGGAGTTTTGTGTTTGGTTACAACAATAAAACCATTTGATTGATTGACTGATTGATTGACTGATTATTATTATTTGATTGATTGACTGATTAATTGTGGGAAATATTTTTCCAGCCCATTCGGCTCCCATTATGTGTCGTGATGTGTTGATAGATTTTTGTTCGTGTGGGAATTTACTGTTTTAACGCTTGAAGTATAGTACTTCACCAGCTGTTGAGTTGCGATGCGACCGGGTGCAATCTGGGATTGTCATGATGTATGGACTGTCTACATTTGCTGTTTTTTTTTATTGATTTGTTAAACTGAAAATGCTCTGTTATAAGTTGGAGCTGAATGATTGTTTGTTTGTATGTGCACTTGTTATAGCGCCCTTCAAGCACCCTACTCAGAGGCGCTCCCGACTGCAGACCGGACACTGCATCAGAGTTTCACACCATATCACTGAGCAATTGCGAGCGAAGGACTTGCCCAAGGTCCCCACGCGGCGACTTGAGGCGGATTCGAACCTCGAACCTTCCGGCTTCAAGGCATCAATGCCACCACTACACCACCGCGCCCCACAAATGATAAATTGATTTGGTGGCTAACATGGCAATGTTGTAGTTAGATGGACTGGTTTAGGGTCCAGACATTTCCTGAGTTGCTGTTTTTTGGTGTTTGTTGTGAACAAAACTACTTTGGTATGGCAGTATATGATGAGTGTGTAAGTGTCTGTGATAATGGGCAATTGATTGGCATGTACATATTGTCTATTATTAAGGACAATTGACTGGCTGGCAATATTAAAACGCCAGTGATGTAAAGCCATCATCCATAATTTGTATTTCTGTATCTCACTGTACGTCTGTCTTCGTGGGTCTGTACCTATCTGTCTGTATGCATGTTTGTCTGTGTCTCTCTCTCTCTCCCTATGTGTCTTCTCTGTGGAACTGTCTGTCTGTGTATGTTTGTCTGTGTGTGCCTCTCTCTCTCTCTGCATATATGTCTATGTCTTTCTGTGTTTGTGTATATCTGCCTGTGTGCCTTTCTGTGTGTATGCTAGTGAGTGTTTCGGTGTAATGGCCTAATGGGTTGTGTGTTGTGTATATCTGGGTGTCTTCTTCTGTGTCTTGCTGTGTGTATGTTTCAGTGTCTTTCTGAGTGTGTTTCCAGGGTCAGTTGGTGTCAGGGTTAATGTGACTGTGGGTTTGTCCTAGCCTGTCAGTTTCTTTGTCCACTTGCATGTCCGTCTGTGTGTCTGTAATTTGATACTATAGTGACTTGTGTATCATTGTGACTGAGAGTCATGTAATATCTGTTGATTAGTGTTTTATTCTGTTTTGTTTAACGTTTTGTTTGAGATATCTGTGCTACATGCACCCCATCATTATACCCAACTCAGCTGGGTACTAATGAGTACAATATGTTGGTGGGAGACGAGGTCGCTAGGGAGAGGGCTGTCCAGTGGCCACCTGCCTTTGTATGCCAAGGCTGAGAAAATGAAGTCGCAAGTACTTCATACCCACGACTGCGTCTCTTCTGTTCCTGATCTCCTTCTTCTTCTCTGGTTTCACTTTTCTTTTCCTGTTCTTTTCGATATCTGTTGTCCATTTATGATTTTGCATCATTCAACATCCCATCAATTTTGATAGCATTTGATCATTATAGTTGATTGTGATGTTTGATTGTGTGTTTCGATATGTGTACTACATGTATCTGACAGACAAACATTGAATTTGCTTTAAGAGTTGATGAACTTCCAATTGATAATTTTTTGATGAATGGATTGTTCATCGTGATTTATTTATCGCTTGTGTAACACTATGTTTGTATATTTTCTTTGCTAACTTTGGGAGCAATAAACCATTTTGATTTGATTTGAAAGGAAGGACTGGTTTAAACCTCTCTTTAGGTATTCTGTCAGTTAGGTCAGTGTGCTTGTCTGTATATGGGGAGATGTCTGTCTGTCTGTCTATTTATCCTGGTGTGTTTGTTTGTGAGTTTTGGTAGTTTATCTGTGTGTGTTCCTTCGTCTGTCTGGAAGCTTTACCATTGCATGAGTTTGTTTGTGTGTGTCTCTGTGTCTGCCTGTCTGTTTGTGTTTCTGTCTAGTCCCTGCCTGTGTCTTTTGTCTGTGTGTGTGTTTGGCTAGGCATGTTTAATGGTTACCCCTAGAATAGGGCCTAGATAGCCAATGTGTAGGGAGTCTAGGGACAAATTGTTAGTGCACTTTCCTCCTCAAAGTCAGATGGAGGACGTATCCTGGCTGTATATTCCAGACACCTCAGAATCTGCCTTTAATTAGCACTTGTACCTTTTCTACAGGTGCATCAGTTCAATCTCTATCCGTTGCTAAATTTTGCTGCATTTTGACAGAAAATGTTCTATCCAAAAGTACCAAAACACTAAAATAATACAATGCAATCAATGTATATGTAAATGGGCTGATGCAACAATGAACGTAAGAAATGACAAAGGACTCGAGATTATTTATTCACAACAATGACCACCACCACTCCCACTGCTGCCTCCGCCACCAAATGACCAGCATGAGTACCGTAACTGGTAAAATAAAATCGGCTTCTTCGCACATTGATCCGTCTCGACTCACACGTCCTGATTAGCATTTTCCCCACCGAGAGTCCACAGGCCTTATAATCTTTGTCCTCGTCCTCACAGTTTTGAACTACCGATTAAGGACGAAAGGTAATAAATTTCTCGAATACTTCACAGATACTCGACCATTGCCCCTCTTTCTGACTTCCACCCATTTGATTGAATTAATATGATTTTTTTATCATTTCTTATTTGTAACTGGCTGCGGTATGTCAGCAAGAAGTCAATAAAATGAATATATAACTACTGGCGGTGGCGTTGTCGTCGTCGGTGATGGTGTCAGTTGGTGGTGGTGGTGGTGGTGGTGAGTCCTAGTGGTGATATGGAAATGACAAAAGAATGAGAACAATGGAGATCATTTATTTGTACCCTTCTCTGTCAAATGGATGGCGTCAAGAACTGTTGATTGTGATAATGATGACCTGTACGGTGTACACTGTACAGCTTTGATATATAGTTAAGTGTTGATAAATGAACACACAAGGACACTTTTGCTCCACCCATTCACTCACTCGGCCTTGCCTGTTATTATCAACTGCGTCAACTACACGCTGTTGCTCGCTCACCTACTCCTACTGCTGCAGATCTATGAGGAAGTGACATAATTAAGGCCCAGGTGCTAATTATGACCAAGGTACGTTATTACCAGCTGAGAAGTTAATTGAGTCACAGGCCCAGTGAGTGTTGATACATCATATATTTGAGTTCAGGTGACCTGAAAGACGTGATGGGGAGGGAGAATGGGGCGGGGGGGGGCTTGCTACATGTATATCATAACTGGCCTAATTAAGGATCTGGTCAGTTCTAACTGGTTCAGTTTAGGTGTCCCACTTAGTATGTCTTAAGTCAGGTGCTGTGGACTTGTCTGTCTATCCGTTTGTCTGTCTGCCTGTCTGTTGATGACATCAATCGACTCTGCCTTCCTTTCATCAGATGGTGTTGGCAAAATCAGGTCGTAGGACGCGAAGGACGTTCAGTTGGCCGCCAAAAAACAGTTAAATATGACTCCTGTAATATTGAACTTGTGATCATCTGTCCATGCTATGAATTGTAATCATAATGTGGTGTAATTGCAATCATATTGTGGTATAATTGCAATCATAATGTGGTGTAATTGTGATCATAATGTGGTGTAATTGTAATCACAATGTGGTGTAAATGTAATCATAATGCGGTGTAATTGTAGTCATAATGTGGTGTAATTGTAATCATAATGTGGTGTAATTGTAATCATAATGCGGTGTAATTGTAATCATAATGTGGTGTAATTGTAATCATAATGTGGTGCAATTGTAATCATAATGTGGTGTAATTGTAATCATAATGTGGTGTAATTGTAATCATAATGTGGTGTAATTGTAATCATAATGTCGTGTAATTGTATTCACAATGTGGTGTGTCAGTTTTAAATGCAGATAATAAACTGTAGTTGCCCTGATTTATTTCCCACCCCTCTAAAGTCCCCCCCCCTTTTTGATTTGCTCACCATTGTCATACACCACTACACTGTCTCTCCTCAGTCTCTTAAATTCCAACTGATTGACCTGATGTCTGCTCTTGCTAGATAGGCTGCAGTGGGCTATGTTTGAACAATGAAACAAACATAAGCCTTGACCTGATTTCTTTTCCACAAACACCACTTTGATTCAAGGTCATCCACCATACATATCTGACTGAGCACTTCAACTCCAAGCACCATCCATCATAACTATCTGCATGCCTCCCTGCCTGTATGTCTGTCAGCCTACCTGTCTGCCTGCTGTCTGCCTGTCCGTGAGTAAGACTGTCTGCCTGCCTGTCTCTCTGTTGGCCTGCATGTCTGCCTATATGTCTGTCTAACTGCTTGCTGCCTGTCTGTCTCTATGTCTGTCTGTCATCCTGCTTGTCTGGCTGCCTGCCTCCCTGCCTGTCTGTCTGTCTGCCTTGCCTGTCTGTCTGCCTGTAAGTCAGTCGGCTGCCTGTCTTTCTGTCTGCCTGTATGCCAGTCGGCTGCCTGCCTGTCTGCCTTGTCTGTCTGTCAGCCTGCTTGTCTTTCTGTCTTTCTGTCTGCTTGTGTGACCTTTGATTTGCCAAGAACCCTTCTCCGCTGAACATGATTTTTGTTCTGTCTGAGAGCCAGAAAGTCAGCTGGTTGCCACGTCTGCACTTGCTTTCAATGCTTTGGGTGCTGATGAAGATTGATATTACGGTTGATAGGTTAGACAAAGGAAGACACAGAAGGACAGAGGAGAACCCATGGAATGTGTCAGTACGAACTCTGGAGTGGTCCTGAGTAGGAAATGAAGTCATATTACACATCTGTATGAAATCAATTGCGGCTTTTTATCATGATTCATTTTTCTTGACGCCCGCCAGCAGCTGGCAAAGCTAGATATGGCAACCATTGCTGGTGTCTTTCTGGATTTTTTATTCTCCATAGTCCGTGACCTTGGTGTTGCTCTGGACAAAGAGCTCACTCTTTCTCCACACGTTCACTCACTCAGCCGTGCTTGTTATTATCAACTGCATCAACTACGCACTGTTGCTCGCTCACCTACTCCTACTGCTGCTGCAACCCCATGTCCATTCTTTTGTTGCCACCAGACTTGACTACTGCTGCTCTCTCTATGCTGGCCTACCAATTGCCCGTCTGAGTTGCCCTGATCGCGTCCTGCGCTCTGCAGCCCGCCTTTTTGGCCGCATACCCAAATTCTGCTTCATCTCCAGCTATATGCGTGACGTTCTCCACTGGTTTCCACTCAAGCAGCAAATTGAGTATAAGATCTCTAGTCTGGTGCTGCCTGCTAGGCAATCATTCATACCTACTTGGTTGCTCAGTATTTCTCTGAACTGATTAGAAGCTTTCGATGCGAAAAGAAGCAAGTTTAGAGATCGTGAGAGAGATGGAAGAAGAGAGACTGCAGATAGAATTGTAAAGCAAACAGAAAGAGAAGGTACTGGTACATTCCAAAGAAAACGACCAATTGAGGCAAATACCTGTAAGCCAGCCTGAGCCATAGCAGAATGTTCCAGGGACAAGAAAGAGGTCAAGTGTATTATTGACCGAAGGATGTGGAGTTGTGAACGGTGGGAGGAAGCTGAATAAGGCTGACTATAAGGTCAGCCAGATATTTAACATGGACAACACTGCCATGAAATAATATCCAATAACTGAGTACAACAAACATACAGGACGTTTTCTATGGATTTCATGAGGCTAAAATGGAGGTCATATCTTCTTTCTGCCAGATGGATGTCAGGCAACCTTTTCCATAAGCGCATAAATTTTAAGGGGTTCAGTGCAAGGGCGGATACAGAAATTTTCGAAGGGGGCCAAAATTTTTGATCTTGGAGCAGGGAAAATTTTTCGTCTTGGTCATTGAAAAATGTGTTGACCCTTTTTTGTCATAAATTTGTCTCCAATTTCCAAGAAAAAGAGACCATTTGGGGTCCATGGCCGGATTGACCCCCCCTGAATCTGCCCCTGGTTCAGTGTAGGCTTTGCAAATCTTTGCTCGCACGTTGAGAAGGATTTACAAGCTGTTCGGTAATGGGCTGAGACATGCGAAGTAGCTCACTTGAGTCACCTGACCTTTGCGGCTATTCTTAGAATTCAGTGTGCAGTACGCATTGAAACAATTCAATAGAATCCAGTCTGGCAACACAGCAGATGTGTGAGACAGATGGGAGATATATTACGGGCCATGTAGTTAGTTTAATACTCACTTGTCCATAACACAGACCTATGATTAGTGTCGCCCTCCTCCTTTATCCAGACTTGGGACTGGCACTGTCAGAGTGTGAACAGTGGCGGTGTTTGCGTTCTGCTGGTATCCTCTGAGAGTGGTTCAGTAGTTTAATTTAGGGTTGGTGGACTCTTGCTGTGTGTTGCATGTACCGTATATCTGTGTTGGACTTGAAGTGGAAGGTATTCTTTAATACGAGTTGGTCTTGGAAGGCTCTGGATTTCAATGCACATTTCTGTCTGCTCTGTGATCGTATTATTCATTCGTTCATTCATTCATGAATTCATCCATCCATTCATTCGTTAGTTCGTTTATTCATCCATTCATTCATTTATGAATTCATTCATACATTCATTCGTTTGTTCGTTCATTCGTTTAGAAAAGCAATCCGTTAGCAGCCATGTGTATGAAGTGTTAACGATTTCATTTTCTTGGCCTCAGCATATGAGGAGCATGGGCGACCAGTCCTTTCCCTCACCGTCTCATCTTCCCATGGACACATTGGACAGTGTACGGTTAATGTACTCATCATAGATGAGTCGACTACTAAGGGATGTAGGTGGAGCAAAGCAGATAGAGCTTCGAACTGACCTTGCATTCAAATGCCAGTGCTCACGTTGATCTCCTGACCTTCACACAATCACCTACAGAACTTGAAACTCGTTTGTTTCAGTTTGCTACCAACAGTGGCGGCGCTAGGGGGGCTAGGGGGCTAAGCCCCCCTAAAAAAGGCCATCCATTTTTTTTCCCATGTAAAAATAAATTTTTTGGACGATTTACCCCCTTTAGCCCCCCAAAACTGAAATCCTGGCGCCGCCACTGGCTACCAATGGTCATGATGTGCCCGGCAGTAAGTATTACTGAGCGGGGGTTCCCCCTCTTCACTGTGTTTTGAGATTGTTGGTTTCACCTGTACTTTCATCCGCCACCTAAACTCTCTTCTGTCACCTTATCTCTCTCCTATCATTTATTAAAGTACTGGTGAGTGCAATGTGACCTAACTGTGTTGATTCGTTTCTGTTTTGATTGCATTAGTAATGATATCAAGTGTTAAACAAGGTCTTGTAGGGACCATGGACTGTTGACCTATGCCTTATCAGAGTCGCCTTTCAGTTCCAAAGCAGTTCAATGATAAACTGAAGTGATTGGTTGCTTAGGGTGCTCACAGGAGTCAGGGCCCATTGACCTGGCTTATAGCCATTGACCTCAGGATTCCTGCACTAACTGACTGAGTGGAAAGATCTTGCAATTGATCTGTTCATAAACGGGTCACAAGATTGGGTCATAGACAAATAAAAGGTCATGGGTTACATTTACTGGTAGGATATATTCATTTACAATCGAATATGGTAGCCGTGGGGCTTCTTATCAGCTGATGTCTGGTTTGTTTGTATGTTTCTGCTTTAAGCATGTTTTGTCCTTTCAGGGACACTGTTGAACTGCGATGTTTAGTTTTTGGGTCTTTTTGGTCGTTTGGGGAGGGTGTGCTAATTCTCAATCGGTTGGCGTTCATACCCGCACCAGATCGTATTATATCGCATCAAAACATTTATAGAGTGCCTCTCGAATCTCAGACTATTGAGAGGCGCTTTTAGCACAGAAGCCCAGGGGAAAAAGAAACGTATTAGGAGAGTGAGAGGATGTGGGAAGAGTTCAGACATGAGCTCGTGGAAGAGGGGGAGGTCATTCCATGTGGAGTGACCTATCACTGAAAATGCCCTGATGGCTTTACCTACATCTTTTGCCAACTCCGCTATTACGAGTACATCGACTGTACCCACTGTCGGTGGGAAGACGAGCTGGCAAGGGAGAGGGCTGCTGACCCGTCCTTGACTCCTTGTAAGCTGAGGCTAAGAAAAATGAGGTCGCTAACACCTCTCATGCTAAGTTAAGGGACTGTTGTTGTTTTAGGGGGTGGAGTGGGATGGGGTGGATAGGCAGTTGTACACAGATGGGCCATTGCTGTGAAGTATCTCCCCTCCCATCACCCCCAATGAGGTCATGGACATCTCAGCAGGCTTTCGATTATAATGGCTACTAGTCACAGCCTTTTAATATTATTGATCAGCTGTTGCTGAATCACAGTGACTAGGCTCTTCTGAATATGGATTATTGTAATGCGCTACATATATACATGTATACACAATTATGTATATGTATATATATATATCTTAAAAAAGTAGATGTGTGTGGTGGTTACATGTATATTGGCTGGATGGTTGTCTGCTAATACAACTGAAACCCAATCTGTCAAATGACTAACTGACAAATGTTATTGTAATGCATTTAAGCATCTTGCCACTGCTACCAATCTACATGTATATACATGTTCTTGTGTTTGCTTTTATTTACAGCTCTAGCTTGATAGTGTAGGACTAGCTGGTGTTCACGATTGATTGATTGATTGAATAGAGTACACTGACTGTACACAGTGTACAGTGTTGGTGAGAAGATAAGATGGTGAGGTAGAAGACTTTCAACCAACCCTTATATTCCAAGGTTAATGAAATGTAAAGTCGTTAACACCTTATAACCATGGCTGCCATTCATGAGGCTTAACACATTGAGTGCCACGTACGTATTAATACGTACTTCAGCCAGTCATTTAACATGGCGTGTAGGCAGTCAATGTGTTAAGGAACTGCTTGTCTTCTATACTTTCATACTTACTGTCCTATAACTGCATTTCAGTGCTGTTTTCATGCATTGAGTTTAGATAGAAATTGGATTTTCATTTATTTATTTATTTATTTATTTATTTATTATGCACCGACCCGGACTACTATATACCTTATATATATTCCAATGTTAAGGAAATGTAAAGTCGTTAACACTTTATAACCATGGCTGTTTGTCTTCTAGTTTCATACATACTATCCTATCGCTGCATTTCAGTGCTGCTTTCATTCATTGTGTTTAGCTAGAAATTAGACTTTTTCATTTATTTATTTATTTATTATGCACCAACCCGGACTGCTACTGCGGACATCCCTTTCGATTCAACGTAGCGCTCGTGAATAAGCTGGTGCCCCATGCGTGGCTTCTGAGTGGCGCTCGAAAGCCAAGAAATTTTGAGATTACGATTACGATGCCCCCTCCTCCCCCCCATCACATGACGAAGGCATTGTGGTCATGGTCATGTGGCACTGAGCAATTATAAGTGAACGACATGTAAACCCTGAGTTACAGGGTGACCCACATTTGTCCCAACAAAGTTATAAAGTAATTAAGGTAGAGTTTCTAATTGAGGCGGCATGGAGGGCAGCAGGCAGGAAACAATACGTGGGCAGAGAAAAAAGTGAAAGTGAAATTCTATCTGACGTTGATATTAGAAAGCCAGCGTATTTTGTGTATCCTGTTTTGGGGCTGATGGGGGGGATAATTGTAAAATTGTACGGGAACAATGTAACATATTTTATATAGCACCACTTAAAGAGTAATGTAATTGGAGTTGGTCTCGTGCTATAGCCTGTGTGATGCTAAAGGTTGTTAAGTAGGTATGTATGTATCAGAGCACTTACATATTCTTTTTTGTCTGAAATGATTGAAAAAGTTGTAGCTGCCCAGCTCACCCACTACCTTAATAAAAATGATCTTCCATTTTTGCAATCAGGTTTCCGGAAAGACCACTCCACGGAGACTTTACTTCTTCGCCTTCTTTCGGATATCTATACGGCCATAGACAACTCCCAGGTCACCCTTTTGGCATTGTTCGATGTGAGCGCAGCTTTCGACACAGTTGACCATGATATCCTTTTAACTAGACTTTCTATCTCTTTTGGCATCTCAGGAAATTTTCTCAACTGGCTTACTTCCTACCTTCATGACCGTTCTTACACTGTGAATTGTGGGACTACTAAATCATCCTGGGCAACTGCCCCGTTTGGACTGCCCCAAGGCTCTGTCCTAGGTCCCCTATTGTACACCTCACCTCATATATACACTGCAGACCTTGGACCACTCTTATTGGCAAATGCAATCCTGAGTCAATCCTACGCTGATGACCTCCAGGCATATGTTCACTGCCCAGCATCTGCTGCTGCGGTTCGAGAAATGTGTAGGCCATGGAAACCCTGGAAGATCTGGATGTCTTCTAACCGTTTGCGGCTGAACCCTACCAAGACGCAATATATCTGGTTTGGGACGCATTAACAACTGGCAAAAATGGACATGAAAGCCTTAGCATTAGAGTTTCCTCTGATTACTTTCTCACCTTTTGTACGGGACCTTGGTATTATTTTAGACCAAGAGCTAACTTTCACTCGGCATATAAGCCTGCTATGCTGAAGCTGTTACTACCAGTTACGTCAGCTTAAGGTGGTCTCCCGCTCTCTGTCTTTTAGTGCTGACTCTACTTTTGTTCACTCTTTCGTAGTTTCCCGCCTGCTACAACACCCTCTATCACAGACTACCAGCTGACCGGATTGACTGTCTGGAACAGGCCATCCGTTCTGTGAGATCTCAAAGAGATCAACACCAGACATCAAATAAATGGTCAGATGCCGGACATGCATGATCTGGCCATTGCTCTGTTTCGAATTGACCAGACTTGTGCTGAAGTGGACTTTCAAGTGCTATTATTTTGATGTGCATTGGCAGAAAGACATTCATCCTCGGTGGCCACTTGCCAATAGAAGGCTGAAGTGAGGCAGACAGCTACTGGCCGATTGGATGCACATATCAAGTGAGCGATTAGGGCCTGACGTCTTCCCGGATTTGACCCAGAATCCCAGAATGTACCGTTAAGGCCTAGGCTGTGCCAACGACGTTAGTGCCTCTACACTCTACAGGCGTTGCAACTTTGGCCGTTGACGTGGAGATTAGCCTAACTGGGACAGAACTAAAATTGAGACCACCATGGACTGGTTGTCTGACCAAGAGGTACTTCTAGCGATTGGAGGTACTGGAGATAGTGATTGCATTCACCTACCTTGGCAGCCATATAGTGCCAGATGGGCTCAGTGAAAAGAAGGTCTAGCATGCACCTAGTTGCAATCGCCAGAAGCTGTAAAATGGCTTTTAGTGCTGCACTATACTGAACTGAATGCACCGAACTGCCTATCAGTGTATAGATGCACTGCTGGTATTCCTCCATAGTTTATAAAAGTAGTAATAATATTAATGATAGGTGTAATCAAATGACTTCTTTAGGGCCATTGCACGGTTGAGGCCGAAGGAAATGACGCTGTAAAGGTATACTTGGGGGGAAAAAATTGCACAGATGCCTCCTATAAAAGAATTTTATATCTTCAATATGAGACGCCTCAGTATTATCTAGCATTGTGGACCACAATAGGGACATGACAATCAGCAGAACAGCAGTAGGCCTAGTAGTAATCTGCAACAGGTATAGATAGACTTAACTTTCTCAGACACATCCATGGCGTATAGGGTCTGTGAATAATTGATAGCATTCGGTGTAATGACATTCAAGACATACATTCGCACAGGGACCAGAATGCGAGGAACACTGTCCAGAGAAACCATTGGACCCCACTCTAGACAAGCCCTTGAAGAACCAACCGGAGAAAACACCCGTCTGACATAGGACTTCTAGGATTAGCATCATGGAGAATGAAGGATCTGATATAATCATGAAATTCAGCCTACTTCATTCATTCATTCATTTTGAAAATTTATATAGCGCCTCTTCAAGACTACTGCTCAGAGGCGCTCTTACGTATACATAGTAGTTTGCCTTTGATGGCACTTTGCAATAGATCAGAGATCATTAGCATATCATCCTGCTTCTTTCTTCATTGAGGCTCAGGACTGACTGTAGTATTGTATGTATGTAGTAGTATGTAGTAGGGTATGTAGTAGGGTCAGTGCCAGATTAACTATGGCGCAACTGGCGCACTTGCGCCAGGCCTTCTTTCGGGGTAAAAATTTAAAAAAACATTGAGAAATCCGATTATCCGATCGAATTTGTTTATATAAGTCACAGTCCGGCTTATTTAAAATGTTTAATTTCTAAAACAAGCATTGCATATAAAATTTGGTGGCATTATAAAAACAGGCCTTCTACAGTACTACTACTATAATGATGACGTACTAATTAATTGTGTACTGTAATGATGACGTATGACGTAATAAATTTATGCGCGGATCGACCCCCATCACCAAATAAAATATAGATATGCGTACGGCAGAGCCGTGGCGTACGGTACAGACGACACAGTGTATGTTCCATGTAATATTATTATCTACTATTTAGCTGCTTATTTCTTTTTTTAATTTTAATTTTTAAACAAATAAAAATAAGTAGGCCTAAAGAAAATGAAGAAATCCGGTTGGCAGAAACGTCAAAGAAAACGCGAACTTGAAGAGGTAGGCAAACAGCAACGTGGTAGTAGGCCTATCGATAAATTTCTGGCAGTAAAAACACGAGAAGTGCCGCAATTTGTAGATGGTGTCGACTCAGCGTCAGAAGCTGGATGCAGTTCAGGCTTAGGCCGCTCAGCAGTGTCAGCACTAATGCCAACAACAGACACCCTTGATTTCAGCAATGATATCATTGATATGCCTAAATCTGAAATTACCATAGATCTACCATTAAAACAAGAGAATCAATCTGTTGGAAACGTGCCACAAACAGATGCTGCTCTGTGGACTATAAATGAAGATTTGGTCAGTTATTGGCTGCAGATGGGACCTGAACCATGTCGTAATCAAGATGGCATGTACTCTAAATCCATAAAACAACATGGAAATAAAGTAAAATTGAATAGTACCAAAAGAAAACTAAACGATTCTGCTTTTTTTACGATCACACCAAACGGGGAAAAAAGATCAGTCATTTAAAACGCATAAAATCCTCTTTGAGGTCAACAATGGGCCAGGACAGATTGGCAAATTTAACTCTTTTGAACATTGAGTCGGAAATCTTGACAGATCTTGACTTTCAAGATATCATTGATTCTTTCTCTACTTTAAAAGCGCGAAGGAAAGACTTTTAAACTCGACGAACATTTTTGAACAGTTGAACTGTAACAAGTAAAATTAAAAAATCTCCTATGATCCTATCACAGCTTCATTTTGTGTTCATAAATTATTAAAGTATGTTTTTCTATATAATTAATTTCCCCCCATTTTTTGATAATTTGATTGGATAGAGGGCCTACTTTAGTTTTGTTGCATTGTTTGCGCCAGGCCTCTAAAAAGTTAATCCGGCACTGAGTAGGGTATGTAGTAGGGTGCGCAGCATCGGACCTAACCTACAAGTAACAATGTAGCATGGCTGAATTTCACTTAGATTTCTTTTTTAGCCTTTGTTAGACTGAGTGCCTCTGATTAGACTCTTGCAACTAGCGCTATGTAAATTCCATGAACGAATGAATGAATGGTTGAAGGCTGAATAGAGAACAGTTCTAAATTTAGTGTTGCTTTGTAGCCTTGACCGAATTCGACTGAGTTTGTGACGAGAAGAGGAAGATGTGTTACTTTATACATTGTATTTAATATTGTGGTAATGCTGCTGTATTATGGATTTAGGCAGGATGCACATGTGATTATGAACACATGTCTAAATATTATTAACCTTAAGGACAGTACAACTCAATTAGAACAGTTAAGTTCACCTGTTAGCAACCCATGCTCTGTAAGTGGCTTAAAATTATTGCATGATAGCAGATTTCTAATTAAGAATTAGGAATGGAGCCAGTATGCACGATGGAAATGAACTGGTTAACTGATAATTGGTGTTATCTTGCAGGTTATATGAAGTGGAAACGTTTGGTTAATAAAGAACATAGAAGTGCTGTATTATGCCAAATTAAAAAAAAATTGAGGCCAACGGCCTCTGTTGTCATAGGCCCTCGTCAAATCTAGATCCATCCGTTAGAGAAGGTAGCTTTGTGATTAGTAAGAAACTGTGATTGCAGCTGGTAATTACTATTGAGCCAACAACTGTTGACGCACCAAAGCCAAGCTGTAATCAGTTCAGTGGCCAGAGGATATGGAAGGTAGTCTGCTACGGTGAAGTGGTTGAGGTAATGATGCTGCTGCTGATGATGATGATGGTGGTGTTGACGACGATATGATGATGATGATGATGATGGTGGTGGTGGTGGTGGTGGTGGTGATGATGATGATGATGATGATGACGACGACGATATGAGGTGGTGGTGGTGGTGGTGGTGGTGATGGTGATGATGATGATGATGATCAATATTGATTTGCAAGAGTGCTGTTCAAAAATATTTTTTGGCAGAGAGCAAATCGTATACAACTGACTCAGATCAATCAATTTTAATTCAAACTCAATATTTGTTTGTGTTGCATATGAAGTGAACTTGCACATAAAACTTTTGTAGAATTAGTTATATGTAACAGGCTGCGTTTTCGGCCAGCAAAAAGTCTTGATTAAACGAACATTGAATTGAATATACTAATGATGATGTTTATTCTTATTGAGTTGTTGAGTCATTCTTGAGTTGTATTTATTCTAACTTAGTCACTCTTCTTGTAGACTCTATTCTTGCTGAGTTATTCTATAAATTGTAGTTATTGTTACTTAGTTGTTATTATATTAGTTATTCTTAATTGAGTCATTCTTACTGAGCTATTTTTATGTCGTATCAGGTTATGAATGCCACTATTGATGCGCTATCTTCCATTTGATATCACAGAGTTTGAAGAACTATGCCGTCTTGCTGATACCCCACTTGTTTTCGGTGGTTCTTGCCAAACCCTCCATGAGTTGCTCCCCTTCCCAGCGAAGCATTGAGTTCTGACAGGTCTATGCCTCAAACCCCTTGACTGCCATGGGTGCTGCCACGAGCAGACTACCAGATGGGGAAAACATATATGGCTTGAATGTTGTTCACGTACTAATTAGTTATTAATTCATTCTATGGATTTATATAGTGTCCCTTTAAGAAATCCACTCAGGGGCGCTCCCAGCCGAGCAGTGGCTAAAGAAAAAGGCTTGAAAGATTTATGAAACAAAATTTGACTGGTCAGATGTAATAAATGCAGCTTTGAACCTGGGAGGTTGTTCCAGATGGACAGCCGTACAACCGAGAAAGCTCGGCGTTGTCCGACAGCTCGGTAAGCCTGGGGGACTAGGAGTTGCTCCTTCATCGCAGAGCAGAGAGTCTGATGCACTTCGATGTTTTGTTTAGTCTTAGGTAGTTTTTGATGGCTAGTGTGAATTTTATATGTGATACTTTCTTCGCCAGTGTGCTGTTTGGCTTATAATATTAAAGAATATATTTACTTACTTGCTTACTTAGTCCTGCTTTTTCTGTTGCAGGTCTTGACCTTTGCCCTGATGGCCATCGTCATAATGGACACCGTATTCCGTGTAAGAGAGTACGTTACTGGCAACAGTCCATATCCATCGCATGTACTGGCTCCACTCCTAACTCTTCTAGCGATGGTAAGTTATCGTCTAACACGCAAGGATATCTTTTAGAGCTCGCGTTTTGCTTAAAGCTGGACCTATTGCTCTAATTGCACTCGAGAGTTCTTTAAGGTAAATAAAAAATTATGCCAGTCAGAGCTAAGCAGACGTAGCTATATATAGACTGAGCTGCGTACCATATAATTAAATACATATATCAATGCCTAGTTATGTACATTCATAAATACATACATGTTGTTCATGCATGTAGACACACATACACTCACATACAGACACAATGACACATGTATTCTTACTTATATGTATGCATAGATGATTTTTTAGATGCATGCATTCATACATATACACATGCATACATGCATTGCATATATACAATTACAATTATACATGCACGTACGTCATTCAAAGATATATGTTCCTTTCTCACTTAAAAACTGCCGTATGTAGCCGTTGTTGGACTGGGAACGCTTCTGAGTAGATTACCTTGAAGGTGCGCTATATAATAAGTCGATAATATTACTAATAATACACACATACATACATGCTTGCATTCATACGTAGATACAGCGTGAACACACACAATGACATGTGCGCTCTATAAATTCTTGAAATGAATTCGTGCATGCACAGTTGCACACACACAAATGCACACACACTTTAATACCTACAAAGGTAATGAGTAAAATCTCAGTAAATTGTAGATTTGCATGTTCTGTCCTTGCAAATGGAGGTTGTTTTTTGTCCTTCCTCTGAAATCCAATATATAAAATGTAACCTAATCGAATGGAATGGTTTGTGCGTGTTTCGGCATTACTAGTATTTGATACAAGCCACAGCCTGACCAACGTGTTTTTTGAATGCGACACCTGATATGATGTTAATGTTGACACGTCAAGTGTCAGCTATTTGATTCGATTTTTAATAGCGCGGAAACAAGGTCCAAGGGTCGTATGCGCACCTGGGGCTTGACGAAGTAATGTGGGATATGGTTACCGAGCAAATTGAGTGCTCATCGTGTTGCTGAGATTGCAGGTTCTAGCTGTGTAGGGTCGTTCTTCTTTGCTCTAAGTTTCTCTGCACTGTTTATGCTCTTTGTGCACTTTTGAACATTGGAAGGAGACTTTTATATGTACTAAATATTGTTATTGTATCTAATGCAGTTTATATGGTATTATATCAAATGCAGGTTGTATTGTGTCTTTTCATATGCGCTTTGTATTGCATTGTATCAGATGCAGTTTGTAGTGTATTGTATATAATTGGATCAAATGCAGTTTTCTATTGTATTGCATGAAATGCAGATTGTATTTGATCAGATGCAGTTTGTATTGTATTATGTATCAAATACAGATTGTATTGTGGCAAATATGGTTTCTATTGTATTGCATCAGATGTAGCTGTATTGTATTGTATCAAATGCAGATTTTATTGTGTGAAATTCCTATTGTATTGCATCAACTACAGTATTGCATTGTCTTGTATTGTTGTAGGGTGTCGCAATTGTGCTGATACAGTTCGGTCGCTGTCGTGGAGAGCGTGCCACAGGTGTACTCTTCCTCTACTGGTTTCTCCAGTTCCTGGCGGCTGTTCTCATCCTCCAATCAAATATACGCATCGTCGCATCGTATGACGGCGAGGTAGTTAAATGACGACGTAACTCTAACCGAAATGGCATTACTTTAAATGACACTGCATTTCTTTAAATGACATTGCATTTCTTTAAATGACATTGCATTACTTTAAATGACACTGCATTTCTTTAAATGACATTACATTACACTACTGAACTCTTCCTGAGAGCACCTTTCTTTTATTGACATGGCATTATTTTAAATGACGTTCCACAACTTAACGCTATGCATTGGTTTAAATGACGTTAGCATTTGACTGTAAGTGATGTTACGCTATTCAGTGTCAATGTAAAGCTACTGAAGCTGAAGTACATAGTAAGACACTGGAAACAGAGACAAGTGGAAGAGAAGGATCCGAGTGGCACCCTTGCAAAAAATGGATTAATCGGAGCGTTTAAATTTAATGCCATTTTTGGTGAGTTCTTTGTTTAAATTTTGTTGTTGTTGTTGTGCTGTTTCATTGTTGTTGTTGTTGTTGTAGAGGACGGCCAGCGTTGTTTATCATCTCATCTTCATCTCAATCTTCACACTTCTAGTCTTTGTGCAGATGATTCTCGCCGGGTTCTGTGTTGATGGACCAAAACCTTCGTCCGATACGGTTAGAAGAAAACTCCGCATGAGTTTTATCATCCGTCTCCGCTTTTAGACGGCTGCTTAAATTGGGAGATTTAATGACACTCGTCATCAATTACTAAATTAATCATGAAAGTACTTGTCAGGACTGCCATGGCTCAATCCAGATGTCTTGTCTGCATAGGTCCCTCTCTCTCTTTGGAATGGACTTCCCCACCACCATTTCGCTCCATCATCCTCTCTCATAGTCTTTCCTCATCTTCCTCTCGCCTCAAATTCTGCCTTTTTGTTCGGGGTCAATCACACTGGGAGCTCTTCTGAAATGTTTTTGCGGAGAGAGGCACTTTATGAATGGTCATGTACAGTTCAATACTCGATGGTGTCTCGCGGCTAGTATGCTAGACTGTTCTTAGAAGAGGAGAGGTTCCTTCGGCTAGCCAATGGGGGGGAAACGAGTAGCCATTCCTCTCCCTTGCTGGATCATCTTCCCACCAACAGGTTATGGTCGGTCTGCTCTCTATTGTTGAGTTGCCTTATGTAGCAGATGGAGCAGAAATATCGGACGAGATTTCTGCCCTGGTGGAGATTTGAAACCCGGCCTCTTGATTGACCTTCTAGCACGCTACTAAACCACTGCAATATCGACCCGTGAAACAGCTGTGCAAAAAAATGCAGTATTAGGAAATGTGTTAGCATAGGACAAATGCATTTAATTAAATGGTATTAATGTATTGATAGTTATTGCTGTAGTTCTATGGCTTTGCGTCTAATTTGATGCGGTTTGCTTTGCAGAATTTATGTCCGGAGAATCACGCGTGTTTCCTGTCGATGTTGACCTTCTGGTGGTTCACGAGGTCAGTCCCACTGATCTTTGGGATAAATATTGTTGTTAATTATTATTTTTATTGTTATTAGCTTTTGACTTCTATTGCACCCAGTGCTTAAAGTGTGGAAAGATAAGTGCCTGGACGCCCCTTATCTTTCCAAAAGAAGTGCCTGGACGCCCCTTACCTTTCCAGTCATTGCTGGCCAATAAGTGGCTGGACGGCGTTCATATTTTAGCATAAGCGCCGTCCATGACCGTCCAGCCACACTTTAAGCCCTGATTGCACCTATGCCAACTGCACTCAAGTGATGTGCACCAAAACTAAGCCATAATTAGGTCAGCACTTAGGTAATCAGGTCAGCACTTAAGTAATTAGGTCAAAAGATAATAAATGTAGTGTGATATGTCACATGGTGTTCTTCGGGTTTTCTCGGTCGGTGTTCCATAGCTTTTCAAGTCTCCACCCAGTTCAGTTTTTTCTGCTAAGGTTATTTATAGTTAGTGAATGCATAGCTCGAGGGTACGCGTACCCTAAAATAGAATACGTTAAAATACGTACGTACCTTTCAAAAAATACAATACGCGTATGGTACGTAGGCCTACCATACATGAAAATTTTGTTTATGGCTTACTCATCTACCCATAGCCTACATACATGTACGTATACACACATTCAACGGTATGCGTAATTGAAATCGGTATTTCCGGTAGCGTAGCAGTAAATTTAAGTCCATAAATTCTTCTGTTATAATTAATTCAATGCAACTGTTCAACTTTTTCCTTGGAGTTGGACTTGTTAAGTGCTGCAGCAGAACTGAACCGACTAACTTGCATTAATTAGTGCATTAAGTGCAATGTATGCTGGATAAACATAGACCTATAATATAGCATTGCAGCAATTCACTGTGCTGTAGGCTATGCCTTACTTGGCTGTTATTGTTTGCTTAAATTAAATTGAACGTTCTTATGATGAGCAATGACGAGGCTAACGTATTTTATTATTGTTTACGTACCCTAAAATAGGGTACATTAAAATACGTACGTGCCTTTCACAATATAGAATACGTAAATTACGTATGGTACGTACCCTCGAGCTTTGAGTGAATGATATGGAAGAGAATTCCATGTACCTAGACCATGCCCTGTGATCAACTACTATGTCCAGCTAAGAGGAGCAACCACTACTCCCTTCGCCAGGACCACACAGTTCCCTCCACTCCGAAACCGACAGCCTGATACGTGTAGCATTTATTGTCAGGGGCTTATATCACCCCTACACAACTGGGCTCAATCCCTCTCCTTCCCCTCCTGAGCCTGCCTCTCCATCCTGAGCCTGCCTCTCTTCAGAAATGAGCAGAAACGTGAGTTTTTGCTCATTTCTGATAACCACTGCTTTTCAGTGGACTAAAGTTGCACTCGCTCTGTAGAGGGATGGAAGCCCCTGTTTATCGTTAGATAAACAGGGGCTTCCATCTGTGCACAAGACTGAGATCAGCAATTGGTATACTTAACATAGAATTTTGCTGATGATCTTGACGCTAGTTTTTTTTAAATTCGGTTGATTTACTCGATGATTTTTAGTCTCGTTTATCGTGGCTACAAGAAAGCGTTGACGCGAGAGGACCTGTGGTTGCTCAACCCGCAGGACATGTCACAAGAGGTTGTTCCTATCTTCGAAAAGAACTGGAAGAAGGAGCTCGTTAAATATCAGAGGTAACGAATTCATATACGGTATTACTATCGATTTAGTTCTAATATACATGTGTGTATTTTGAATATTTGACTGTCTGGATCAATTCAATTTATTATGTTTATATTTATGCTTAGCTGCCAGGCAATGCTGAGCTTTCTTGACTGCAGAGCCGTCCATCTGGAATGGCTCCCTTCAAAGCTGCATTTATTACATCCGACCAATCATACTTTGTTTCATTTGAAAATCGCTCAATTATTTTTCTTTAGCCGTGGCTGTGCTGGCGGTACTCCTGAGTAGATTTCTTGACAAAAATGAGTCCTTAGACTAAATCCTTAGAATGAATAAGTGAATGTCTTCATTACTTGTAGATGGTGGTGATGGTATTTGCAGTTTAACGCCACTGTAGTAACAAAGACCATTAGCGACACCCTCCCCTTTATCCAGGCTTGGGACTGGCACACTCGTAGATGGGGTTCTGCCTGCGAGAGTCTGTTGTCTGTGCACCAAAATACAGATGGCATGTGGTCGAATGAAGGATATTCTTACTTACTTGTTTACTCAACTTTCGAATTATGCTTGTGTGTGTATGTATGTTTGTTTGGATGAGCACTTGTTATTGCACTCCTAGAAGATTCTACTCAGAAGTGCTCCTGACTACAGCGCAGACGCTGAATTGGAGTTTCGCGCTGAGCGATTGCGAGTGAAGTACTTGCTAAAGGTCCCTACACAGCAGCTTGAGGTGGATTCGAACTTTTCAAGGCACAATGGCATGTTTTAAGTGCTTTTCAAACATGCTTCTTTTTCGACTATTTAACTGAACATATGTTGTAGATTGATTTTGTCTGGTGTTGTTTGACTAGGTCGAGAGATTCTGTGGTTACGCGCTCAAAATCAGAGGAGCCTGGGAGCAACATACTTCTTCAGCCACTGAAGGGTGAATCTGGGACGACTGTTCAGACCGCTGTCGTCAAGGGCCAGTACAGCCCCAAACTGTGGCTGGCTATGGCCCGATCGTATGGCCGAATGTTCCTGTTTGGGGCTTTTCTTAAGCTGCTCCACGATGTTCTGATGTTTGTCAGTCCATTGCTCTTACAGTAAGAGACAATTATTGTGTGTGAGAGAGAGAGAGAGAGAGAGAGAGAGAGAGAGAGAGAGAGAGAGAGAGAGAGAGAGAGAGAGAGAGAGAGAGAGAGAGAGAGAGAGAGAGAGAGAGAGAGAGAGAGAGAGAGAGAGAGAGAGAGAGAGAGAGAGAGAGAGAGAGAGAGAGAGAGAGAGAGAGAGAGAGAGAGAGAGAGAGAGAGAGAAGAGATCTTGTCTGTCTGTATTTCTTATTCTCTGTCTCTCTCTTTCTCTGATTGTTTTGTTGCGATTTTCATTGTAAAAATTGGAGCCAGTGTTTCAAAACCTGAGTTCTGCAAGTCCCAAGGTCTACAGTAAGTGTCTTACCTGTCTTACCTTACCTATTGTATGTTGTCTGATTAATTATTTGACACAGCGCCCATGAATAAACTGGTACTTTTTGCTTAACTTTCAAGTAGAGCTTTAAAATTAGGAGGTTACAATTTTACCTTACTCTACTTTACTGGGAAGTATGCAGTTCTTTTACACGTGTTGTCTTTGGCCGGCATCCCTAAGCACTTTCGAACTTCTAAGGAGAACATTACCAAATTACAATCGTATTGTATTGTATAGTTTGGATAAACCTGATCCATACAGAAAATTGACTTGTATGTTTGCACACCACGCAGTGAACAATCTCCCTTAAATCTATATGCCAGTATATGTATGTATGTTCTTCCAGAAAGCATGCCCACATTTTTGCAGCTATTTACCTGAAACCTTGCACCTAGACAGAGAGCCACCAGGATTATCAAATTACATATGTACTATTGTATTATCTACGTTACATTATGAGTTTTTGCTGCTTCTGACAGGCAGATGATTCGCTTTGTCAGTGACAAAACCCAGCCGACTTGGACCGGGTACGTGTACGCTGCGCTCATGTTTGTCGTCGCCTTCGTCCAGTCAATGGTTCTGCACCAGTACTTTCATCGGTGCATGATTGTCGGCATGAGGGTGCGCATGGCCCTCGTGGCGGCCGTATACCAGAAGGTGGGTCTCTTGTGGGTCTCCCCTCGTGAGAACTAGGCGAGCGTGCTTCATTCATTCATTCATTCCGAAAACTTATGTAGCGCCCCTTCAAGAAGCCTACTCAGAGGCGCTCCCAGCCCAGCCACAGCTAAAAAGATAGGTCTTGAGCAACTGGTAGAAAGCGGGCAGATTATTCCTGGGTAGTAAGCGTAGTGCAAGCGGGAGCCCATTCCATGTGGACGGGCCAACAACCGCTGTCTGGTAGTTGTCTGTCTTGTTTATGGGCCTTTGTTTTGGAAGCTACTCTGTTTTATACCGTAATTTTTAATAGTTTTGTTTGGTGTTAGTTTTTCTTTATGAAACTTATAATGCCATATTGTTAAGAGTTTTGCTTGCTTGTTTTTTAAGTTTGTGCAATTATTTTAAGAGTCTTATGTGCCATATTTTAATTTTTTTGCAATTTATGTCATAATTTTAGAGTTTTGTTTGCTGGTTTATGCAATTTGTGCCATAGCTTTTAAGAGTTTTACGTGCCATATTTTTATTTTTACGATTTATGTCATAGTTTCAATAGTTTTGCGTGCTGTTGTTTTTGTTTGTGCAAATTATGCTGTAATTTTCTAGACTTGTTGCTGTGAATTTTATTTGTTTATTGTTGTGGTTTCCTCTGCCAAAAAAATTGACCTAATTTTTTGGTTCTCAGCAGCTTACAAGCAGCCATAAACACAAATATGTTGGCTTTAGCTTTTGCAAACCAATCCGCAGCAAGCAAAAGTCTTTAGAATTATTGCATGAATTGCATCTACATGTATACTAAATCTGTCACTGCAGAAAGTGCTTATTACATATGCGAACGGGTAAAATTGGATTTACTTGAGGTTTTATTATTATTAAGATAACGTGTTCTTTTATGGTTAAATATTTAGTGTCAGTTATTTATTTTATTTTATTATACACTTTCAACGTTAAGTATGTTGCAAGCGTAAATTAAAGTATTTCCGTGAATGTTTGACTTTTTAGTCTCTTAAGTTGAGCAACGCCGCTCGCAAGGAGTCAACGGTTGGCGAGATCGTCAACCTGATGGCGGTTGACGCCCAACGCTTCATGGAATTGACGACATACCTGAACATGTTGTGGTCGGCACCGCTGCAGATGTGCTTGTCTCTCTACTTCCTCTGGATTCTGCTCGGCCCTTCCGTCTTGGCAGGAGTGGCGGTTATGATCCTCATGATCCCGATCAATGCGTTCATCGCCAGAATGAGTCGAGCGCTTCAGGTTTGGATGATCGACACGAGCGATTTCTGTCGCCATTTTCAAGCTCATGAATGAATGTTATTATTAGTAGATTTTTTTTACGTAGATTCGTTTATTGACGCGTATCATGTTATATTCTTACATATATCGTGTCCCTTCTGGCACTTTTTATTGCATACTTAAAACTGTCCTTTTTAGGCCTCTTACAGCGAAGTTTGGGTTGGGAGTAGTGATCCTGGAGGGGTGCTATGTAAATTCTTGTAGTGAATGGGTTATCACCACCATATGAGAAGTGTAACGTTGGTTTGGCAGATACATTAGAGCTGCAACTTAAGCGCAGTAATGCCGGTTTTTTTTGTCTGTGGAATTCCAGAATGATGGCATAAGGTGTGAGAACAGGAACAATTTGAATTGGAAGACAAGTTGAGAACGAAGTAGTTTTCAAGGATGTGATAATTAATCGTTGTATGAAATGATTTGGTTATTGTTGGCTATAGTGACTTCTGTGGCACTTATGTGGAACTCACTTTAATTAATGGCTTATTGTGATGGTGTACTGAAGTTTTTATGAAACCCGAGCAGCATTCCAGAACATGAGAACAGTATATACATTGTTTTGAAATCGTGCCAGCGCTAGAACTGCTTTGATTTCGAAAACAAGAGCGTTGAGTTGTTTGGGAGGAAGTGTAAGTAGTGCTCATGCTTGCGAATGTGAAATGACTTAGCATCGTTAAATTGCTGCTTGAATAATTGATTTGATTTCATTTGATTTTTTGTTTCTGTTCTTCAGGTCGTCCAAATGAAACACAAAGACTCTCGGATTAAACTGATGAGTGAAATTCTTAACGGCATTAAGGTGTGTGGATCAGTTCTTCACAGGCACTTAGAACTAGCAAAGTTGGTTTCTGCAAATTAGAGAGATTGAAACATGTGTACACAGACAAACCTGCTGCTTCTGCCCTTGGGATGCTATAAAGGCTCTATATAAATTCTCTGCTGTGTGGCTGCACAGCATTCGTGGGCTTCTTTGCTAACATTTTTATAAATTCTGCAGAGGAGGTTCAAGTTGTGGATGCCTTTGTTGTTCATTCGTGTTATAGACTGTTGTTTGTAGACTGTTAAAGATTAGTAATGGTAGGCAGTGTGGTATTGTTAAGGTTTTTGCGCAATATTTTGTTCTTTAATGCATATTAAATTACGTTTTTATTGTGTATTATCATTAATTCATTCATTCAAGTATTTATATGGCGCCTCTTCAAGAAAACTACTCTGAAGCGCTCCCGACTCCAGCACGGCCAAAAAGAAAAGTTTTTAATGTAATTTATTAAGTGTTATTATGTTCTTTATTCTAATTGTTTGTTTTATTACATGTTATTTACATGTAATTTTATGCAATATGTTCCTTGTTAAGTATCATTAGGTTCTTTATTATGTGATATTACATTTTCTAGTACATATTTTTGTGTCTTTTGTCATGTATTTGTTACATTCTATATTACGTATTATTGCATTATTTATTTCATATTGCATTCTTTAGTACATGTTATTGCATTCTTTATTATGCAAGATACGTACACACTAAATTTCGTATTCCTATGGAATTTTGTCAGTTTTTAAACCACCGATACACTGTAGAAGGTGTTATTGCAATAAAAATTGGTGTTAATTAACCGTTTATTATAACAATAACAATTACTTTGGTAGTTTGTCATGTATTGTGGCAGAATTCCATCATAGTTGTATTAAAACAGACCAGAATGCTGCTGAAATAATTAACCAGTCATGATTTTATGCTTACAGGTCTTGAAGCTCTATGCATGGGAGCTGTCCTTCCAGAAGAAAGTGCTCGACATCCGGAAGAACGAGCTGAAGATCCTTCGGAAAGCGGCCTACCTTCACGCGGCCACGTCCTTCACCTGGAACTGCTCCCCGTTCCTGGTAGAGACACTTTCGTTATTGTCAATTTATGAATCTTTCATTGTCACTGATTGTTTTGTATCAAGCTCCCGCTTTTCAGCTTTTGATGGTATGTTTGAACGTCACCTTGGTGATGCTTCTGATAAAAGAAATATATTGAGTTGTGGGTTGCTTTGACAGTGTTTGTGTTGTGTGATGTTTAAAGGTTGCGTTGTGTGATGTTTAAAGGTTGCCTTGTGTGATGTTTAAAGGTTGTCTTGTGTGATGTTTAAAGGTTGCCTTGTGTGATGTTTAAAGGTTACCTTGTGTGATGTTTAAAGGTTGCCTTGTGTGATGTTTAAAGGTTGCCTTGTGTGATGTTTAAAGGTTGCCTTGTGTGATGTTTAAAGGTTGCCTTGGCGACATTTGCGGTGTACGTCCTGTCGTCGCCTGACAACATCCTGGACTCGGAGAAGGCTTTTGTCGCTCTCTCACTCTTCAACATTCTACGTTTTCCTCTTTCAATGTTGCCGATGATAATTGCAAACATGGTTCAGGTGAGCTCTTATTTGTTTTTTTTAAATACTTCGATTCTGTTAGTTTCCCTAATTTTTGGGTTTGATTGAAAAATTATCCGATGACCTGCATTGGTTACAGCGTTACTGTGGTAACCTGTTAGAACTATTACATGCACAATACATTAATATCAGGTACAGGTACCGGCTGATTCGATTCAAGATTCAGTTTGACTGTGACTCGCAGGCCCCTAGTCTAACACTGTTGAAAAACTGTGAGAAGGAAATTTAGTAAGTTGTCAGCATAGAAGAGAGGAATTTCAAGTTTTGAGTAAAAAATTGACAGATACGAATAATAAGTACCGGTGTTGGGTGCTAACAGTGATAGAGATGAATTTTAAATGCTGGAATATTTAAATTTGTAGGTGAATATAGATTGTTAAATACCAGCTAAGAACAGAGCAGAAAGTCAGTTGTTTAATACGAAAAATGTGCTTTGATGTGTTGAATGCTGACACTTTATAGAAGTTTTAAATGCATTACTTACTAAGTGAAAAGACACACACCAAATCAACTCCGAGCTCACTCCAGATTTCAGCGCGTCCTATTGCACGACTAACATTTTGAATTAACTGAAAGGTACCACCATAACAGTCATGAAAATGACTCTTGGAAATGCAAATATGTGTAGAGCTCTATCAGTGAAAAAACGGCAATCTGTTAAAAAAAATTGTGATTTGCTTTGCATGGTATGTGAAGCACTTTTTATCGTCATTCTCCCATCAAATGTTTCAAAATTTTAAGTATTGCTTCTTGGTTTCGTGTTTTAAATTTTTTAACATCGTTTTTTCTAGGCAAGCGTGTCCATCAAGCGACTCCACAAATTCCTGATCAACGAGGAACTGGATCCGACTAACGTGCAGCGCAATGGAGACATTGGTGAGTTGTGGCTGGACTGGGAGCACCTCTGAGTTGATTTCTTGAAGGGGCGCTATATAAATCCATAGAACATGAAGAAATCCATAGAAAATGAAGAAATGCATAGAAAATGAAGAAATCCATAGAAAATGAAGAAATCCATAGAAAATGAAGAAATCCATAGAAAATGAAGAAATCCATAGAGAATGAATGAGTTGTGTTGAAATGAGTAATGTGTGATATTTGCAACATACACCTAATTTGCTGTTCTGTGGTGTACCTTACACTGTACACAGATAGCATTGCCAAGAAATTGTCAATCTACTGTGAACAACTATATAGCCAAACAAGAATGCTTGCTCGAATTGAGCATGTATTGAATTTTCAGTTACAGTCACAAGGACAGAATTGCATGTTGGTGTGACAGTGCACAGCGAGAATAGTTGTGACATAATATTTATAAGCCAATCGGATCATGTGACGCTTGATAAAGTGTTACTGGTGCAACTTATCTGAACATTAGTAATCGATCGTTTAATCGAGATTTGTTGATTTGCGATTATTCTGTTTGTTTCATTCAGACTGTTCCGTAACGATCGCAGACGGATCGTTCAGCTGGGATAAGAATGAAAAGCCGGTGCTCGAAAGGTAGACTTCGATTTCTATGCACGCTGACAAAGGATGGTAGACATTATTACTATTGAGTTTTTATATAGCTCTCCTTTGTGATGATCTGCAAGTGTTCCCAGATCCGATCATGGTTAAATTAGGCAGTTTTTCAGTTCAGAAGAAACATAGTGGTGTTTGTTTGTTTGTATACATACAAACATGTGCACTTGTTATAGCGCCCCTTCAAGCTCTCTACTCAGAGGCGCTCCCGAATGCAGAGCAGACACTGCATCGAAGTTTCACGCCGAAGCGCTGAGCAATTGTGAGTGAAGGACTTGCCCAAGGTCCTTACGCGGCGAGGTGGATTCGAACCTCGAACCTTCCGGCTTCAAGGCAACGACGCCACCACTACACCACCGCGCCCCACAAGTCTACACAGTGATCTCTAGGCACCAGGCAGAGTGCAAAAGGGAGTCCAATTCCAGGTCTAGGGCTAGCCACCGCTGCATTATAGTAGTCCATGGGTGACAGACTAAGAGTTCATCTTGATCAGACAGAAGGGGACTGAGAGATAGATAAGACATAGACAAGACAGATGAAGAGGATTGCTAGACCTTGAACTCTTTCTTTCAAGCTGAGAGAATTCTTTCTTGATGGGATTTGGGGGACACACTGTGTAGACTATTTGGCTGTTTGGCTGTTATATAAATATATATATATATATAAATATATATATTTAAATCCTTTGTATAAATATATAAATTATATAGTTATATATATTTATATTTCTCCATGTTTCCTTTAGATTTCTGGAAAATATATTGGGTAACCCGTCAGAATTTGGTTGTGCTGAAGTATTTTGGGTCAGGTCGGTTTGTGCAGAACAAACGATGAAGCAATCTAATTGTGATTACGGTTCTGAATTTATGTAGCACCGATTTCAGAGTAGCACGTCGAGGCACTAATGACCTGATGGTGCAGAACCAACTTTTAGGCATAGAACGACTTTCAAATGCTTCCAGAAAAAAGGCAATGAGTTGCTAAGGACATCGGGTCATTGGTTGCTACGCTTACTAGAGCACTGGTATAGTTTGAAGCAGGTCTTTTCGGTGGCGACCCAGCATGGAAAGCTGTTTACCAATAGGCTATCGTGCACTATAAAGACAATTCAGAGAATGATGTTAACATTTTGGCCTCTGAGCTTGATAGGTAGCTGTAGGAAAGTTTAATGACTTTGACTGTATTAAAGTTCATGTGTAGTTATACGATTTCTTTTGACTCTTTTACAGCATAAATCTGCGTGTGGAGAAAGGGTCTTTGGTTGGGATTGTGGGCCAGGTGGGGTGCGGAAAATCAACGCTTCTGTCGGCCATCTTGGGAGAGACAGACAAACTACAGGGTGAAGTGGCCGTGAAGGTGAGTCTGGAATACCCTCTTCTCACGGCAGATCTGGTTTAACTTGTATTCATACTAAACAAAACAAGATTAACCAAGAATTCAATAGGTTAAATTGAGGTCAATAATTAATTTGATAACAAGTGGTGATGAATAAGATGCTAGTTTTGTGTGTGAGTTCGCTAAACGATTTAAACCTGAAATTAATAGGTTGAAGAGAGGTGAATTGTTATAGGATATCATGTGAATTAATTTTTGCTAGGGCAGAGCGTGGCAGGAAGTGGTACCATACAAGTTTATCAAATGTTACAAAATTTTGCAGAATTTATAATGTAATAAGTCTGAAGTATATAGAATCTTGAATAGACGAAGTTTAAAATTGCAAGTTGAGTGCTGACTCGTTAGCGTAAAATTTATCTGATGATTACGATAGGATACAGCACTTCTTCGACCAATGCATGAAAATGGATAATGCTTAAAAGTCGTCATTTAGTACCAAACTCATCTTGGTCTCCAAAGTACAACGGGGTCTTACCTAGAAATATCTATCCAATGCAATACTCCTGCCTCTTTCAACTTATCATCCACTTCGCTCTTTAAACAAATTTGATCTTCTAGTTCCTCATACTAGACAGTTATGGCTCTGTCCCGGTCCTTTACCTCAATTGGTTCCTCTCTTCTGGAATATACTTTCCCCATCTGCTCAATCTCAAATTCTAGCTCATTAGCTTTTCTCAAAAACCTTTTTCTTCTCTCGCAGCTTTGCACACTTGAGTGCCTCTGAATGGTTCACCCTAGTAGAGTCGCTTTAGTAATCTTTTAATACAATATAAGCTGCAGTTGTGAAGCAAATCTGCACTGTGTCTTTGTACGCACTGTAGTCGATCTGTCTTTGTACGCACTGTAGTCGATCTGTCTTTGTGCGTAGGGTTCGATTGCGTACGTCGCCCAACAGGCGTGGATCCAGAATGCAACACTCGAAAACAACATCCTGTTCGGCAAAGCAAAGGACGAGAAGTTCTACGAGGACGTCATCAGTGCCTGTGCCCTCGGACCGGATCTTGCCATTCTTCCGGGTAGAGACCAGACGGAAATCGGAGAGAAGGTAAGCGAGCAGGCACCAGCGCAGTTTCAATCATCTTGTTCATTTGCGAGTCGGTATTTTGTGGATTTTCTGTAGGTATGAAAACTGATTGTATAGAACCCGTAAAGTGCAGCTCAGAAACATTGTAACCAGTGGCGTAGCCAGGGGGGTGTCGGGTATTAAAAAAAACCCGTTAGCTTAGGGAAAAAGTTTTTTTAAAGGTTATTTATCCACTTAAATAAGAAAAAACAAAACAATTGCTTTTAGTAACAATTATTTTTCTTACTTTATTCCCTTTGTTACTTTATTCCCTTTTTATTCACTGTAATACTGTTGGGTTGTGTCAGGAAGGGTATCTAGACCGGCCATAAAACCCCAAACCCCCCATCATAAATTCCTGGCTGCGCCACTGATTGTAACCTCTTGGCATAAGTGCCATAAGTTGGCCATGTGTTAGCGACGTCATTTTCTTGGTCTCGGCATACGAGGGCAAATGATCAGTCCTCTCCCTCACCGTCTCGTCTTCCCACCAACGTAGAACGGATGCAGCAAAAATCTTGAACCGAATTTCTGCGATGACTTTAGCCCAGCTCGCTGTCCGCTATATTGTCGAACAATGTTCAGTAATTTTAGTTCCTCTAATCATGCGGTGGTGATACGTTTAAACAATGTCTTAACATGCGCGGTTTCACATAGAAATGTGAATCTGTGGTGTTGTTAGCAGGGCTGTTTTTAATGAACTGCACAACTCCTTCTTTCCTTTTCGATCATCCATGGTAAATTGCTTGCAATCGGAGGACAATGACCTTTTTGCTGGTTTTAAATATACAGAAGTGCTTCTACAACTGCACATTTTGTGTACAACTGCACGTTAAAAAAGCCCTGGTTGTTAGTCATTTGCCAGACGAAAATCATGGTATCAAGCTTTTCGAAAGTCTATGATTAATAGTTTTTGACTTGTTCATCTGCTATGGAAGATTCTTAACTGCTTAAATTCAGGGCATTAATCTGAGTGGAGGTCAGAAGCAGCGAATCAGTCTTGCTCGAGCTGTCTACTCGGACGCTGACATGTTTCTTCTGGACGACCCCCTTGCCTCTGTTGATTCACACGTCGGGAAGCATATATTCGAGCAAGTCCTGGGCAAGGATGGACTTCTGAAGAAAAAGGTAACGACATCGTAAATGACTCGTCTTGATTAACTGTTCGTTTTCTTTCTTCTTAAACTGTCATTATGATATTTCAAAAGTATGACGTGTCATTTGATTATTCACTGCCGTGGACCGTTTGTTTTCTCTGTCCTTGGACTGTTTTGTAACGACAATGTGATTCTGATGAGACAAAAACTATAATGCAGAATGGATGAATGATTACAATAGAAAAATAAAAGCAGCGATGTTGAGAACTATGGATGTGAATGGGTGGAGGGGAAAGGCCTAACTGAGAATGGATCAACGACATCAGGGACTGGTGTAAACAAGATGCACAAAGCTTAAGAGCGGAAGCACAAGATCGGGAACTCTGGAAAAGTGATTAACAATGCAGTGGATACACCTATGGACCTTAAGCCTGTGGATGGTGGTGGTGGTGGGGGGGTGGTGGTGGTGGTGGGGTGGTGGTGGTGGGGGGGGGTGGTGGTGGTGGTGGTGGTGGTGGTGGTGGTGGTGGTGGTTCATTGATGTAGATAAAGAGAGGAGCTGCCACGGATATTAACTGATATTTTCATAGCTATTGTCTGCGTTTTAGACCCGCATCCTAGTGACGCATGGCATCAGCTATCTTCCGCAGCTGGATCACATCGTCGTGATGGTTGACGGTCGGATTTCGGAGACAGGAACGTACCAGGAGCTGCTGAAGCAGAAAGGCGCCTTTGCCGAATTCCTCAGGACCTACCTGGAGAAGGAGGAGATTGAGGAAGACACACTTATTGATGAAGATGGTTGTTTGCCACTTTATTATTATAATTATTATCGTCAATATTATTATCATTATTATTATCATTATTATTATCATTATCATCATCATCATTATAATAATAATGATAATAATAATGATAATAATATTGACGATAATAATTATAATAATAATGACGATAATAATGATAATAATAATCATAATTTTTTTATTATGAGTTTTATAATTATAATTTTATTAATACATGTTACTGATTAATAATGATATTCATTAATTAATTTATTTATTCAGACTGACATGTGTGCCAGAAGATATTACTTGATAAATTAGTAAGAGATCTGTATAAATTTATGCTAAAGTTTAACAGTTCTAGGTCAATGTTGTTGCCGAGAAAATGGCAAACAGTTAAAAAATTTAGCAATTACATTGTGGGTGAAAGAAACTTTTTAGAAGTGTTCTGTGACTGCATTGTCATTTGGAAGTTGATGAACTTTATGATTTGATTGAAAAATTATCAGACTTTAACTTAGTGATTATCCAGTATCCACAGTCATTTTCAGTTTAACGCTCAAGTTATCCCGCAATTATTATTAATCTACACAAAGAATTGATGATAAAAATTGCTCAAAATTTTCTGTTGCTTTAGAAATCCAATTGCGAGAGGAACTTCTGTCGCAGATCGGAAGTACCAACGACATCGGAGCTTCGATAGAAAGGTGAAGAATTTAATGAATTAAATTAAATTAGAATTTAATTAATTGATCTGTCAAATTATTAAAAACTTATTTCGGTCGAGGTTTCTGAGTAGTTAGTTATCTTGGATAAGTTTTATTTATTCTTTCATTTAAAGAATTTATATAGCGCCTCCTCAAGAAATCCGCTCAGTGGCACTCCCAGTTCATCGACTGTGATACAAAAAATGGGTACTACGTAGGAATGCTGTACTGTTAATATGAAGAAGTATTACATAGAAATGTTATGCTGCTGAGGTGAATAAGTATTAATGTTTCTTAGAAATGTTGTGCTTCTAATATGAAGAAATGGAAATGTTTTGCTGATAATAGGAAGAAATAGACATGTTATGCTGCTAATATGAAGAAATAGACATGTTATGCTGCTTATGTGAAGAATTTTATGCTGTCAATGTAAATGGTGTGATGCTAATATGAAGAAATATAAATATTGAGATGCTAATATGAAGAAATAGAATGTTATTCTGCTAATATGAAGAAATGGAACGTTATGCTGCTAATATGAAGAAATAGAATGTTATTCTGCTAATATGAAGAAATGGAACGTTATGCTGCTAATATGAAGAAGCGGAATGTTATGCTGCTAATATGAAGAATTAGATTGTTTCACTGCTAATATGAAGAAATGTAATTCTCTGTTACTAATACGAAGAAACGTGAGTAATGCTAACGTGCAGATGGTTTTTAATGTAACTGAAACAGACTGGCCAGATTGCGTCGGGACACTTCGAAATCCGTCGAGAGCAGTGGAAGCAACCCGGGAGCAAGGCCGCCTCTCAGCCCGGCAAATTCCGTACCAGTTGATGGGGGCGTCATGAAGGGAACATCCCCTGTGAAGCAGATTTCTTTTGACGAAGATGCGATTACTACGAAGTCCCATTCGCCGAGCAAAGTGGTGCTGCTCAACGGCGATGACAATTTTCCAGGGGTGAGGGATGTGAATATATTATGTTTACGAACAAGGTGGGGAAGTTTTATGCAATTTGCGCACAGGTGCATTCGGCGGGAGTTTCAACGAAATGTACGCACGCAAAATAAATTTATAAATATGATGTCCCCATTAGCCTATTTTTAACTCTGTAAATATGTTATTATATAGTCATTCGATGGCTTTTGATTATTACATGTTATAATTTGTAATTACTTTATAATTAAATTTTATTCCGATCTAAGCAGTAAGCCATAGCAGTGAACAACTTCTAGCAAAAATGATGTTTAGCAAAAGTAAATAGTAACATGTACGGTAAAATAAAAGGTTTACAGAAGACTTACCTAATTAACTTTTGTAAGGTGGTAAAGAAGCTTGTTGTGCGTGTTTATGGTGGTGGGTTCTACGAAAAGTACGAGTTCAAATAGTGGGAGAGGACAGTCCATTCACTTCTATTTAGCTTTTATCGTAATGTCCAAGATGTTGGTTGATTGTCTCCTCGAGTAATCAAAAAGCATAATCTAAGTTGTTCTGAAAATATAACATGAGTGGGACCCTAGGGGGAAAATGGACTGGATCCTCTGCTTTTTTGTGCTAGAACTGCATTGGCTCGGTCCCGATCCGTTACCTCAATTGGTCCCTCTCTTTGGAAAACACTCAAATTCTAGCCGATAAACCCTTCTTCTCCTCTTGTCCTTTGCTTTTCTCAAAATCTATTTCTTTTCTCATACCCTTGCTCTCTGTGAGCACCTCTGAACGGTGCACCCTACTAGAGACACATAGTAAATTGTTTATTACAATATGATAAATTATACATGATTATAGCATCCACGGGTGACCATTTGTGGTGCTATTAATTCCATTGTTTTATATAATTTTGTTAGCAATTAAACTGAGAATTTTGTGACACTGCATCTTCTTTGTTCAGGTGAAGAAGGGGCGTCTGAATTCACGATCATTTTCAAGAGACAGCAAGACATCGAAATCGTCAAACACCGAAAAGGCGGCTGAGGCAGAGAAAGATACGAAGCATGCGGAAACTAAACGACTGGTGCAGGAGGAGAAAGTCGAAACCGGTCGAGTAAGCATCACATACGACGATAAAACTTGGTTATTTGGAAAGTTTTACGTGCTGGTACTTCGCTGTAATGTGCTCCATGGTATCATTGATTTGTTAATTCATTCGTTGCTGAGATTTTAACGGTCTTCCTTCTGCCCTGCCTTTGTTTGTGTAGTTTATCCAGGTTGTTGGCAGTTTATTTATTGATTGAATATGTTTGATTGTTTGATTAATAGATTGATTGATTGAGTCCTTGGTTGATTTAGATTTTTGATTGACTCTGATTGTTTGACCGGGTTTTGTTGACTTTTCCTTGATTGATTGATTGAATTACGCTGGACAGGTTGCTCTCTTCCTTGAATTCAGACTTTAATGATGTACAAAAAGTAATTACTAATTATATAATTGTCTTATAAAGTAATTACTAAATATAATTGTCTTAAAAAGTAATTACTGATTATAATTGTCTTAAAAAGTAATTACTAAATGTAATTGTCTTAAAAAGTAATTACTAATTATAATTGTATTAAAAAGTAATTACTAAATATAATTATTTTAAATATAAATAAGTTCGCTAAGTTTTTACGAGTGCTTACAACGTGTTCAGGTAAAGACGAAGGTCTTCTTGACGTACATGAGTTCCGTCGGATTTCACTTCACGCTCATCGTCATCTTCCTCTACATCCTAACGACCGCTCTTTCCATCTACTCCAACTTCTGGCTCAGCGACTGGAGTAACGACCACGTCGATAACAACGGAACCGCGAACACTGGGCTCCGTGACCTTCGCCTTGGTGTCTACGGTGCCCTTGGCTTTTCACAAGGTAGTGCATTCATTCGTTCGGAATGTTATATGACTCCTTTCCACGATACTTTAGGGCGGTCCAAAAAACTATGATTTTGCAGAAAGCATCCATACTCAATTTTTTCCCATTATTTTAGTCAAGTGTGGCTTACAGATATTTTTTTACAGAATTTTAAAATGTCATCCTGAGGTCCCTCAAAGCTCGTGGGACAATTATCGGATTAAAATTGTGTTATATTTTAAAGTTGTTGTTATATTATATTGTTCAGTAAGTCTCTATTGTAACAGTTACTCCACACTTTCTGCATCTTCTCATCCACCTATCCGTTCTCTGGGCAGATCTGACTTGTTTGTCCCACGAGCTAGGACTACTATTGCTCAAACTCGATCCTTTATACCATCATTGGAATGCCGTCCTTATGGAATTCCCTACCCTCCACTTTGCGTGGAACTCTTCTTTCTGGATCTCTGTCTTCACCTCTCTCTTCTTGGGACCTGTTTTTTCTCGGATTCTCGCACTTGAGCCACTACTGAACAGCCATGGCTGTGAGCGTTGCCATAGAAATTACTAATTACAATTTACATTAATTAACGAGTATCTAATTTGAGAATCGCTGCGTTTATTTTCTGCCAGCCCTGGTGGTGTTTATCGCGGCCTTTGCATTGGCCGAAGGTGCCTTACGGGCGGCGAAGAAGCTACACGAAGACCTACTCGTGCACGGACTTCGCTCACCGATGTCGTTCTTCGACAGCACGCCGGTCGGAAGAATCCTGAACCGCTTTTCCAAAGACATCGACGTCATCGATACGACTATTCCGTCCAGTCTGGACAGCTGGTGCAAGTGCACGCTTGGTGTCCTCGGAACGCTGTTCGTCATCAGTTTCAGCACGCCGCTGTTTCTTATCGTCATCGTTCCGATGGGGATCATCTACTATTTGATTCAGGTGACTTTGAAGATTAATCTGCATGGATTAAAGAAAAATTCGGGGTAGATATTTCGGATTTTTTGCGTGGCTTTTTGAAATCTTCTTGACCAACTTTATTAGTTACTGCTACTAATACTGTTACTGCACTACTGTTAGTTACTATTACTGCTTTTAGGACGTCTTGAACATTTTACGAACCTTTGTTGGCGCTTGTTTATGGTTTTTGAAGCAGCTTTTCGAACCGTTTAATCGTCTTATCTGTGTCTTGTTATCATCAGGCAGAATGCTACTTCTATGTTACCCTCTGTGAAGGAGTTGACAACTTACACAGCAAGCTTTCAGCAACTCTCTTTACTTATCTTAGCAGCATTAAAGTTGTTAGCGCTTCTCCTAGTTTTGGTGCTGGTTTTGAATTTCTTTGACAGCTCTTCAGAGTTTTAAAGCAAGCTTTCAAACGTTAAAAATTTAGTTGCGTGTGCCACTTTTATCCTAATTTCCCAGTCTCTCTTAATAAGATTGCAGCACCAAGCTTTCTCAGTTGAATGAGCTCTCTTCAGAACTGCTTTTTATTATATCTATCCAATCAAATTTGTTTCATAAATCTCTGAAGTCTCTTTTCCTTCACAGTGGCTGGGCTGGGAGCGCTCCAGTGCAGTTTTCTGAAGGGACGCTAGATGAGTCCACAGAATGAACGAATGAATGATAAGATTCTTTTATTTTCGTTTTAGAGATTTTACGTTGCAGCGGCACGGCAGTTGCGACGTATGGAGTCGGTTAGTCGGTCCCCAATTTACTCGCATTTTGGGGAGACTGTTCAGGGCGCGTCTACCGTACGTGCGTACAGCCAACAGCAGCGGTTCATACTCGAATCGGAATCAAGAGTCGATGAGAATCAAATCTTCTACTATCCACAGATTTCTTCAAACAGGTGAATATTGATTTAATGATAATTATAATGATAATAATAACAATGATGATTATGACGACAATTTATATGGTTCCGTAACGTGGGCTAAGTGCGGGATAGGCTCTAGCAGAAAGCAAGGTTTAAGCTTTGATTTGAAGAGTTCACTAAGCCGGCTAATCTGGTCGCAGTGAGTGCAATGATAAAGATGACTGATGATAATAACTGATAATGATGTTGATTTTGATATAGATAAAGCAAATGATAATTACTGCGGTGATGATGATGCTGACGATAGACGATGTAATGATGAAGAATAGTGAAGATAGGATAATTATGATGGTGACGATGACTGTGATTAAAGAATGAATCGAGCAATGTGATGATAATGACAATGAGTATGATGATGTATGTTCTGTTTCTAGATGGTTGGCCGTTCGTCTGGAATTCATCGGCAACAGTATCGTCATGTTTGCCGCTCTCTTTGCTGCGATTGGCCGAGAACATCTGACGGGAGGCATTGTTGGATTGTCGATATCCTATGCTTTGAACGTAAGTTTCCTGTCTTTTTCAATTTGTATTCTTTAGTTTTTACAAATATACCGTAACATAAACTTCGGTTCATTAATTGCTGAGTTGGCTACTGTGCAGAAGAGATTGGTTCACGTCTGGGAAAGGTTTGCAACATATCGCAACTGGACTCGGAATCATGGTGTTACATTTAAAACAGAGTTGTGGCTCTTGAAGACATTAGTATGACCAGTTGCATGTGTGAGTGTGAGAGCTGGACAGTGGACATTGAGGAAGAAAGGATAAATGCATTCGAAATGTAATGTCTGGGGCATGTCCTATTTGTACGGTTTTGTACCTTAGATCACTAAGACAAATGAATGGTGCCAAGATGATTTTATTAAAATAATTTGTGATGAAGCTGGCATGATAAGGAATGGGTGGGGAGGTTGGCTGGCGAAGGAGGCGATTCAGGTCAATACCAGGTTCGCGTTCATGAGAAAAAATGAATTGGATGGATAACATCAGAAGGAGGACTGCTTGGACTCTCAGTGGCATAACTTATCGGAAACAGACAGCAATGGAGAGAAAGTTGTGCATGGCGCGACCACCTAATTGATCATCCTACAGTTCTACTATCCTCTCTGGATTGACTCCTGCCAGAGATTATTGTGAAGATATGTTTTTGTGTCAATACAATGTGCGATACAACTGTATATTGGTATCGCCCTTCTTACAAAGTTCAGTAGTACACACACGCTGCACTGACACAGATGCAGTTGAAGTTCCTGAGATCATCTTGTAGTGTGTTGTGTGGGCCTCACTCTACGGACGGATCTTATTTTTAATTTTATTATAACTTAATTTTAATTTTTATGATGTCCAGCATATTTGACTATATTAAAATTTAGTTTTAGATTGCTGAATTAGCTGTGTTTATGCGTGATCTGAAGACATCTGTATCTATTTGAACTTCAGATTACGCAGACATTGAACTGGATGGTACGGATGAGCAGTGAGGTTGAGACGAACATTGTGGCGGTCGAGAGAGTCAAGGAATACACGGAAACGGAAACTGAGGTTCGCCTTTGAAACCTCGCTCTCCAAATATTGTCTTTGTCCTGTTATAATTCCACCTGAATAGAATGCCACTTCAAATGCTATATGTCAACCTGGTTGTATCTTTACTCTCACCCTTGTTATAATTCAGTCTTGTTACGATTCAGCCTGGGTATAATTCACCTTCATTATAATTCAATCTTATTGTAATTCATTGTTTACTTTTGTTACAATTTAACTATAGTTTTAAAAATTCACCCTCATTTTTGCACATCACCCTTGTCATCAGCGGCGCCCGCAGGCGTACGCACTTACGCAAGTGCGTACAGCAGCGGCGCCCGCAGACGTACGCACATAGGTGAGTGCGTACAGCGCGATGACCCAAAAGGTATGTTTTTGGGAAATTCTTGGTTGATGACTAAAAAAAAAAAAAAAGGTATGTTTTTGGAAAATTCTAGGTTGATGACTAATAAAAAAAAAGGTCATCAGTTTTTCCGGCGGATAGAAAAGGTATGTTTTTGGGAAATTCTTGGTTGATGACTAAAAAAAAAAAAGTCATCAGTTTTTTCGGCGGATAGAAAAGGTATGTTTTTGGGAAATTCTTGGTTGATGACTAAAAAAAAAAAAAAAGGTCATCAGTTTTTTCGGCGGATAGAAAAGGTATGTTTTTGGGAAATTCTAGGTTGATGACTAACATAAAAAAAAAGGTCGTCAGTTTTTTCGGCGACCTAACGACGAAAATAAAATTTCTGTGCGTACAAGAAAAAAATTCTGCGGGCGCCGCTGCTTGTCATTATGCTATATAGTCACTTTTGTTACAAATTCACTCTCATTAGAATTCGCCCTCATTAGAATTTACCCTCAGTAGAATTCACCCTCAATTCACTCTTATTACAATTTGACGGCCATTGTTTTAGCTTACGCAGTCGTGTGAACAATAAGAGTTTCTCTTCCACTTTTTAACAATACAATGCAATAATGCAGCAGAACAATGGGGGTTATGGTTGTGGGGCGCGGTGGTGTAGTGGTGGCGTCGCTGCCTTGAAGCCGGAAGGTTCGAGATTCGAATTCACCTCGCCACGTAAGGATCTTGGGCAAGTCCTTCACTCGCAATTGCTCAGCGCTTCGGCGTGAAACTCTGATGCAGTGTCCGCTCTGCATTCGGGAGCGCCTCTGAGTAGATAGAGAGAGAGAGAGAGCTTGAAGGGGCGCTATAACAAGTGCACATACAAACAAAACAAACAATGCAGTACAAATGCATTTAATATTGTCCACCACCTGAGTGGAGGCTCAAGCCCGGCACCTTTACATTGCAGGCTGATCAATTGCCTTATCCATTCAGCACTACCACAGTCCACCACTTTGAATAACTTTGTTTTTTGCTTTCAATCTTTTAAAGGCTGATTGGGAGAAAGAAAGCAAGAAGCCGCCGAGCGAATGGCCACAGTCTGGAGTCGTCGAATTCAAAGACTACGAGACGTGCTACAGGAAGAATCTTGATCCAGTGTTGAGGCAGATCTCATGTCACATAAAAGCCGGTGAAAAGGTTGGTGGAGTTCTTACGTTTTGGATGTCTAGCCACTGAAACTAACTGAAGAAAACTAATTCCTTACTTAATTGCTAACTGTATTTTTAAGGCATTTCGACAGAGCTTTCTGATGGGACCGGGGGTTGAGGGGCTTTTGCATTTGTGACAAAGATGAATTATATTAAGAGTGTATTTACAATTAAGGTGAATTCTAACATGGGCGAATTATAATGAACGCGAATTATATCAGTGGTGAATTATAATATGTTAAATTGTAGCATGAGTAAGTTTTGCACGAGTGTGAATTACGACGGTGTATTATAATTATTAGGGTGAATTATAACGAGTACGAATTACACGTTTGTCACAACAGTCCCTCCTCCACAATTTGGCATCGCTGACAATTTTTTCCCCGCCAGAAAGTATTCGTTCGTGCGTGATAGACTTTTCTGCGTTGCTCTCCAGGTGGGAATCGTTGGAAGGACGGGTGCTGGAAAGTCGACGTTGACACTTGCCCTCTTCCGCATCCTGGAACCGTCTGGCGGAGGAATCTACATCGACGGCGTAAACATCTTTGAGCTCGGATTGCACGACCTGCGGTCAAAGCTCACCATTATTCCACAGGTAAGATAATGGCGAGTTTCTTCGTGGAAAAGGTGAGCGATTAGAAATGCTGGTGTTTAGCTGGCCATCATCAATGCAAGTTAGCATGTATCATTCATTCATTCATTCAGAGCATTTATATAGCGCCCTTCAAGAAACTACTCAGAGGCGCTCCCAGCCCATCCACGAACAAAGAAAAAATACTTGAGAGATTTGTATCGGGCGCAAGGATTTATATAGCGCCCGTTCAAGGTTACTGCTCAGGCGTGCTCCTGACCCAACCTCGGCTAAAGAGGACAGTTTTAAGATGTGATGGAATGTGTCAGAGGGGGCCGTTTCACAGCAGGTGCAGATATGGAGGTAGCCCAGTCCAGACCACAAGACCTGCAGCAGAGAAAGTGCGTCACTGCCTGATAGAAGTACGCACATGGGGGAGGAGTGAAGGGAAGGGCGGGTCTGGATATCCTCTATAGAGTGGTAAGAACCTCAGAGGTAGGCAAATCAAGGATGCAATGCCGCACCAATGTCGAAACCCTATAAGCAAAAATTCGTTGCTGGAGAGGCAGCCAGTGCAGAATGTTATTGGTAGTAGCCTACATGTGCCATCTTGTCATATTACCAGTATTGTTACTGGAGGAGCCAAGTCTTTTTCCACACTTATTTGAGTCTCTTAGTTGCGTTTTCTGCCTAATTTTGTGTAATAAACATGTTTATTCATGCGTCGCTTGTGTTTGTTTGCAGGACCCGGTTTTGTTCTCTGGAACGCTGCGCATGAACCTTGATCCGTTTGATAAGTATACGGATGAAGATGTTTGGCATGCACTGGAGCATGCTCACCTTAAAAGCTACGTCCTATCACTGCCAACTGGTCTCCAACATGAGTGCAGCGAGGGCGGAGAGAATCTCAGGTTAGCCCCAGGCATTTGCTAACTGATTAGTTTCATGCAATTAGTGCACTGTAAGTGTGGGGCGCGGCGGTGTAGTGGGTATGTTCGTCGCCTTTCTGCCGAAGGGTCAAGCATCACCTGGGACAGTTACTGTCGAGGGGCAAGTTCTTTGCTCACAATTGCTCTGTGCTGTTGATCTTAAGGTCGTTTATGCACTTATGATCTTTGGAAGGATGTCGTCCGCAGCAAATACAGTTGTTGGGTCTTGCTCCAACCTATCTTCACGCCCTCTGCTACTGAGGCCGGAGTGCACACCAGGTTTTCTCTCTTCCGAGCAGGGTGTGCTCATCGTCCAGTTTGGTGGTTGGAACGCGCTCCCTTTGGTGCTGTATCTGTTCCCCAAGGTCCAATCTGACTCTTTCTATGCTCATCTCAAAACTGTCCTTTTTAGCCGTGCTGGGATCGGGAGCACTTGAAGGGGCGCTGTATAAATCGAATGAGTAATTGAACAAAATTGTATTCTACTGAATTGCTTAGAGACTGTTTTTTCTCTCGTTCTCTTTCAGCGTTGGTCAGCGTCAGCTCGTGTGCCTGGCGCGCGCTCTGCTGCGCAAGACGAGGGTCCTCATCCTCGACGAGGCTACGGCGGCGGTCGACCTTGAGACGGACGACCTCATCCAGCTGACGATTCGAACGCAGTTCAAGGACAGCACCGTTCTCACGATCGCGCATCGTCTCAACACCATCATGGACTACACGAGGTTTGCAAAATTCTTTTTCTGGTCTCCAAAGCACAGCTGGGGTTTGCCCCTAAATTTCTCTTTTAAACTATATGCGAAAGCCGTTATCCGCAGCTTTATCTCACTCAATGTGCTCTGCTGATCGTCTTGATCTTTTTGTTCCCAGGACCGGGACTGCTTTTGCCCAACATCAGGCGTTGCTGTAGTTGGTTCCTCCATCACTATTAATGGTTAAACAAACGACTAGGTCTTCATCCTCGTTCTTTAAAAGCATTTCTTAATCCCGAGAGTTTCCTTGTTGAGAGCGCCTAGTCATTCTCGTAGTCATTTTGAGAGAGGTGCTGTTTAAATCTGTAGATAAGATACAGCATACACTTACGGGTAGGTATATTTACATACAACATACACAATTACACACATGTACATTCATATGTATAGATGCATAGCACATAGATAGAGCTGTCCAAAGTGTCCATCTCATATGATCTCCTTCATTACATCTGACCAAACTTTATTTACTACCGTAAATCTCTCAGGTCTGGTTTTTTTGCCGTGGCTGTGCTGGGAGTAGATTTCTTGAAGGAGTGCTATGTAAGTCCCTGGAATGAACGAATATTTCTATGCATGATTTCATGTGTTTCTATGCTTTGCATTCTTCTAGGATCCTGGTTCTTGATTTCGGCCAACTTAAAGAGTTCGACACTCCGTCTGCTCTCATAGCGAACAAGAACACGATCTTCTACAGCATGGCAAAGGACGCTGGTCTCGTCGAATGATTACCTTACACTGGTTCCCTGCTACAGAGTTGTGTTTTTCATTCGTTGAGCACCGCAGTGCGTTGGCCGCTGAATGGACGTCGCTGGGAGATGATGAGTGTGGCGTGCAGTCTGTAGCGCTAGGAGTGTAAAATTATGCAGACTACGCGTCTTATTTTAGGTGTGAATTTTTCTACGGGTTATTTGCTGTGGATAGGGTTTGCGAATGCTTTTCCGGGATGTAATGATTTTTTGTCCAATCAGTCGTCATCGAGAACTAGCAAAGAGGTCGGTATTGTTTGAAAACGAAAAGAAATTGGTGTATTTTTTTTATTTTTAGATGATATAGTGTGCAGAGTGCACTACAATTCTGACTTTCAAGTTCTTTATTTCTGAGGTTTATTTTGGCTTCCTTTGGAAACCGTTTTGGTCTACACGGTTCACGGTAATCCTGGATGGATTGGATATCGTTTTAGTGGTTAGTCTGGCTACATTAAAAAGTGTACATAGTCCATGGGTGCCCACACATAGGGGCAAGAAGGACACTTACTGCGGCCCCATGCTATGATCACAAATGTCTTGGTTACATGGTGCTGCAATCCTGCCACTGATAGCTTAGAAAATGCTAAGTTATTCAGTTTTTGGTGAAATCCTAATTTATGGTAAAACCTTGAGAGTTGCATTTATTAATCTCTATGTATAACTTGGAGGCTAAAACTTTTTTGACGGACTGCATATGCGTGATTGCTTAAAACAGTGTGATTTAATTGGCTACAATAGTGCTACGAGTTTGTTAGGTTCACGTTGCACGGAGTAATTGCGTAACCTTTATTTTATTGCACGATTGCACTTATGCCCAAGCTGACTTGTAAGTGCGTGTAGTATCATTTCTAACGCCAAGTTTGTTACGTTTAAGGACAACTGGTCTTGTAGCTGCTGTTGCAGTTGTTGATTTAGTTGTAGATTTTGTGTTGTAGTGTCGTATTTGCCTTTGTACAACTTGAAATTGCGTCTGCTGCAAATGCTACTGGTGAAATGGAAATTGGTGAATAATCTCAAGCGTTTAAAAATGCTTTTGTTCATGTACATTGTAAAATTATTTTTAATAATTTTTTTATTGCCCCTGCTGCTGTTTTCTGTTTGATTCTTTCATTGTTTGCTGTTGTTTTTGATTTCTCCTGATTTTCTGCAGTGGTTTTTTTCGTTGGCAAAAGGCATCATAAGAGGTTTGCCATTGATCTAGGTAAATTGCTATTGGTGATTCTTTCACACGAAGATGTTTTTTTAAATTCCCAGTATTTATATTTAATTTAAGATTGATTTTTATGATGGAATTTCCTAACTGTTTTTTCCATGTGTCAATTGTCCTTGAAAGCCGGATGGTAATTGCTGTTCTTTTTCTTTGTGTCTTTCGTTCCAATACCATGCAACATCTGCCTTGCATGCATCCTGATCTTGTCTTTGAAACTGGGAACTGAACCTGACCATACCTGCAGCAGTTGTTTTGACTAACCACCTGTTAATAAGCTGGTTATACTTCTTCTAGTGGTCAGCTATTTTAAACTTGGCTTTTATGGGTGATGAAGGTATTCCGAAATTAAGGTAACAGTTATGGTAAGGAGTTTAAGGACCTGTTGTAAAGATCATTTATCCCAGCAGAGATGGATGTAAATAACCGATTAGATTCTGATTAGATTAACTTCTAATTCTATTTGAATAGCTGTTGCCTAATGCTAATTGATTATCAAATCTTTGGCTAATTCTATTACACTTGATTGCGACTAATTTCTTAAGTGGAAAATTAAGGTTTCTTGAATCTACCGTAATGAGAATTGCGGCCCCACGATGTTGTAAGAAAACCATGATGGATGCAGGCTAAAGTAATTTCTGCGATAACTTGCTGTTCTTTGATTAAAATTAGAAAATTCATTAAGAACTATATGTACGAATTATCTAAATCTAATTGATTAGTTGCTGCTAAATCTAATTATAATTGATTCGATTTTGTTAAGATTTTTAAAATTCTAATTTCAAATTGATTAACAGATTTCAGTTTCTAATTCTAATCTAATTCTCTCAATTAGTTACAAGCTTTTGTTAATTTTTAATTTCAATCGGTGAAAAAATTTCGGTTCCTAGTTATGATCAACCGTTTAGCAATTAAACTAATCGTACCCATCTCCGTCCGATGACCGCATGTGTGAGTATTCACTTATCATAAAGCAATGATTATAATTATGATCTTACCTTAACTCTTTCCCGCCGGATGGGGTCATGGGTGACCCCATTAACAGGATAGGTATCAAAACAATTCCGGCGGGAAAGGGTTAACAGAGCCGCTTAATTCTTAACTAGTTGGCTTTTCTTGAATGATTTTAGTTTCTCTTACTGAAGCCCAGCGTTTTTTTTAGTTGTCAAAAAGGTTTAAAATGTCAATGATTATGAAAGTGCACTGTCTTGTGCTGTCGATAGGTTGCTTGCGGAAAACGTATGACTCGAGAGATTTTAGTGTACTGACCGCCCTCCCCTATATCTTTTCAGCTACGTGGCTATAAGGGTTGGAAGAGCTTGGTGTTGAAATCTCGCCCAACCACACTATTCTCATGACCTCTTTTTAAACTATTAATTGTTATTAAACCTTACTGTACTGGAGCCTGTGTCCATCCATACAAATTAAAGTTGTTCCTGTTCTGAAGTGTTGTTAAGCACTGTGTCATGTAAGATTGGTAAGAGCTGACAGATGTACCATGTAACTTCTCATATTACAGTGTATTGCATTATCAGACGTGATTATTTTCTACGAAAAGGTAAAATATCGAATAAGAAATCGAGTAAGCTGTTGGTTGCAAGCGGACTGCATTCCAGATTCTCAACAACTTTCCTTTTTGGGAAGTTGCCATAGCAATGCTTTGTCGTAACCACTGATGCTTTGCAGTACGATGCTTTTTCTTGTTGGCTTTTAGCTGTGATGGCCATTCCGGTAAGCTTTGAGACGGTGCAACAACAAAATGTTGTGCGACAAAATGTCATGCGACAAAATGGCATAGACAGAATGTCATTAGTATAAATGAATAAATAAGTATTTCTTTTAAAAATTGATTATTTCAAATCAAAATCCTGGTTTGTTACCATAGAAAAAGAGACATTGCAAGAGTTCTAAATGTAAATGTCGTATGCTGTTTCTAAAATGTACAAACACTACAAACACTTTGAACCAGCTCTATTTAGCTTTGCAGTGGTACTAAGTAGTTATATAGACAGATTTTTCTTTCTTCCTGGTTTTTACCAACGAGAATGTTTTGTTACAATCACTTTTCAGTAGATTTTGAGATCAATTGCTAAAATAAACACCTGTTTACTGTTTTATACTTATGGCATTTTGTCATTATGACATTTTTTTCCTGCCATTTTGTTGAAAAAACATTTTGTCGTATGACATTTTGTCGCATTCCATTTTGTCGCACGACATTTTTTCAGGCCACCGTTCGAAGCTGCATCCACAATTGGAATCTCGGTGCATTTGTTTTCCCGATTAATTGCATGTCGGCCGTCTATGCTCTGGCTACGAAGACTCGACCATCACGTTGATGAGTACGCAGTTACTTGAAGTTGTATTAGTAGTTGTTCGTTGAATGATATCTAGACTGATATAATAGAATTGTAGGTATTCATCTTGTGCCAGTATGTGTTTATGTTGTAAAAGTACTTTAATGTTGAGTGATATATATTTAGACAAAGTCTAAGCCAGGCTACTTTGTGGACTAAATACAGGATGGAAATGCTGATGAGGCTATTTTTGCGTGATATGTCACTGTGCCATAATCATAAACTTTTCAGGAACCTGGATATAAATTCACGCTTGCATTTTGGTATCCAGACTACATGGTACCATAATTTTTTTATGATGATGCACGTTACAAGGAGACTCTAGTGTTTTGCAAAGGCTAAAATGCATTTACAAAATGTTATACTTGTAAGTAATGTAAGGTTATACTTGTAAGTACTTTGTGAAATTTGATTGAAATTAATCTGCCTCCGGTACGTTCCTCTGGCCAGTTCGTATGTCACAGTAATCAAATGTCAGTGTTGCACTTCTGCCGTAACGTAATGTAACGATAAAGCTATGAACGTTGTTTTGTGATTCAATTGGTGTTCGACGTGTTTAGCATTTCACTTTCCTACACAGATCAGTTCTGATAGTTATTAAAGGTTTGGTCATTGATTTTACGGTTTTTCACAGTCAAAGCATTAGTTTCGGGGCTTCTTTTAAGGAATTTTAGACCTGCACAACCCCCTTCTTTCCCTTCCCATCCCCTCTCCATGGTGAATTACTCCCAGTCGGATGAAACTGCACTGAAGTACTCCTATGACTGCACAGATCCATTTAGAACTGCACATTTTTTTTTAGAACTGCACGGTAAAAAAGCCCAGCTCCAGTTTCAGGATTTATACGTATACGACTACTGGATTCAATATGGGGGGCCCATATATTATGTACGCACAAAGGGAGTGAGGGGGTCACGGGATTTAGGCGATTTGCATACGGGGCAGGGGGTCTCGGCAAAATGTACGTACGCAAAATAAATTAATTAGGACATCCACATCAGCCTATTTATAATTGTATCATCCTATAGTCATCCGATGGCATTTGACTACATTAAAATTATATCTAAACAGTAAACCAAACAGTTTTTAAAAGTTTTAGCTAGCAAGTATAGCGTAAAATACATGCTTCATAGACGACTTTAGCTAAATATGCATGGGGTAAAAAAATGTATGAGGAGGGGTCAAAAATGCGATTTTTTGCATACGTAATAATTATATGGATGGCACTAGCCTTTCTCGAGAGCACGTGGCTTGAAAATCTCAGATTATCCCTTGATAGTTTCACATGTGCATCAAGTCTTATTTTACAGTAACTTCACTGGTTTAGGTTGGACAAGCCGCAGATGAGTGTATTCAGTAATATTGGTGCTATATAAATGGCAAATGCACTACAAGTACCTACATGACATTGTATAAGGTCGTTCTATAGTCAGCCGTGTCAGATATAATATGTTGTGTGGCACTATCCGTCTCCAGTGCTTTTGTTAGGCGCTCTATACTGTGCTATATCAAGGGTTTCAATACCTACATGCATACATATGGTATCTACATGTAGGAGTTCTGAAGCAAACATACATATTATATACAAATATACAATTATACATACATGTGTCTAGGACTCTAGGTGTTCTGAAACATGCGCAGGGTCTATACCTACACATATGAATACACACATGCATACTTATATATATGTATGTATGTATGTATATAATTATTTAGAAATGATTTAACACGTTTTCTTAATCTCCCGATGCTGCATTAAGATTTAAGAACATAGAATGATGTAGACTCTTCTGAAGTTTTCGATAACCAAATCAAACCATGTCTCTATTCAAATAATAAATTTTGTCTATTTCCAGAGCCAAACAAATACATTCGTTTTAGACAGACAGCCTTATTTGTTAATGATGTCCAACCACAGGGCCATCACAATTTCATGCATGTATGCATGTAATCTTGTTATAAAAAACCAGTCGCTAGTCACCGAGGAAAACATTTCCAACTGATGTAAAACCATTGCAGACGCCAGCCAATCAATAATGAAAGCCACATCAAACACCGGTTGCTGATCAAAAACCCGAACGATATAGAGAGCTTCTGCGAATTGCATTTCCTCGTTGTTTCGAGTCTCGATGCAGCCGTGCGCACATGATGTCGTCGTATATTGGAAAATCCAATTACACCCAATCAATCTATTTTCCATTTGCTTGACCATGCCATGTTCGTTTGTCGCATTGACAAATGACATTTTTTTCCATGTTTTCATCGTTGCTATTCCTTGTGTCCATCCATTCCTTGCCAGAGGTGTAAATAATCTGGTGATTTTTTTTTTGGGGGGGGGGTGTTGTGCAGAAGAAAAATATTCTTTATTGAAACCAATTTCCCTAGAGAGGGACGGACCTTTGCATGCAAATTACAGTCCTGAAATAGGAAACGGAGTTCAAGACGGTCAGATTGAAGAGAATGCAGTAAGGCGACAGAGACAGAGACGTCAGAAACTCATGTCAAGGAGCTGTTCAACAATTCAGGCATTATGTGGAGCTTTCTTTAGCACATTAATTTTCAACACTAACAATGATAGTGGGGGGTGTGTTGTGTGGAAGAAGAATATTCTTTATTGATTGAAACTTAACCAATTTCCCTAGAGAGGGACGGACCTTTGCATGCAAATTACAGTCCTGAAATAGGAAACAGAGTTCAAGACGGTCAGATTGAAGATAATGCAATAATGTAACAGAGACAGAAGTAAAAAGCTTTGCTTCTTTTACATGTTTAAGTGTCGAGGAGCTGTTTAACAATTCAGGCATTATATGTGGAGCTTTCTTTAGCACATTTCAACACTAAAAATGAGAGTGTACTAAAATGAAAATTGACCGGGCAATCACTGCTGCTCATTGTTAAAGTGTTCATTCATTCATTAAATGAATTGAATTACTATACCGCATCTTCGATGGTCTACTCAGAGGAGCTCCCAGCCCCAATCCCACCCAATCCAGAGACTAGACGAGACACATTATAACGAACATGGAGAAACTCCAACAGAAATACAACGATATTTTTACACATCTTAACAAGGACGGTAATGAACTCCAACAGCATATTAAAGTTGGACAGTATTTTAAAGTCAGAACAGTATGTCACTGTCAGAACCATACCTTAAATTCAGAGCGGTATCTTAACCATAGAAATTATGATAGAATAGTATTAAATTATCAGAAATTCATAAAAGTAAATTGACAACAGAATAGTACCTTAAGAGCAGTACAGTATCATCTTAATTCAGAACAGTATTTTAAGATCAGAACATCATTCAATTCAGAACAGTATCTTAAGATCAGATCAACATCATCTTAATTCAGAACAGTATCTAAAGATCAGAACAACAACATCTTAATTTAGAACAGTATCTTATGATCAGAACAACATCGTCTTAAAATTCAGAATAAAACTTTAAGATCACAACAGTATCTTAAATTTAGAACAGTATTATCTTAATTCAGATTCAGAACAGTATCTTAAGACAGAACAGTACCTTACATGTAAGTGTCTTAACAGTACCATAAAACACAGACATAGCATTCCAAATTAGGATAGATCTACCTTGTCCAGTGTCCACCCTCGCAACAACCCTGCCCGCATCGGTCTCGGCCATTGAGTCCTTGAAAGCGGAGGAAATGGCAGGTTTGTTGTACAGCCACAAAAACTTCATCCAGATCTCAGGAGTCAACACCCAACAGATGTTCATTCTCATCGCTCGATGAGTCGGATTTTCCGTCCGCCAAGGTGCGCTGTTTTCGTCCCACTTCCTCGTCTGAATTTTCGTCACTGCTGTCGCCTTCGTCTTCACTCCAGTCTGCAAGGAAACAGTTTCAGGCTACCATGGCATTCGCTTCAGAGAGAAAATGATCGCAAATGTTCAAAGTTAGGCACTCCAAGTTCAGGATTGCCATCGTAATTGTAATAGTAACATCAGAAGCAAGTTTTTAAAGTGCTACTCTGGGGCATTGGTTTATAATGGACAAGTGCTGGGTCGTGTAAGAGGGGTCATTTCTCGAAAATCACGCATCAACATTGTTGTGTTTCATTGAACATTATTACTATTATTGCTGCTATTATTATTTTTTACTATTTAGATAATGATCATAATCATCTTCATCTAATCATCTTCATCAACGTGTCTGCTTGGATTTCTGTCACCATGCCTAACCTTGTCAGTCAGCAGATGTAAGATTAACCAAAATTTTCAATGTAAGATACGGGCAAGTGGCAACAACTATGACATCATGTCTACATTTTATATATATATATATATATATATATATATATATATATATATATATATATATATATATATATAATTATTCATTATTATGAGTGTATGTATATGTGTATATATGCACGTACAAATATACAGTGAGAATTGTCAGGGCTTGGGGGATTTCAACCCCCAGTCTTTCTTAGAGCCCCATAGTAAAGTCTGTTTTTTAGAACCCAATTCTAAGTGGATCATAGTTCAAACCTTCAGTTATATTTCCACAATTCTCACATTGCATATATTATATATATATATATATATATATATATATATATATATATATATGCATATATATTATGTATATATGTATAGGTCCATATAATATTGAAAAGCAATGAATAATGACAACTTTACAACTTTAAAGTTGGTGTGCGGCAGGGCTTAAAGTGCCAGGACGGCCATGGACGGCGTCCATGCACTTATTTTCAAATCTGAACGCCGTCCTGCCACTTATTTCGCCAGCCACACAGGAAAGTTAAGGAGCGTCCATGCACTTCTTCTGAAAAGATAAGAGGCGTCCAGGCACTTATTTTTTTTACACTTTTAGCACTGGTGTGCGGTGTTATGGATGGTATGTTCATTGAGTTGGAACCTTATACACATAGCCTCGGAGCCTTGAAGGTTGCGGGTTCAAATCCACCCCAAGCTGCCGTATAGGGCCCCTGAGCAAGTCCTTCACTCACAATTGCTCATGCGCTTCAGCGGGAATCCCCGATTTCTTTCCCAGGCTGTAGCCTGCAGTCGGGAGCGTCTCTGAGTAGACCTCTTGAAGGGGCACTATAACATGTGCGCATACATACATACATTATGACTGGTGCTGTATCTTCTTTTAAGTTTTAAGAACAGTTTAAGTCGAAATAGAAACCTAGGTAATGGCTACCGCATTCGCTGCTTGAATCGTCTTCGTCACCCGAGCTATCGCTATGGTGGTCAGTGTCGGCCACGGCTGAATCGGTCATCGCATTGTCCACCTTGCCTCCTTCACCGAGGATTTGATAGCCCTGAATCACTGGAGTATCTGCACGAACAGATAAACATCTAAACAAATGCCACTGTGGCACTGTCTGACTGTCATCACATTCTGTTCGTTATCGTCGTTTCAATAATTACCGTCTGGCAGGGCTGTTTTTAAGGAATTTTTAGAACTGCGCAGCCCATTCTTTCCCTTCCCATCCTCCAGGGTAAATTACTTCAAATCCGATGAAAATTACCTTTTTGCTAGTTTTAACTGCACAGAACTTGTGACAGAAGTGCTTCTACAGCTGCACAAATCCATTTAGAACTGCACATTTTGTGTACAACTGCACGTTAAAAAAGCCCTGCCGTCTGGTCCGTCTCAAATCAAAGGTTAAAGCAAAGGTAACATCTTCGTTTATCATCATTACCCTTATAATCGCTATTGATTAAAAAATTGATTGATTGATTGATTGATTGATTGATTGATTGATTGATTGATTGATTGATTGATTGATTGATTGATTGATTGATTGATTGATTGATTGATTGATTGATTGATTGATTGATTGATTAGTAACTTTTTATCCAGAATCAGCCTGAACGTTGTGAATAGGCCTACCGCTTAGGCCTACCTGGAATGGCACCATTCTTTATGGAGGCGACAGTCTCGTCTATCTTGGCCTTCGTATCGTCTGGAAGCTTAGTAAGTGAAACGGGTTCCACCCTTACCCTCCGACATCCTCCGTCTTGTTCCAGCCGCTGGTAGAACTCCAGCTGGTCTCGATCGAGGGCGAACCACCTTCCGTCGACCTCGACCGCCTCCAGTCGAATATCGCGCTGACTCTCCGTCGAGATCGACGATGACGAAGAGACAACGTCATGATGAGGTCGCACGGAACATGGCGCCACCTTTTGGTTGCCGAGCGGGTCAATGCAGCGGATGGTGGACGGCGCTAGATAAATTGCGCGATCGTCATCAGACGTCGCTAGGTCAGAGTTCATTGTTGTCGTAGGGGAGAGGTAGATTATATAAACAAGATATGCACAAGACAATAATTATTCAGACGTTGTCAACAACAATAGCAGACGTTGTCTGCACTGTAGCAGACGATTTCAGCGATAGTCTGGCAGACGATATAAACAACGGAGCAGACGATATTTATAAACAGACGGCAGTGCTACACGTAATCAGCAATTTATTGTAGCCTAGTAGATTGCAGCAGCAAGACAGCGTGTACGATTTTTCTATCTATAAACTTCGCGTGTTCTCACTAATCGAAGAAGATTGTATAGAGAACAAATCCTTTTTTGGGTAATTCGGTTTGAACGGTTGACTCAAACGACCACCCAACTGCCCATACAGCGTCGTGTGTATATCAACAACCGGCTTGACTCGGTATGTCGCCTTGTGTTCGCTGCCTGGTCTAGCTGCTGCGGCGGCTTCTTCTCACATATTGTCGCGGTCTGAGGATTGCTAGCCAGCAGCAATTAGACGGTAAACTCTGAGTAATCGCAGAAGGATGACTAGCGGTAGGCAGACGCACTACGAGGCTAAGTCTATAGCTGTGCTGTGTTAGAAGAGTCACAAGTGGTCAGTGGCGGCGCTAGGGGGGGTTAGGGGGCTAAGCTCCCCTATAAAAGGCTAAGCCCTCCCTAAAAAAGGTCATCCGGATTTTTTACATGCAAAACTGCCTATATTTCTACGATTTTCGATCGGATGACTAAAAAAAGTCGTTAGAAATTTTGGCTGACGAAAATGGAAAATATCCATGAGATTTCGGCCGGATGACTAAAAAAACGAGGACGCAGCACCCCAAACTGAAATCCTGGCGCCGCCACTGCAAGTGATGAGCTCTGCACATATATAGACTTAATTGATCAACTATCCCAAGAATGATTTATAGAAATATGTAGGTCTTACTAACAATTTAAAGTATCCAGTGCCAGAATTACAAATGTTAGAGATGTAATTTTTCTTTTGCCTACGACTTTAACTCAGCCACTTAACTTTGGCTGTCAGTTGCGCGATAGATTTGTCGTTATGGTTTGACCACGCTTTGACTTTAGTCGAGTTTCGCGTACATATACACATACAGAGAGATCCATAATCGGTCGTCTGCTGGCCAGCAACGGTGCAGAGGAGTCAGACGACGACGACGCTTCTATCGATCAGGTTGCAAAGGCAGCAGACGGTCCAACCAGCGGATAAACGCGCCATTTCCTCCAGAGGAAGGCAGGGCACGACCGGCAGCGGGCAGAGGAAGGCGGTGGAAGGGGGAGGACAGGGGAAGGGAAAAGGACGATTATGCGGCGGTCATCAATAATCGGCAGCTGCGGCAACGTTCGTCCAGCGTCGCACTTAACAAAAGGTTGGCTGCAACCATAGATATATATAATTACAGGCCTATAAATAATTATATATCTATGGCTGCATAGGCAACATTGAGAGCGTGAGTAAGCAAGCACAAAGTTTGACCATACACTCATAGTAATTATCATTATTACATAAATTTCTAACGCCCGCAAGGTCACACCGAAGTATGAATCTGAGGCGCGGAAAATGTTCTGAATTTCGTCTGAGCTTATAAGAGTGAGGTAGTTAGAACCAACGCAACCAGTCAACTATAATCCAAACCTCCGCATTTCAATCTCCATTGGACCATTGTCGTCACAGTGATATTCTGTCCCCTCGGTCAAGCGCTTCGCTGGCGCTTTTCATCTCTAGCGATCTAAAGTCCTGGTATTGGCTTTGAGACAAAAGGACCGCGGCATAAGGCTTGCATAAGGGCATTATAATTACACACAATCCATCTGGTCACTATAGTGGTTCTCAGAAACGCCACAATTTTAATTGGCAGACTAGCGCACAGCACCTTGGTGGATAGGTGTACGACAACCTGGTGGATAGGCGCACAGCACCTTAATTGGTGAACGGTGCACAGCAGCTTAATTGGCGGATGGGTGCACAGCACCTTGGTGGATCGGTGCACAGCACCTTGGTGGTCTGGTGCACAGCACCTTGGTGGATCGGTGCACAGCACCTTGGTGAATCGGTGGACAACACCTTGGTGGACGGTGTACAGCACCTTGGTGGATCGGTGCACAAAACCTTGGTGGATCGGTGCACAGCACCTTGGGGATAGGTACACAGTATCTTGGTGGACTGGTGCACAGCACCTTGGGGGATCGGTGCACTGCAGCACCTTGGGGATAGGTACACAGTACCTTGGTGGACTGGTGCACAGCACCTTGGGGGATCGGTGCACAGCACCTTGGGGATAGGTACACAGTACCTTGGTGGACTGTTGCACAGCACCTTGGTGGACTGGTGCACAGCACCTTGGGGATAGGTACACAGTATCTTGGTGGACTGGTGCACAGGATCTTGGGGGATCGGTGCACAGCAGCTTGTGGATAGGTACACAGTACTTGGTGGACTGGTGCACAGCACCTTGGGGATATGTATACAGTACCTTGGTGGACTGGTGCACAGCACCTTGGGGGATCGGTGCACAGCACCTTGGGGATAGGTACACAGTACCTTGGTGGACTGGTGCACAGCACCTTGGGGGATCGGTGCACAGCACCTTGGGGATATGTACACAGTACCTTGGTGGACTGGTGCACAGCACCTTGGGGGATCGGTGCACAGCACCTTGGGGATAGGTACACAGTACCTTGGTGGACTGGTGCACAGCACCTTGGGGGATCGGTGCACAGCACCTTTTGGATAGGTACACAGTACCTTGGTGGACTGGTGCACAGCACCTTGGTGGTTCGGTGCACAGCACCTTAGGGATAGGTACACAGTACCTTGGTGGACTGTTGCACAGCACCTTGGGGGATCGGTGCACAGCACCTTGGGGATAGGTACACAGTACCTTGGTGGACTGGTGCACAGCACCTTGGGGGATCGGTGCACAGCACCTTGGGGATAGGTACACAGTACCTTGGTGGACTGGTGCACAGCACCTTGGGGGATCGGTGCACAGCACCTTGGGGATAGGTACACAGTACCTTGGTGGACTGGTGCACAGTACCTTGGGGATCGGTGCACAGCACCTTGGGGGATAGGTACACAGTACCTTGGTGGACTGGTGCACAGCACCATGGGGGATCGGTGCACAGCACCTTGGGGATAGGTACACAGTACCTTGGTGGACTGGTGCACAGCACCTTGGGGGATCGGTGCACAGCACCTTGGGGATAGGTACACAGTACCTTGGTGGGCTGGTGCACAGCACCTTGGGGGATTGATGCACAGCACCTTGGGGATAGGTACACAGTACCTTGGTGGACTGGTGCACAGCACCTTGGTGGTTCGGTGCACAGCACCTTAGGGATAGGTACACAGTACCTTGGTGGACTGTTGCACAGCACCATGGGGGATCGGTGCACAGCACCTTGGGGATAGGTACACAGTACCTTGGTGGACTGGTGCACAGCACCTTGGGGGATCGGTGCACAGCACCTTGGGGATAGGTACACAGTACCTTGATGGACTGGTGCACAGCACCATGGGGGATTGGTGCACAGCACCTTGGGGATAGGTACACAGTACCTTGGTGGACTGGTGCACAGCACCTTGGGGGATCGGTGCACAGCACCTTGGGGGATCGGTGCACAGCACCTTGGTGAATCGGTGCACAGTATATCAACTCCAATTCGGCCATCAATTCTTGCTCTTTGTTTTGGTTGCAGATTGTTTGTGGTATTCATCCAGCATAGCTCGCCACACTTGAGGATCCATGCGGTCCATATCCGGATGTTTGGAAGGCATTGGCTCGTCCAAACGAAAAGAGCACAATAATTTTTTGACATATTGAGCCGGTCTCGTTTCATTGACGGCATATTTTCTGAACAGGCTAAGCACTGGTAAACTATCTCGTCTTCAAAAAAGCAGTAGGCCTACCGTCGTAGAAATTCACATTCGCTTTCTGTTCGAAATCTTTGATGATCATTTCCGTTCCAAGTAGGCCTATAAGTCAACATTTCTCGTGAAACTTTCTATTTCTGGCCGATACGTGTCTTCAATTGACAGTTCTTCACTTTTTCGAATCGCATTCAATTTAGGCCTATCTGCTTCTTCTGATCGACGAATTTCGGTAAAAATTTATTTTCTTCCTGAAAATGTCTCGCCATTGCTATAACTTTAATCTCGAATCGCGGTCGTTTCGTTTCCAAGCAACAAACAATCAGTTCAGATGACGTCATATGAAAGCTTGAAAGATGACGTCTTTAGTAAATTTACGTATCAGTTTTATCGTTGATTCGCAAAGCAGGCTAAGCAAGTAATTTAATTTCCCGGTATGAAGCCTAATAAATAAATAAATAAATAAATAAGTAAATAAACAAATCAATCAATCAATCAATCAATCAATCAATCAATATGGGTTTAAAAAAAACAAATTAGCCTAAACAAGTCAGGTTTAGGCCATGTATCATGCGGTACGTTTAATATACATGTATTGTATTGCACAGGTCCCTAAAAATTTATAAAGCGTAGGCCTAGCCCTCTACTAGGGTTAACCGTTCAGAGGCACTTCCAGTGCGCAAGGCCACGAAATATGTTTCGAGAAAAGAAAATCGTAATCGTAATCGTAATCTCGAAACTTCTACAGCGCCCACAAAAGCCAAGTCGCGGGAACCAGCTTATTCACAGGCGCTCAATCAAAACAAAATCGATAGGCAGCGGGTCAAGTCCGGAGAGTCAGGCAGGCAGATAGATGGACGGCTAAGGTGGGTGATGTTTAGAGTTGAAGTGGCGGGGGATGTAAGGAGAAGAAGAATCAGGATAGGATTTTTGAAAGAGCAATGTTTTCAGTTTTGAGTGAAAGACCTGTGGGGAGATAGCGAGAGGTGGAGTTTTGGTGAGTTCGTATGATGGGTCGGAAGTTTGCCGAAGTGCTGGCGGAAGTTTGTTCCAGAGAGGTGGAACGGCAATGGCTATGGAGCGGTTTGCGAATTTCAGTGATGAAGTGATGGGAGGGCGAAGCAGTGTAATGGAGGATGAGGAGCGTGTTGAACGAGGTGGCTGGATGGTGAACAACTGACGAAGGTAGAACGGCTGGGATGATTGAAGTGTATTGTAAGTGAGTGAGAGGACTTTGTATTCGATGCGTTCAGGTATTTTGAGCCAGTGAAGTGATTTCAGGACAGGAGTGATGTGGTGACGTTTGGGGGTTTTCGTCACTGCACGGGCGAGGGCATTCTGGATAGCTTGGAGGCGGTTAATTTGGGTTATATCAATGTTTAGGAAGAGAGAGTTGCAGTAATCAAGTTTCGCATGAACTATGGATGTGGCTATTGTGGATGCAGTTTTAAAGTCAAGCATAGGTCGGATTCTGCGGAGATCTCGTATGTGCATGAAACAAGTGCGGGAAAGTTGGGTTATGTGGTCGGAGAAGCTAAGATGCTGGTCAAAGATTACACCTAGGTTTCGGACAGGAGAATTTGCGGAGAAAGTGTGGTTGGAAGAAGAGTCATTGTTGAAGGAAATAGAGGGATCAGGAATTTTCTTGAGTTGCTCTCTGAGGCCAATTAGTATAAATTCTGTCTTGGAGGGGTTAAGGCAGAGGAGATTTGAGGTCATCCAAGAGGTGATTTGGGTGACCACAGAGAGAAGATTATTTATGGAGTCAGAGAAGCTGCTTGGAGAGAAAGAGATGAATAATTGGGTGTCGTCAGCATATAGATGATGGTCGACTGTGGATGCTTTTATGAGTGAACTGAGTGGAGTGGTGTAGAGGATGAACAAGAGGGGCCCGAGGACAGAACCTTGCGGAACACCACAGGTGAGGGGGCGTGATTGAGATGATGTTTCAAGTGTTTTGACTGAGAAAGTGCGTGATGAGAGATAAGACTGAATCCAAAGGAGAGCAGTGTCGGTAAAGCCAAAGCAGGAAGACAGTCTTTGGAGTAGTATGTTATGGTCGATGGTGTCAAAGGCTGCAGAGACATCAAGGAGGCAAAGGCAGGAGACTTGTTGATGAGAGATGACAGAGACAAGTTTATTGTAGAGTGAAGTGAGAAGTGTTTCGGTGGAGTGCTTTTTAGTAAAGCCGGACTGGTTTGGGTTAAGGAGTGAATTTGAAGTCAAGTAGTCATTGATGCGAGAGAGTACGACACGTTCTGTTAGTTTAGAGATGAATGAGAGGTTGGAAACAGGTCGATAATTAGAAAGGATTTCCTTATCAAGTGATGGTTTTTTTAGAAGTGGAGTTACCAAAGAATGTTTGAAGAGGAGGGGAAAGTTGCCAGTAGATAAGGAGAGGTTGATTATTTGTGTGATGATGGGGACAATGATAGATGCGCACTCTTTCAGTAGGACGGTAGGTATAGGGTCGAGTTCGCACTGCTTGTTTGGGAGAGATTGTAATAAATTGGACACTTCAGACTCTGATGTTGGGCTAAAAGCAGATAGTGATGGTTGAGGTGGGGAAGACGGAAGGTCGTGAGTGGAGGAGGGTGTATCTGCAGGTGAATCGATGGTAGATTTTGAGAGGAGTGATTGCAGAGAGAGACGGATAGTAGTTACTTTGCCAGAGAAGAACGAACAAAATGAGTCAGCGATTGAAGAAGATGGTAGAGAGTTTGGAAGTGGGCTAGAGGAATTCCGATGTAGGAGTTGGTTTACCGTTTTCCAGAGAAGACGAGGATTACAAGATCGGGATTGAACTAGTGAGGAGTAAAACCTCTTCTTGGCCATTGCCAGAAGGTGATGGTATTTGTTTGTAGCAGCTTTTAGAGCAGAGAGGAGTTGAGGGTCATGGGTTCGTTTGTAAGTACGCTCAAGGCGTCGACGGAAAGATTTGAAGGCCTGGAGGTAGGAGTTATACCAAGGGTTGTTAGAGTGAGAACCAGATTTGGTAATAGTAGGAGCGTGTTTGTCGAGGATCATGGAGAGAGTGGTGTTGTAGGAGGACAGGAGGTCATCTAGAGAGGACGGAGGATTTAGGATGAGGTCTGAGGAGGCAAGATCGTGCTTGAAGGCTTCAATGTTTATGGAGCTGATGCGGCGGAAAGAATGAGAGACGGGATCAGGACGCGGAGTATGTAGTATGTTAAGTTGTGTGAAAATGGGGTAATGGTCAGAAGGAGTATCAAAAGAGAAAGATATGTTTGGCGATAGCCTTGAGAGAGACGATGTGATGATGAGGTCAAGTGTGTGGTTGTGAGAGTGGGTGGGAAAGTTGACGTGTTGGACCAGATTAGTAGATGACAAGAGCGTGAGGAAGTCGGGAGCAAGTGAGTCAGATGGGTTGTCAACATATGTATGTTGAAATCCCCTGTGATCAAGAATTCATGAGGAGTTGTGGCAGCAGTGGAGAGTAAGTTGGTAAATTCCTGCAAGAAAACAGAGTTAGGTTTAGAGTATGAGGAGGAGGAGGGAGGGCGGTAGACATTGAAGATGGTTAGGATTGAGTTCGGGAGTTTGAGAGTGATTGAGGCGCATTCAAAAGATGTGAAACAGTAGCCAGGTGAGTCAAGGACAGTGGAGGGCTCTCGGGTTAGAAATGCAATCCCTCCACCTGTGGTATTCCGGTCGGTTGTCAATTTTGAGGGACGAGGGGTGCTGTACAAGTGGTAACCAGAGGGGATACAATCTTGATATTGAGCATGAGTTGTGCCTGAATGGAACCATGTTTCGGTTAAAGCAAAGAGGTCTGGAGGATGAGAGGAAAGAGACAAGTCGTTTATTTCAGCAACGTGAGCTGGATGAAGCAGAGAGCGTATATTTAGAGAACATAGTAGAAATTTGTTTTTGTCTTGTGTAGGAGGAGGAGAAGGAGGAGGAGGGGAAGGAAGCGGTGGGAGAAGAGGAAGAGGAGGAGGAGAGGTAGCGGTAGACACAGCAGCAGCAGTAAGAGGACAGCTAGGCTGAGGAGGAGGAGGAGGAGGAGGAGCAGCAGCAGCAGCAGCAGCAGCAGGAGTGGTAGTAGAAACAGAATAGGGTGTAGGCGGGGGAGAGTGAGAGGCGGAACACATATTGATTGGGCCCGGATTTGCATGTATGTCGCCAGAAAGTAGAATTAAGATGAAGAATAGACTATTGTGAGTACGGTGCTGAGATTGTATTTTGCGTCGAATTGCTAAGAAAAACGGCAGAGGAATGTGGGCCATGTAACCATTCTCTTGTGTAGCGGTCAGAAAGTGGGCGGGGTTATGATGCCGGGGTGAGAAGGGTATGTAGGTCAGTGAGAGGCTGGAGGGGTGAAACTGGATAAAGTGAGCAGTTTGGATCCTTAATGAGACCAGGAGGAGTATGATTGACAGATTCATGCTGGGCTTATGAAGATGGAGGGAAAAATGGCTGGCTATGGGATGAAAAGTTAGACAAAGGATGAATGATGCGGAATGAATAATGTGGAGGATCGTGGATGAAATGAAGCAAAAAGTAATGGAACGAACTCACCGGATGGAGAAGAGTGTTCCAGAAGAAAGTTAAAGTTATCCAGATTGTAGAGACGGAAAGATTAAGGAAAGATGAAGAGAAGAGCGCACTGTACGTCCACTAGCTCCCGCTAACGAGGAGGAGAGATAACCAGTCAGAAGTTGAGATCGATTTGAAGGAGAGGGCGTATTCCAATAGAAGGTCCAATTGATGTAAAGGAACGGGACTGAGCTATATAGCCGTTTTGGTAGGAGGCATAGGCGTAGGAGGTGGGGGCCAGAGGGCCCCCAATTTTTGAGCAAATGTGCGTGTCTTTCGAGCAAAAGAGGCACGGACGGGAAAAAATTTGGGAATTTTTTCTGGCAAACAGGCACAGGCGGATTTTTCCGGGCACACAGAGGTAAAAAGCTAAATTATCTGAAGATTTACAGAAAGTGACTTTAAAAAGGCCTACACCTCTCTAAGTAAGTAAGTAAGTAAGAATATTTTTTATTGTACCACCAGCAAACGCACAGTAGTTTACAGAGGAAATAAATAATAGAAAACATTTATGCAAAGTTATATAACATTCACATAATAAAACTGTTTCTGGCAAAAGAATCAACTCTAGAAAGGGTTAGATTATGCTACCTTGGTCGATAGGCTATATTGTATGGAGTGACCTTAAGGGGAGGGAGGAGATCGTGAAGAATGTGACAAGGATTTAAGAGGATAGAGCGGAAAAGAGCAGAGTCAGCCCTAGAACAGAGAATGTCAAAACTAGGGAAATCGGTTGGAAGAAAGCTTGAACGGGTCAATTTTCTCAAGAGACCGTTAACACGTTACGACGTTCTGCTGTAGGCTAGGTCTATTGTTATAGGCCCTAGGCCTAGGAAAATAACCGAATTTGAACGCATGCTGCCCAATTAACGATCTGATATCGACTGAGCGTCTGCGAATAACTCGTTCTCGATATATCGCTCATTAATTTTGGATGCCGTGTCAATCTCCATCACTATTTGCACGTGGGAACGTTTTTTGTCATCTGATGCAATTTTTACTTTCGATTCGAACGACATTCTGTGTAGGAGCAAAAACCAGCCCCCGACGTAACGTAGCCCGAGAGAAGGTCACATAACTTGACCTAGTTTCATAATCATGCAGCCAATGGCATCGTCGTGTCGCTGCCAAGGGCGTGGTCAATTTCTCCTCACATTCCGCAATCGGCGACATAACCAGCCCCCAACGCAACAGAGCCTAAGAGAAGGTCACATAACTTGACCTAGTTTCATAATGATGCAGCCAATGGCATCGTCGTGTCGCTGCCAAGGGCGTGGTCAATTTCTCCTCACATTCCTTTCATTATCGCCCGAGCGAGCGAGCGAGCGAGAGTGGTCGGGTGTGTGTTGCATCAGATCTCGTCTTAAAGATTTAATTATTATCTACACACACTCTCCCTGCCACATCGTGAGCTCGGTCCGTCGTCTGGATTCACCGGTGAACACGTAATCGAGTGTAGGATTCTTAATTTCTGGCTGTCGTTAACTGACAAGATGTCATACTCTATTGTCGAAAGAGGCGCCCCGAACACGCTCAACTACAAGGCCTACTTCGGTAAGTAGCTGCTCACGAGTTTCTTTTTATACTAAATTAGGTATTGATTATGTTAACTGTGTTTGAAGACGTGCGATGACGTTGAGGGCACAGATTCATTGACAATTTATAAATGGCGATTCTAAAAATGTTAATATTTAGAAAGCACTGCCCAAACCTTTGACACTTAAGCCACCGGCAAAGGTTTGAAGTCTATAGGCGAAGGGCTGAAAGTTTACGGTAAAGACGCACACTGCATGCCCGTACACTAAACAATATGGGGTAAATACGCACACTAGATACCCGTACTCCAAACAATATGGCTGCCAACGAATGCCATAAATTAGAGCGCAGCGACTATTATATAATTACAGCGCAGCGACTATTTATCGCGTGAGGGTCGGTTAGGGCTCAGGTTAGGCGCCGTGAGGGTCGGTTAGGGTTAGTTTTAGGGTTAGTGCAGTCATTCTGTTGAGCGCTTTGCATGTTGCGATGCGTCGATAGGATAGGTCGCTGCGCTCTAACTTTATAGCATTCGTTGGCAGCCATATTGCTTGGAGTACGGGTATCTAGTGTGCGTGTTTACCCAATATGGTTGCCAATGAATGCAATAAATTAGAGCGTGGCGACCTATCGACGACATCTGTCCACTGCATCCCAGCATGCAAAGCGCTCAGTAAGTAAGTAATCTACGCAAGTATCAACAGTTAAAATTAAAGCGATTTGAATAAGAAGTGTTTAATGTGATCTAACAATAAATCAAATTGGAGCCACGTATTGTGACGTTTAATATGTTGTAACTATAAAGCTGTGATAAAGCCACGGTAAAGATACGATAAAGCTACCGAATTAATAGAAATACGCTACTACCTAAGCACAGGCGAAACATCAGCTTAATTATAGCTTCAAAGTGCCGAATTCTTTTGAAAGCGCAGGTTTATTTACTCTCAAACTGTAATGTACGGAAGATCTAACCATATATTGCTTTAATTTGATTACTTACTTACTTATAGACTTGTATACTTGCTTATGGGCAATGAGTCGGTTACTTACTTACTGAGCGCTTTGCATGTTGGGATGCATGTTGCAATGCCGTCGATAGGTCGCCACACTCTAATTTATTGCATTCGTTGTTAGGGCCTAGCCGGGTGCCGTTTTTCAACCGGGTACCGGGTCCGGGTAGTTTGAATAAAATCTGCCGGGTCCGGGTACCGGGTCCGGGTATTAAAAGTAACCGTTAATCTCTAAACTGAATAGTATGTCCCCACTTTGAATGCCGTCAATCGAACACCACTCAGTTTGTTAGCTACCTTTGGTGGAATTGAGTAAAACTCTTCCGTGTCAGAATTTTACTACAGTTGAGTTCTGCCAGTGGTTATTGGTTGAGTTCTGCCAGGGGTTATTGATTGAGAGGTGCCAGTAATATCTGTTCATGAACTGTGTTGATAAAATCATTCTATAGTATAGAAATGCTGATCTATCCAGTCAGCCAAGGAGGTCAGAGGCCCCTGATAAACAGTCCTGCTTCTGGTGTATGCAGTCCAACAACATGTAGACATAGTTCAAAGTGTACCATCCCTTAATCTGTGAGATGTATACATGGTCCTATTAGAGAGGGGGCCTATTAAGCTTGGCTGCAGAGTCGTATAACAGGTGGAAGGTATCCCTTCTGACTATTCTCTCTGACTTGAATAAGGGTGTGACAGACCAAACAGGCTTTAAAGATAAGGGATTAATGACAGATGACCCCATGCCAACTTATATAGTTATGGTCAGTGCGCAGCATATATATATATCTATATATATATATGTGTATATAATGTATATATATATACACACACACACATATACGCTCTTTCCCCCTTCCAATGCTCCCTAACCTTCTACCACTGTTCCTCCCCTCCTCCTTCATCATCTCCTTTCTCTTCCCTGTTAGACATTTCAAACAGCCAAGCAGCAGGAGGAAGAGGAAGGGGAGTACTAGAAGAGAAAGAGGAGGAAGGAAGAAGAGAAAGCATGAAAGAGGGTGCCATTCTTATATTTAAATATATATATATATATTCAGCCACCAGGTCACACATATAATTATATATATATATACTATTTACTCCCCCTCTTCTCCTTCATTGTTTACCACTGTTCCTCTCAGGAAGGGGTAGTAGGAGAGAGAGAGAGAGAGAGAGAGAGAGAGAGAGAGAGAGAGAGAGAGAGAGAGAGGGAGAGACAGCATGGAAGAGGGTGATACAGACTCTACCCTCCACCTCCTCCTTCCTCTTGCTGGTAGGCTGTTTGAAATAGGATAGTCTAATATAAAGTAGCCATCAGCAGTCTGTCTGCTCTGTGATTGTCTGTTCATTGTACTATAATGCAGGTGAGAGACTGCAGGTTAACTGTTAAGCCCTTTAATGTGTGGTATGCTATTCATAATTACCACCGGCCCCGGAAGACCTTTCATCACCGGGTCCGGTTATCTGCCGGGTGTCAAATACCCGGCATATCCGGGTATCCGGGTCAGCACCCGGCTGTGCCCTATTCGTTGTCAACCATATTGTTTGGAGTACGGGCATGCAGTGTGCGTGTTTACCAAGTTTACTCTTGTATGAACGGTTTTGACATGTTGTTCAGTATGGTAGTAATAAGTATTCTTTTGCCATCTTGTAAAATGTATTTTGTCTAGGTATGGAAGTGTAGGTATGTGTAATTGTGTATATCACCTGGTCACCTGGTGCCGTCAGCTCTTGGAGCTCTGGCGATATTCTTGATGTATCCTCTCCAGTGTCCCCTCTCTCTTGTTGCCTCTCTCAGCTCCTCCAAGTTCATGCCAGACTTTTCCTGTACCTCATCCAACCATCTCTTCCTTGGTCTTCCGCGTCTCCTCCTTCCCTCACCGCATGCCGTCATCAGCTCCTTCTCCAAACCGTTAGATCTCATCACATGGCCGAAGTAGCTCAATTTCCTCCAAGTCGCTGTTTGCTGTAGTGTCTCATCTCTCTCTATTCCGAGCTCCTCACGCACCGATTCGTTAGTTCTCTTCTCCGTCCATGAAATCCTTAACATTTTTCTCCAAATCCACATCTCGCACGCGTTGATTTTCTTTTCCATATCCAGTGTCTTTGTCCATGTTTCGCATCCATATAGGACGACCGGGAAGATCAGTGCTCTTACCAGTCTTTTCTTTGTTTCCCTGCTCACATATTTATCTTTCCAAATATTTCCCAGACCGTTCATTGCCGTTTTTCCCATTGATACCCTCCGCCTTATTTCCATATCACATCTTCCCTCCTTCTCTAACATAGATCCCAGGAATGTGAAGCTCGATACTACCTCTATCGTTTCTCCATCCACCTCAAAGTTTTCCCATGTTGCAGTTGTCATAACTTTTGTTTTCTTTACATTGAAGTATAGTCCCGCCTTTTCGCTTTCCATCCTGACTCTTCTTATTAACTCGGCCAGGTCGTCCTTCTTACCCGCCAATAATGTCGTATCATCAGCGTACCTCAAATTATTCAGTATTTTCCCCGCTATCCTTACCCCCTCTGTTGCCTCCTCCAATCCAGCCCTCCTCATAATTCTCTCGGCATACAGATTGAACAGGAAAGGGGACAAAATGCACCCCTGCCTCACTCCTTTCCTTATTTTAAATTTCTCTGTGTCTCCATATTCAGTTCTTATAACCGCCTCTTGATCCACGTAAAGGCCTTTCAGTAGTTTAACCAGATGCTTCGGAATTCCCATCTCGATTAGTGTCCTCCACAGTAGTGTATGGTCTATGCAATCAAACGCCTTGCTGTAGTCTATAAAACACATATGCACCTCTTGCCCGTACTCCCTCTGTCTCTCCATAATCCACCTTATATTGGCGATGTGATCACGCGTTCCACGCGCCTTCCTGAATCCCGCTTGGTTGGCTGGTAATTCTCTTTCAATTGTCTTCTCCATTCTTTTGTGGATTATTTTGAGTAGTATTTTGCTCGTGTGCGATATCATCGCTATCGTTCGATAATTTCCACACTCTCTCGCGTCTCCTTTCTTGAATATTGGTATGAACACTGACCTTTTCCAATCCTCCGGCCACTCCCCAGTTCTCCAGATTTGATTGCATAGCTTTGTAATAGTCCTCACCACTGCTTCATCTCCCGCTTTTACCAGTTCTATAGATATTCCATCGTGTCCTGGCGCTTTGTTGTACTTTAACTGTTTTATCGCCCACTCCACCTCTGCCTCCAATATCTCTGGTTCGTTTTCAACTTCCTCTATTTTGATGTTTTCCTTCACGACACGTTCGTCCTCCTTGTACAGCTCTTCCGTATACTCTCTCCACCTTGCCTTCATCTCCTCCTCGTCTCCTATTATCTTCCCATCCTTTGTCTTGAGTGATCCCATTCTAGGGCCTGCTGTCTTTGTTATTTCCTTTATCTTTGCGAACAGTTCTTTAGTTCTTCCTTTCTTCCCTTCTTCCTCCATCTCCTTGCACATTTCCTTGAGATGGTTTTCCTTATCCTCCCTTGCCTTCCTTTGGAAGGCCTTATTCAATGTTTTTACCCTATCCCTATTCCCTTCCTTTTTTTGCTACTCTCCTTTCCATTGCCACCTCAATGGCCTCTTTGGATAGCCATGGTGTAATTTTCCTTGACGTTTTCTTTGGTACATGTTTCTCCGCCGCCTCCTGAATCGCAGTTTTCATCTTTGTCCATAGCTTGTTTGCATCCTCCTCTTCCGTTGTATCGTCTCTCTCTAAGATCTCAAACCTATTCATTATCTCCACCCTGTATTCTGGTGTTATGCCTTTGCAATCGAAACTGGTCAGTCTTTTGCCTCTCTTCAACTTCTTCAACTTTAGCTGTAATGTAGCCACTATTATCTCGTGGTCTGTTCCGCAATCCGCCCCCGGTCTTGTTCTTACATCTTTTATCGTGCTCTTCCATCTTTTGTTCACCAACACGTAGTCGATCTGATTCCTGTGTTTTCCATCCGGCGTCGTCCATGTATAAAGTCTTCTTTTCGGTTGTTCGAACCATGTGTTCATTATTCGTAGTTCATTGGAATCGCAGAACTCCAGCATTCTCTCCCCTGCCTCGTTTCGTACACCCAGTCCGTACTTACCCACTACTTCTTCCCATCCACTTCTGTCCTCACCAACTTTCGCATTGAAGTCACCCATAATCACCAGTATGTCTCCCCTCGGTGTTGTGTCAATTGTCCCTTGCAGGTCTAAGTAGAAAGCTTCTTGTTCCTCCTCTGCCGCCATCGCTGTAGGGGCATAAACCTGTATGATTGTCGTATTGATCCTTCCTCCCCTAAATCTTACACTCAGTACTCTGTCACTCACTGTATTATACCCCATTATCGCATCAGCGCTCTTCCTATCGCACATGATTGCAACTCCATTCCTCCCCCTCTCCTCCTGCCCCGACATTACTATCTTAAAACCGTTCCATCTGAAGTGTCCTTTTCCCTTCCATCTGGTCTCACATAATCCCAGTATCGCTATATCCATCCTTCCCATCTCTTTTTGAATGATGTCCATCTTCCCACTCTGCATGCTTCTGACATTCCACGTTCCGACCTTCATAGATTTTTTGCAGCTCATGTCAAGTCTTTGCTTCATGGCCATATCCACCGCTGGACGTCCTTTCGGCTTTGGTCCTGTGGCTTCATTCGAACCCGTAGCTCCCGACTCGTCAATGTGCTCTTCCTCAGTAGCCATTAAGTCACCCTCAGGCCTGAGGGTCTCACCCTTGGTGACTATCGTTGATTTCCTTCTTGGATACATCATGAATTTTCTTGGCAAAGATAAGGGGTGGTTTGCCATTGCCTTCCCCCCGTTTGCCGTCCGTGCCCGTTCGTTCACCCCTCCATACGGAGGGGTTACTAACAGGTCGCCCCACGAGAAGGTGGGCACGGTGGACTTTGGTTCGCCAGCCCAGGTCGGTTCCGAGTCTACGCTCCAATTGGAGTCGTCGGTCAGGTCTCCTCCCTGCTTTACTCACGTGAATGAGTGACTGACAAACCTTTGTGTATATAGGTTGATCAAATTATAAATGTGTGTTTAGTATTTACATTTGTGGACTTGTTTCAGATGATTATTTATGTAGCAGCTTCTTTGAAACCAACATACTGATTCACTTGGTAAATGATCTCCTATAATGTAATGTCTTAGCAGATTTATATAGTGCCACTTTGTCATCCTTAAGTCATCTACCCTAAAGCTGCGGAATTCGTCATAGGAAAAAGACAGTTTTCAAAGTGCTAGCAATTCTAAACATCATTCGTGGCCTGCCTCTCTCCCTGGAGCATTGCCATTTGTACAAAGTCCTCTCTTGGTCTTGGGCTCATCTCTAGGAGCCCTGTAAGTGTAATAGTAATCTCCAAACTTCTCAAATCTAAAGTGTCACTTGAAAAGTGAACGCAGGGCATCAGCTTATTCATTATTGCTGAGTCAAGTCAGAACGGTTGTCCACAGAGTTGTTAGGGGAAGCTCGAGTTGGGGCAGGGTGTAGAGCGCATGTCAAAGGTGACACACGTGGTTACAATCCGCTTTTGTGACTTTACTTTTTCCAGATGGAATCACAGAGAATGTGCATCTACTCCTCAATTTCAAATTGACTGACCTGTCATGAGTTATAAATGCTGTGATGAATAAACATACCTGGTATTCACAGCGTGAACGTATTTCACGCTGTGTATCGATTTACAGGGAATATATTCGAATAAATAATTATATTGGTAAGCTAACGAGAGTGATCTTAATGTCTGAGAACCTGTCATGTGAGGTGGAAACGACACCGCAGCATTCTGATGACTGGTTACCTGTTTGACCTTTAGGGCAGGTGTTGAACTGTTGATGATCATGTGCTTACCTGGATGGAATTGAGGACTAGAATTGAATTGCTAATCACTGAGAATTTAAGAAGAGAAAGCTGTGAGGCAGTTGTGGACAGAGCTGTAGTCAAGGATATACACGGTTATATACGAAGCGTACTCACTTCACAAATATTTGTGAAAAATGACCTCTGCAGACAACAGGTTGCCTAGGCAACTGTAGCATGCACTTACCTATAATTTTGCCACTGCAGCCCTTGGTTATGGGTATGAAATGTTAGCAACTTCATTTTCCTAAGCTCTACATTATGAGGACGGGTGACTAGTCCGCTCCCTCACCATCTCATCTTCCCTCTGACAATGTGAATTGACTGAGTGGCACAGGTTGAAAAGATGTTTTTAAAAATAGGAGTCTCCTTGTTTTCAGTTTATTACCAATTTCTGTAAATTGAAACGTTGTACAGTGTTAAACGTCAAGGAAGAGAAAGGCATGCCTGCTGGCTGCTTTGGCAACTGCCTGTCAAGCGGTGATAAAGGTAACTTCGAGCCGGTTTGAAAGGCGGTTGAAGCCGAGCTGATGTTTTCGTTGCTTTGTTGCTTCAGTTGACTTGTTGTTTTGGTTGTCCTGTTGCCAGTGGCGTAACAATAGGGTAGACTGGGTAAGACAAAGTCTAGGGGCCCCCGAGTGTAGGGGCCCCCGAGTTTAATACATTTCAATAAGTACCGTAGGGAGAGGCCCCACCTTCATATTTTGTCTAGGGGCCCCCGAGTTCCTAGTTACGCCACTGCCTGTTGCTCTCATTGGTATATTGTTATTCTGTTATTGTTACTGTTCATTGTACTACTATTAAGTCAACTTGTTCTACTAATATAATTAATATATGTTGCAACTTCGGTGTTCTTTAGTGGCGTAGACAAAGGGAGTTTCAGGGTTAAAACCACCCACTGTCCTAGGAGAAAAGTTTTTTAAAGGTTATTTATCCACTTAAATAAGAAAAAACAAAACAATTGCTTAAATCCTAACAATTGCTTTTCTTACTTTATTTCCTTTGTTACTTTATTTCATTTTAATTTACTGTAATGCTGTTGGGTTGGTGTCAGAAAGGGCATCCGGCCAGGCCATAAACCCCCCCATCATAAACTCCTGTCTACGCCACTGGTGTACTTAATATTATATTTAAGCTGTTTAATGTTCCTCCGCCACTGGTTGTTCTCTGCCAATGCCAGTCCCAAGCCTGGACAAAGGAGGAGGGCGACACTAATCATCTTTGATATGGCAGTGTTGTTAAGTTTACATGTAACAAGCCTTACTGTGAAATAAAAATTTTGTACTAACAATTTTTGCAGTATTATGCTTAATCTTTGATGTCAAGCTGAATTTATGATGATGGTTTCTACTGTAATCAAGGATACTTAAATTGCAATACTGACCAATGCATATTAACATTATTTTCTCTATTTGCCAGAGCTCTTGAAAAGTATATTGTGCATAACCTAATCTGGGAAACTTGGTTGAGCTTTCAGTACTTTTTAAGTGTATCATTCATTATCAGATTTGGTTTGTATACAGTGTTTTATAATAGATAGGAATCCTAATACATGTTTGTCATTGCAACAGATCTCTGTATTAAACCAATAGCATAAAACAACTCTTTCTTTTCTGCCTAGTTCTTGAAACTTGAGTAGACCTGTCAGTTTTGTTGACTCTGTTGGCTCCATTATAAATAATGTTACCTCTAGGTGGGTGGGTCGTGGCAACCAGTTGGTTAGGGTGCTTGTTGACCTGTAGAGCATCTAGGTCGTGGGTTCAAGTCTTCTACCCAGGTTGCTTGCTGTGTGGGGGACCTTGATCCAGTCCTTCTCTCATAAAATTTACTCAATTGATGTAATTAATTGAGACTTGGTGCTTACCAGGTATTATAAATGCATTGTAATTATAGTTACAGTTCCTAAAGCATTCTTTTATATTTCTGGCTTTTGACAGGCTATTGATTAATCATCTAAGATTCTGGACTTGTTAAGAAAGTGTAAACTGGCTTCTTTAGGCATTGACTTGTGCCAGGTGATTAATGGCCTGAGACCGTAGACATGTGGACCCACTCGTCTTATCAGTGAGTGCAAAGGACAATATCATTGATTGTGATCCGATCATGGATGATATAATGGCAATGCCACTGAAAAGAATGGAGGTCATTTATTGGCACCCAGCATGAACAAATGGCTTGCATCAGGAAATCCTGATGATGATAATAAAGATGGTGATGATGGTATGTAATGATGATGAGTAAGATGATGATGATGATGGTGATTACTGATAAGCAGCCTTGTTGCAATGTTATTGTGCATCTATATTTCACACTGTTATAATGATGGTGGTAGTGACTGTTGTAGTCATGATCATGATTGCACTGCTGCTACTGGTGATGATGATGATGATGATGATGATGATGATGATGATGAGACAATTGGATGCTGGATCTATATGATGATGATGGATGATGATATGGTTGTGATGGCAGTGATGTTCTTTTGTCTTTTCCAGTTGGACCCAATGGCTTCATCTCTCCAATGCACGATATTCCGTTGCATGCAAACAACGACGTCTCTTCCCACATTTTCAACATGGTCGTCGAAGTTCCACGCTGGACCAACGCCAAGATGGAGGCAAGACCTGAATTTTCATTTCAATGCACCATTAAATTTAAGGAATTTAGAATTTGGTATATGTTTGGTTCTGTACCAATTGTTTTGAAGGTGAGTGCACAAGTATGGCTGTCTGTCTGATTGTCTGTCTGTCTTTCTTTCTATTGGTTGTCTTTCTGTCAGGATGTGATGTTGGTGTGTGCTTATATCATTTTATAATTAGTCTCTTGTTATGTCACTGCTTGTTCTATATATTAAGAAAGGTTAATTATTATATTAATTACTGTTAATTAATTATGAATCCTCGATATCTAAAGCATATAGACAAATAGGTTGTCCAATGTCCAGAGATAGTCTAGCGAAATTCCAAGGCTGGCAGCCACAGACACCAGACAGAGAAAGCAGCAAAGAATAATGAACCTGGTGTGTTGCCTTGGTTACCGGGTGTATTGATCGACTTGGACGAAAGACGTCGGCTCGAATTAATACCTTCCCGATGCGTTGCTATAGTTACCGCGTTTCTGAGCATGCGGATATCGATGACGATGGTCAACGTAATGGATGGCAGGGTAATTGATTGCGTGCTTCAGAGCGGGTCGCTGTGAAGTGAAGCATATCACTGTGCAGGATGCGAGCTGTTGGAAGAGATAAAGGCTGGTTTATTTATGGACTAATGATATGCACCCCTGCCTTTTCTGCTGGTTGTGTCTGCACCAGACCTGTGATGCCAAGAGTGCAACGCAGTTGCTGTGTTGGAAGTGCTAGCAAGTCTATCACATGCAGAAATGCTCAACGCAGACCTTGTGGATAAATAGCGGCATTTTAAAAATGCTGAAATATTAATTTTGATAAAATGCAGAATCGCTCAGCATAGTCCACTAGATAGGAGCACTTAAAAAGTACAGAAATATTAATTACGATAAAATTTACATGCAGAATCACTCCATGCAGTTCTCTGTGAATTAATAGTGACATTTCAAAAATACAGAAATATTACTTATCTGTAAATAATCAGGTCTGGCATCTATGGTCTTATGAGTATGGTGTCAGTATTAGAGAAATTTTACTGAAACAGTAAATTGTTTAAACCCGTTAGATTGAAATAGTCATTAGAAATAGTTGTTAAACGTTACAGTCATTCCCTACAAGGTTTGTGGACAATGGACATGTGAACAAAGTTCATATGTTCATGCTTATTTACACCAAGTTTTGGGACAATTTGTTATCAATCTGGACACAGGACATACAAGGCCAATCCTGCGTATTCGGAACAGTTCACAGCCCTAGAGAATAGACCTAAACTCTGGTGTACGAGACAGTGCGTTCAATGCTGTATTCTCACTGTAAAGGATCACGTTTTAGCCTGTTCGCAGTGCTAGTTGATAAACTTGTCAATCTTGTTGTTTCTAAATTCTAAGTGATGTTCTTGGTTTTGTTTGCTTTATAAGTTACAGTTTGTTGAATGTTGCATACATTGCAGTTGTCAGAGGAGCTGCTTTTTAGTCCAAGGGTCAATGAATCTATTATGTTAATGAGTTTTGTTATGCTAATGAGTTTATTATGCTAATGAGTTTATTATGTTAATGAGTTCACTGTGCTAACGAGCTTATTATGTTAATGAGTTTATTGTGCTAACGAGCTTGCTAAAAAAAATTAACGCACATGTTTGTGGCATTGTTGTTAGCAGCTTGGCGATTTCAACTTGTAATTGTCGGCCTCAGTGTTTTTGCATTTTCATTGTTATTCAGTTCCACTGTTTTCTTTGTTATATATGCTTCATATATTCATGGAGTTTTGTTGATTTTCCAGATCAGTAAAGAGGAAAAGCTGAACCCGATCAAGCAAGACATTAAGAAGGGCAAACTTCGTTACGTCGATAATTGCTTCCCACATCACGGTTACATCTGGAACTATGGTGCCCTGCCTCAGGTTCACTATGTTTTTAATTTATGTCTATTCTCTAACAAAATTTCCCAATTTGTTCACGACCCAAAGTTTTGACATAAATTTCAGATGCAAGTTTTAAATGCACAAATTTTATTTGGACTAAAACATTTAATAGTTGCTGTCTACAGACAGCTAACAAAGGAAATTAATTTTCCAAGCATCCAGTATCTATGATTAATGGTTATTATGGAACTAATTTGTTCAATATATCACGAAGCGAGACCTTGATTCTTCAAGTGGCACCTGTCTATGTACTATAACCTTAATCATAACTGTAACGTTAATCATGACTATCACCTTAATTTAATTATAACCGTAATTATAACTATTGTCTTAATCATAACTATGATCTTAATCATGACTCTGAGCTTAATCATAACTACATGACCCTCCGCTATAGAAATGGAGAAATAAATAAATCAATAAATCCTGTGATGCTATTCTTTATGTTGTATACACATGGTTTAATGGTATGTGCATCAGATTGCCAAAACCACAGAAATTTAAAATTGTTATTCGTGTTACTTGTATAAAAATGCATAGCACTTATTAATAACCTCATTAGTAGTATTTGCATTATTAAATTTGTTATTCATTTATTTCTTCATAAAGCCAACAGATTTGACTGTTTCGGTATCAAACTCTTTGAATCTTTTTTCTAGCCAATGTTAATGCTGCTCTTGGATTGTGATTTGATTTCTCGGTAGTTGATTAGCCGTTAAAAGTGGATAATCTTCCCATGTTGTGCCTTGATACGCTAGATCACGTTAAGCTGTTACTAGAGATTTTTATATTGCTGTTTGTTTTCCGTTTAGACTTGGGAGGACCCGGATTTTGTTGACGAACATACGAAAATGCGTGGTGATAATGACCCCATTGATGTATGCGAGATCGGATACAAGGCAAGGCTTTGTTTCATTGTATACTAGCTGAATTACCCGACGTTGCCCGGGAAATATAAGTTTTTGGTCCCCAGCCACGCCTGACCCCGTTCCCACTCCGCCATTCTCACCCCGCCTTCCATCGACCCCGAAATTTCGGTATTTTGCCCGCACGTTGGCCCCTGCGTTAAGGAGAAGTCACCAACCTCTTTGCTAGGTGTACAGGTCTGGTCAATAATTGAAGGGCTTATTTCCAAAAGCTGTTAAGTCCACTCGACACGTAACTGAGAAAAACGACTTTTTCTGAAAAGTCACTTACATTCACCGCAACGTGCTTTTTTCATAAATTGTTCTAAAGTTGCAACTTAGATAAAGGAAGTTTTTGAAATCTATGCTTCTTTATTCCAATTATTTGCAGTTATATTCGCATTATTTACCCGATCATACTTAATTGCGGTTAGGCCAGATGTGATGTAAAGATTTGAGCTCAAAATAATGACGTCATGAGTTTAGTGGACATATATACCGTCTCTAATAATTATATCGTTTTTATAACAGCGAAATTTAAAATATGGAAATATTTTTGGATCGCGATCTTTATGTTTTTCTCGAGTGGATCAGAAGAAATAAGCCCAGAATAATCCTCACAAATATTTTCGATGGAAGTAAATATCACGCGACCTCAAAGGCTCAAACCATCATGCCATTGGCTGTAGGACTCTGCTAGACAATGGGGGCGAACAACGTGAATGGCTTTGGAATCTGTAGGCGCTTAGTGCATGAAAGTTAAAATGTTCGCATCTCGGGTTATTAAGTGAATTGACAGCTGAAAATAGTCGCGTTGAACTACAAATTTGGGTAAGAGAATCAATTGCAAAAATTTTGGTAAAACAAATCGCTGTCATTTCCGAGTAGGGTCTGGGACGAAATTCAAAATACATACGGACATACAAACTGAAGGACAAACTTTCAGATTTATAATATTAGATTGTGTTGTATATTCATGTGTTGCATAATCACATTGGCGGCACGCAATAAGTTAAAAGATGCAGCCTTGGTGGTTGATTAATTTCATCTGGAATTGGTGTGCTGTTTGGTTTGCGATATGATTTTAGTACGCATTGGACTGAAAGGAATGGGTTTCAAATCAAGGATTATGTTTGTGATGCATGTGGAACTTGGGTATGTATTGAGGAGAACTGTTTGGAGGATCGGAATACAGAGTAGAGGACTTGCACCTGCCCTTGTGTGATGAGCTATTGACTTCACTTCAGCACCATTACAATGTTCTGTATAGAAAACTAGATACGTATGTGACGTTGACAGAGGAAAGGGACTCTTAGGGACTGCTTGTCGCTGACTGAATTACCGGTACCTGGAAAATGGATGTTTCTGTAACACAGCGATTATTGATTTTTCTCTTCCATTAATGCATCTGCAGCAGTAGAACTCATAGAGCAATCTATATTTACTAAGGTCACACGCACGCGTGCGCACACACATACACACATATTTAATATATATATATATAATATATACATGCATGCTTAAGGTGTGCAAGTATATATACACTATACAGTGTGTACAAGCATGAGGTACATACATTTATGAGCTATACCCAATTGCCCATGCTGGTAATTGTGACTGTTGTCTTAATCATGACTCTGAACTTAATCATAACTACATGACCCTCCGCTATAGAAATGGAGAAATAAATAAATCAATAAATCCTGTGATGCTATTCTTTATGTTGTATACACATGGTTTAATGGTATGTGCATCAGATTGCCAAAACCACAATTTATATAGTGCCACATCAGGAGAAACTTCTTCTCTGAGGTGCTCCTGACCTGACAACGCCAAACCGCAGTGAAAGAGAAATGCTTGCGGAAAAGGGACAAAGAACGAACAAGACATTCTAGAAAGATGGACGAACCACAGCAAAGCTTGAGGTGCACTCATCCACTCATCCATAGTTGCAAGTTTCGCATAATGTGACAGAATTTGAACTTCGGAGCCCAGTTCACACTGAGCTGCTGTTTGTTTTGCCGTTAAATTTTAATTGTTAAATTTCTCTGGGTTTTTTCTACTCAGGTTCAAAGCCGTGGAGCTGTGATCCAGGTAAAGGTGCTTGGAGTTATGGCACTTATCGATGAAGGTATGATCTTGCTTTGTTCTATGGAGCACTGCTATTATGGTTGTTGCTGTTATTGTTGTTATTATTGTTATTGTTATCATTTATTTTTATTGTTATTCACTGATGAATGTGAGGTCTTGTTTTGTTTAATGAAGCACTGGTATTGTTTTTTGTTGTTGTTGAATGTTGATATTGTTGTTATTATTATTTTTGTGGATTTGTTTATATTTATATTTTTATTTTTATTTCTCGTTAATCAGATATTATGCTGGTTTATTAACTTCACTTACAGCACTTAAATCGTGAGGGAAAGAAGTTTTAATTGTTTGCATATATGTAGATTTAAGGGCCCTGCAAAGCTATGTCTCATTGCTCAAATGATGTGGAAACAGCAAATTATGGGTGGGGTTGCTCTGAACAAAATGGCTGATTTTTGCCGCTATTAGACTAGCTTTGGTAGATTATCTTTGCCTATGTGGGCATTGTGGGGTCTTTTATCTTCCATGTTTTTTCCTCTAAAGAAACTCCCTTGGATCTGTCTCCTCTCTGAGATATTGATTTTTTTTTTTAAATCTCCCGTGGTCACCGCTCTCTGGACGACCCCTTTGACTAAACACAATGCTCGTGAATAAGCTGATGCCCTGTGCTTGGCTTGAGAGTAGTGCTTTAGAAATGCTGATTTTATTATTATTTTTCTTACCAAATTTGTTGTGTTTATTCTCATTTTTAGATTTTATTATAGACCTGTTTCGAATTGTAAAAGGTTTAAGGTACGTTATTCATATAATTATATTCCGGTTTTGTTATTTAAATTCAAAATCATTCAAATGCATTTGTTAAACTTTGCAGGAGAAACTGACTGGAAAGTGATTGCAATTGACGTCAATGATCCTCTCGCGAAAGATCTCAACGGTGAGAAAACATTCACGCTTCCTGTTTTAAATTGCACAATTTACATTAGATAGACAGATTTGATATTGATTGATATGTTGATTGGTTGATTGATGGATTGGTTGAACCTGACCAGTCAATCCTCATTTCTTAAGTCCCTTAAATCTTTTTTCTTTTGCCGTGGCTATGCTGGGAGCGCCTCTGAGTAGTTTCTTGAAGGGGCGCTATATAAATGCTAATAATGAATGAATGATTGATTGATTGGATGATTGGTTGATTGATTGATAAGTAGATATGGATGGATTTTGAATTGGTTGAATTTTTAAGTGCTGAGCATTTACTGCACGAATTACAAGATGATCATTTGTATAATAATTGTGGCATTGTTTTTCATTGTTGGAAGTGATTCACTGTGTTTCAGTTCCTTTTTTGGTGTGGTTGTTTTTTTATTGGATTTTACAACATGAGAATTTTTTTAATTCCAGATATTGATGATGTTGAGAAGCACATGCCAGGTTTCCTGAAGGTAAGCTTTGAGTCTTTTTGACAAAGGTTTCGACTCTTAAGGTTAAAGGCTAATTGTGATGATACTTTATTAAATTTAGTGCAGTACTTTTGCAGTACTTAGTGACAATTAGCAAAGACTGGCTGAGCAGAATATCTGTTGTCAAGGGATTTTCTTGTTACTTTTCTTTTCCCTTCTCCCCACTTTTTCCTCCTCCCAACTGGACTCCCTGTACTAGTGTACTACTGGCCACTCTGATTGGACCAGGCACTGCGGCACATGTCTCTGAGCCTTTTTTTATAGATGCAGATATTATGTAGATCTTTTATATAAAATACAAATTATGATGTTAATTTATTTATCACCTGGTGCCGTCAGCTCTTGGAGCTCTGGCGACAGTCATGATGTATCCTATATATATATATATTATGCATATATTTATATATTTGTAGTACTAGCAATTCATATGCTACGTATGCTATAGATATAATAATGTGATATCGGTAGACCTGAACCTTTTGTTTTGTATATGCATGTATATAAAAAATATATAGGTGAACTAACAATAGCTGAACATTGCACAATTCCTAGCAGCATAGCTTTCTTCACTTCTTCGGGATTTCGTCTTTGTTTTGTCTTTGGGTTTGAAAGTGGTTAATTGGTTTGAAATGTGTGTTTTAGTATTGTTTTCTTTTATGTTCAGGCGACCAACGAATGGTTCAAAATTTACAAGATTCCAACGGGAAAACCGGCGAACCAGTTTGCTTTTGACGGCGAAGCAAAGGACAAGGTAAAGCGGCTTTCTAACTGTTGTAAAGCCGCTTTCTAACTGTTGTAAAGCCGCTTTCTAACTGTTGTAAAGCCGCTTTCTAACTGTTGTAAAGCCGCTTTCCAACGTTTGTAACGCTTTCTGACTGTTGAACTTGTGATCAATCTTCGTGTTTTACCATGTAACGATACCATATGTGTTATTGTCTATTATAAATATCTCTGTGGAGGTCGTAAGGTTACATTCTGATGTTTAGGATTTTAAGGGAAAAAATTATCAGTGGGCTAACTTCTGTTGACCTTTTGAACTTTGTTTTTCCTTTTGAACTTTTGTTGATCTTTTGAAATTTTCTTCACCTTTTGAATTTTTATTGACCTTTTTAACTTTGGTAACCTTTTGGTCTCTGCTTGAACTTTTGCCAAAATATCATGGATTGTAATCAGCACTGCCTGGAGATCTGTAACACTTTAATGAAGAGCTGTATTCGTTTTCCAGTCACATCTGGTGCACGCTTGTCATTAGAGCGTTAAGCAGACTGATTAGTCGTTACATGCAAGCTAATTTGATGCATCTAATTTGATGGATCTAATGCGTTGCAGTGGACTGAAGTCTTAACGAAGGTCGGAAGAAGAAACCTGTGACTGAAGTAGTCTAAGGCTGTTAATTACCCTTGTTTATTACGCTGTTAATTTGCCTGTATTTTTTACCTGGCCATACACCTGTAAATTGGACATGAAGGGCATTGCAGGTGTTGCACGATGAAAGCTGTGAGTGTTGTCATGGTAACGAGACGTGTATTGATCTGGTTGGAGATGAGTAAACAGAACTTGAAGGTCCTTGGTCTTTCCGGAAGGTTGTCTCCAATACCAGCATGAGCAAGCAATATCAGTTTTTATGAGTTGGTCTGTTGGACTTCAGCTAGATTGATGATGGGGTGCCTGTGTATCTTCAGCAGTCAAGAATAGTGTGGACATGGTAGTTGATTGGTTGGAGCAAGTGGGTCATGGTAGCTGATTGGTTGGAGCAAGTGGGTCATGGTAGCTGATTGGTTGGAGCAAGTGGGTCATGGTAGCTGATTGGTTGGAGCAAGTGGGTCATAGGAGCGGGATTGGTTATGGCTCTCTCGGAGAGTATGGATAAAAAAAACTCAGCTGTGGCAAGTGCTGCATGGATATCCTTTTAAAGATTGCAATTGCTTAGTGCTATCACTCTTCTATCATACAGTTGTGTGTGCACTTTTGAATTCTGTATGGGTGACAGTATCAAGGATTCAAGATATGACTGTACTGTTAAATTGGATTTAGTTGTTTTGTTGTTCAAAGATCAAAGTAGCATTTTATTATGTGTGGGTTTGAATTGTATTGTATTTGAGATTTGTAAGGTGCTTCTAGTAGGATGAACTGTTCAGAAGCACTACCAGTGCACAAGGCCTCTTGGGAAGAACTAGATTTTTAGAAGAGACATGGCGGAAGAGAGACTGCTAGACAGAAGTGTAGTGCGAGCAGGAGTACCGTAAGGCCAAAAAAAAATAATGTCGTGTTTCCGGTAACAGAGCTCTAAAAAAATTGGGTAGGTAGGTCGGAAAATATTTTTATTTTGGTAAAATATTTTTATACAGTGACTGTCCGAAAAATTATACCCACTACTCTTTTTTGCATAAAGGTACACGCTGCAACAAAGTACGTGTTCTAAGCAAGTATAAACTGCCTATTTCCTGACTGTCTGCACCTAAAACTGCCCTAGAAAACAATTCTAAATATTAATTTTATTTTGACATCTTTTCTGGTAAGATAAAGTGGGAAGGGAAAAGGAAGATGAGTGCAAACAGAACATCACTGCTAGGGGTCGTTCCAGATTGGCCGAGCCAGTGACTATAGTTACACCTAGAGGTTGCTAGATTTATTTTCCCTAATCACCGTTAGAGGTGGCTCAAGTGAGAATGATAAGGCTAGAGGTTTCTCAAGACTGGCAGCCAGGAAGTAGTTAGTCAGGAGTGAAACTCTAATGCAGTGTCCACGCTGTAGTCGGGAGCGCTTCTGAGTAGATAGCTTGAAGAGGCGCTATAGAAATCGAGAGATCAATAAAATAAAATGAAACATTCTATTCATTTGAAAAATGTTCTTTTTGGCCATGCTAGAGTCGGGAACCCCTCTGAGTAGTTAACTTGAAAAGGTGCTATATAAATACTTGAATGAATGAATGAATGAATGTTAAATTCTTCACCAAAGGGTGCTCGAAATAAAAGGGAACTGCTCAGTGAGCGGAAGAGAGCAGAGTTAGAAGAAGAGAGCACTCTGAGCACAAAAAGGCACAGTAAACACAAGAGCACAGTGAGCAAAAGAGAGCAGAAAGAGGCAGAGAGCAAAGGAGGGCACAGTGATCACAAGAGAGCCTGGTCAGCTTAAGAATAAAGTGAGCAAAAATGGACTGTCTTAGGACGGAAAAACAGCAAGTTAAACTATAAACTTGCAGCAGGCTGTGTATAGCCATCATGTGCTACAGGCTAGATGGCCCTGTACTCAATGCCTGCAACGAGCTACTGTGAGAAAACCCTCCTTTCAGATCTATTACTCTCTCCCCCCCCCCATCCACCCCACAACCGCCTGCTTTGTCAAACTGACCGTGGGAAACTATTGATTGCTCTAATTAACAGATCATTATATACCTTGAAAGACGACTGCTTACGATCGTCGCCTGGCTTAGTGAAGGCTATAATTATGATGTTCCAATTGTAGGCCTACATCTCATATACGGGAGGCAATGTCAGCGTAAATAACAAAATTTCCACAAAATTTTCCGACTTTTGGCAATAAAAGTGAGTCGGTCGGGTTACTGGAAACGCAACATTAGTTTTTTGGCCTAAGATCCAACTCTTATACGGAAGGCAATGTCACCGTATTATGTCAATAAAAAAATTTAAAATAAATTTTTTTTTACAAAAATTTTTTTTTTAATAAACATTTTTTTTAAATAAAAATATTTTACAAAATTATTTGAGTCGCGGCAATAAAAGAGGGTCGGTCGGGTTACCGGAAACACAACATTATTTTTTTTGGCCTAAGTGCATTCCAGAGGGAAGGACCAATTGAGGCAAAGGATTAAGACTAGGCCATAGCAGTTCTGGAGCGACGAATCAAAAGGTCTTTTGGATGAGCAAAGTGGATGGTGGGTGGCAGGTGAGTGAGGCCGAATAATTATGTTTAGAGGCTTTATGTTAATTAAACGGCAGTTTATTCATGCTTAACGCTGCTTTACTTGTCAGGCATTTGCGCTGGAGGTCATCAAGCTGGCAAATGAACAATGGAAGAAACTTATTCAGAATTCACCAGCCGACGCTCCCTTGAAACTGTAAGTTCAAATATACTCACTTCATCCGCATCTGCATAATTGCCGTTTCTATTTCTCAAGTGGACAGCTTCACACGTAGAAATTTCATAGTGCTTGTATACCAACATGTGGATATGCTAAATGGTTTAACAGTAAAACGATTATAAACTTACTTGCTTTCGCATGATAGATGTGCATGTAAGCAATATTTTAAGTAGGCAAGCACAAACTGATTCATTTTAAATGCCTGATATCAGCGTAGAATGTACTGTACTTACTTTGCTCCATAAATTTATAAGTAATTTTTTTAACCTGATAGGTGCATATTATGATTAATTTCAAAAACACGATACTAAATTAGAATGCTCTTAATTTAACACACGAGCATCAAGTAGGTAGCATTTCAAGAGCAGTGCAAATTGATTTATTTAAATGTTTCATATGCCTGAATATCTAAGTAAGTAGCATTTCCAGTAAATAAATATGAAGTTATTTTGTTAATTTTAAATGCATATTTTTAAATTGAAAAGTATAGCTGCTAAAACATATCCAAGCTTAAGTGTGAAAACTTTTAGCCTTTCTAATCCAGTGGATTAGGAAATTTGATTTTGCTCTGAACAACTTTTGTATTGATCAATCTGGATTAAAACGATGGAAGATGGGCCGGATGGGCTATGCCTGCCGTGGCCCTGATTTGGGGCCATTGCTTGTAACATCAAGTCATGTTGTTTAAAGTCATGTTGTAACATCAAGTCATGTTGTAGCATCATGTTGTAAAATCATGCTATATTGTAGCATCAGGTCATATTGTAACATCAAGAATCATATTATAACACCAAGACATATTGTGACATCAAGTCAAGTAGTATAAAGTCTTGCTGTAGCATCAAGACATATTATTGTACATCAAGTCATGTTGTAGCATCATGTTGTAAAATCAAGCTATATTGTAGCATCAAGACATAATATTAGTGTGCATCAAGTCATGTAGTATAAAGTCTTGCTATAACATCAAGTCATGTTGTAGCATCATGTTGTAAAATCATGCTATATTGTAGCATCAGGTCATATTGTAACATCAAGAATCATATTATAGCATCAAGTCATAATATTGTAACATCAGGTCTTGTTGTAACATCAAGTCACATAGTGATGTCAAGTCAACGTGTATCATCAAGTCAGATTGTAATGGATTTTGAAATCGTTGTTTGCATTTAAGCATTACAGTCTGTTGTCAGCGGTTTAGTCTTTGTTTCTGTTTAAATTGTTTTTGTAGCATCAATACAACACTCACTGGCACCTCTCCTCTCGTCACTCAGGAAGAAGCAAAGGCCATTGTGGACGCAGTAAGTGGCTGTCCAGAATGGCTATACATTGTAAATGATGGTACTTAGTAAATAATGGGATGTCACAGAATATTTTGTTCAGTTTTAATCAGACTCTTTTATGTTATAAATTCAGAAGAACCTTTGTCTGGAACCTTAAAGACTACTCTAATTTAAGTTTGTTTTATTGTTCAAGGCCTTAAAATTTATGAGCTTTTTAAAGTCTGTTTAAAAGAACTTGTTGGCAGTTGGAGTGACACGTAGTAATTTATTTGTTGGAAAATAAATGTGAGATTAATTGGTAATTTATGTTTTTTGTTAAAGGCTGATCTCTTTGGAAGTCCTGCATCAATTCCTGAAGAAGGTATTACATTATGCATCTATATATTCGTTCATTTCTATTTATATGAGATTCTTGTTTTTTGCTTGTCATTTTTTCCCCATAGAATTGATTTATGGTAATAATACATCCTGCAGATTCAGACTTACTCAGTGAAAAAGCATTATTAAATATTTGAATTTAAAAATGATATTCATTCATTCTGTGAACTTCTATTATAATAGCACCCCGTCAAGTTCCAAAGATACTTATGCGTACTAACTAAGATCTTTAATTTTACGGTATTTGGCATCCTGTTTTCAGTAAATCTTTTGCATTTTGGATATTTCTGCAAAGTAGAAAGACCCGAAAAGTCACTGAGTAATACTTTTTAGAAATCTCTGTAATAATCTTTATCTTTGAGAATTGTAACGTCTCCGTTTTTATGCTTATTTTAGCGGGTAATTGAAAATATACTACATTTAAATGATCTGTTCAAAAAGACACCAATTCTTTATAAATGTATGATATAATTGAAACTATTAAATACACAATACAATTACGCAATATTCCTATTTACTTATTTGGCGTATCACTAATTATAACTATCTTTTTGCTTATCTGTGTTCCACAGTTGAGATATATGACGTCGTTTCTGTAGTGTAAAACGGCCTTGAAATAGTTCTGCTGATTCTCCGTAGATTCACTGAATGAAGATTAGCAACCCGGTGCTATATTTGAAGAAATAGTTCTGCTGATTCTCCGTAGATTCACTGAATGAAGATAAGCAACCTCGTGCTATATTTGAAGAAGGATAATGAGATACTGTCAAGCTGTGGAATCCAGATCGAATACCAGACAAGACAATATTCAATACTTCCGTAGCATCAAATTATCACACTCCAACCAATGAGAATTTCCTTCCCAATTGAAAATGACCTTGAAATGTCAACCAGAGACAACGAGCCCAAAATCGTTTCTCAACACACGAATATCGTCTCACCAACCGTCACAATCACAATGTAGACTTCACGGACGTTAGAATTCGCAACTTCGAATTTCTAAATCGCCTCTACTCTCACACGAATGCCTCGTACTGTTTTACGACCAGATACGAGCATAATCCTCATCCTCACCATTGAATAAACTTCAAATGAATTGCCAGACACAGCTGAGCAACCATCTTTCTCAATGTTCATGTAAGGAATCACCGTTTTATATTGAATTTCAATGACGTGGCTATTTCCATTCAATTCTGTCCGTTACGCTCATTTCGATGCTTTTTATTGGTTACGCGTCGATGCAAATGTTTTCGCTTACGTAAGCGTCCGTAGTAACCACTTGACGTCACCATGACTGCCTCACTCATGTACGCAAGATTCGTGGTCTCCTAGTTACTAATCCACTAGACGCCAAATTATTAATCTAGATACGCCGACTAAATTATCTAGCTTAACTCCTACTTAGAATTAACATATAATATCAGACAAGTTAGTTTGATAGATAATAGCGATTTAATACGCTACAAATACCCCTCCTTCAAAAGTCTGTAATCAGGCTTTACAATCTCACCTAATTATCTATCAACTAAATTTCTATCAACTTCCTTATTCTATCTTACACAACAATACAACATTACTGAACTTCTTATCTACATTATTATAATACATTACTGATATATTTAAGTACTATGTAATTCCTCTACTCAAATAATCAGACATAACATTATTGCTTCCCTTGATATATCGTATCGTAAAACAATAATTTTGAAGTGCTAGACTCCACCTCATGACTCTCGCATTTCTCATCCTCCCTTCCTTCATGTACTGTAGTCCGCAGTGGTCCGTCTCTATCACAAACTGCTTTCCACACAAGTACCTGTCAAACCGACTAATTCCCCACATTATCGCTAGACATTCTCTTTCCTCAACTGAATATCTCGTCTCTCTTTCCAATAATTTCCTACTCGCATATGCAATCGGGTGGTTTATCCCTTCATACTGCTGTATCAGGACGCAACCTATTCCTCTTCCTGATGCGTCTGTCTGAATCACGAACTCCTTTTCCAAGTTTGGTAACTTCAGTATCGGTGTTTTAGCCAGTGCTGCTTTCAGCTTACTAAAACTCTCATCTAATTCTTCGTTCCAATCAACATTATTAGCTGCTGACTTCTTTGTCAAATCACTTAATGGTGCCATCAGTTCAGCACAATGAGGAATAAATTTTCTGTAGTAATTTATCGCTCCCAAAAAGCTTCTTATTTGTTTCTTCGTTTTTGGTTGTGGCATCTCCACAATCTTATCTATCGATTCTCCTTTAGGACTAATGTCGTCGTTGTTTAACGTGTGACCCAAGAAATCTATGCGACCATAGCCTAATGAACATTTCTTTGGTTTCAAAGTCAGGTGAGCATCTCTCACTCTTTGAAAAAATTCTCGTAAAATCTTCATATGTTTAGTCCATCCTTCTGTATGAGCTAGTATGTCATCAACATAACTCTCCAGATTCTCGGTTCCATGCAAAATCTTTCTTATCAGTCTATTATAGCTTGAAGCACTATTTACCAATCCAAATGGTAGAACGTTGAATTTATACAACCCACTCGCACAAATGAAAGTCGTATAATCTTTTGATTCTTCGCTCATTGGAATTTGCCAATACCCTTTGCAAAAATCAAACTTGCTATATATTTTGCTGCCACTCAGTTTATTGAAGATATCCTCGTTTGACATCATCGGCTCTGGATCAAAAACTGTCACTTTGTTCAATTGCTTATAGTTGCAGCAAAGTCTATTGCTTCCATCAGCCTTCTTAACAACAACAAGCGGTGCTGCGTATGCTGCTTCTGATCTTTCTATTATCCCATTCTCTAACATTATCTCAATTTCCTTATCAATTTCAGACTGTAGATGATACGGTGTTGGATAAGCTTTCATCCTAACAGGTTCATCACTCGTAAGATGAATTTCGTGTTTCACCATGTCAGTTCTTCCTGGTTTATCTGTAAATATGTCTTGATATTCTCTCAGTAATTTCTCCAATTCACCTCTCTGTTCATCTTCTAATTGTGGATTAATATCAACATCCTTGTAAGTCTCAGTTTGCTTACTGACATACAGGTTTAATATCTCCTCCTCTTCGTCTTCACCTTCTCTACCATCATGTACAATAGCTGACACATATGCTATTGTCTCAGAACCTGACAATTCTTCTTCACTCCTCTCGTAATATCTCTTTAGTATGTTGATGTGGTATGTTTTCAGTTTTCCACCATCAACCTCAACTTTATAATCGTAATCGCCGATTTTCCCTCTGACTACAAATGGTCCTTGCCATTTAACAAGCATATTATTATTACAACTCGGCAGTAACAATAGGACTTTATCACCTATCTCCAGTTTTCTATATCGTGCCTTTTTATCGTAGTACTTCTTGTTCTTCGCATTAGCTTTGTGAATTGCTTTCTGCGCCATGTTACACGTTTCCTCTATACGTTCTCGTAGATCCGTCATATATGTGTACACATCCTTCACTTCGTCTTCCACTTTTTCATTTGTCCACAGTTCCTTCAATATCTGTACCGGACCTCTACATGATCTTCCGAAGATTAATTCGAAAGGCGTGTATCCGTGGCTCTCGTGTACAGTATCTCGTAATGCGAAAAGTAGTGGTGCCAAGTACCTGTCCCACTCTTTAACTTGTTCACCTATCAATTTTCTCAGTGTTGTCTTAATCGTTCCATTGAGACGTTCTACACAACCGTTTCCCATCGCGTGGTATGGACTTGTCATCGTGTGCTTGATCAACAACATTTTGTTTACTTCGGCCATTAGTTCTGACGTAAATTGGCTTCCTCTATCTGTATGAATTCTTTGTGGTACGCCCATCCGACAGTAAAAGTTAAACAAGGCTTCCGCCACTTCCTCGGTACTTATTCCTTTCAACGGTATCGCTTCAGGATACCTGGTGCTTAAGTCGATAATCGTTAATACATAACGATATCCTCTCATAGACATTGGCTCTATGGCTCCTATGATGTCCACACAGACATGCTTGAACGGCACATCCAGCACTGGAAGATGTCCCATCGGTGCCTTGTAATTCACTTTCTTATCTACTGCTTTCTGGCATACATCACAACTTAATATATATCGCCGAACTTCTTGATTTATCCCTGGCCAATAAAATTCATTCACAATTTTATCGTGAGTCTTCTTCATGCCTAGATGAGCTGACAGTAGCGAGTTATGTGCTACAGCTAGAACTTTGTTTCTCAACTGTTTCGGAACCATCAACTGCCACTTCGCTTCATCTTTCAATACTTCCTTCCATCTCCGGTACAACAATCCATCTTTCTTTACGTACAGCACTTTTTCTGTACTCTTCTCATCGCCATTCCACTCAGATGCTTTATCCCAGTAACTCTTCAATGTTTCATCTGTCTTCTGTAATTCCTTTATTTCTTTTGTGGTTATATTCAGGTCGGGCATTTCTGTGACCTTGAGTGGTTTATATTTCACCACTTTCTTCGACTCAGCTCTCGTTTCTATCGCTGCTGTCGTTTGATGTGCGTCACTGTTCATGACGTCATCACTTCTAACTTTCTCTATTACGTCATCATATTCCGTGCTCATTTCATCACTCTCAAATCTTACTGTCTTCTTGGCATCTTGCCAACGTGAATTAGCATTCACATTTCTCTTGAGTATTCCTTTATACTCAACTTTTTCTTGTTTCTCACTCATAATCGTCTCATTCACTTTCTCTCCTTTGTCACAATTAATTATATTTTCATCCGTATTCTCATTCGTTACTGTATATTTTAACCCTCTCACGCGTCCAATAATTATCGGCTTTACTGGTTCGTCCATAACCATTGCCTCAACTTCACCAGTAAAATACTCACTCTCAATGTTTACATGGGCTGTAGGAAAACACCTTAAGCTCCCATCAACTAGGATGCAGTGCGTTTCCTTCCCAGTCAAATCACTATCCTTGATTAGCGATCTCCTCACGATACATGTACTCGCTCCAGAATCGTAAAGACAATTGGCGTCTACGCCATTGACCTTCGCTTGACATTCGTCTATACTTTCAATGTCAATGCAACCATCTTTCCGTTCCGTAACTACCGTACTTGCTGCCATGTGTTTCGGTACTTCTTCTTTACCTTTCCTATCCTGGCGTTCTACTGTTCTGTCTATTTCATTCGATTTCGTATTTTCATTCGCCTGTACAGCTCTGTACGCCCTATTCTCGTAAATCTGTACTGCTGCAGCTGTGTGTTTAACAAACCCTTTGGCTTTATGCACACAATTAAATGCTTTATGACCCACCTTACCGCATGCAAAACAAGTTATCTTGTGTTCCGCTGCCTGCTCTCTATCTCTACTATATCCTCTATTCACATTTCCACTGTGATTTGTCTCTTTGTTCTGTCGCGTTTCGACTCTTCCTCTGTTCATGTTTCCTTGGAATTTCTCTCTCGATTTCTCTTCAAATGGCTTTCCATTACCTCTGTCATTATTGAATCTCCCTTGAGGTTTTACAGAATTCTCGGCATATCTGTACCCATGAGCTTCGATGTAGGATTCTGCACACGTCAATGTGTCTTTTAAGCTCATTTTTCCTTTCTCTTTAATAAACATCCTCAACTCATTACTACAAGTGAGGAAAAATTGATCCTTTAGCAGTAGGTCCTCGATTCCTTCGTAGGTCTGCTCAAATCCAGCTTGTAGCAACCATTGCTGCAAATATCGTTGCAATCTGTAAATGAAATTTGAAGGAGTCTCTCCTTGTTCCATCTTGCTAGTCTTAAACTTGTTACGATACCCTCCTTCTGTCAATTGGAATCTTTTCAAGAGATGCTGCTTTAAACAATCGTAGTCTTGTGTTTCTTCAGCCGACAAACGCTGGTACACTTCTAATGCTTTCGACTCTAAATGTCGCGCTAGCATCAGCGACCACACATCTCTCGGTATCTCATACGTCGTACACGTACGCTCAAATCTAAGAAGATACGCATCGAGACAGTCCTTTGCCTCGTTAAATATTGGGAACTTAATGTTCTTCATTCCCTTATGACTTTGGTTTCCTTGGTGGTTGTCACCCATCGTCATGTAAGAATCTCCATCATCTCTGTTTCGTCCATCTCTCGATTCTATTTCTCTCATTCTCGCTTGAATCTCTAGTCTCTTATGCTCTAAAGCTTCATTCGCTTCTCTTGCAAGCCTCGCCTCGTTCATCTCTGCTTCACGTATAAGCCTTGCCTCGGTTGCTTCTCTTTCAAGCCTAACGTCAGCCATCCTCGCCATTTCCATTTCGTTTTCTCTAACTGCTTTTGCCTCAGCAATTTTAGCCGCCTCTCGCGCTAGTTCTGCATCTCTAAGAACCTTTGCTTCTTCTCGTTCATCTGCTCTCTGCTGTCTAAATTCGTTTTGTCTGTCTCTGACAAATGCCTTCAGCTCTTCACCTTCCAATGAGAATGAACGTCCCATATCCAACCACTGTTGCCAGTCCGTGATCGACATTCTTACTTACTCACTTTTGGTTAAGTAGTAATAAATTTAACGCTAAACTATGCGCTATACAATTTCACACTCGCTTATAATAATTATTAAAATTATTAAGCGTCACACTAGTGCGCCCTCTTAACGTAATACAATCTCTGGTGTATGTTACGCAATAAGGATTATCGCACCGACTCTAATGCTTAAATCTATACACGCGCTGCGCTGGCGTTGCGCTGTGCTTAACAATTTCCAAATAGATCGTCATTTTAATTAGCTTTGTCTCTTCAATATAAATGTCAGTAAAGTTCAATCTAATCAACAATAATATTGTCAATTTTATCCCGACGCGAGCATCCCATTTGTAACGTCTCCGTTTTTATGCTTATTTTAGCGGGTAATTGAAAATATACTACATTTAAATGATCTGTTCAAAAAGACACCAATTCTTTATAAATGTATGATATAATTGAAACTATTAAATACACAATACAATTACGCAATATTCCTATTTACTTATTTGGCGTATCACTAATTATAACTATCTTTTTGCTTATCTGTGTTCCACAGTTGAGATATATGACGTCGTTTCTGTAGTGTAAAACGGCCTTGAAATAGTTCTGCTGATTCTCCGTAGATTCACTGAATGAAGATTAGCAACCCGGTGCTATATTTGAAGAAATAGTTCTGCTGATTCTCCGTAGATTCACTGAATGAAGATAAGCAACCTCGTGCTATATTTGAAGAAGGATAATGAGATACTGTCAAGCTGTGGAATCCAGATCGAATACCAGACAAGACAATATTCAATACTTCCGTAGCATCAAATTATCACACTCCAACCAATGAGAATTTCCTTCCCAATTGAAAATGACCTTGAAATGTCAACCAGAGACAACGAGCCCAAAATCGTTTCTCAACACACGAATATCGTCTCACCAACCGTCACAATCACAATGTAGACTTCACGGACGTTAGAATTCGCAACTTCGAATTTCTAAATCGCCTCTACTCTCACACGAATGCCTCGTACTGTTTTACGACCAGATACGAGCATAATCCTCATCCTCACCATTGAATAAACTTCAAATGAATTGCCAGACACAGCTGAGCAACCATCTTTCTCAATGTTCATGTAAGGAATCACCGTTTTATATTGAATTTCAATGACGTGGCTATTTCCATTCAATTCTGTCCGTTACGCTCATTTCGATGCTTTTTATTGGTTACGCGTCGATGCAAATGTTTTCGCTTACGTAAGCGTCCGTAGTAACCACTTGACGTCACCATGACTGCCTCACTCATGTACGCAAGATTCGTGGTCTCCTAGTTACTAATCCACTAGACGCCAAATTATTAATCTAGATACGCCGACTAAATTATCTAGCTTAACTCCTACTTAGAATTAACATATAATATCAGACAAGTTAGTTTGATAGATAATAGCGATTTAATACGCTACAAGAATCTTGTTTTGTTAAAGATGTGGGTTAACTTTTGTTTTCCTTTAAATTAATTCTTTGTTGCTTTTGTTTTGTTGCAGTCAACAAGTGGCACTATGTTCGGCTTTGAAGATGTTCAGCTGATATGAATGATCGGGACGAACATTTCACATAATCGTCACTTAGGACATTGTCCTCCTAGGCTGTTTTTCGGTGTTTGTTTCCATGTGGCAGAGCTAGGGTTCTTAATCGTGTCAGGGACTTTGTCTTTTTATTAGCTTTCTGAAATTGTTATTCTGAGATACTCCGGTAATATTCAGTTAATTAATTTGTTGTACTGCATGTTCTACTAGCGTCCCTTTCGGCTCCGTGATTCTGTGCCAAAAGTTTAGTGTGGAAATACTCGGTAGACTGTCAGCGCCAAGAAATTGGCCACTAAATCATTTTTTCCCTTTGAGAGGTTTTTAAAAGGCACAGTTTTTAAAAGGCACAGTTTACAGTCCTGACCCGTTATAAATCCATTGCATATATGAATGCTCCAATTTTGTTCCAAGTGCTTGTACGCACGGGTGTAACTTTTCCCCTGCAAGATGGATAATGTCACCAATTTATGCTGCCACAAAATGGATGATGTCACCAATTTATGCAGCCGCAAGATGGATGATGTCACCAATTTATGCTGCCACAAAATGGATGATGTCACCAATTTATTGCAGCTTAAAACAACGAGTAACCTAAAGTGATGGCATCCATCAGCATTGCTCTTGTCGTATATGCAAAAAATAATACGCTCACTTTTTATTGACGTAGCTTGAATGTGCTTCAGACCAAAATAGTGACATTGCAAAAAATAGCTCAGGACAAAGTGATGCTTCTACCACCGCTGGTGATCTGTACTGTCCAAGTACTGTCCCAATGCAAGGTAGTTTTGCTGATGCATAATTTCATGTATGAATGCGAATGCATCTTTTGCAGCTGTTAAGTTTCGCTGAATGTTAATGAAGCTTGGCTATTTGGTGTACACAGTACAACGTATATCCTTGTAAGTTATATACTGGTCCTTTTTTTGTTCACAACATCCGCAAATGCAGTTTTAATTGAATGGCAGGTTCAGAATAGTAGAGTTCGATCATTCTTTTAACGCAACACAATTTGTGCCAATACATGCAAGACGGGAGCGTCCATACAGCCAAGCTTTTAAACACTGGCTGCCTGTTCAACGTCCCATGACATGCGCTCTAGCAGGTTCCGTAACTGTAGTAGAAGTGATGACTAATTCATGTTGTTTAGTTCTAACTTGTATGAAACGTTGTTATGTGGATGATAGACGTCCATTGGATAAATTGTAGTTAATCGGATTCGCTTTATCCAAAATTACTGTTTTTATGAGGCTGTAGGTGGTGCTCCCTGAGACTTAAGTTCCTAATAAAACTGGAAATATGCTGACATGATGGTCTTTGTTCGTCTGTAAACAGTTACGTAATTGTAAACAGTTCATGTCGTGACAACAAAGAATGTATTTGCATATTCATAATATCAGACGCAATACGTGCTCACTCTCAAGTCTCAACCCACCCATCCATCTCCAGATTTTCTCGTATGAATTCCTTCAAGGCATTGGGAGTTCTTATTCGAGATAAATCAACAGTTACAGACCACATCAATAAGATTATCTGCTCTGTTACTGCCTCACTCTATGCCATCATAGCCCTCAAGGCTCATGGGCATCCATACAAAGAATGTATTTGCGTATTCATAATCTGTTGTCATAATCCAATATCAGACGCAATACGTGCTCACTCTCAAGTCTCAACCCATCCATTCATCTCCGGAGTTTCTCATACGAAATCCTTCAAGGCATTGGGAGTTCTTATTGGAGAGAAATTAACAGTTACAGACCACATCAATAAGATTATCTGCTCACTCTATGCTATCAGAACCCTCAAGGCTCACGGGGCCTCCATGCAAGAGCTGCAAACTATTGCTAGAACTATCATATCCAGAATTATGTATGCCTCTCCTGCATGGTGGGGTCTTGCAAGTGGATTAGACAAAACCCGCCTTGAGGGCCTCATGAAGAAACTTAGACGAGCCGGCTACTTGCATCCTGGTACACTTACAGCAGAAACTTTAGCGCAAGGAGCGGACAAGGTTCATGTTCTCCGTAACCTCTTTCCACTAAAGCGAGATCCATTGTATGACTTTAGAGAAAGGGCTCACAATTTCATCCTCCCAATAAAGTAAGTAAGTAAGTAAGTATATACTTTATTGAACCGCCTGCAAACGCACTGCGGGAAAGACTCGTTAAACTTAAGAATATGATTCAAAAACATGTACTACCCGGTAACTATCTTGACTATAAGTTTTAAGCGGCCATACTGTCAATTGTTCTAATGTAAACCTACAGCGTTCTGTCTGCTGTTTGTTGAATTAAACGAATAAGCGAACAGAATATAAAGATATTCCAAGGCAAGGCTGTAGTGGCGTAGCCAGGATTTTATTTCTGGCAGTGTTTGCTTGACCGTAGGAAAGTCCAGAAGCAACGGTAACAATAGCTTTTATATCGTGGTAAGTCACCTAATCAACTGTCTAACGGCCAGTACAGTATACGCACTAGTGCTAGTAAATGCGTTACTTCATTTTTACATTGTTTCATTTTGGAGGGGGTGGGGTGTTCAAACACCCCTTAACTGCGACCTTGTTCTAAGGGTCTGTTTATTAACCAATAAGGCTTCAATGTGAGTGGGTCTTTGGGAGCTGTATCAAGAACTGCCTTGTAACAGGGTCACCGATAAATTCTGTTCTACTTAATCTTCATTATATGACGACAATTCAAACGTTTCTTCACATCTAGCCTACCTTCCTGCAGCACTGTGGCCGGCGATCATGGGCGGAGTCCAGGCACTTATTTCCGAGGCTAGGCGCTGTCCTGCCACTTGTTTGGCCAGCATTTCCTGGACGCCGTCCAAGGCTGCATGAACGGCGTTCATGAAGAATTGTACAGCCGTCCATGCAACAGCATTTCTTTGCTGTGTATTGTACAGAGGAATAATTTGCCTTTTCAAAAGACAGCCAAAGACATACTACACCAAGAATCCTGTGTATAAAGTTTCAGGCCTGTTACAGAGTAGGCTAATTATTGTTAAAATTAGCGGTTCGGAATCTCTTAGGACTATTCTCCCTCCATGTCTGTCTGTCTAGCTGTCTCCCTCCATATGTCTGTCTGTCTGTCTGTCTTTCTGTCTGTCTGTCTGTCTGTCTGTCTGTCTGTCTGTCTGTCTGTCTGTGCACCGGTATACTAAAAAGTCATCAGTCCGAAGAGTCTAGAATGTTATTCAGAATTCAGTGCATTTTTCTCGGAAATTTAGGCCTAGACGAAAAAACTTTTTAAAAGGTCTTCAAAAATTTCCGATCAAAAGTTGTGACGTCGTGTCTGGCCGAGCGGTTGCCGTCTGCCGAAGGACCCCCCAACCTGAATTCCCCGCAAGTAGGGGCTATAAATAATCTGAACTATAGGCCTACAGGTCGATCAGTTTCAGCCTCCTCGCATCGTCCATTCCTCTCTTTAAACAGATTTGATCTTCTAGTCAGGGCTTAAAGTGTGGCTGGACGGTCATGGACGGCGTCCATGCGCTTACTTTAAAATCTGAACGCCATCCAGCCACTTTTTGGCCAGCAATGACTGGAAAGGTAAGGGGCGCGTCCAGGCACTTCTTTTGGAAAGATCAGGGGCGTCCAGGCACTTATTTTTTCACACTTTAGGCACTGCTTCTAGTACCTCCTAACATAGACGTAGGAGAAATTTCGGAAGTGGAGGGGGAAATGTTATTTTTGCCCGAAAAATCTGATGACTTTTTTAGTCATCCGCCCAAAATCTTAGGATTTTCCGAAAAATCTGATGACCTTAAGATCTGCTATCATATTATTTCATTTTCATAATGCAAAACTGAGGCTGTTTTAACCATGGGCGGAGACCTAGGGGGGGACAGGGGGGACGGTCCCCCCCAATCAAAGTGTTGGGGGGGACGGCCCATGCATTTGTCCCCCCCCCCCAATGTTTGAGCGTCAAGACTTTTTTGGCAGCGAAAATAGTAATTTTCGTCGAGATTTTGGCCGAATGACTAAAAAAAAAAAAAAAAAGGTCATTAACTTTTTTGGCGGCGAAAATAGAAAATTTCGTCAAGATTTTGGCCGGATGACTAAAAAAAAAAAAAAAAAAGGTCATCAACTTTTTTGGCGGCGAAAATAACTTTTTTTTCGAGATTTCGCCGGTCGTCAGAAATTTTTCGGAAAATGTCGCGTCTTTCCGTCCCCCCCAATTCTCGGCCCAGGTCTCCGCCTATGGTTTTAACGCAACATCGCTCTGATTATGATACAAATCAATTATGCGTTCAGCTTGAGAATATAAACTAGGTCCATTGTGACGTCACTTCGATCACGATACAGACTTAGGCCTACTATTAAAGAAGTCCATTTTGAGAATAAACTTTGCATATTGTGACGTCACTTCTATTATGATACAGACCTTCTATTATAAAACAGTATAAACAAGGTCTATTGTGACGTCACTTCGATTATTGCACAGATCAAGGGTTGTTTTAAAGGAATTTTTAGAACTGCACAACCCCTTCTTTTCCTTCCCATTCTACATGGTAAATTAGGCTACTTCCGATCGGAGGACAATGACCAATTTTTGCTAGTTTTGACTGTGCAGAAGTGCTTCTACAACTGCACAAATCCATTTAGAACTGCACATTTTGTGTACAACTGCACGTTAAAAAAGACCTGCACAGCTCTACTGTACAGTAATAATCATTGAAGTTCATTTTCAGAATCTAAAACGAGGCCTATAATTGTGACGTCACTACGACTTCAGTGCAAATCTGCTATTATATAAATTTACTGAGAATTCGAAATTAGGCTTATTGTGACGTCACCCTGATTATGACACAGATCTACTATCGTATAATTTCATTTTGAGATCACATAACTGCAGAGGTGAGCAAGAGACAAAACTAGGCCAAGTCGACGAAGTCGATCGAGTCGATCGTCGGCCGAGCCAAGTCGATCGAGTCGTCGAGAGGTCGGCGAGTCAACGAAGTCGATCGAGTCGATCGTCAGCCGAGCCAAGTCGATCGCAACCCACGACTCGATCGACTGCGGGGTATTGTCACCCACTAAATTTAATGCAATGCCCTAATCATTCTTAATTGATAAAATTGATGAAGTATGATAATGGTATTACATTTTTACATTTCATTTACATAATTGCGTCACAGCTGGGAAATATCGGGTCTTCCAACTACAAGTGCCGACTGCTGACACCTTGCGGCGGAACATGCCTCATATTCAAGATGGCTAGTCCAACGATCGGGAAGATCGCTGAATATTACGAGTTAAAAGAAGACCTTGGCAAGTGAGTATGACCAGCCGAGGCCACGCGTTTTAATCAGACCTCAACGAGGACGAATTTTATCTGCAGATTAGTGGCGTTTTATTGATGGCGGCCAATTAAATCGGCTAAACATGAAACCACATACGTGGGGCTTTTCTGCAATGTACACTCACTGACTGCATTCGGAATTCCATCAGTCTAGCAGGGCGAGATTGTCAACTGTAATGTAACATAAATGTAATGCAAGCTCAATGTGATATAAATGTAATATAGATGCAGTGCATAGTAGGAAGAGAAGCTGATGATATTTCAGCGCCAATTTCAAGATTACTACGTGAAATTATGTCTAGTATATGTTCATGGCAGATATGCTTTATTATGATCAGCCATGAAACGTAGACATTTCCTTCATATTGGTTATAAAATTGCGGTTGTCTTATTTAAGAATTCGAGTCTATAACTAAGCCAAGCTCCAGGACTAGTGTATAAATGTATAGGACTTCTTGATATCAGGACTTGACTGCAGGGTTTTGATACCATACCATGACTGTTGCATATGATCAAATAACAAGACTTATTATCATGTTGCCAACAGTGTTTTGTGTATGCCAATCACTGCTATTTGATGTGAAATGATCAGTATGTAATGTTGCACAATGTGATTCTGATTTAGATGTTTGAAATGTTGCAAGTATGAATGATTTCTCATTCAGGTGATAGGCAGTGTTGCTCCTGTGGTGATAAGCACTATGCAACTAGTAGCACTTCTAGCTGATCTGGCATTTCTGTTGTTGATTAGGGGTGCATTCTCTATTGTACGGCGATGTGTTCAGAAAAGCACTTGCCTGGAATTTGCCGCGAAAATCATCAACACAAAGAAGCTGTCAGCTAGAGGTAACATTTGTTTATACACATGTGTGCACCACCATGCAGATGTTCAATGCCTTTTTCATGTCATGTATACTATACTAATGTATTGTAAATCTAAAAAAATTGTAGTTGCCACACACAATGTTGTGTGTTGGAGGCCAGCTTATTTTGCCAGTGCTATATTTATAAGTAAAGTCTGCAAGAAACCAATCTTTCATTTGGTTGGCTTCAGTTCTGTATTTCAGTGATGGGTTAGAATATTGGAGTTGGAATCCAAGAATCAGAACAGAATCCTGAGAAAGGATTCAGGGGTCATACCCCAAGCATCCGAATTCAGGGGACAGAATCCGGGGATTAAAATTGAGCCCACAGATCAGACTCCAGGGACTTGAATCCAAGGGGTCAGAATCCAAGAATAAGAATCCAGGGATCAGACTTCATGGAGTCGAAATCCAAGGATAGACTCCAGAGAATGATCAGACTTTACCAGGAAGTCGGAATCCAATGGTTAGAATCCTGGAAGTCAAATCCAAAGATCACACTTGGGTGATCAGTTGGTGCTCCAGGATGCTCCTGTTAAAGAAATTTATGATGGCAACATCCAGGCAACATGCAAATTACGTCTGGGAACATGTAGCAGCTTTTGTAGCTGCTCAATTATGTTGCAGTTTATGTTGAGGCCCTTCCTAATTTGCTATCTAGTGTACTAGGCTTTCTGACTACATTGGTATATTTATGTCAATAATATTATTATGATTGTGATTATGTAGGCTTTTTGCATGAACAAATAGCAGAATCTTGCACAGAAATTTATGTGACTGAGGGCTTTCCCACTATGCTCTCATGCTCCAAAATTGTGCTGCTTTAGTTTTTATAATTTTATCAAAATTTTCGTACTTCACTTGAATTCTAAGGACAGGGCACCAGTTTATTTAAAAGATGCTGAAAATTTTCATGCATTGCTTTTAAAAGTAATTAAATGGGTTTTTTTGTGAGAGAAGTGTTATAAGCTGAATAAACATTTATCTATTGAAACCTTCTCGCATATCAAGGCTATCATTGCTTCACACTTCTGGTTTCCATGACTATTTGGATTTTCTGGAGTAGCAACCTTCTCACAGAGATTAACAATTTTTGCTAATGTTTTCTTAGTTATTATTTGTTGATATGTAACTCTATCATACTGTGTCTAATTATTTCATTCAAGAATTTCTATAGCACCTCTTCACAGGGACAACTCAGATTCTTCTTCTGACTCTAACACAGCAAAATAGCACAGTTTTGAGTTGAAGAAAAAAACACTTCAGTAAAAGCCCCATTCCAGACCACTGTGCCCATTATGAAAAAAGTTTGATTCTGCATGGTGGCAGTTCGTGCGAACGGTATCAAGAGCACACCCTTCTGTGCAGAATGAAGGTTGTGGTGGCCTTGTATGAAATGTGAAGTGCTCAGTGACACACAAAAAACAAGATGTAATCATGTAAATTTCCAGAGACTCAGTATGTAAGGATCGAGAGTCAACCTACGATGGAGAAGTAATTTGAAAGAGTTGAGTTCTAAGCTGAAAATGCGATGACGTAACTGCGCATGCTTAGCCAAATTGAGCAACCGAGCAGATGTGACCACCGATTGATCGATGTCTTTTATAATAACGACTAATGAGGCTATTTTATCGTGTTGTGTTGTATTGCATTTGGATACCTGTTGAGTCCCTCTTGCAGTACTTAGTAATTGTTTATTTAGAGGCACTCCCATTGCGAGCACCATGAGTAAACACGAGGGCCTTTAGGCAGAGCACAGAAGTGAAAAGACTACTGGTCAATATCTCAACCTGAGTTTATGGGGAAGGTTGGATCCCAATTACAAAAGCATGGCATTGAGTGATGCAGGGGACAAGGAGGTCAAATCAATACAAGGAGCAAGGGGCCGGAGATAGATAGATAGGGAGTGCAGAGATCGGTTTTCGGAGGGATCATATTAGTACTTTGGTGACAGACCATTGTATTTTCAAGAATGTATACTGACGGATTATGTTTCCACATTATCTACATTCTATGGCTTATTTCTGACTTCTCTGCTCTTCGAACTGGAATGATCTCTTTGTCCCACGATCAAGGACCACTTTGACCGAAACTTGATCATTTGCCACCATTGGACAGGTCTGCCCTCTTGAATGCCCTCTCGTCCTCTTTGCAAGTCTCCTTTCTGTCTAGATATGTCTCTGTAGACCTGTCCTCATAACCTATTTCTTATGTCGAGGTACTTGCACTGCTAGCACTACTGAATGGTCATTGGTCACTGCTGTGAGCGGCTTTATATATGTTTTAAAAATATTTACATTAAAGAGACATGTATGAGGGTTTCTCAATTAACAATGAATCTTGATTTTAAACAGGATGATTTTTGAGCTGGGTAATTTGAAACAGGATGATTTTTGAGCAATGTTGTGATTTAAAACAGGATGATTGTTAAGCAAGCAGGATGATTTTATACAGGATGATTTTTAAGCAGGGTGATTTGAAACAGGATGATTTTTAAGCATCATGGTGATTCGAAACAGGATGATTTTTAAGCATCATGGTGATTTGAAACAGGATGATTTTTAAGCATGGTGATTTTAAGCAGGATGATTTTTAAGCAGGGTGATTTGAAACAGGATGATTTTTAAGCAGGGTGATTTGAAACAGGATGATTTTTAAGCATGGTGATTTTAAACAGGATGATTTTTAAGCAGGGTGATTCGAAACAAGATGATTTTTAAGTGGGATTATTTTGAACAGGATGGTTTGATTATTTTGAAGCAGGATGACTTTAAATAGGATGATTTTAGACTGGGTGTTTTGGTTGCTTCAGATCACCAGAAACTTGAGCGTGAAGCCAGAATCTGCCGACTTTTGAAGCATTCCAACATTGGTCAGTTGTTTTATTGAGAGAATTTCTATCACAAGCTGCAAATTCGCATCACACTACCTGTTGCTTGCAGATTTTTATTAATCAATGTAATTACTGATTGCTTTTGCAGCATCACAGGTTGATCCATTGTACTTTAAACACCAGGCCTTTCAAGCTGCTAATTAATAAAAACATTATATTTATTATTGTTGGATTAGACGTAGCTGTTCCCAATGTCATTAACTTTCCAAGGATGATTGCTGTCTGCTGAGGATTACACTTGCATTAGGCAAAAAAAAATAATGTTGTGTTTCCGGTAACAGAGCTCTAAAAAAATTGGGTAGGTAGGTCGAAATTTTTTTATTTTGGTAAAATATTTTTATAAAGTGACTATTCGAAAAATTATACCCAACTACTCTTTTTTGCATAAAGGTACACGCTGCAACAAAGTACGTGTTCTAAGCAAGTATAAACTGCCTATTTCCCGACTGTCTGCACCTAAAATTGCTCTAGAAAACAATTCTATTAATTTCATTTTGTTGACATCTTTTCTGGTAAGAAAAAGTGGGAAGGGAAGGGGAAGATGAGTGCGAACAGAACATCACTGCTAGGGGTCGTTCCAGACTGGCCGAGCCAGTGACTAGTTACACCTAGAGGTTGCTAGATCTATTTTCCCTAGTCACCGTTAGTCTATTTTCCCTAGTCACCGTTAGAGGTGGCTCAAGTGAGAATGATAAGGCTAGAGGTTTCTCAAGACTGGTAACCAGGAAGTAGTTAGGCAGGTGTAAAACTCTAAGGCAATGTCACTGTAAATAAAAACATTTACACAAAATTTTCCGAGTCGCGGCAATAAAAGTGAGTCGGTCGGGTTACCGGAAACACAACTTTTTGGGCCTATGATCCAACTCTATACGGAAGGCAATGTCATAGTATTATGTCAACGTATTATGTCAATACAAATAAAATTTTAAAAATGTGAAGAAAAAAAAGTAAATAAAAAATTTTTTGATAAAAAAAACTTTTTTTAAATAATTTTTTTTTACAAAATTATTTGAGTCGCGGCAATAAAAGAGGGTCGGTCGGGTTACCGGAAACAAAACATTATTTTTTTTGCCTTATCTAAAAAACCTACAGTTGTAGTTATGATCTTTTTATTGTATGTCTGTATACATTGTTATATATTCACTGGAAACTCTGTAATGTATCTTTTGTACCTATATATCGAGAACTGACTTGCTAATTATTTTTGTGTTACTTTCGACATAATTTTTTTGAAGCTGAATTACTTTGAAGTCTTTGTTACAATGCCATGGTGTATAAATGAAGCTTGTTGCATTAAAGACCTGTCTGATGAATATTCACGAATACGAATATTCATTATTCATGACTATGAATGAATTAATTAATCAATATTGAGACTTGAATGATATATACTTAGTTAATATGAATGAATATTTTTTGCTGGTCATGTATTTTTTTGGTGGTGGTGGTCAAAATGGTTTTCTTTTGAATAAAAATGTTCCTGCTTGTTGACTTTTTTAGTACGTCTCCATGACACTATCCAGGATGAGGGATTTCATTATCTTATATTTGACCTGTAAGTGTTAAAAACTCTATTGTCTAGTAAGTAAGTAAATTACTGCTTGAGCTAGTTTGCAAGGTATACCAATGCCATACCGCATAATACGATACGGTCGAATGCAATGCAATGAAGCAATGCACAATACAATAAAGTTCAATGCAATATTGTGTAAAATAATATGCAGTCATCTGAAATTTTATTAAATTTCCTTCTTACAATTGTTTAGTTGCACAGTTAGAAGTCTGGTTGAAATAATTACTAGTCTGTCTGCATACATTGTACTCAACTTTATACCGGCATTCTGTGCAGGTGCCAGTACTTATGATAGTGTTTTCATGCTTAGCTGCCATGTGACTAAATATGTCATAATTTAAAGTTGCATTTTTTACATCTGACCAATCAAATTTTTTTCATAAATCTCTCAAGTTTTTGCTTATTTTTCGGTGGCTGAGCTGGGAGAACTCCTTTTGGGATCTGCTGTTTTACTAGATTCCCAATACTCTGCTTATATTTTGCATAATATATATATATATACATGTGTGTTTTTGTCAACTTTTTGAGTCCATATATGAAGGCGAAGAAATGTGTGAATGATTTATATATAAATTTATGTTAATTTTTAATTATATTCTGCACCTCTGATTTCAGGGTCACTGGCGGTGAATTGTTTGAAGACATTGTTGCTCGAGAGTTCTACAGCGAGGCTGATGCCAGGTCAGTTCGAAGAGTTATTGTTAAAATGATTGTGCCATGGATTCTGTTGTTCTCTGCGCATGTTTAACAAAGGTGCTTTGTCCTGCGCTGAGTTGTAGGTATTGCTAAGAAATGTGTGGTTGTCACTCGCATTGGTCAAGTCTTTTCTTGTTGTCTGTGTCCATTTTTATCTGTCTGCCTGTCTGTCTGTCTATGGAATTTATATTGCTCCATTCAAGATAACCATTCAGAGGTGCTCCCGACCCAGGCATGGCCAAGGAGGATGTCCTGTGTAGTTTATAAAAGAGTTTGACAAGTCCCGTGGAAGTGAATACAGGCTAAAGGGGAGGCTGTTCAATGTAGAGGGACTCACAATTGAGAAAGCTCTTCTGTCTGATGGTTGTATGTGGATGTGGAACCACAAAACCATCTTAATAAATGTAACACCTGTACAGTCTACAGGTACTTTGGTTAACACTTTGAACACTGTCTAGCTGGCTCAATCTAAACTGAGACATGATAGGTTGTATAAATTATGTGAGTTGTGTTATCACCTTAGAAAGTGATTTGGTTTCAAGTACATGGGGGATTATAATACACGGTGACCAGAAAAAGGAATTCGAACAATTATGGCTTAAGTATATTTAACAACTTTAGAATGTATTTGAAACATCTATAGACTCATTGTTCTTCCTGTATTGAAAATTGTTTTAAGTAGATATTTTGACATATAGAAGTATTTAATAATAATGCTAGAGTTTGCAAAAATCATTTTACAATAAATCTATATTAAAGCATTTTGAACCGTCTTTTCATAAAGTAAAATATATTGTTTATTCATCGATTTTAAATTGTTCTCAGCAAACAAATAAGTGGAAACACCGTTTGATTCAGTTTATGTATCTAAAACATTGTTCGCTTATTCAAGTCTTTTTTATGATTCCTTTTTTCTGGGCACCGCATGTGTTCGAATTTACCATGCACTTAACGTTGTGTTTATAACGCAGGAAATCAGAAACATTGTTTGGCCTTGAACGAAAATGATTAGAAATTCTAAATTTACAGTCTCTCTGTCTATCTGCCTGCCCACCTGTCTGTCTGTCTGTCTGCCTATCTATCGATCTGTCTGACTGTCTGCCTGCCTCTCTTCTGTTTCGTTCACACTTAGAAAGGTGTATGCATTGGAAGCGTGTGGCACGATCCGTGTGGCATTTTGGGGCGAGATATAAATTACACAGTGCTGTAGATGGCTGGTCATGTTTCCTGTAGAACTGTTTGCTTTGTGTATATAAATCTTCTGTGTAACTCTGGCAGCATCTGCTTATTCTCCGCCACCTGCAGCCAGATTTATAAAAAGAATGTATGTTTATCTATATTGATACATGTCTACATGCACTATAAATAAATGATCTGTATATGTTGTATGTATGAATTAAAGCTGCTTTATCATGAATGCCATCTGCATGCTATATGCATTTGTATATATATATATATATATATATATATGCAGAATATATGTGTGTATATTATATTTTATATATATATATATAATATATATTAGGTATATATTCAGGCTGCATAATGATGAGCGCATATTGACCTGGTTTCTGCAATGGATTTATGGCTTTAATTAAAATAATGTCACTTGAAGCAGCCAACAACTAATGGACATGATTGTAAACAATGAATTCGATTTTCATTTTGTATGGAGCTAAAATCGATAATCATTATTGAAACCAATTGCTGCATATAAAACATCCATAGTGACATAGCTCAGCTGACAGTGACGACCATTTACTTAGAACTGTCACACACACAGCAGTAAGCAATGACACGGGTCACTATGTCGGGGCAGCTGATGTATTTGACTTGGAAGAGTATTGGTTGAGTTATTGGACAGGTGTTGCAAACGTATTAAATACACAGGTTTGCTTGTGCCATCTGTCCACACTAGGTCATCAAGTGACTTGGAAAAACGAGTGACAAATGGGAAATAATGCTATGGGCAGGGCCACTTTGAGGGATACGGGGGGGGGGGGGGGGGTGAGGGGGCTGGTGCTCTGGGCCCGGGTACTTAGGGGCCCAGACTAGGTTGTTATACACAGAAAAGTTTATGGTTTCTGCCATTTAAATATAATATTTAAGAGACAAATTGACTGCAGTCAGTTTAAACTTCAATTTCTCTTGTCAGCCTGAGCTATTGGGATAAGTTGGTTGGAAGTTAGACACTTGCAAAATACTTACAAATTAACGGCAATAATAATAATAATGATAGTAATTATTACAAATATTATAAACATAGCAGCCTTACTGAATTTTAAATTTACTGTATAACTGTCTCTTGTAAGTAATACACCACCGGGGTTACCGCTTAGACCCAGATGTATTTTGTCCTTTCACCATCCCATTAAACTCCCTTATCCCTGCACTGCCCTTATGCTTTGTTTGAGTGGAACTGAAAATTTGAAATTGACGAGCTTCTCGTGGCTCACCTGTGTATCTGCGTATTACTTGTCAACTGTTGGTAAGCTTTTCAAAGTGTCGTTTACGTGTGCGTCATGCTTAGAGCTGTTGTGTTGTTATGTTTGTCTGGTTTCGATCGGCAGCAAGTGTATGCAACAGATATTAGAAAGCGTGGACTACTGCCATCAGATGAATGTGATTCACCGAGATCTTAAGGTCGGTGGCTTCTGTTGTCCATACTTGTCGAATTAATTTATCATTTTTGAATGTTTTCTTAATACACGTGTAGTATTTACATGAGAGTTTTAAAGCGATGAAATTTGACACACATATGCTTTGAAAGAAGTAGAAATGTTAAAATTTTCCTTTCATTTGGTTTGCTACGATTTGTAATTGCAAACAAATGCACATTTGACATCAGGTCCGTTCTTTTGATGGACTTTTCTATGAGTTTATTAACTGGTATGTTGCTTTCTCCATAACCACGCTTTGCAGTGTTGCGTAAACAAATTATGTTACGTTTTTCAGTGTGCCATGGGGCGTTAAAAGGCTGGCCCATCTAGGCATTTGGAAATTTCATTGTCACGTGCGTGTTCTCCCGACCTATGGATGCCGTTTGTTTATCAGCAAGCGGTCAAAATATAAAAGAAATTCTTCTCCCGGCCCCATCTCCATGTAGAGACTTGAGTACTGTGAATTCGTGCTATGGTTTTGATGAATCAGTTTATTAATTGTGTGAACTGCCATGTGACCATCCTTTGTTTTCTGAACATGTCCATTGTGTTTTAGCCGGAGAATCTCCTTCTGGCCAGCAAAGTGAAAGGTGCAGCCGTGAAACTGGCTGATTTTGGATTGGCGATAGAAGTTCAAGGGGACCAGCAGTCTTGGTTCGGTATGAATCTCTACTTCTCCAAGCTAGGCTAATCTTCAGATATCCCATAAAGTTCCTGTATTTTGTCTCCATCATTCAGATAAGATAATCTGTTATTTTGAGCATGAGTTACCGGTGGGTAGTTCTGTAGATCAGATCACAAATTTTCTGATGAATAAAAACTTAAATTGAATCGGGGCGGTGGCATCTTCAGCTATACAATTTCAGCAGGTTGCGTCAGGGTCATGAAGTTATTCAGTAGGTTGAAGAAATTCAATGTAAGGAAGATATAAGAAAAATTTGTTGGTAGGTCATAAGGCAAATTCAGGAGTAAAATAGGCAGGCCATATACCTGTCGTGACCTATGGTGGTGCCTCCACTGAATCGACGTAAAGTTTGACTGTGAATCAATTCTCAAACTGAATGAGTGATTGCCTGTTTGATATTCATGTTATGTTTACTTGATAGCACTGTCCGAGAACCACAGTAGCCAATATTGTATTGTATCTGACCATTTATAAAGCGCTTCTCACAGCAAGAGCCTTTCAAAAGCGCTCCCAGTGCGTTCAACCCCGAGAAATACTGAGCTAACGCACTGGTGTGTGCACACGATAAACGCAACACAACTAGCCAATATGCCAGTGTAGGCCTAATTATGCATCAATGAAACTAAATTTAAGTCAGTTAATTAACAATGTGAAAATAGCGCAGTAACAGAATCGATTTTGACTGGCCACTGAAGCAATGAACTTTTCATGTGCTTCGAATTACTCAATTACTTTAAAAGCTATTGTTGCAGTTTATGACTTGAACCTCTTGGTCTTTCTTTGGCTCCATTTGGCAAGTGCTTCAAAACAATTGTATTCAGTCATGGCTTTGTCTGTCAGGTCCGGATCAACTTTGATTTGTTTATCATGTGGTGCTATACAAATTTCATTTACAATTGTAAGCCAGTTGGCTCAATCAATCAATCAAATTTATTTACCATTTGTTTGGCACAGATGCAACTTGATCATGACATTGTGCACCCAGATTTTAAAAAAGACATAACAGTGAAATGAGACATTTGATTGTTTCTGAGGCTTTTAGACTAAAGTGTAGCTGAGATTGAGAAGAAAATTATGACATGAGAAGAGTAAATCATTCCAAAAATGATTTCTAAGCATATCGCATAGAATGCTGCTATCTTGATGACCCTACCTATTGTGCCACCTTTTAAGATTTGGTCGATAGCCATATTTCACAGGCATTCGTAAATAATGGCTTTAAGTAGTCATCTTGGACAGGCTCTATCTAAATACTCTGAATGAGCAAAGTCAGGTCGAGTTGAGGTCACGGGAGTTATTCAGCAGGCCGAAGAAATTCAATTTGAAGAAGATATTAAACATTCCAAAGAATTTTGGCAGGTCATAAGACGGGTCAGGAGTAAAATAGGCAGTATATGTCAAATGACCTGCTGTGACCTATTGATGGTGGTGCCGCCACTGAGCTAAGTGCTTGCATGCCTTGCATAAATGCAAGCAAGTAATGAATGGTACATGTGAGACTTGACAATATCACTGAACAATAAACTTGTAAGTACAACTCTTGAATCCGGTTAACTTTAACTTTTCTCCTTCTTTATAAAGGATTTGCTGGAACTCCTGGCTATCTGTCTCCAGAGGTGCTGCGAAAAGATGCCTATGGGAAACCGGTCGACGTCTGGGCTTGTGGTAGGACAATCATTTCAATCGTGGCTTTTTTTAACGTGCAGTTGTATACAAAATGTGCAGTTGTAGAAGAACTTCTGTACAGTTAAAACTGGCAAAAAAGGTCATTGTCTTCCGATTGGAAATAATTTACCTTGGATGATGGGAAAGGAAAGAAGGAGTTGTGCAGTTCCAAAAATTCATTAAAAACAGCTTGTTCCGTGATAGGGAGTATAATCCCCCCCAATCCTGGTATATCTTTATTAATAGAACCTTATAAAATTCCGTAATCCCAGAATTTACGAGCATGGAATCCTGTAATTTTTAGATCAGAAATTCATATTTTTATAACTAAAATTACTTGACCCACCGCGTGATTCTTCCTCGGTCAATAGACGCTAATACGGCAGATGAGCAGAGGCCCTAATAGTACATGCTACAGACAGACTGACTAATGCATTTATTTTGCTGATCATTGAGATACTTGGCGTCATAACATGGAGAGATTTACATATACATGTAAAATATCCCTTGCTGGGGATGGGTCCTAGAGAAGTAATCTATCCAACCAGAAAATCTCAAAGAGGTGATTGGTGGTGGGCTTTCTTCAGTGCTCTGGCAGCAGAGTTGAGTTCGCTCCCTCTCCCCTGCATTGGTTCATAACTAGAGGGACTCCTGCTGCTTTGATATCAGAAGGCTGCAGCCTGTTATAGTGTGGCCTGCTACTGCTTGGGTTCCTCATTGAGGTCAGTCAGTGTGGTGGTTTATCTGATGTTTTCTGACCTGAATCCGGCCGTGTTATCACTTATCAAGTTTCAGCCAAACCCTGCTGAACATGCAAGGTGCTATTATCTAATACCTGTGCTCTTAGTCATTGTTGCTCAAGCTCAGAATTCAGGTTGAAGTACTGTCAAGAAAGCGTAGTTTATCTACTGCGTCTAAGAACAATTTTTTAATTACCGGATTAATCTTTTACCCGTTTGCCCCAAGAATATCCGCTGAAAACGGCCTTAAAATTTAAAAATGAATGGGTAAAGGGTTAATCAATCCCGGCGTGTATTCATTTCTTTAATATCAGTTATCTTTGGATTGACAGATACTTGGTAATTGTATTTTGTACTATATAACCTCTATAGGATTCTCTGATCTTTCTGTGTGCATGTTCTGAGTGTGATGATTAAGAATTATTACTGTTCTATAAATTGTCATGCTCTGTAGCTGCTGGTACTGCGAATTGCTTGGATGTCATGCTGTAGCTATTCATGCTGTGTCTGTTCTAGGTGTCATACTTTATATTCTGTTGGTCGGCTATCCTCCATTCTGGGATGAGGACCAGCACAAGCTATATGCGCAGATCAAAGCGGGAGCATTTGATGTAAGTCCTTATAACCGGTAAATTACTTGTATCCAACTGCTGTTCAGTGCCATCCACAGCTAGTTTTCTAAAGTTTTCGCAAGAGATCTGTTTTAATGACATTTAACCTTGTGACTTGTGAGGCTAATGCAGAGTGCACCTTTGTACGGGTATTATCAAATTTAAGATGAATTGCTTATTGCATTGTATTACATAGGGGCACAAGTGATCTAGAAGCAAGCAGATTTTTGCCCTGGTTGGAATGTGAACCTTGACCTTTTGATCATTGCTGACCTTTTAGACTGCTGCACAACTTATGAGGTCACTTTTGATCTCAGTCAATTTGTGTGCAGTTTGTTATAGAACTCATCTAGAGCTATAAAAATGGTGTCAAAGGAAGAACTGACCTTATTTAAGTGACCTGTATCACTTCCTGTTTGTATGAACAATGGTACTTCCTTTACTGGACTTGATCGGTAAATTCAATCATCATCATCATCATCATCATCATCATCATCATCATCATCATCATCATCATCAACAACACTATTGTTATTATGTAATATTATTAGGCATTTATTGTGTACCACTATCTTATGTTATTATTATTGTTATTGTTATTATTATTATTATTATTACTGTTATTATATTATGCTCTTGTTAAGCACCATTATCTTACGGCACTGAGCAATTGTGTGAAGGACTTGCTGAAGGTTCCTAGACAGCAGCCATCTCAAGTAAAGATCAAACTCAACACATTCCATGCTGCAGTGCAGGAGACACTCTAACCACCATGTCCCACGATATCAGCAAAGAAATGACATCAGATCCACATGCCCAGTTCCTAACTGTTTCACTAAAATCTGGGTCATGCGTTGTGAGCTGCTGTTTGATGCCACAGATAGACATATCTGATCTCTTATCGCTAGAAGAATGGCCTCCTACACTGACATCAACACACCCTACCCACACACTCACACATGCACAGTTGTGTGCGTGCACACACTATATGCGTTGTGTTATGCCTTATTTGGGGATGCTCGGTAGAGTAATGGTTAACACGCTGGCCAAGAGTGCAAGAGGTAGTGAGTTCGAGCCCCCGTTGGGTGGATTTGCTTTGTAGGCTGCCATCGGCGCCGTGTAATTACAAAGCTGTCTGTTCAGTTAGTAGTTAAGTTTAATTAAGATTACTGCATAACTTGTAAATGTAAAGCGCAGTGCGTCTTGCAGGCGTTTAATTAAAGAAAAGATCTTAAAATCTTATTATTCTTATAATATATATATATATATATATATATATATATATAATAATATGCATATGTGTTTTGCACATATAATGTATAGATCTGCTACTGTCTGCCAGCATTATATGTTTATCATTTGCCTACATGAGTAATGAGTATGCATGTGTTCGTTTGTCATTACGGAGATTCATCAAAACAAGACCTCCATTTAATCAAGGTTGCTAACTACAGTGTTGTTGTCGTCTTGCTCTAGTACCCATCTCCGGAGTGGGACTCTGTTACTGTTGATGCGAAGAACCTCATCAATAGCATGCTGACTGTGAATCCTGCCAAAAGAATTACGGCCGCTCAGGCGCTTAGACATCCATGGATCAGTGTGAGTAGTGCCACATCGAATCTGACCCTTTTTTATTCTCATACATTGACTTCTGTAATTGCATTGTAAAAAACCCCTCAAAACTACTTTTTCTGCTGTGCCTGAGTTAGGAGTGCTTCTGAGTAGTCTCCTTGAAGAAGAGCTGCAGATTTGAATGAATAATGCGCAGGACTGCGATTGGCCTTCGCTTCAATGGAAGCCGTAGTCAAAAGCCATGATCCATTGCTGAAGTCTGCTAGGTGAGGTAAAGTGAACGTGACATTAATTACATGGTGGCCGTGTTGAAGACGGATCCTCTTTTTGATCAGCCACTGCTGGAAAGGACGCTGTTCCTGTTACGTCAGCAGAGTTTCCATCTAGAGAGTCGCTTTTTGTGTTCATTTCTTCTTTCTGTCTTACTTAAAAGCAATAATTGTCGGCCATTGCATACCTTTGTTTAGATGTACGTAGGTGTCCCTATTAGCGGGATCAGTGATCCCTTCAGGGTCTATCCTTGTGGCCATTCCCCTTTAAATATGTGATTGAGCTACTGTATAACTGCAAAAGAAATTATTGGTTTCAAAATAAATGATTGATTGATAATTCGAACTGACAGGTGCACCGTATGACTACATGAAGGCGTTGATTTTAACTGTATGGCAGCCTCAAAGGCATTCTTCTATTCTATTGCTCATTTTGCAGTTGCCCTGTGGAGAGCCAACTTTACAGGGTTAGCAGGTATCAGACCCACATCCTTCTGTGCAAGTGTATTGCCATTCAAATATCTACCAGCCTCATGATTATGATCCTCATTTAGTGGCCACTTTCATATTATGCTGTTAAATTGACGAGATGTTTTTGTTGTTGTTTTTTAGCAAAGAGAACGGGTGGCAGCCATGATTCACAGACAGCAGACGGTTGACTCACTTAGGAAGTTCAATGCTCGCAGGAAGCTCAAGGTGAGCACCGGTACTCGCTTCTTCCTCCCTGACTGTCGTCTTGTACTAGAAATTAGAAATCTTGGAGCTGATCCAGAATTTATTAAGGTATAAGGGAATATAGCGCAATTGTTCAAATAACTTGGAAGAGTAAGATTTTTGTCACGTGTCAATGATGAAGTCTCCTGTGTCCTATAATAGTCAAACACACACAAGCACAAGGCATCTGTTTCCAGCTGCTCAAGGGACCCTTGAGCTGGCAATGGATTGATCCAAAGGTCCTGGAATTAGTGCCATTTACCCCTTGCTGATATTCTCGTGCCAAATTACACTGCTTGTTGACAGATTCAACCCTGCGTAAAGTCTTGTCCAATGTCATTTCATGGAATCTGATGAACAAGTTGTAAAGGTAATGATTATGAATTTGATTAAGTTTTTTTGAATGTGTTCCAATTTTAAAATGATTTGGCGCAGTGGTATTTAGGTGGGAGTCTATAGTCTTGACAGTTGCGGGTCTGATCCTGCTGAGCTAACTCTGGGAAATGACCCTGCATAGATTTTATGCATGTATCAAGAAGGGACAGTTTGCCAACTGGCACGCAGAAGTTAGATGTAAGTTTATTTTGCACTTCAGTAATGGATGAACTGCTAAACGTGTGATGCTTTGTGACTTTCTTCATTCAGGGTGCTATACTCACTACCATGCTGGTCACGTGCAACTTTACAAGTAAGTTGGTCAATGGTCATGTAACTGCAATGCTCTTCAGTAATGAATATGAGACTGGTATATTGTATTCTAGAATTAATTTGGTTTTTGTTAGGATCACATTTATTATTATTATTATGTTATTATTATCTCAAGTTCTTGACAGTTGATTTAGAGTTCAAGTAATGAAGTGCTTAGATTGCATAGGGGTCATTCCGTCTCAAATCAACAAATTTTTTACAAGTTTCCCACTCGACCATCTCAGATTTGGATGAAATTTGCACAGAATGTGCATAGATGTATTAGAACATGCTATGCAAAAGTTGAGAGCAATACTCCCAGTAGTTTTTTTATACGGAATTTTAAAGACACCTGGGGTGACCCCGCTTATCGCGATTCGAAAATTGCGTCTTAATTTGCTGCCATGTTCAGGGGGCTATAAGTCGACTATCATTGCAGATAAATAGATGAAATTTTCAGGATACATAGTCATCGTGGTGCTAATCAAGGATAGTGAAAGAACTTGATATCTGATGGATAGTTTTTTTCTAGCTACACATTGAAAATCGGGGAAAAAACAATGACCCTGTCTGGCGCAAGTACTTTACTGCTCCACTATGACCAAATGGGTTCATTATCAGAGAAAGTGTGAACCACTAGCCATAATAGTCCACATTGTGTGCACAGAAAAGCAATTAGGTCAGCTTTATCATGTGTACCTGTTGCAATATAGCCTTCTGAAAATGAAAGAAACCACTTTTTTGCCTTTCGACGACAAAGTTCAAGGCCTTAAATGGGCATGTGGGATAGGTGATACAGCTATGAAATTAACACCATTGGAAAGAGCAGCTCAAATACTACTAGATACAAGAAGAATTGCTTTTGAGACTCCTGTGGTTCAACGATTACAACTATTTCCATTAGAGTAGTGTTTTAAGCATTCGCGAACTGATACGAGCCGATATAACGAGCTTAGTACTTTACTGCTCTACTATGACCAAGTGGGTTCATTATCAGAGAAAGTGTGAACCACATGCCATCATAGTCCACACCGTGTGCACAGAAAAGCAATTAGGTCAGCTTTATCATGTGTACCTGTTGCAATATAGCCTTCTGAAAATGAAAGAAACCACTTTTTTGCCTTTCGACGACAAAGTTCAAGGCCTTAAATGGGCATGTGGGATAGGTGATACAGCCATGAAATTAACACCATTGGAAAGAGCAGCTCAAATACTACTAGATACAAGAAGAATTGCTTTTGAGACTCCTGTGGTTCAATGATTACAACTATTTCCATTAGAGTAGTGTTTTAAGCATTCGCGAACTGATACGAGCCGATATAACGAGCTTAGTACTTTACTGCTCTACTATGACCAAGTGGGTTCATTATCAGAGAAAGTGTGAACCACATGCCATCATAGTCCACACCGTGTGCACAGAAAAGCAATTAGGTCAGCTTTATCATGTGTACCTGTTGCAATATAGCCTTCTGAAAATGAAAGAAACCACTTTTTTGCCTTTCGACGACAAAGTTCAAGGCCTTAAATGGGCATGTGGGATAGGTGATACAGCCATGAAATTAACACCATTGGAAAGAGCAGCTCAAATACTACTAGATACAAGAAGAATTGCTTTTGAGACTCCTGTGGTTCAATGATTACAACTATTTCCATTAGAGTAGTGTTTTAAGCATTCGCGAACTGATACGAGCCGATATAACGAGCTTAGTACTTTACTGCTCTACTATGACCAAGTGGGTTCATTATCAGAGAAAGTGTGAATCACATGCCATCATAGTCCACACCGTGTGCACAGAAAAGCAATTAGGTCAGCTTTATCATGTGTACCTGTTATATAGCCTTCTGAAAATGAAAGAAACCACTTTTTTGCCTTTCGACGACAAAGTTCAAGGCCTTAAATGGGCATGTGGGATAGGTGATACAGCCATGAAATTAACACCATTGGAAAGAGCAGCTCAAATACTACTTACTGTCAAAAGAATTGGTTTTGAGACTTCTGTAGTTCAATGAATACAGCAGTTTACATCGTAGTAGTATTTTGAACATTTGCTGCCATTATTGGCAATGCATGATAAGTATATGAAAACTGAACTCTTGATTGTTTGCCAGTGTGTACATAAGGTAAGTAGTTAATAAATATGATCTTCAGCCAACCATCTGTATATGTCAGACACATGAAAAATTGTTTTAAAAATATCATTAGGCCTATCAGTTCGCGAATGCTTAAAACACTACTCTAATGGAAATAGTTGTAATCGTTGAACCACAGGAGTCTCAAAAACAATTCTTCTTGTATCTAGTAGTATTTGAGCTGCTCTTTCCAATGGTGTTAATTTCATAGCTGTATCACCTATCCCACATGCCCATTTAAGGCCTTGAACTTTGTCGTCGAAAGGCAAAAAAGTGGTTTCTTTCATTTTCAGAAGGCTATATTGCAACAGGTACACATGATAAAGCTGACCTAATTGCTTTTCTGTGCACACAATGTGGACTATAATGCCCAGTGGTTCACACTTTCTCTGATAATGAACCCATTTGGTCATAGTAGAGCAGTAAAGTACTAAGCTCGTTATATCGGCTCGTATCAGTTCGCGAATGCTTAAAACACTACTCTAATGGAAATAGTTGTAATCGTTGAACCACAGGAGTCTCAAAAGCAATTCTTCTTGTATCTAGTAGTATTTGAGCTGCTCTTTCCAATGGTGTTAATTTCATAGCTGTATCACCTATCCCACATGCCCATTTAAGGCCTTGAACTTTGTCGTCGAAAGGCAAAAAAGTGGTTTCTTTCATTTTCAGAAGGCTATATTGCAACAGGTACACATGATAAAGCTGACCTAATTGCTTTTCTGTGCACACAATGTGGACTATTATGGCTAGTGGTTCACACTTTCTCTGATAATGAACCCATTTGGTCATAGTGGAGCAGTAAAGTACTTGCGCCAGACAGGGTCATTGTTTTTTCCCCGATTTTCAATGTGTAGCTAGAAAAAAACTATCCATCAGATATCAAGTTCTTTCACTATCCTTGATTAGCACCACGATGACTATGTATCCTGAAAATTTCATCTATTTATCTGCAATGATAGTCGACTTATAGCCCCCTGAACATGGCAGCAAATTAAGACGCAATTTTCGAATCGCGATAAGCGGGGTCACCCCAGGTGTCTTTAAAATTCCGTATAAAAAAAACTACTGGGAGTATTGCTCTCAACTTTTGCATAGCATGTTCTAATACATCTATGCACATTCTGTGCAAATTTCATCCAAATCTGAGATGGTCGAGTGGGAAGCATTTGTTGAATTGAGGCGGAATGACCCATAGGGAGGCTGGACCTTGGCCCTCGGGCAGCCACGACCGAGCTCTGGTAGCCATATGCGTTGTGTTAGATTGTGACCAAGAGGTTCTGAAAAGAAATCCTGTCTTGCATGCATCTTCATATTCGTTATTGTTATTAGTTTTTATTATTATTGTTTTTGTCATTATTGTCATTATTATAGTGAGCCTTAGGTGCAGCTATCTCCAATGGCAAAGTATCAATAATACTGGTAATTGTGGGTGAAGGACTACACAGTTATTGTCACATGGTGGGCCGCTCAAACTCGTACTCTGGAATACAAGGCAGTCACTATAACCAGTTGGCAACTGTGTTCCACATGATCCATTTGAGACCCGCTTTATTGACTTGTGATATTCACGAATTAGTTTTGCTTTCACCTAGGCTCAGATTTCATGACAGACTTTTAAAATTCTTACCTGCAGTTTTCGAAAGTGGGGTAGGTTATTTTTCTCTCTATCGGGGCATTTCTGACTGATGTTATTAGTTGATTGCTGTTGGTATTTTCTGTCAGTGTTTGACGGATGTATTTGTAGATCGTGCTCTGTCCGCGCGAAAGCTGGAAATTGCGAAGGAGTCGACCGAAAGCAACTCAACTGTTGATGGAAACGACGGCAAAGGTTCGAGAAAACTTGCTTTTCTGTTTCAGTTACTTGGTTGCTTGTAGTTAGAAGTTTTTAAAGCATTTGCATTGCGAATCTTACATCGGTTCCAGCTTAGTTGGTAGATTGGTAATGTGTTTGCTTTTTGCTATGTTCCAAGATTCAAATCCTGGATGCTTGTATAAGTTGTGATACGCATTACTTCGTAGGCCTCTGGCTGCAGCAGAGCAGCGATATGAAATTTCTGTCACACCCATTCTATATTGCCACTATTGTAACACATTTATGACAGACCAGACTTAAATCAGTCTTAAGTTGAAAATTACGCAACTAAGTAACTTAGGAAAACATTGTTTGTGTTTTTCCTCTTTTTTGAAGAATTTATCATAGAAATATGTCTAAAATACTCTTTTATTTAAAAAAACTCCAAGTTTTAAAGCTATTAATAATGCTATTGATGCACCTATTTTTTTCGTTTGAATTAAGTTGATTAATTAACTAATTGATATAATTGGATCACTACTTGCCTTATATCTTGAGTTAGAATGAAGCTACAGCAATGATTTTTTTGGTATAATTGTGAAGCTTGATGCAAGATCTTTGAATTGATGCAAAATCACTTAGTACTGGCTTTGATGTGTGGAGCCACATTTAGTAAACTTGTACGACTATGAAATGGCCAAGCCTAATAACTGGTGCTAAGCACCAGTTGACTTGCTCAATTGTTGACTTGCTCAATTGTTGACTTGCTCAATTGTTGACTTGCTCAATTGTTGACTTACTCAATGCCCATAGTAGCTATCTCACTCTAGTCTCGAACCTGTACTCACCTCATTGCAGGCGAGCGAGTGAGCAATTGAACCAATCGAGGTCCATACATGTGTCAATGTGTCAATGAGTCAATGTGTGCAATTAACACTCATTTTGTTCAACCATCCCTTGCGTTTACTTGCTGTCTATTGCTTTCAACTTGCAACCCTGATGCGTTGTTTGATAATTAATCATGCATTCGCTTCAGCAGAAAGAACTCTCGACCTCACGACCTTTGCTCTGCTCTGAAGAGGAATGGAGACAGAGACATGTAATTAAAGGATCAGTTACCCAGTCACCTTGTCACCCTGTGCTGTCAGCTCGTAGAGCTCTAGCGATTTTCCTGACACACATTCTCCATTGTTCTCTGTTCGCAGACAAGTCCCTCAGTTCTTCCAAATTCATGCCAGTTATGTAGTGTATCTCGTCCATCCATTTCGTCCTTGGTCTGCCGAGTCTTCTCCTTCTCTCACCGCAAGCCAGCATCATTTCCTTCTCCAAACCATCAGATCGCATTACATGCCCGAAGAATCTTAGCTTCAATCTTGTCGCGAGTTGTTTTAACGACTCTTCGTTTTCCAATCCTATCTCCATTCTTATAGTTACCCAGTACCTTACCATAACTCTGCCACTTCACACACTTTTGTGGTGCCAGTCCCAAACCTGGTGAGAGGAGGAGGGTGACACTAATAATCTTTGATATGACACGGTGTTAAGTCATTAAACAGTGACAACATGCCTCCCGTGACCATGGTAACCTTACCATGCGATTGTGATTTTGGTACGAGTGTTGTTGCTGCCGCTGCTTGCAACCATGATGGAATCTTGTTGTTTTCGATCAGGTCTGATGAAGGCCAGCAAGGAGATGAATGGAAAGAGCAAGAGCTCCGATTCCTCTTCCACCGAGAACAAGACACCAGAGGTCACTGCTGGAAAAGTTGCTCAAAATCCAACTAGTTCCGACAAAACTGGTCAGTAATTCTTCCTGGGACGTTCTACCATACTGCGTGCAGTTGATGTTTGCGTATCCCGTTGAGGCTCTTCTGCCCAATCAGTTTTCATAGCTGCAATGTACCATAATAGATTTTTTGTGTATTGTATTGTATTTAAGCATTTCTAAAGCGCATCTGATAGATTGAATCATTCAGAAGCACTTCCAGTGCACAAAAATGAGAAGAAGCAGGTTTTGTGAAAAAGAAGGAAGAAGACCAGACAGATGGGCTTAATGGGCTTCTTGTGGAACTACGTCTAATGCCTAGAGCCTTTGAGACTACGTTCTACTCTGCTCTTAAGACTGTTCTCATTAGCCGTGGTTGGGTCGGGAGCTCTTCTGAGTAGATACTCTTGAAGAAGCACTATATAAATGTCTGAAATGAATGAATGAATGAATGAAAGAATTGTAGTCGAACAGAAGGAGAAAGCACATTCCAAAGAGAAGGACCAATTGAGACAAATGAAAGAGACTGAGCCATGGCAGTTATAGTACGAGGAACCAAGAGTGAACGACGCTGTACGTATATATGCGTATTCATGTTTAATTGAGATTTGATGAATTGATGTAGAATAATTGTTTGTTTTGTTGTGAAAGGACGCCAGAACGAGATCATACGACTGACTGAACAACTGACGATGGCGATGGCCAAAGGCGACTTTGACTCATTCTCGTAAGTCTGGAACACGACTTCAACTTATTAGATCGCAAGTCTTAGACACGACTTGACTCGTTGTCAGATGTGTTAGATATATAATTTATTTATGTGCATCAAGGGTGTGTCACAGTGCGGGCTAGTGGGCCAATTCTGGCGTTGTTTTCTTGCATCCACAGAGCCCCGCTTAAAGTCTACTGTGATGTTCACTGCAGTGATAATGTAGATCGAAATTTGGATTTTATAAGCCTAATTTAACTGTTAGTATGCAAAAAATGGATCATATAAGATCTTGCAAAAGTTATTTGGGGATGTGATTTGGGGATGGACTGTTTAAATTCAGTGTTTTAAACAATGCAGTACAATCGCCATCATTCGAGGTTTTGGAAATGATCTCGTGACCAAACGACGACATTGACAGCGCTGAATATTGCCTTGATCCCTTGCCTGCCCCAATTTCACTCGAATCAATCAGCTGCCATGTCTCACAACACATGTGTATTGGCAAGTCATAAATGCTCTTTGTGTCCATGCCATGGAGGTAACATGGCTGCTTATGATGCTATCTATTGATAGTGATGAACAATTGCGGGTGAAGGACTACACAGTTATTGTCACATGGGGGTTCAAACTCGTACTCTGGAAGTTACAAGGCAGTCACTATAATCAGTTGGCAACTGTGTTCCACATGATCCATTTGAGACCCACTTTATCGACTTGTGATATGCACGAATTAGTTTTGCCTTCGCCGGGGCTCAGATTTCATGACAGACATTTTTTTAAAATTTACCTGCAGTTTTAGAAAGTGGGGTAGGTTATTTTTTCTCTATCGTTACACAATAGACAATCTATTAACACAATGTTAAAAGTTGTGATTGAAGTTGAAATTACAAATTGTGATATGTCGGACGTTGTATTGCACTCACTGCACTGTACATTCGTGAGCCAGAATCGTTCAGAATCGTTCAGCTATTCAAGTATGCACTCAGTACTGACTCGTTAGTAATTAGTACCTGCATTTGTACTGCATTGGTATCGGCATACTAACTGAAATATCTGTACGTGAGAATACTTGTACATATATATAACAATACTATATAATAATATCAATACGTATAATGATAATTCTTACGTGTAAGAAAGATTTAAAGTGTTGTGAATGATTTCAGGAAATACATTGACAAGCAGTTTACATGTTTCGAGCCAGAATCGAATGGAAACCTAGTCGAGGGCCTTGGATTCCACAAATTCTACTTCGAAAATGGTGAGCCCAGTTTGCAGTATCATCCTTTCAGTTGAATCATTGCAGTAGGAAGGTTCCCAATTAGTCTTACCCAGGGCTTAAAGTGTGCCTGGACGGTCATGGACGGCGTCCATGCACTTGTTTTAAAATCTGAACGCCGTCCATCCACTTATTGGCCAGCACAGCCTGAAAAGGTAAGAGCGTCCAGGCACTTCTTTTAGAAAGTTAAGGGTCGTCCAGGCACTTATTTTTCCACACTTTAGGCACTGGTCTGACCCAGATAGTTAGGCAGCATGTATTTTGCATCCAGATACTTTTAAAAAGTTGTCCAGTGTGATTTATCTCAGTATAGATGCTGTTTAAATGTGCCGTAATTATTATTATTATTATTGGTATTATTATTAGTGTGTAATAATTTCAATCTTTATTAAAACACCACTCAAGCTTAAAATAAAACTCAAAAAACAGAAATGTGTTCAAGTGTAGAGTGCATTGTTCTCGTCCCCAGGGTGTGATGCAAATGTTCCTAAAATGTTATTAGTATTATTATTATTAGTATTATTATCATCTATCTTTATTATTATCATCTATCTTTGCAGAATTACAAAAGTTATGGATGGCAATAGCACTAGTCGGGGTTGGCTATGGAATTGTCAATAACGGAGTTTTTATAGTGTTAGCAAACGTCACTGTTCTTATTTTTTCTATTCTTTTTTTCTATCTATTTATTCTTGTTTATTATTATTATTATTGCATTTATATATTTATGCCTGCAACATAGGTTGTGACGTGTGATAAGGTTTTCGAATTCTGGTAGTGACACCTTTGTTGTCTTTTTTGTGAGAGTGGTGGACTACTATGGTGGCTTTTTTGTGCCAACGATGACTTTTTTGCTGGTCTTAAGGTACTGACTTCTGTGGCAAAAGGGATCTTGTGACAAATTAGTTATTTCAGACATTTATATAGTGCCTCTTCAAGATTATCTACTCAAAAGCGCTCCCGACCCAACCACGGCTAAAGAGAACAGTCTTAAGTTAAGAGTAGAGCGTAGTCTCAAAGGCTCAAGGCATTGGACGTAGTTCCACAGGGATCCCATTCCAATATTCACTGTCGTGAGGATGTGACTGCTATTGGTGCCATTGTTTCTATGGGTAATTAATTAACCAGGTAATAGTGTCAATCAACAATGACAGTGGGTGATGAGAACAGTTAACAATGCAGATAACCATTGAGCAGAAGAGCAGAGAGGACAAAGGAGAACGCAGAATGAAATATGTAATGGGCAGATTAATTAATCATTAAGGAACCAGAGGAGAGATAAGGAGAGAGAGACAGACAGACAGAGACAGACAGTCAGTGAGGAGCACACAGAGAGAGAGAGTGAGTGAGGGAGTGAGTGAGTGGCACTGTTATCATTCATTCATTCACATTTTATATGTGTTGTTTGAAGAAATAGATTATAGATCTGACTGTTTTTGTTTTGTTTTTCCGATTCATTTGTAGTCTTAACAAAGAACAACAAAGCCGTGAACGCTTTCATTCTGAATCCGCACGTCCACTTCCTGTCTGATAACGTTGCCTACATTGCATACACCAGACTGACACAGACCATCGACAAGTGTGTATTGATCGCATCGTCTTTATAACAAATGCGTATTGTTTGCATCGTCTTTATAACAAATGCGTATTGATCGCATCGTCTATATAACAAATGCGTATTGATCATCGTCTATATAACAAATGCGTATTGATCGCATTGTCTATATAACAAATGCATAGTGTCCATATTCACAATGATGTCTTGCCTTACATACTGTCTTACGATGTTGTCTTGAGTGCAGTCCCAGGTTACTAAGTATATATTCTTTATTACGACCAACTCTGCCAAGCGCCGAACTCTTCCAGCGTGCCTGTTGTTACGCTGTACCAGTGTACCTTCTATCTATCTGTCTCTCTGTCTGTCTCTTGTTATTCATTCAATCAATCATTCATTCAACGAATCTGTATGACGCGTCTTCAAGAGGACTACTCAGAGGCGCTCCCAGACCCAGCCCGGCCAAATAAAACTGTCTTCAAGTGAGAAAGGAACGCCTGAGAAAGAGTTCTAGACAGGGAGCGTAGCATCAAGGGGAGGCCATTCCGGCTACTATGCTTCGCCATCAGCCCTATGACATGGAACAAACTTCCCCCGGAGATGCGTCTCCTCCCCGTGGTCCCCCTTTCTTTGTGCCAATCGCGTAAGACTGCCCTCCTCTACCTGGCCTTTATCGGGCAGAGATCCTGAACGAGTCATGTACAAATTACATTTCATCAATCGATTTGCCTGCATACAAGGACGTAACATTCCTAAACCGCCTGTACGTCCATTGCGTTCTCTTTTTCCAGGAGCGGCGTTCCGACCACCCAGCAGTCGGAGGAGACCCGGATCTGGCACCGGTACGACGGCAAGTGGCGCAACGTTCACTACCACTCGTCCAGCTCAGGCGCCACCCACCTGACGCCGGCGCCGCCGAAGCAGCAGCAGCAGCAGTAAGCGGCGCTGCTCATGCGGATTGTCGTCGTCGTCGTTGCTCCTCTCTCAACCAGCGCTCGTCTGTGACTTGCCGAAACCGTTTGCTCAGAACGAAAGCCGTCGCAGAAAGTGACACAGCGTGGGAGCAAAAAGCAGCCACTACCGTTCTCGATGTGTTATTTCTATTTCTCCTCCGCCGGCTTTTCAATCAATCAGTCAATCATCGGTACGCGCGCTTTTTTGGGCGCTTCTGCCGAGCGGACGGCGCGCGACGCCGGAACGCGACCGTCGGCCGCTATCCGCATGGTTTCCGTTGGTCATTCCGGTAGCAGCGGCGGCCGTTTGTTTCCTCTTTTCTCGTCGTTTTATCGCTAACCAGTCGTGTGAGGCACTTTTCCGACGGCAGCGGAAAGGCGCGGGCGGCGGTGTGTGCGACCGTCGGTGATTTTTCATTTTCTTGCTGTTTTTTGGACTTTCCGTGCGTATCGTATACATATATATAGTCAGATTTTACTCGCGACGACGTTTTTATGTTTCGCTTGTTCGCTTGAAACGCGCGGCCGGTCGTTCCTTTTTTTCGGATCCGTTCTCGTCCAGATGTTTGGCATATATTTTCGCGGTCGTGTTTCTAGGTGATGTTTGTTCTTTTTTTCGTTCGTTTCTGATTTGTTGTTTGGATGTCATTCTTTATCCTGGACCATTTACTTCTTCGTTTTTGCAGGTTTCTCGCTTTTTGCAGACGGACTACTACTGTCTTTTTATCGGTCCTTTTTCGTGTGGCGTTTTTCTGTGGTGAAAATGGTTCCTTTTGAAGTGTTGCTGAATACGCTGGCATGTTTGGGGAAGTGGTTGACTCAGCTGGGAGGCATTAGCAAAACTAGGCTATTGAGAACTGTCTTTAGGCTGAAGATATGTATGTATATATGCATATATGTATGCAGTTTTTGTGTATACATATATATATGTTATATGTGTGTGTATATATAATTTATATAGAGGATACATATATTATGTAATTGGCATATTTGCTTCTGGATGGGATTAATTAAATGTTATTTGTGTGAACACAGTTATCAGATCTGTGAATGTTATTACTACATTGAGGTTTTGTTGGAGATCGGAATTTGCGGTCTTCTTAGTATTCTAAGATAAGTATCTGGTTTGAAAAGTCCCTTGCGTTTTAGCATCAGTTTCAACAGTGATGTGTGTACAAGAGCAGAATGTTCTCATTCGAAGGTAGCAGCATTCTCAGAAAGTCGTTATCTTTCCCATATCTGTTGATGTTGACATTTGCACGAGAGTAAAGTTTTAATTGGGTTTCGATGCAGAATGTGTTATCCATTTTTTGGGAGTAATACGAGTTTTTGCTTTTTTTCTGACTAACCAACGCTCGTTCTGTGTATTGGGAACGCGAGTCGGAATGTTGAGCTGGGGAGCACAACGGTGGAGCAAGACTTTGAGATTACTTCGTCTCGTTTGTAAACGTTTTTGCGTAGATAATCTCGGCATTTGCAGGATGCGTTATTTTACTGCTGCCGCTGCTACAACTGGTAGCTTGTGTGTGTGTGGGTGTGCGTGCACGTCTTTAATCTTGCTTAACTCGAGCGTGTTATTTATCGGAGTCACGGAATTTATAAGATTAGTCGTAAGTCAGTTGCTATATCGTGAAGATTCTAATATTGTACAGGGACAATTGTGTGCTTGTGTCGTTTTCGGATATATTCTGTCGTCGTTGATTCTTTTTTCTACTCGGTTTCTCTTTTTCGTAGGCAAAGACGCGTCGTCGATTGATCCTGCAGTTGTTTTTTCTCATTGAACGCTGCCTCGCAGCGGTTTTTCTGGTTTTTAATTACGATTTCGCTTTGTCGCCGTTTTGGCGAGCTCGTCATCTTTAGCCGCGGTTTGGATAGCTGATCATCTTTTAGAGCAGATTTCTTTTTGTACAATTTATGTTTAAAATTTCCACCAGCTGGGGATTTTCCATCAACTGGGTATTTTCCATCAACTGGGAATTTTTAATCAGCTGGGGATTTTCCATCAGCTGGGAATTTTTAATCAGCTGGGGATTTTCCATCAGCTGGGAAATTTCATGTTTTCCCCAAATGTGTCAATGGATAATGGCGCTGTGGTTAAGTCAAACGAAAAATGATAGGTCTTCAATTCACACATGTCTTTTATATTTGGGGGACCTGGTAGCCGATAGGTTAGGGCGATTGCTTGCAATGCAAGAAGTAGGGGTTTCACCCCCTCCCCACCCCTTAGATGGTTGCCCTATAGACATTTGCATTGTGGTTGTTTGAGCGGGATATAAACTAATTGTGGTTCATTTGCCTGTCCCCTCACTGCTTCTTTGGTTGAAATCCAATCTAATGTAAGTGACACTACCTACTAGCTGTTCTAAGAGGGACATGGATATTGAAGTGTACGGCTTCATGACCATTGCGCCTCGGCCAAAGCATTCCCAAACCCCCTACACACACACTCTGCCTTTGGGACTGTTTAAAAAAAAAGAACGAGGTAGTGCAGTGATAAATTTGCAATTACGGTACCTTGCCTCACTCGTACCACCTCACCCAAACTCTACTTTGACTTGTCATTCGTTACAATACGTTTCCCCACCATACCCAGTTTTACCCCATACCTTTTCATAACCATACCTTTCCTAATTAATGCATCATTGCTACTTCATTACCATATTGTAATTTAACGCAGAGGTTCTCAACCGGTGTGTCGCGAATGGATCGGCGGTGTGTCGCTTAAAAATGGTGTGTCGCGAAGAATTGGTGTCGTGAAAATCCAGGGGGAAAAATTCCATTAATTGTTAGGCCAAACAATTTACTATGACTCGTAAAGTCATGAAACGACGCAGAATCGTAGATTTAGGTCGGTGAAATTTATGATTTTAGAATCATTAGAAACTAAAAAGCATTAGTTGTCAACATTCTCATTCATTATAATTTTTTTCTATTTCAAATATATAAACTATTTTTACTTTAACATAGGCCTATTTTAATTTTAAAGCTATTGACATGATGACGATTGCATGGTGTGTCGCCAAATTTGGTTGCAAGTTTAGATGTGTCGCGCGCGCGGGTAAAGGTTGAGAACCTCTGATTTAACGCACCTTATTTTACCTGACCATACCTGAATTTGAATGATTAGTTGTGTCTGAACAAGGATAATAAGGATCTCCCTCTTCCTGTATCTGTAACTACCTGAATTCTTATGATGCTTTACATGAGGTACTGATGCTGAACAGGGTAATATGTTTCCAGTCAATTCAGCTAGCTTTGCCAATTTATACATCACATTTTCTGGGACCACGTAGAAATAGATTGACGAGTAAGTTAGGCGAGCAGAGCGAACGCTTTGGACTCGCCTTTCGAAGTCGAGTTGGGGAGAGCTTAGGGTAAAGTCTAGACCACTGCTTTGGAATCTCATTTCTTGGATTTTGATTGTCGGTTGATTGTTGGTGGAGTTTGTAAATGATTTTTCTGTGGGACACGATATCCGATTGCAACTTGTAGAGTATGAGTTTGGGTACGGACCGTGAGCACGTCCTTCATAAATGCTTAATAGTGGTGATAATAATAAATCGGAAGCTTCGTAGATGCATGCTGAGTGATAATTGGCTACCTTGTATGTTTGGAGGTCGAGCGTTTTCTCGGTTTTTGCGGATTCTGGTTTCATTTGATTCATTTTATTAGTTGACTCGTCAATAGTTGTTTTTTTGTGCATTTTTAAAAACATTTATGCCTGTTATCTGTCAGGTCTAGTTAAGATCAGGGTGGCATTTTGTGTGTGGGGTATCTTCGGCAAATGTATTTACATATTTTAAAGTCATTTATAGATTTTCTTTTTACTCAGCTATCGAATACATGTGATCGGGACTTTTCTTTACACTGTTTATTCTAACCATGTAGATTATTTGATCGATTTGAATTATGATCATATTTGCTGATTAATATATCACTACTCAAGAGAATCTCGTCAGTGGCACTTGATTATATATATATATATTTATATATACAAATACGTATATATTTTTATATACAATGTGTCAAGAAACCTGGTTATATTTAGTAAATGGAGTCTGTCTGCAAATGCAGTGTACTAGTTTGTTTTGAAAAGATAGTGTGCGGTGCCTATTAAATGGAATCTATCTGAAAATTTTGGTCGGCACGAGTGTTATAAGCATGCTATGTTTAAAAAACGCAATGTTTTTGAATAAGCTTCTAGGTGAAAGCTTAGCTGAGTCATGACACCAGCCCTACATGTAGGTCCGCTTAGAATGCCCGCTGTTACTCTTACCAACTTGATTTTCTCCAGACGTGGTTGAAAGCAGTGTGATGATGTGTTTATAGCGTTCTTGGGGTACATTTGAAGCACTTGGAGTTCCCAGCTGCTAGTCATCGTGACTGAAGGGGCATTTCCATTTCATAGTTAGATTCGGTCTTGTTGTAATCTCTTTGTGTGTGAAAAAGATGAAAGTTCTAATGGCACTCGTATTGTGCTGGTGAGGCTTGGTGATATCTATCGGCTTTTAATTTAATATATTTATTTTAATCCGTTTTCTTATCTGTTCGGAATAAATCATCTGTAAATAATGTACAGTATTAACGATTAATTTTTGAATTCTTTCTGTCATTATACAATATATTACACGCACATTATATATAATATATGCACATATATATGATATATATATATGTATGTAATACTATGTAAAAATGTGCACGCATATATTTATGCACGCATATATTTTATATATGTGTGTATATATATATATGCATGCGTTTGTTGTTGAGTCTCACTTTCTTGTCACTTTCTTCGTGTCTTGTTTTCGCCGTTTCTCGTTGCGCTTCTTCGACTGCAAGGCGCGCTTTTTAGTCGTTCGTTATTAACTTAAAACCCAAATCTCTGTATATTTTACGAATGCAACTATTGCAGTGCTCAGTTTGTTCTGCTTTTAAGCGTCGGCAGCTGACCCGTTTTGACATGATCCTGCAAATCGTTTGTGCTTGAGATGAAGGGTGTTAGGAGGATTGATGGGTCGATGATCTAGGGTCCAAGTGCGGCTGCGTGGTTTTGTGTTTGTAGAGGCGCCGTTGTAGCGGCATGTGCTGTGTTACGGCACCGTAGAAACTGTCGTCATTTAAAAAAATTTATTATTAAATCTGGAAGTTCTTGTAGATTTGGCATGATGGCAAAACTTCTTTTCATTGTTTTATTTCCCTTTGGATTGCAGAGAGTGATTGTTATATTTGCATGTGTATGTGTACATGCATATGAATATAGTTTGTATGTATGTATGTGTGACATTGTGTGTATACACAGTATCGTCGGTATATATATATTTATATATATTATATATGTATGCATTTGTATGTGCATAAATATATATTTACACATATATATATATTTATATGTATGTATTGTGCACGTACAGTGTGTATGTATGCATAATTGCATATATATGTTTATAACTGCATACAATCCATATGAGAGCTGCAGTACAGTGCTAGAAACACTGTTCAATAAGTGACCAATGGTAGACGTGATGTTAGAAAAGCACATTATGCGTGCATGGCTTAACGAGTCTACCAGCGTTGCACGAATGTGTTGTCTACGAATCTCTCAAACATTTTTATTAAGTAGAAAAATGATCTTGATGTAATCTGCATCTTATTCCTTGATGTATGGAGTCGGCCATATTGCGAGCATCTGTGTAAAATTCGGCAGCAATTTTCAACAGCATTCTCAACATCGTGATGCATTCTCAACATCGTAATCGGCCACTGTATTATTTACGCTATCGTTTTTTTTATTAAACTGCCACATGTTGATTATACCCAAACGTTAGTTAATGTTGATGATACCCAAACGTTAGTTAATGTTGGCACCGCCAGTAAACCAAACTCCAAACCAAAGATCTTATCATGGGTTACAGTGTTTAATTTATTGAATTTTTTTGCATAACCCCTTTTCATGTGCTGCTTAGCATGTCATAGCCCCTGGCTTCTGTGCAGTGATGAGTCAGAGATTGTATATACACAGCATTGAACATAGTTTGAACCACCTCACTCTGAAAAATGAGTCACAAAATTTTTTCACGTCCATTGAATTTTCATTCGGGTCGGGCAAAGCTTGCTGACAACGTCAAATGTCACCGAACCCTGCCGTAATCACCCCCTCTTTCTAAGGGGTGGTTACCGGTACTCCTTTGTACACCCACGTGCACTGACAGGAAACTTGGTGTAATGGTGAATTGGGAAGCCACATAGGTGAATATGGTTTGACAAGGTTGTGGTATGACAGAATCCTAACCACTGTATATTAGGATTTATTTTATGATGAATCGTGTTTGTAATAATCAGGACTCTTACTGTACCTCACGCAAGTATCAGTATATTTGGATCTTATCGCCAGATCGATCTTACAGAAATATGTGTAGATCTTATTTATCTATAAGGTTATCTATCTCACAGTTGGTTATGATCAGAGGAATTTTGTGCGTGGAGCATATGCACTGGATTTTCCGTAGCCTTTGTCAAGTTCGTGTGGACGGGGTCGCATGATTTGTTGTGAAATCAAGGAGTCAGATGGATCAGTGGGTATTTCGAGGATTGAGTGTGGCGTAGTAAGTTTCTGAATTTCTCCCCTTTTTTTGAACTCTTAACGTTGGTAGAGACTTGTAATTACGCATAGCCATGTCTTGGCAAGCAGATGAGAATGCTTTTCTGTTTCCTTGGTATTCTGTCGGGATTTCCGAACAATCTGTTTATTTATTTTGACTTCTTTCATTCGTGGTACTTTCTGCTGAGCACATGTGGGGCCATGTAAAGTCAGGAGCGTGAGGATTTCGACCATGACATCAAAACCCTACTTAGTGGAATTTTTGGAGAGCAGGAACAAGCCAATGTCAATTGAGGCGTGCTGTTGTGACTGCCTGCGTGGGTCTGTGATGTGTGTATAGGTTGTTAAACTAGGCTGGCTGCACGATAGTATTACTTTTGCCACGTGTGGTGGCGCTTTTGCTGTGACACAGTTTCACAAAATGTGGCTCATTCTATATGATTCTTATTGCTTTCTCTGAACGTTTTATCTGTATCCTGACGGATTGTTTCTACTTTCTACCTCAGGCATTATAATAATAATGATAATAGTGGTAATGATAATAACAATAATAATTATAATAATGATGTAGATGTCATGAGAATAGTCTAGCTCATTGATGCAATTACGGTGACTACGTTTTCGGTTTTGTGGGGATTTATTTACCGCATTTTAAAGTCTGCTTGATCACGTAAACCGAGGGCTTACAAGTATGCGGGTGGAATTGGAATATCCACTTAAGCGATAAACTGGGAACGATGTGATGTGGGTGGCTTGGGATGGTGTGATGTGGTGCGGTTTTGATGATGTGATGTGGTGCACTTGGGAAGTTGTGATACTGGCTCTGACTCTTGCGTGTGATGCCCTGGTGTTGTATTGGTTTTCTTGCCACTTTTGGCTGTATTCACTGCTGCTTATCTTATCTCATAACCTAGTCACTGATTACGTAGCTTATGTCTTAGTGACCGGTTTCGCTTCACTTGCTATGTGAATGCGATTGTTAGCTGTTGTTGATCAGATTGTATATTTGGACTTTGGTTGAGTGGACAGTGGCGCACTCTGGTTGTTAAATCTGTTGTTGAAGTTCTTGCCGATTTTAGTTCCAAAGCTTACGGCTTTGCGGGTCGTATCGGCTCTAACGCTTTTTACGATAACTGTAACGTAATGCTAATTATTGAATTTCCACTTCATTTTTTGTTTAAAAGCAAGGCATGTCCTCAGCAACTTCCTGTTTATTACAAGTCACTTCCCATTTATTACAGGTCCACCCTGTAGTGCTTTGGTTTGACCAGAATAAAAAGTTCTATAGTTAAGACCACTGCTGCAACCAGAGAGGGCTTCTTGACACTGGCTGACCAGCGTGGCCAAGTGTTTATACCATAAGCTGTTGGATATCATGGCTATCTAACAGTGCCTCACCCTGACTGCGCCTCTGATTCATGCTCCTGTGTGACCCTGCACGCATTTACCAATGTTTGCTATCAGGGCCGGATTAAGGCATGTTCGACATGTTCGGCCGAACGGGGCCCCCACACTTTAGGGGGCCCCCACACATGAAATAGGAATCTTTCATCATTGCTAATTATAATAGTAAACTGAGTTTAAAATATATGAAAAATTGTCAAATTATTCAAAAACTAGTGACTTTAGCATTATGCAACTTTTGCACATGTGGGGGCCCTTATTGCAGTTTTCATTGCCAGGCAGATTGATCTTAAAATCAGTCAGAAATGTTAGTAAGAGTTATACGTTTTTTGCTTATTTAAAAATTGTGGGGGCCCTTATTGCAGTTTTCATTGGCAGGCAGATTGATACTAAAATCAGTCAGAAATGCTAGTAAGAGTTATAGAGTCTACGTTTTTTGCTTGTTTGAACACTTAATATAGGCCTACATCACCTGATCGGAACTCCAGTGCTATGCTACGCATTATCAGATGGCGTGATAATAACATTGAGTAGGCCTACATGCAGTATAGCCTACGCACTCTATTTTTACGAATTCAATCAATCTCATAAATTTATATAGAGCCCCTTGAGATTTTTACTCGGAGGCACTCCCAACGCAGGCGTTGTCAAAAAGAAAAGTTGAGAAGACGAAAGAAAGAGTCGGCAGAGTCACGGGAATTGAGAGAGCCACGGGGAGGCTATCCCAGATAACTAAGCCCACTACCGAGAATGCTCTTCGTTGCATGGTCACAATACTCGAAAAAAGAACAAGGAATTCTCCACGAGCAGCTGAGCGCAGTGAACGGCTGTCCAGAGAGACATACACCGGGGTGAAAGCTCACATAGGCCTAAGCAGGATGGGGCTTGAGCCAGGGTCTACTACTGGCATAACCGCGAAAATATATTTTAGTTTGTAAACAGTGTGGGGGCCATGCACAGCAGGGCAAATTAGGCCAAATGCCCTGGTAAAACCATTTGCCCTGCCGCAGATCTACCAGAAATTTTCATAGTCAAGAATTTATTTGGGGCATAAAATCGCTTCTGCACTGTTTGCTTGTACGAGTGCTGTGCGCTGGTCAGGAGAATGACTGACCATGAATCACTGTAGCCTAAAATTCTTAAACCGCAAAAGATATATAGGCTAGGTCACTATTGAAAGACCTGTTGATAATCAGTGTTAAAAATAATATCAGTAATGCCTTAATAATAGACGAATGTTGATTCGTTGAATATGGCCTAACACGTTTTGTGAGTCATTTTTTCGTGCTTCTGTAAGGTTTGGGCCCCCACAGTTTTACCGAACAGGGCCCCCACATTTGTTAATCCGGCCCTGTTTGCTATAATAGTAGGACAGGCAGGGCTGAAAGTGAGCCGGGTCTGTCGGGGTCTGCAACCCGGTATAGATTTTCGTGACTTGCTGGTGTCGAGTCGCATGTTTAACAATTTTGGGCAAAAAGACAGTAAAAATAGGTAATAATGGAATGATTTTGGAAAATTTAGGGCAAATGACTAAAAAAAAGTCGCAAGAAAAATGTTCGGCTCAAAGGCGTCGGCTCGTCCGCCAAAGTCAGACCCGGCAACTTTTCCAACCCACTTTCAGCCCTGAGGACAGGAGAGGTGACCCTGGAAGAACGTCTTTCGGGATTCTCTTTCCGTTGACATGTAGCTCTTTCCAGGGAGCGTCAATATACCCATCACAGATTTGCATGCAAGGTTTGCTTTACGGTGCGTCAAGTATTTCTGGTTGGATAGCTGTGCAGTTGGTTCTTGCAGTCTTCAGCTGCACCCCATCATGATAGCCATGTTTGCTGGGGTCACATTAGGCCCAACTAACCACATCACCATTTTGCTACCAGAACATTAATTATAGGCCTGCTATGGACCCAGGTAATGTGACTGGGTATCCTTCTGTAAGAGCAGTGGTTTTGAATTTGTGTGTGCGATTTTTATGGCATTTATTTCTTGCCGATAAATATATGAAATATATATCTACGTATTCTTTTAAACCAGTTGTTAAGGTAATTATTGAACTTGTTTAAGTGGCATTTCCTTCTTTGCTGAGATCTTGTATTTTTCTTGTAGGAGGATAATTACGGCAGTCATCGTTTTTAAATGTTCACGTCTGACAAGCCGGTTTTTTTGCTTGTGAATGTTGCGATGCATGCGTTGATAATGATTGGAAATTAAAAACTGCTGTGTTGACGAGTTGGAGCCTCTTGGATTATCAAGACCAGTGCTGTGTTGCCTGATGTTTCGATTCGAAAGGAGGGTCTGACTGACCGGCATCGGAGTGGGTTTGAAGGATGTGGAGCGGGTTTTCAGTAGTGCGATAAGGTGCTTCAACTCCATTGGTAAAGGCTACAAATTTGGGAGTTTAAACAATACGATAGAAAGTTTGAGCACTGGGGTTTTGGAGTTCAACTATGGCTGGGAGTTTTAAAAACAGTGCTGAGTTGGAACATTACGGTACAGAGTTCCAACTAATTGGAAGTTCAAATAGATGCCAAGAATTTGGGAAAATGTGTGTTGTATATGCAGTTGGGAAAATGTTGTAGGGGTTGGAACAAAATGGTAGGTGATTGAACAAAAGTGGGGTCTCAGGCTAGATTAATATCTCTGGGACAGTAATTAAAATTGGGGTATGTATGGGATGATAGAGGATAGTCTGCCTGGTTATGGGCATTCTCTGAGCTGGTCAGACAGACCCTCCTGGTTACGAAGACGGTGGAGACTGCGTTGCTTTAATTGCTAAATCGTCCAACGTGTGTTATGGGACATTTAAAGATCTCTCTTCGGCTTACAGTTACATATTGTCATTGTGCTTTAGAAGACTGATTTTAAATATCGATGCTTTACGACATTAAACGACTATGAACAAACTTTTTTTACTGATGTTCATCTCAACCAAAGCTTATTATTATTATTAGGCTACTAATAATCTAATATATAAAGCAAAGTCCACTGTATGGATGTGTGGTGTCCCAAGAAAGGCTCTCAAACGGCTGAGTTTCGGTTGACTCAAATATTTTAAATCACTTTCCCAAATTTGTTGGTCAACTCGACTTTTTGGCTTTCAATTCACTTTAAATACCGAGTTATGGACATTTTAAATGTAGATCCATAATTAACGCGTACATATGCTTGTGTGTGTACATATGTGTGTAGCATGCTATCCACACCTCGGATTCACTTTTCAGTGTCACTGTATGCGAATATTTAAATATCCGTAAATAGAATATTCATTATTATTATTAATTATAATAATAAATAATATTCTACTTACAAATTTATAAAGCACCAATCACATCACCATTCACCATCTAATCAGAGGCGCTCCCAGTGTGATATACCCCTCGAAATGAAAAGTCTTAAGACAAAGCACCTTAGTAGTGCCTTCAAATTAATATGATCCCAGCACGAGTTCAACAGGTCATCGACATCTAAACGTGGTAGATGGTAGTCTATTGTCCTAAACATCAACGGCTCACAGGAACTTTTGACAGTCAATGCTGAACCTAGCATCACCCCTTTGTACAGCATGGGTAGCCGTGCAACACCAAGATAGTCTGATCTCGGCTTTTGTACGCCGCCAGAGGGCAGAACTGCGATGAAGGCAAAGCCAAATGCTGGAGTAAAAGGGAAAGGGAAGATTCAAAGCTGATCTGAGTGTCGAGACTTTATAATGTTACATCGTTTCTTTCTGCCAACATTGTGCCGTCTTTTTACTTTAGTACGTGTTGCTACTGTAAAACATGTCTGAGTAAATTTATCTGTCTTGCGCTAATAAAGATTACTGGCACGCAAAACAAGTCATTCTCAGATGCGTCCTGTAAGGACAAGCCCTTCTCACTAGCTATACAATTTCAGCAGGTCACACCAGGGGGGGGTCAATCCGGCCATGGCCCCCCATTTAAAAACTGCATGGGACGTGGCCCCCCATTTGGTTTCAACAAGCCATCAAACAAATGCAGCGGTAGAGAAAAGCAGGATACCAGGCCTCCCATCACAAAATCGCATGGGACGTGGCCCCCGATTTGATTCACCATTACTCCCGACTATGATGACTGATGACTAAAAAAAGGTCAACTTTTTTGGCGGTTGAAATGGTATCTTTTCCTGAAAATTGGACGACCAAAAAAAAGGTCGTCAAGTTTTTTGGGCGGTTGAAATAGCATCTTTTCCTGAAAATTGGACGAATGACAAAAAAAGGTCAACTTTTTTGGCGAAATCTTTTTGCTGAAAATTGGACGAATGACTTTTAAAAAAGTCACGAGTTTTTTTCGGCGACCAAGACGACGAAATTTTTCCCCTGTCCCACTAACAAGACCAGGAATTTTGGCCCCCTTCGAAAATTTCTGTATCTGCCCTTGGGTCACACCATGGTCATGGGAGTTATTCAGCAAATCGAAGAAATCGGACGTAAAGGAGATATTAAAAATTCTAAAAAAGTTGGGGCAGGTCATATGACCTACTGAAGTTTCTGAAACCTATAGTGGCGCCCCTCTGCCTCTCACCTCATCAATCCGGCATGCATCACCCAAGCCAAAGAAGTGATCCATATGGTTAATTTAAGACTGCACACATATCGGTGTTTTATTATTTTTAGCAACCAACAAGACCGCCTGCAACCAATGTTTCGAAAATATTTCTGCATGCTAGATCAAAATCGCCGCACGTTCAACCATCGTCGTCCCAAATGACCAAGCTCAACAAACAGTTAACTGTACATCATCCGCAAGAAGAGCTGCCGCGACCACGGGGACCACGGCATATCAGAAGTACTGCCAGTTTCCGAGCACCGCATCTTTTATGGCATCGACGAACTGGGCAGGAACCCAGTAGATCCAGTATCGAGAGAGTTCAGTTGGACCGAGCTGCAAGCCCTGGAAGACCACAAAAAATAAACAAGGACAATATGTTATCTATACTTAATAATGCAATTATTGTAATTACAAGAGTGCTCCAAAAGTGTAATTAAGAGTGCTCAGCTATACAATTTAAGCAGGTCACGTTAGGGTCATATGAGTCATTTAGCAGGCCGCAGAAATCAAATAAAGAAGATATTAAAAATTCCAAAGCATTTTAGGCAGGTTACAAGGTAGGTGGTGAACTACGGTGGTGCTGCTTTCAGTACTGCTTCAACTACCAACTTCTGAGAGTACTGCTTCAACAGTACCAACCTCTAGTACCAACCTCTATTCACAATATTGAAGGTATGGAATTATGAGCAAAACGGTTTTCGACTTAAGCAAAACAAGTACCGAGTAAAAACCAAAAACGTACTGGCTTAAAGTAAAATGTACATGTTTTATATCTGGCGGCCACAGTGGCGTAGCCAAGGGGAAGTCTCGGGGGTTAAAACCCCCCATCGGCCTAGGAAAAGTTTTTTTAAAGGTTATTTATCCACTTAAATAAGAAAAGAAAAAACAATTGCTTGTAGTAACAATTGTTTTTCTTACTTTATTCCCTTTTTATTTACTGTAATACTGTTGGGTTGGTTTCAGAAAGGGTATCCGGCCAGGCAAAAACAACACCAAACCCCCCACGAACAATTCCTGGCTACACCACTGGGCTGCCATATGGCTTGAACTTGTTCAATTTTCAATCAGATCTAATCTGAACATTTGTAAAGCATTTCTCGCAGCAAAGCTATTGAGAAGCGCTCTCAGCATGACTGGCTCATGAAAATGTTTTCAAGCAGTGAAAAGGTGCAGGTCAATTCCCCACCAGACTCCTGCTACGAATTCCAGAGGGAAGATCAGTGAATTGGTCTGGTGAGATACTTCACCAATTTAAATGGAATAAGTTTAACTGGATGGGTTGAACTTATAAAGTTGAATAAGGTGAACTGAAAGATGAATAAATTTAACTGGAAGGATTAAATTTACAGGTGAATAAGTTTAACAGAAAGGGTTAAATTAATTTACAGTTGAATAAGTTTAACAGGAAGGGTTATATTAATTTACAGGTGAATAATTTTAACAGGAAGGGTTAATTTAATTTACAGGTGAATAATTTTAAAAGGAAGGGTCAATTTAATTTACAGGTGAATGTTTAATAGGAAGGGTTAATTTAATTTACAGGTGAATAAGTTTAACAGGAAGGGTTAAATATAAAGTTGAACTGAAAGGTGAATAAATTTAAACTGCTGAAAAGATTTACCATGAGATGATATTCTTCGTGTCCCTCAATTTCTTCGCTGATGACTGTTTTGATGGAACTCAACGCAAGCTTTTCAGTTCTCTCTAAATTTACACCAGTTGAAATTCAGCAGACTTCACAATGACTTAGTAATGACTTAGTTAATTAACGAATACTGAATGTTAATTAACGAATACTGAATGTTAATCAATGAATACTAAATATTAATTAACGAATACTAAATATTAATTAACAACTACTTAATGTTTTACAAAATGTTTTACGAACTCCACTTCCATATTACTTGGTCGCTTATGTGAATCTTTTGTTCTCCACTTCACACACTTCCCTTCTTCAAATTCCAGTTGTATGGTCTCGAAACACTGTCTCAGTCCCGAGACATAGCGGACAGGTTTTTTATGTCTCAGTCTCAGAAACTATTGCCTCGATCTCACCGTTATTGACTCGACTTTTTGGAAATCGCCTCAAAGTGAAATTCTTGTTCTCTTTGAACAGTTCAACAAACTTTGTTCTTGCGCAAAGTGTCTTTAGTTCTTGCAGCATAAAGCTAGTAGGTCGGAAGCGCTAAACCCTGTCGAATAAACGATTAAAAACTTGTCTGTCTTGACCTGTCTTAAACCTTGTCGCTCAGTCTGCTCGATCGCTTGCTCCCGACGCCTCCACTCATCCGCTCCTTCATCACTGCCTGGCTAGACTACTGCTGCTCACTCCATGTCAGCCTCCCAGCTGGTCGGTTGGGTTGCCTGGACCGAGTCCGGCACTCTGCCGCACGTCTTTGTGGACACATCCCCAAATTTCGTCAAGTCTCCGGCCATATGCTGGATGTACTTCGCTGGCTTCCCCCTCCAGCAGCGGATCTCGTACCGGATTATCACTTTGGTATGGTGGTCCTTGTAGGGTCTTGCTCCGGGATATCCTCTCGGCCTCTGCTCCCCTACAACACTGAATGCACCTGCTCATCACTCATCCGCTCTACTGAGCAGGTGTGCTCATTGTCCCTTTACACGCACAGCCACCAAGCAGAATCATCTGTGGTTGGTCGCTCGCTTTGAAGTTCCCACTTCTTTTGACACTGCGCTTGTTCTCCAGGGTCCACACCGACTCTTTCTATGCGCATCTCAAAACTGTCCTTTTTAGAGACGTACTGGGGTCGGGAGCGCTTCCCAGTAGTCGTCTTGAAGGGGCGCTATATAAATCCTTGTAATGAATGAACGAGTAAAAACTGAGTATGACTTCCTTAAAACGAAATCCGAGTAAAACGAACCTTTTGTGCCGATCCAGAGCTGTTCGCTTTCGAGTTTAAACGTGAGCCGGACTTTTCCGCCAGCCTTGTTGTACATTCCGACGAGCGGGGTGGGCGGCAGCGGCTCACGCTTGCTCTTGATTCCAGGCATGACATCGTCCGGCTTTCCGTACTTATCGAGAACCGTCTTGTGAACCTGGAGCAAGAATTTCAACAAACGATTTCAATTGTGATTTACTTGCGTGTACGATGTGCATATACATCATACATATTACATACGTCACGAGAAATTCACTGTCAATAGCATTAGAAATACATTTGCTTCACAGAATAATTATAGAAACTAATCTCTAGACTTTAAAATGTAGGCCATCATAATTTTCACTCGTTATTTGCTATTTATCGACTGGGTGCCGAGTGTTTTTATGTGCACTTGTTACAGTGCCCCTTCAACCGCTACTCAGAAGCGCTCCCGGCTGCAGCACGGACACTGCATTGAAGTTTCACACCGGAGCGCTGAGCAAATGCGAGTGAAGGACTTAACAGTTTCACAGAAGGCATTTGTCTAGTGCACCTACAGGTGAATACATTAACAAGTAATTCATATGGCAGGTAATACCATAAACAAGGAAAATTTATAAACAGGTCATATTTGTGGGGTGTGGCGGTGTAGTGATGGTGTTCGGTGCCTTGGAACCAGGTTCGAATCCAGCCTCAAGTCTCCTCGTATGGACCTTCAGCAAGTCCTTCACTTGCAATTCCTCATGCGCTTCGGCGTGAAACTGATGCAGTGTCCGCGCTGTAGTCAGAAGCGCCTCTGAGTAGCGAGCTTGAAGGGGCACTATAAAATTAGAGAAATAAATAAATATTATTAGTACCATTAGTCTTTTCAATAACAGGTTATTAACAAGCTATATAATAATACACCAAGCAAGGAATTTCCTGAACAGGTTTTATTAATAACATTAACAAAGTAGTCAAAGTCCCCCCCACTTGAGCTGTGCCTATTCCTTAGATCACTTTCTGACACATTCTATAAGCACTTAAAAACTGTTCTGTTTGGCTGTGCTGGAGTCGGGAGCACTTCTGAGTAGTTTCCTTGAAGAGGCGCTATATAAATACTTGAATGAATGAATTAACTGGTCATGTTGACACCATTACCAAGGAATATCATTAACAGGAGACACATCAACATGTGATGCCACTTACGGCCAATACCATTATCGTAGAGAACTCCGCTAACAACCTGTAACACCATCAAGAGGTAATATTAACGTGCGATTCTACTAACAGGTAATTTCATTAACATGTCATTAACAGGTGGCAGGTATACCTTTTGTTTACAGAGTGCATCTTTTGAAGCTGTTGCCTCAACCTTGCTGCTTTCGGTCTTCGCTTTAGCAGCCGGTTCGTTGACGGCCATTATGTCGTTCACCGTGCTTCCTACGATCATCACCTTTGAACCGTTCACCAGCTTATGGTCTCGGAGGGTGGCCTCATCCGTCATGCGACCTTCAACCATCAAAGGACATCGATCAACATTGATCTGGCAAGGATCTGATCTAATCAACACTGATCTGACATTGATCTAAGAAAAATCAATCTAGTCACCATTGATCAAATATTAGTCTAATCAGCATTGAACAGATCAATGCTGACATTGATTTAAATAGTCAAAACTGACTGATGCTGAGCTATGTAACTAAAATCTCACTTTTTTAGCTGTGGATTGGCTGGGAGCAGCCCTGAGTATGTGTAATATGTGCTATAAAAAATTCTGGAAATGAACGAATGAATAATAAACATCGATCTATCAAACATCAATCTGACATGTTAATCTGATCAACACCAATCCAATCATCGTTAATCCTATATCGACCTAATGACCTCAAGATTGACCTCTGAGAATGACCTTCCTTATCAGGTTCAAGAGTGCACACTGAAACTGGGCAACCGAAAGTGTCAAGAAAAGCATCTATAGAAATAACTTTTCAGTTTATGAGGGCTCTTAAAATGCAATTAGTAAGAGTACGGAAAATTTGTAGTTAAGAGACAGCCTTGCAATGAGAGTTGTATTATCCAGACTAGCTACCTTGACTGGGAGTGCTGCCCAAAGATTACAAAAAAAACCACAGGCAAAGTCAGGAAACAGAACTGCCAATTCATCTCTACATAAAAAGATTGAAACAGAAGTAATTGTATACAGCAAAAATTGCCGTACAAAAACCCAAGCTGCAACCAGGTTAAAAAAGAGACGATCATACCGTAAGGCATAGGCCCTAGAGACAGTGTTTGGTTGATAAGCGATTTTACAGTCCAAGAAAGCTTTAAGTTGAGAATGAATTGGCACACAAGCACCTTGCTTGAATTGTTGTTAATTTGTATCATGTACCTACCTTTAAACATAATTTTCTGCATGGCCACTGGCACATCTGTGAGAAAAATACAGAAATAAACCTCAGGTTTTTTCAACCATATTTATAGTCTTTCATAGCAAAGAACATCAAGTGCTTGCTTGTGATTCATGAGTCGTATGATCTGTTTGAGTTCAAGAACATTTCATTCAGGCTCCAGTAAAGGTATTACACTACACAAATCTTCAGATACAACTCAGCCAGTGCCTAAAGTGTGGAAAAATAAGTGCCTGGACGCCCCTTACCAGAATGGAAAATTGCAGCAAAAGTAGCCATATATTATGCACGCAAAAACCTCCCCTCCCACCCCAATGCATATTTGTGCTGACCACCTACACGCACATACAAATAAGCTTCTCTTTCCCGCCCTTACAAAGGCTATTTAGCTAAAGTCATCTACGAAGCATTATTTTACCATAGGCCACTATCTCGTTTTCTTAAACATCATATTTGATAGCTAAAACTTGTTAACTGTTATGGTTTACTGTTTAGATCTGATAAGAATATATAATTTTAACGCAGTCAAACGCAATCGGACTACTATAGGATATAATACATAGTTAGAAATAGGTTAATGTAGGCATCACAATTAAACATTTATTTTGCGCACATACATTCTGCCAAGACCCTCTCCCATTACACAAATTGCCTAAATCCTGTGAACCCTGCCTCCCACTCCGTGCTGCGTACGTAATATATCCTAAATCGGTTCAATCAACAACAGTGACATTGAAAACCGAAAAAAATCTTTCAACGCAGCTACAGAAACTTTTACAGATTTCTGCTTTTGAGAAATGACAGTGCTACTGCCGTCAATCAATGCCTCAATGAAAAAACTACGACAAATCTTTGAAAAGCGGCCACAGAAACGCCGCGTTTGTGGAACAGAAATTACTTATGATGCTTTCAAGATGTCGCTTGAGACTTCCGACCGTTTCGTCCAGCGCAAAACTAACGTTGTGCGTCTGCTTGTTAAAGACGACTTTGAAGTCAACCATCTCTTTCTCTACCGCTGAACATTCAGCGACACTCTTCCCGTCTTCGGCTGACTCGGCTACAGCAGAAAAACGAAGAAAATGGTTCAAAAATCGGTCTCACAGCTCTGCACAAAGATAAACCCTAAAATAACAGATCAAAGCTTACACTAAGGCTTATCCAGCTAGCTAAATGTTTGTGAGGCACCCTTTGCAGTGGTATGGCCGAGCTCCCACAGACACGTAGAACCTAAACGATCTCTTCCCGTCCAAAGTCGATAGCCTAGCAGACAGATACCATATTCGCAACAATACAGCTATGGCATTTTGGCAGTTAGTTAAGTAATTAATAACACTTGTTGGCATGCGAGGTATTGCACGCTACTAAATTCACTTCTTCAACCCGAAAGCCTTAAAAAAATCAACTGTTAACACAACAGCTGAATTTTAACTGGTGCTGTTTTACAGTTCAAAAAACACCAAATTAGCACCAGCATTTAAGAAATTGTTATATCCGAAAATGCAACTGCAGGTTACAACAATGACCGGGTTCCAAGGCACTGAACCCACCACTACGCCCTGAGGTTGAACTGAATGGGCATCTTGAGGGGTAAGATAAAAATTCTTGAAATGAATCAATAAACGAACGTGTTAACTACAAAATGAATGAATAGACAAATAGTCAACTACCGCTTCGTTCTCCATTAGACGTGACAGGAGAGGAAGTGGCGAAAAGATTTTCCGTACTCTTTGGGGACAAATCGCCATCTGCAGCACCAACGACGATCTCACCACTGCCCTCGACAGGCATTTCGTCACAGAGTCTGATGGGCGATGCTGAAAAATGAACATTTTGGCTCAATAGATAAATTACTCGCAATCCACTTAATAATATTCTCTTTATTCAACAATCCGGTTGACAGACCACAACCGGTTACAGTGTACAAATTTTATGCAGTCTAAACAATTCACAAGAACGGAGATCACAGAATACACAAATCTTAACTATACTAAGTGAGCGGACAGCCTGCAATAATCGGCGCCTACAAAGCAAATCCGCCCAACGGGGGCTCGAACTCACTACCTCTCGCACTCTGCGTAGTGATGTAGCTTTTCCGGAAAAGTATTTTGACGGAAAGTTTCCGGAAACTTTCCGGAAACTTTCCGAAGAACCGGAAAATACATTTAAACTCAGAAAATATAAGAATTTCACTATAAGAAATTTTTCTTATGGTTTAAACTCTTTTTATTTGCAGTACTTCTGTCGATGCAAACAATGTTGAACTTAAAAATAATTAATGTTAGCAATAAACACTGTTCATTAGCATTTCAGACTAGAGTAGCCTATAGAAAACTAGTTGCTTGCATGTCTGCAGTCATCTCTGTTGCAGGAAATGTGTAAAAAAACTGATATAAACATGAAGTAATACAGCATCAATTTCTGTTTCTGTCTTATATTTTCATAACTCACAAATATGAAGGTGACTGAATAACAAAAAATATTTTCTCTAAATTTACAGCAAAGTTTAATTGCATTTAATTCCTAAATGTACCGGTATTTTTGGGCTGTGTGAACAATTGTCACTAACGCTAGCAGTGCCATCTATTGAATAAACTATCACTTATAACCACCTAAGACTGCTTAGAGTGATGGATGTATTTACTAGCATTATATCGAAAGAAAATTTCGGACTCCTTAGAATTGAGTATGTAAAACTATGTATTTAATAATATTTCATTGGCGGAAAAATACGTCGGAAAGTTTCCGGAAAAATATGAAACTTTCTGGACAATTTTTCCACCTCACAACACTAACTTCTGATAGTGATTGATGTATTTAGTAACATTATATTGAAAGAAAATTCGGACTCATTAGAATTGAGTATGTATTTAATAATATTTTATTGGTCGAAAAATATGTCGGAAAGTTTCCGGAAAGATTCGTCGGAAAGTTTCCGAAACTTTCCGGAAAGATATGAAACTTTCCGAGGAAAGTTTCCGCCTCACAACACTAACTCTGCGCCAGCGTGTTATCCATTACTCTACCGGGCCCTGTGCAACGTCACACCTTTTCACTGATTGGACCCACCTCGCCAGCAATTCAGATCTGTAATGCTCTTTTAAATAGGAACAAACAACTTTCAATTTAAGCAATGGAAATTGTTCTTTATCGCAGGAGTTGGGCTGCACGCATCCCTGAGTAGGGAACACTGAGTGCAATGCACGCACGTCTGAATTAAGGTGGTGCTTTAGGACAAAGGTTCACATTTGTAAGGGGCCTGCAGTTGCAAATATTAGTACGGTTGACTTGTGGGAGACCATTGGAGGATAATCACAGCACTCCAATCAATCAATCAACCAATCAATCAACCAATCATACCATCCATAACTTCTTGTCACAAATTCTTGGTTAATCATACCATCCTGTCACAAATTGCAACCTCATTATCAACAGTCTCGTATCAATTTTCTGTCTACTAGTCAATGGTCAATCAGAATTTCTATAGTGCCCCTTCAAGATACCTGCTCAGAGGTGAATTCAAATTCCCATCAGGGCTTCTTTTGAGATTCGTCTTGGTATGTTCCTCGCCCAACTAGATTAATGAGTGCACAGTCAGTAGGAAGAGTGAGGGAGGGGGCAAAGAAGAGAACTGGTCACATATGTTAAGGCCAAGAAAAGTGAAGCTCCTAAAGCTTCATACTTCTAGCTTAAGACCACTCTTCTTTTACATAGAAAACAGGATGCTCTGTCGAATAAGAAACTCAAAAACACATAAAATAAACAGCAGAATAAATATTAAAGCATACATATGTTGTACGAAACGCATCATAGTTTTGGACATATTAAACAAAGAATTAAACGAATGAATGCTTAGTATAAGATTTATGAGTCAGACATCAATGCTTGAAATAGCATCTCATAGCTTCAAAGGAGGCAGCATAACAATTATATCCAGCTGATAAATCAAAGACACGAAAATGGTTGACAGTACAGAAATATAAAACATATTGCAACTTTCAACTTCTAGTACTGTTCATGGTTTAGTGTGCAGTTTAATACCTGCAACGATAAAAGTAAGCAACAAACTGACAAAGAGGTAGCCACTTAATATCCAATCTCAGTTCACAAGGTTATTCAAAAGCGTTGCAGCTACAGATCTGAATCTAACAGCCGTGCTCAGTGTTCACAAATGGTGAATTTGAAAGTAACAATGGTGAAAATTAAACAAATTTCAAGTAACACCATGCACTTCACAGATGAAGCAATGGTTAGAGTATACATAGAATTCTTTCCTTTTTATCATTACAAATGCCTCGATAGATAATTTGCATAGCTTGGTAGCGGTTAACAACTTTCCACAATTGACAGTCACCACTAGCCACGCTGGCAACGGCTCGTGCCCTGTTGCGTCGTGTTAAGTGAAACTCATGACCCAGTACATTGCAAATACGATTTCAGTAAATAAGATTGTACGCAGGAAATGAAACATGATATTACTATCGTGACTTTGTTCCGACGTCATAGCCGAACGCCGCCGCTGAGCCCGAGGGTCCAACTGGTTAACTGCGACACGCGCGTAGTCCAAGTACACCTTACAATATTCGGAAAGAAGATAATTACTCTACAACAAAATATTAGCTCTTAGAGAGGAACCGAACCGAGTAAAAAAGTAAATTTTATTCATCGTTAAAAATGAAATTTAAGTGACGCATAAACACAGAAAATGTGTTCACTGCTGAAACGGAAACAGTTGTGTAGCTAATTTTAACAGCCAATCACCGAACGCCGTCTATTCACTGCGAACCCTTACAAATATTGCAAATGCAAGTTCAACGGTTAATATTTTCAACCAATCAAAAGCGACATTTACAGAAAGTGCGAAGTTCTGTTGTCTTGGTAACCGGCCAGCAATCCAAATTGGCGCCAAATTCTACAATTTAGCAATTAACGGCAATAAATTATAATCAAATAATTGTACTTCCATCTTGTACTTACATTGTATGCATTAGCGATACACCTTGTTTTTACCGAACCTTGCCTTTGTTTATTACCGGTGTCTTTATCACGGTCGCCCGGATAAACTAAATAAGTCAAAGATGCCGCGACCAGAAATTAAATTCCTTCTCAAATTGGAGATAAAATTCCGTTTTTGTGTAATCCAAATCGCGGCCTATCGGATTGAAATGCAGAATACTCCGAAAGCTGATTTACCAAGGTAAAACTAGCATCTTCTATTCTGTCGTACTGTGACGTATTTTTACAATAATATAGCGTCGTCGTATCTTTTTAAAATATCGTATTGTTACGTAATTAATTATTGAGAAATCACATCGTTACGTAATAGCTTTTGTTGACGAAATATAGTTGTATTTTGAAAACATAAACAAACTTGATATAAGCACGTATACATATGGGATAATAAGAATTGGTTATGCGTGATTGAATAGCAAAATGGATCAGTTCGGTTGAATTATTTAAGAGACATTTGCTTGTTGAAGCGCTACTGTCTCTAGATGTACTATACTCTCAAGACCCACTTATTGGTGACATGAGCCGACCAGTTTTATCACACAAGCGGAATATTATTTTCTGGGCAGGTATGTATGATCGATAAACAGAATTAAGCTCACATTTATCCACTTTAAGGGCGGATGTGTGTGGAAAGTGACTGGGACACCTTTACAGCCTGTGGTCAGAGGAACAGGCGAAATTGCAGTATCGGGGACCGTGTGTATCTGTTAGGGTCAGGTCAGACGTCATGAGGGTCGGTTAGGTTCAGGTTAAGCATTGTGAGGGTAGGTTAGGGTTAGTGTTAGGGTTAGTGTCGTTATTAGATGCTATATACTATACTATACTAGGATATTGTGAATGCTTCGGTCCCCGATACTGCAATTTCGCCGAGGAGCTTTAACACTGTCAGAAGTGTGATTGAATAAAACAAGATGACCCTCCTGTTCATCATTTCAGTTATGGACTTGCTAGTGCAACAGTGTAAAATTACAGTGAGAGTGGTGAGGGTTGCTTTTCGGCTTTTGCAAAATGTGTACACGTACAGTCCTTAATCCATAATCCTTCATTTAGAAGTAGTGTATGGGGCATTACTGTAGTATCAGGGCCCATACTGCTGTCCAGGTGTCTTTGGACAGTATCTAATGGCAACACTAACCCTAACCAACCTTCAAATGGCAGGATGGATAAGATAACTGCATAACTGTATATATAATGTTATCGGTTGCCGTCTGTCAACAGAATTGTTGAATAAAATGAACATTAAATATTATGGGCATTAGATAGGTTCTGCATGGGCTCGATTATACAATAATTGGTTTAATTTCTAATGAATACTGAATGTTTCGTGAATTTATTTCTTTGGTCTGATATGTGGTTTTTTTTCTTTTTATCTAGTTGTTTGGCAGCTGCTCATCTGGGTGGTGACTGGAATGCTAGGTGAGTCAAACAACTGATCTCTTAGACTTTTATGCAGATCTGTTATTACACATACTGTATTATACTACTTGTAATAATATTAATTATAATAAGAATGACGTGACCAAATCTCTCTTTAAAATTTTAGTATCATGTAGTCATTGTACCTTTGAATGTCAAATAACTATGATGATGATCATGATGACTTTGACGGCGATTGTGATGAATATGTTGATGATGAACATGATCGTGATTACGATGATGCCAATAAATAATTACCAGTATTCGAAATTGAACAGCCTAACATAGTGTGGACATTTTGTATTTAATAGGAAGATATCTAGCAGACTAGTTATATTGAAGCCTAGGAAGATATGTTGAAGCTCACATTATTTTTTAATGAAGTTGAAATTACACACAAAGGGGTTATACTATGAAGTCTATTAGTCAGTTAATTACAAGTCTATTAGTTTGGACAATGGACTTGTATCGCTAGAGTGAGGAAGGGCGACCCTGAAAGTATTATTTTGCACTGTAGCACATTTTATGTAATCTGTATCAGCTTTGAGTTTGTGCAGTGTCCGCTGTGTTCCATTTGAAGTAACTCATTGATGTAACTTTGGAGCCAGTGCAGAGTGAATATTAAGAAGTCCTGTGCTTCCTCTTAAATGGCTTTCATAGATTTTCATTGTAGACAATTTTTATGATACAGGGTGTAAACCAGGCCAGACTTACAATATTAGGAATAATTTTAAAGATTATTATTTTTTACCAACTCACTAATTATTATTATACAGTATGTTGACCATTACAGCATAGCTTTTGGGAGATATAATACAATTTTGCTATAAAGGAATGTTAATGGCATGTGTATATGAGTCCACATTGTATCATTCTCCATAAAAATTATGCTTACAGCTTAAGGAAGTCAGGCTTTAAGTTTCAAGACTTTTGATCCAAAATTTAGGCACTTTTTATGAAAATGAAAAATGTTTATGCACTTTTTTATAGATAGGAGCAGAAACCTCCAAATAAATTTCTGCCCATGCTGAATTTGAACACCCGACAATAGTCAGTCAACAACGACTGGCTATTGCATACCCCATATGATGATGACAATGACAATGATAATGATGATAATAATACTACCAATAATGATGATGATTAGATGTTTTGATATATATATGTTTAACGTACTACCTTAATGCTTTCAGTGGTCGCAACTGCATTTGACTTCCTTCAGCCGGTTAATGGTTGCGTAAGTCCGCCATCAATTCCTACCATTTACATGTGAGACACTGACACACTGTAGCAGCTGAACTAAACTAAAATTGGGATCCATGTCTACCATGTCGTAATCAGAATTCGTGTTCCTGGTATATCATAGAGCCTCTCCACCATTTTTTATTTTATTATTATTTTTATTATTATTTTTCGTCCGTTCTGTGTTGCAGTCAAAGCCTTCGACAGCGATATATCGAGTTCAAGGCTCTTCTGTAGTCCAGGCACCACGCTTCAAATAGATAACTTGACGGCACTTGGGTCGGACATGCTTCCGCAAAAAACCGACTCTGGCGACCTGGTGCGTTGCGACGAGCTTTTGGCCGCAGAGAGGGCAATCCGAGACCAGTGCGATACTCAGGTGGAGTGCACTGTGGACCTTGGAGCCCTCCATCTGACCAAGTCAATCTGCCCCAACACCAGTTACGTCTCCATCAACTGCGTTTGTATGGCACCCGGTGAGTAGGCCTACTTTTCCGTCAGATGGACCCGTGGAAATTGGGATTGGGACATGGATTTGTTTTGTTTTTTACGGTCGATTTATTGTGCATTGTTATTGTATGATGGCTCGGAAGTATATACCAGGAATGAATTCTGATAAATGCGGGTGGGGACGTGGACCCCATGCTTAGTTCTTCCTTAGGAAATGATCCCATTATACCATGTCCTCAGTGTACCATTACAAACCATGACCTCATTTATATCAAGACCTCATATTGCAATGACTTCATTATGCCATAACCTAATTATTTTGTGATGAGGTCATTTTTCAGGACCTCAGTATGTCGTGACTTGATTTTTACCATGCCGTCAATATTATTTTTAGGATATCATGACCTAAATCTAGGATAGCCTCATTATACCATGACCTAATTCTAAGATGACCCTTGTTATACCATGACCTCATCCTAAGAAAGATTGTCTTGTTGTACCGTGACCTAATTCTAAGATGACCTTTTCATGTCCTGACCTAATTCTAAGATGATCTTGTTACAACCATGACCTAATTCTATGATGACCTGGTTAAAACATGACCTAATTCTAATATGACCTCGTTACACCATGACCTAATTAAACGATAACCTAATTATGCCCTGACTGAATTTGACTATGACCTCACTTTTACCATGCAGCCTCATTTACCGTAAAAGGCAATTCCTGATATATCTTCCAAAGCCAGTGTTATATAGCTGTATTCAAATGGTCTTAAACCGTGCTAATAATTAATGGCATCGCTGAATAATATCTGATTTTAGTTCGAATTTTGCTATGAAAAAGATTCACTGTAAATGTGTGAGCACTAAACAGTAGCCTATGCATGCAGCATGCAAAGATTGTCTTACAGTGCTTCCATATGTCAAGTTTCACGTTTTAGTAAACGACTAAAAATGTTTGGTAAACTTTGGTATCCACGTTTCTCAGCATGCAGTTCTAGAACCAAAAATTCGTCAGTTAATAAAGTGCATTTTTTAATGTGGTTTGGTGTTTACATGTATACCATACGCACAGTCACGCACGCACACTTTCAGTTGAGAAATACAATGTGGACTTGTTTGCGTGCCTTTTTGCTTAACACAAAGTGGTCTTATGTTCCCCAAAGCTGTGAACTTATCACAGGAATACCAGGAATTCATTCCTGGTATAATGAGAGGTCACCATACTGGTTAACATGAACGTAAAAATGTTAAATATTTGAGTTAAATATTTACTTTAAATTTTGACATTATTTCTATTAATATGTGGTCTGGTTTAAATGTAAAAATGTATACATGTTTTTATATAGTACCGTATATATACCGATGACCTCGAATCAATCGGGTGAGGTCCTTCACCACTATTTCTATAGTCATCATGCGCTCTTAAGTGCATGTATTCCATCTGTGCTAGTCTAAGGTTTAAATCTCTGAAATATTTATTACCCACTATTGTGAGTGTTCAGAACATAGATTCTCATGCATTGAGGTGCTTAATCTTGCACTCAAACCACTCTCTGGCATAAGGATTGTCTTCCCCGAGTCATAAGACTTTGGACTGACAAGTCAACGCTAAATATTATAGTTGATATTTGTCTGTATACGTTGATGTTTGTCTGTATACGTTGATGTTTGTCTGTATACGTTGATGTTTGTCTGTATACGTTGAAGTGTGTCTGTATATGTTGATGTTTGTCTGTACACATTGATGTTTGTCTGTATACATTGATGTTTGTCTGTATGCATTGATGTTTCTCTGTATGCATTGATGTTTCTCTGTATACGTTGATTTTTGTCTGTATGCATTGATGTTTGTCTGTATACGTTGAAGTTTGTCTGTATGTGTTGATGTTTGTCTGTACACATTGATGTTTGTCTGTATATATCGATGTTTGTCTGTATACATTGATGTTTGTCTGTATACGTTGATGTTTGTCTGTATACGTTGATGTTTGTCTGTATACGTTGAAGTGTGTCTGTATATGTTGATGTTTGTCTGTACACATTGATGTTTGTCTGTATACATTGATGTTTGTCTGTATGCATTGATGTTTCTCTGTATGCATTGATGTTTCTCTGTATACGTTGATGTTTGTCTGTATGCATTGATGTTTGTCTGTATACGTTGAAGTGTGTCTGTATGTGTTGATGTTTGTCTGTACACATTGATGTTTGTCTGTATATATCGATGTTTGTCTGTATACATTGATGTTTGTCTGTATACGTTGATGTTTGTCTGTATACGTTGATGTTTGTCTGTATACGTTGAAGTGTGTCTGTATATGTTGATGTTTGCCTGTACACATTGATGTTTGTCTGTATACATTGATGTTTGTCTGTATGCATTGATGTTTGTCTGTATGCATTGATGTTTCTCTGTATACGTTGATGTTTGTCTGTATACGTTGATGTTTGTCTGTATACGTTGATGTTTGTCTGTATACGTTGGTGTTTGACGTTGATGTTTGTCTGTATGCGTTGATGTTTGTCTGTATACGTTATGTTTGTCTGTATACGTTGATGTTTGTCTGTATACATTGATGTTTGCCTGTATACGTTGATGTTTGTCTGTATACGTTATGTTTGTCTGTATACGTTATGTTTGTCTGTATACGTTGATGTTTGTCTGTATACGTTGATGTTTGTCTGTATACGTTGGTGTTTGACGTTGATGTTTGTCTGTATGCGTTGATGTTTGTCTGTATACATTATGTTTGTCTGTATACGTTGATGTTTGTCTGTATACATTGATGTTTGCCTGTATACGTTGATGTTTGTCTGTATACGTTATGTTTGTCTGTATACGTTATGTTTGTCTGTATACGTTGATGTTTGTCTGTATACGTTGATGTTTGTCTGTATACGTTGATGTTTGTCTGTATACGTTGATGTCTGTCTGTATACGTTATGTTTGTCTGTATACGTTATGTTTGTCTGTATACGTTGATGTTTGTCTGTATACGTTGATTGTTTGTCTGTATGCGTTGATGTTTGTCTGTTTGTAGACGGCTCAAAGTCATTGGTCGGAGAAAGCCCTTCAGAGATTGAAGTGCGCAAGTCGGTGGACGAAAAGCGGTCGGCTCCTAAGGCAGGGAAGAATAGTGAATCTTCTCTTAGTAGATCTTCTGGTGGTGGTGGTGATGGTGGTGGTGGTGGTGGTGGGGGTGGTGGTGGAAGTCCTGCAGCCGGGGCTGCTGGAGCACAGGGTTCAGGAAGTGAGGCAATGGGCGCATCAAACGGTGGAGCTAATCCACAGCCGGCCACGATTACGGACAGCGATCTACTGAACACACTGAACGGAATCAAAACGGCTCTAAACGCCGGTGGAAGGAATCCGCTCGCCAGTCAACCGACGGTGACCGGGGCGAAGAATACGCTCAGCGAACTGCTGCGATCTCTAAGCGAAATCCTACCAACAGCGCTCTTCGGGACCGAGAACGCCGACAGCAGGTTGCCGGATATCGGACCGAAGAGCACCGCCAGCGAGATACTGAAGACCTTAAAGGACATGGAAAGGTATTTCAGTCCTGAGGGCGAAGGAGTGGATATCGCGTTGAACGATACTGTGATACCGAGACTCAACAAGGACAGGATGAAGGCGACGGAGAACATGCAGCTTTCGTTGGACGTCGCCAACAAGAACGCCAACATGACCGACTTTACGAAGCTCTTAGGCGACATGCAGCAGTCAATGGTTCCCGCTCCCACCGCCAAGCCAGACAAGAACGCCGAGATACTGAAGGCGCTCACCGGACTCAAGAATTCTTTACACGGCGAAGATCTTCCGCCGAGCGTGGACGACGAAATACGAAGACTCGTCGACGAAATCCAGGAGTATATGAATCCTTCCCAGGTTCCGAACCCCGAGGATCGATTCTACGAGAATGCCAACGGCGTTCAGAGCGAAATAATGAGAATGCTAAACGGTATCCAGCAGACGCTGTACACTCTGGCGCGTTCCACAGACGCCGACACGCTGAACTCGCTATCAGGAGTGCAGGCGTCGCTAAATCACAACGATGTGGAAAACGAAATATTTCATCCGTCGCTGACCGTTCCAGCCGACTACGCCGATCCGGAGATGCTGGACTCGGAAGATGATACGCTGGATACGCCGGACACGAATATCGTGTTGCCAATACCACCACGATATGAGGTGCCGATACCGTCACGATACGAGGTGCCAATACCGCCACGGTATGAGTTGCCAATGCCAATAGTGCCAGTGAGTCATTACGCACATCCGGGTACGCAGACCGAAATACTGAGGACGTTGGGTGGGATCGGAAAGTCGTTAATGCGAGCGAACAAGTTTCTCCTGCGAATGCATAAGTCGCTGAATCATCACTTGAAGCACCACCATCATCCATCTTACGATAATTATGATCCAGATGTGTTGTCGAACGACCTGAACAGCCACTTCTCCGACATAACCGTCCTCGAGAGAGAGAACGCGGGAAACATAATAGAAGCGATGCGTAACGACAGGCAACCTCAGCAGGCGGGGATTCGCCAGCAAGTGACAAAGGATAAAGCAAAGGAAAAAGCAAAGGATAAAGCAAAGGATAAAGCAAAGGAAAAAGCAGCGCGGAACGAGAAGAAGAACGTGCAGTTTACAAAGTTGGTCGCTAACAAAGACCGGGAGAAGAAATTCACGAAGAATCGGAAAAAGCCGGTCGACACGGAAAGCGAAGAACTTCTCAACGAACTAACGCAGGTGCTTCAGAGTCGGTTGGAAGACTACAAAGCGCAGAGACGGAAGTATCGGAAACAGTTGGAACGCGGGAAGAACGAAAAGGCTGAGCGATGGTGGCAGCATTTCAGAAAGAGGCTGGGGCAAAACAGAACGGACAGTCGTGCGAGGCAGCGAGCGAAGAACAGAGCCAGAAATCGAGCGAGGAATAGAGCCAGAAATCGAGCGAAGAATAGAGCCAGAAATCGAGCGAGGAATAGAGCCAGAAATCGAGCGAAGAATAGAGCCAGAAATCGAGCAAGGAGTCGGTATGAGCGTGGGGTGATGCTTTTAAGAGCTCAGCAACCCGCACAGCCACAAGCTGGTAAGAACAGTCATTCATCTCCACATCTGATGAAAGTGTCGAAAGCCGCGTACATGAAGGAACTGAAAGCTGCCGATCTGGCCGCTCGAAAGGAATACTTGAGAGAGGACCGTATGAGAAAAGCCAAACTGGAACGAAGGAAGAAGTTACAGGCCGAGCGGAGGAAGAAGTTAGCGGTCGAGGTGAGGAGAAAGTTAAAGGCTCAGCTCTATAAGAAATTACTTTCCGAGCGAAGGAGACAGAAGGAGGCCAAACAGTGGAAGAAGTTAGACGCCGAGCTGATGAGAACGTTGAAATCCGGACGGTGGGATAAAGAGTCGGATTCTGGACTGTGGGGAAGGTCACGACGGCGGAACTCGAAAGCCGAGCTTTCGAAAAGGGACGCGGTCCAACGGAGGCTTGTCAACGCCATCCGGCGGAGAAATTACGCTCTGAGCGTGGACGAGAGGGCGAGAAAACGAAAAGCGAAACGGCAGAGGAGCAGAAAGAGTCAACGGTCTGGGAAAGATCGTGTCATCGAAGTCAATTTTCGCAAAGTCAACGACCGTATGAACGAGAAACTCAGAGAAGCTGCTGCGAACCGCGTGCTGAGGCATTTGCATGGTGATCGCGAGCAGAACAGTGGGGCGAATTGGGGGAGAAATGAGAGCGATAAACAACCCATGAGGTTTAGTCAGCAGAACCGAAAGTGGAATTCCGAAGCGGTGATCGGTGAGAAATTCCGAAATGGTCAAGACAGAAGTGTGATGCGACAGCAGACCGATAGTTTTCGACCAGAGCAGAATGCGTATTGGTATCAGATGAATGCTAATGCGTCAAACGGTGAAGATTTCTCATCAAAAATAAAACGTGACAGTGCTGCTGCAAACCGCGTGCAAGGCTACCAAGACACGAGTTCTAATCAGCGTCATAAGAAACGTTATCTGGAGAATATTCAGGAACGAAGGAAAATCTTCAGAGAAGATACAAAAAGTGCTCGATCTGTTGGGAACATAAAATTCAAACAAAATTTCAGAGCAAAACGACAAAAGTATTCGAAACCATCGCTGGCAACTAGCAGAAACTGGGCAGGTGTAAATAAAGACCTAGCGAACAAAGGTTTCAAAGTTTACAGTCGCAAGCAACGAAATCAAGACAAAAACTTTCAACAGCGGAAGCAGAGGCATGGCAGAAGTTATTCTTCAAAGCAAGACAGGGATTTTGAGCAGATGATGACTGCTATCACATCTACTGGGATGTTTGAGAACGATAAAGATAAGGAGCGTTATAAAAATAACAAGTGGCTAGAAGATGAAATGTTTTCTACGAAGCACAAGAAAAAAAAGAACAAGGTGGACGATGATGAGAGAAAGTTGCACAGAACTAAAGCGCATGATCGTAACGAAGAAAAAGATAGGAAGTTACGACTTTACAGCAGCGCCAATAACATTCTAAGATATCTGAACAACGTTTTGACGCGGACTAGTTTGGAACGTCAAAATAAACTTGCCCAAACCTACCGACAGAATATGAACAGAAATATGGGAAGGAACTTGATGTACAATTTGAATAGGCAATCACAACTGGACGATTCGAATAGAGATTGGAAGAGAAGAAATAAGAACAGGGACTACTGGAATGGCGAGTGGAAACGACAAAATACGAACAGAAAAGGGAGGAGCAGCACACGTGGAGTGAAGCGGAAACAGGGAGAACGTGATAGGGATGTGGAGTTGGGACACAGGCGGAAAAGGAACAAACAGTTGACGAACGAAGAAACAAGAAGCAAACAGCGTTTAGATAAACAACTGCAAACGAAAAACGAACACCGGATGGGAAAACGCTTGATGAGTGATCGGGATAAACAGCTTTCGAATCGCAACCGAATCAGCAAGGCTCGGTTGGATCGTCTGCATAAAAGGAGTTTTTACGAACATCTGAGGAATCAACTGAGGAGGGCTGGACAGTTGAAAAACAAAGAAACGAGGAGACGCACAAGAAATACGGAGAACCACCACCACCACCACCACAGGGCGATTGGCAAAGCGGTAAGTCGCCAACAGAGACAGACACCTTCGCATTATGAACGCCGGAAAGCGGAAAGATGGAAGGACGGATATAAGAGACGGAAAAGGACGCAACAGACAGGTCTTCGCAAGACAAAAAGGAACTTTCCGAAACGAGACAATGAACACCCGCTTTTGGTGACTCACGTAGGAAAGTGGGTGGGAACGGTGAAGCCGGAGAAGTTGCGGAGACGACACAAAGCCATTTCAGCAAACCTTAAAAGCAGACGAGAAAATGACCGTCTCGATGTTCCAGAGAGCAGACGGACGAACCGGGACCGCAGTTCCTCACCGTTCGACCGGATCAAGGTCTACCGACTGATCGAGAAGCGTCACAAGGACAGGTCTGCGGACGATGACGATGACGACGACCCCCAACCATTCCCCGGCGTCGACAGACACCACGTGGTGTGCTCGGGCTACAACTGCGCCACCATCACAAGCACGCTCGGTTTTCCGGTCAGGGATTTCAATCGGGTGCGGAATGTTCTCGTCGTGGGTCGCCACGGTCTGCTGACCGTCCCGGTGGGGCGGAAGAGGTTCATGACGCGACAGTATCCGTGCAAGCGGATCCGGCAGAAGGCGGAGACGTACATGCGCGACCTGGAGAACTGGCAGATCTGCCACCTGAGGGGCCACATTCCACCGGACGTCATGACGATGATACGCAACAATTACTTCGTCGTCGTGACGCGTACCCATGGCAACGGACGTCGGATGATCCTCGTGCAGAAGGACGACAACCGGATCACGAACGAGATCATCCAGAGGATCCTGCACGGATTCGAAGGCGGGACGAGTCACGACGAAGGTCCGACGTCTGGAAAGCCGGGCGGAAACAACAATGACGGCGAGGATCTGACGCTGATCGAGACGGCGTTCGAGGACAAAGGAGAGAATTTTCAGTTCGACAAAACGGGTGGTGGAGGTGGAGCTGGTGGTTCAGCGAGCAAGCTTAATAAAACATCTCATCCAGGTAAATCAGGAGCAGGTGGAGGAGGAGGTGGCGCACCATCCAATAATACAGTAGGAGGTGGAGAAAAAGGTGGTGGGGCAGAGTCACAATTCGGTCCTGAAAGTGGATCGGAGTCACCAGTAAGCGGAGGAGTTTTAGGAATGTCATCGCTCAGTCAAAATAAATCGGGGACAGAAAGCGCTGAGAAATCAGGCGGAAGTGGAAAGATCTCGCCGTTAGGTGGGGAGAGCGGTGGCGGCGGAGATTCAGCATCCGGTCTGAATAAATCCGCGGGAGGTGGGGAAGGCGGCGGAGCAGAGGGCACGATCCAACTCGCGAAGAGTGACGTCGGCGGAAAGAGCGAAGGAGGCAACGGCGTGGATGCGACACTCGAGAAGTTCCAAGCCGGAAAAGAAGGCGGTGGTGAGATCAACGCGCTGGTCTGTACGCCAACCGACCGACCATGCCTCAACGACGGGGTCTGCCAGATGACGTCAGACAACAAGACCTCCACGTGCTTTTGCTCGTTCGGCTACGCCGGCGATCTGTGTGAGCTGAAGATAGCGCAGTGTTCGACGGTTCAGCTGACCTGCCAGAACAGCGGGACGTGTGTTGAGTCGAGCGGGAGCGCGCACTGCATTTGCACGTCGCAGTTCAGCGGTGAAAACTGCGAGATGCAACAGATCGTCCCTTGCAGTACGGATCCGTGTCGCAACGGATCGACGTGTAAGGATACGCCGGACGGATTCGCCTGTTCGTGTCCGCCGGACCAGAAGGGCGAGAAATGCGAGGTCGATGCGAGTACGTGTCCGACGGAGAATTCGCCGTGCGCTGCTGGAAGCGTTTGCCTTCCGATCGAGGGAAGTGACTTCCTTTGCCTCTGCGATGCGCACCACTACGGCGACAACTGTTCGTCGAAGTTCGACACGTGCAAGAACGCGGATCAGTGTAAGAACGGGGGTACGTGTTTGGTTCCTGCAGAGGGTGGGAACACGACTGAGGCGGAGCCCTTTCACTGCGTCTGCTCTCCGGGTCATATGGGAAAGTCGTGCGAGATGAAAACCGATGATCCGTGTGCGGGAACGACGTTGTGTCTGAACGGCGGAACTTGTTCGGTCACGACGGATTCTTACGGGTTTGCGTGCAAGTGCGTGCCGCCTCACACGGGTCAACGGTGCGAGGACGGGGTCGTTGCCCCGGGGTCGAGAACTCTTCTGGTCGATGGGGGGAAGAAGGGGACGTGCGACGCCCATCTGTGCCAGAACGGTGGATCGTGTTACCTGTCGACCGACGGTGAGAAGGTCTGCATCTGTCTGCAGGGCTACGGCGGGAAGCACTGCGAGAACTGGGAGGACACGTGCTCCAGCGGTCCGTGCCTCAACGGCGGGTCGTGCTACAACACGGGCAACGGGCAGTTCAAGTGCAACTGCCTGTTCGGCTACTTCGGCACGAACTGCCAGCGCGCGCAGGCGTCGTGCGCCTCCGACACGTGCCTCAACGACGGCGTCTGTCGCCCGTCGAAGATCGCCAGCGGCTTCGTCTGCATCTGCCCCGAGGGTTTCGGCGGCATCACGTGCGACGTCCACGACCCGTGCCTCAGCCACCCGTGCCAGAACGGCGCCTTCTGCCGGCTCCACTCCGAGGGAAAGTCGTTCCGGTGCGACTGCTCCGGCGGGTTCACCGGTCCCCTCTGCGAGTCGAGGGACCCGGCGGTCGCCACGTCGAGCCCATGCTCCAGCGTTCCGTGTCTGAACGGCGGAACGTGCAAGGAGACCAGCGCGGACCACAAAGGGTACACGTGCATCTGTCTGGCCGGGGTGAAGGGTAAGACGTGCGAGAAGGACGCGAAGGACGACTGCAAGAGCCAGCCGTGCGTCAACGGGGGCATCTGTAAGAACTACCCCGGCGGATTCAAGTGCAGCTGTCCATATGGACTTCAGGGCATCACGTGCGAGAAGAAACTCTTTGTGGATCCGTGCGACAAGAAGCCGTGCGAGAATGGAGGACTTTGCAAGGTGGGATATTTTGTTTGATGATTACAATGTAGCAGGGATGTATGCTGCCTGGTGCGTGTGTGACTGTGTGTGTTTTACCTATTGTTTATGTTTTATTTATTTATAATGTGTTTTATCTGTTGTTTATGTATGTTACCTGTTGTTATTTGTTGTTATCTATTCATAAGATGTGTTCTATTGGTTTTTTGTTTGATCTATTTATTATGTGTGTGTTACCTGTTGTTTATACGTACTACCTGTTACTTGTGTGTGTGTGTGTGTGTGTGTGTGTGTGTGTGTGTGTGTGTGTGTGTGTGTGTGTGTGTGTGTGTGTGTGTGTGTGTGTGTGTGTGTTACCCATTGTTTATGTTTGATCTATTTATGATGTGTGCTCAATCAATCAATAGATCGGAATTTATGTAGCACCTCTTCAAGACCACTAGTCAGAGGTACTCCCGGTGAAATCGAGAGCAGTTTGGGAGATGTCGTGTAGTGAAGGGAAGCCCGTTCCAGGTTGTTGGACAGCCACAGAGAAGGAATGGCTCTGCATTATATCACAGAGTGGGCGAAAGGGACCATTAATTAAGTCACTATCTTAAATATTGTTTATTTGTGTTACCCATTGTTCATGCGTAATATCTATTTATAATACATGTGTGTTACTGACTGTTTTATGTGTGTTACCTATTGTTATGTGTCTGACGGTTCTGACCTATGGTTTATGAGTATTATTTTATTGGGTGCTTTTCGGTCTTCTTTTCAACGTGGATATCTAATTCTCGCAATCAATACATATAAGCAATGCCTAACGCAGATCTGAACAATGTCATTTACACGTGTGTTATTTTTAATAATTGTTTATGTGTGTTGTCTTTTGTTTATGTGTGTGACCTATTATTTACGTACACAAGTGTGACCTATTGTTTGTGCAACCTATTGTTTACAAGTGTAAAATTGTCTTAGTGGATTCTTCTTTTGAAAAAATAAAAAAAATTAAACATTGATTGCATGATTTGTACATGCATATGTTTGATGCATTTTTCAGATGCTGACGGCAATTGACTTTGAATGTCTGTGTCCTTCGTTGTACTCCGGACCAAACTGTACCATCCATACGCAGCCATGTAAACAGGAGAAAAGTCCGTGTGTTGCTGGAAAGATGTGCGTTGAAAATCCAACGAGCTTTGTAAACAGCTACCTCTGCATCGGTACGTAAGTTGTAACGTAGCGTGACATAGCGTAGCGTAATCTGGTAGTTAATTGGTGTAGCATGTAAAGTCATATATTGAAGTAGCATAATGTAGCACAATATGATTTTACGGTAATTGGGTCAAAGGGTGCAACATTGATTGAACATTTCATAATATAACTCAACATAGTTTTAACATTGATTAAGCGTAACATAATATAACTCAACATAGTTTTAACATTGTTGAACATAGCATAACATAACTCAACATAGTTTTAACATTGATTGAACATAGCATAACATAACTCAACTCATCATAGTTTTAACATTGATTGAAAATAGCATAATATAACTCATCATAGTTTTAATGTTTATTTTAAAAGTTAAAACAATGGTACTAACCACTTATCCTGAGTGTCCCTTTCCATTTCTCCCAACTTTTCTTTTCAATTTCTTCTAGCTTTATCTAACTATTCTCTTGATATTAGCCTGGTGATGGCTTGCATTAGACACTTAAACATTAGACACTACTAAACTTGCTAAATTAATAATTATAATTATATCATGGTAACAATAATAATCATAGTAATTGCTGTTTTAATCACATTAATAATAAACTACATTTCTGTTGCCATTCACTCTTGAAATGCATTCGCTTTTCACGGCACTTTTGCCACTTAGGAAACATTATCAACTATAGCTATTAGCCGTCCCAGAAAAATGGTATCTAGAATTTTTCAAATCCAAGAGGTCACACTTTTACATTTGGTAAGAAATAATAATAATAACAATATTTAGAGCAAGGAGCAACCTAAGCAGGAGCTCCATCACTGTTAGCATTCTGACGGTGCCAGTCCCAAGCCTGGATAACGGAGGAGGGCGACGCGAAGGATCTTTGTTATCCACACAGTGTTATTAGACTGAAACTACATTTGAAGCAAATATTTGTAGCCTTGAACTAGGAAACAATCTTCAAACTCTCTTTCTTTGCCATTGATTGAAGAAGTGATTGGTTTCCAATTAACTTTCAGACGCAAAGATCCAGAGTAGTCCGACTGGAAACTACAGCTGGAAATTCGTCGATTTCAACAATATGTCGCATGACGACTTGCTGAAATTCGGTAAACATGTTAAATATATAGTTTTATTACACCACTTATGTTTCTTAATGTATTGTATATGACCATTTATAAAGCAAATCCTTTCAGAAGCACTCCCAGTGTGATTGACCCCGAAAGAAAAGGCAGTGGTTGAGGTAAGAGAGTAAGATGACTACCAAGGAGAAAGTCGGATCGAACTGATGGAGGAAGTAGGGACCTAAGGATCTGGATTGAGCCATGGCAGTCCTGATGCGGAAACAAAGGTGTATAGACAATTAGACGTATACTGTGAGTTAGAAATAAAAGTAGTCTCAAAACTTTATAATAATTTAAAACGAAAATAAATAAAATTTTCAATTTCTATCAAATTTATGCATGATTATTACGAGCTGGAAAGTCGAGTGGCCTGCAATTCCAATGAACATCTTAAATTGCAGAGTGGCAATTTTTCCATTGCTAGATTGCAAATTATAACACCAGTATCATAATTATAGAATGATGATACTGGTGTTATAATTTCATTATGCTAGATCATCGTAATTCAATTACCACTGGTACGTTGATATCGTGGGCACATTGGTATCGTTGGCACATTGATATCGTGGGCACATTGTTTATCATGGGCACGTTGGTATCGTGGGCACATTGGTATCGTGGGCACCTGCAGACATTTTTGCAGGAGGGGAAAAAACAGAAAACGATAGTCACAGGTAAAACCTTTGGGCAAGAACTTGAAAAGGTCTGCAGAGTATGAAATTTATAAGAAAGTTATTTTTATACTGATTTCTGAATTTAAATTTCTCAATTTCACCTTATATTCATCATTGATGCGATACTGTGAAGACATTTGTTTACAACTGATATTCTTTTGTTACAGTTGTAAGAAATGCTGTTTTTTCTTCAGGTGAACCAGCGGCACCAAGTCAGTTGACAGCGGTACCAGACTATACAGAAACGTCAACCAGCACAGACGATCAGGGCGTTGTCGGTTAGTAGCGTTTAATGCAGTGGTTCCCAACCTTTTTTTGACTTTAGGGTCACTTTTTATAAGTTGAAGGACACGAGGGCCACTTTGTCTTGGTTGAAGGAGATTAGGGGGTCACAAGGCTAAAATTTAATTAACTAAAAGCATATAAAGTTATAATTGAATCAAAACAGAATGTTTAATTTATGTTATTTATAGAAGTAGAAATAAAATAATTTGTAGTAGAAACTAATTGTGTTCTATCCTGTCCAAATTGTGTTTTTTCCATTATTTTTTAAAAATTCTTTGAGAGATGAGGGCCTTTTTTAGACCTGGCGAGCCACTTTTGGCCCACGGGTTGGGAACCACTGGTTTAACTTTAATAGATGGTGGGTAGTCTGTTTTAGTGTGGTTTACGGTTATTGGATGCTTTGTTGCAATATATGACTAGTCTATGACTGTGTTTTGAAGTCACTTCTTTTCCAGTGTTTAGGATACACTTGTTGACTCTCCAAGTACATACATACATTCATTCATAAAGTGAATTTGTATAGCGCCTCTTCAAGGAGACTACTCAGAGCTACTCCTCACCCAGCACAGTGAAATAAAACCGTCTTAAGAGGAGAGAAGAATGCCTGAGAAGGAGTTCTAGAAAGGGAGCAAAGCGTTAAGGAGAGCTGTTGCATAATGCCAAAAAAGTGTAATTTAGTAGCTGTTGCCTTCTGCCAAAATGCTGTGCTCATGGCAGCCTGTTGTATCTTTTTTGCCAAAACACTGTGTACTCATGGTAGCTGTTGCATACTGCCAAGACTCTGAGTACTCAGTGTAGCTGTTGCACACTGCCTAAGCAATGTGTACTCATTGTAGCTGTTGCTTACTGCCAAAACCCACTGCATGCTCATGATAACTGTTGCATACTGCCAAAACACTGACCATGTTGGTAGTTTTCGTCCAAAGGTGGTAGTTTTCGTCAACGTGTAAAGGATCAGATATGGTAGCAGTTCTTTATTTTGTGGTATTCGTGAAAATTTTTGAAAGAATGATTCCTTACGGGAACTGTTTGTAAACTTTTGCAGCAAACGCTGAAGCGTCGGTTGATGTGACCGCAGGACCAACAAAGAAGGGATGGAAGATTACGACGACGGAGATTATCATCATAGCCTGCGTCGTCGCACTTGTGCTGATCGGAATTATACTCTGCATTGTGTTGTACTGCAAAGCAAGGTCAGCTTTTATACTAAACAGAGTATTGGCGTTTATACTAATTGGAATGTTCTTGCTGATTAATGATTAGATCAATGGTGTGTCTTGGGTGTTCCTCAGGGTTCTGTCCTTGGCCCACTCCTAAATTCATTCTTTACACGGCTGGCATTACATCTCTTTTCCCCAGCCACTCTGCAACTGGCCACCTTTTCGCCGATGATGTCCAAGCTTATGTCCATGGACCCCCTTCTTGCAAGCCGAATTGACGCTCTATCTCAAGATCTTCATTTGTGAATGTTGTCTAATCGTCTTTCTTTGAACTCTTCCAAAACCCAGTTGATTTGGTTTGGCACTCCTAAACAGCTTCAAAAACATGACTACACACTGCTCTCTCAAACTTTTCCTCACTTCAACTTCTCCTCCAGTGTTCTAGACCTAGGTGCCAATCTTACTCGCTCTTCCTATTTCCAGCTAAGACGTCTCAGGGCTATTCGCAAATCTGTCTCATCTTCGATATTTACCTCAATTGTTCACGCTTTTGTATGTTCCCGGATTGACTATTGTAATTCTGTCCTTATTGGCCTGCCTAAGGTTAGCCTAGCTCCTCTGCAATCTGTACTCAATGCTGCTGCTAGGCTCATTGCACGTCTTCCTCGATTCTCCCACATTTCTACATTCATGACTGAACAACTTCACTGGTTTCCTCTCTCGGTCCGCATACAATTTAAAGTCCTGATACTGGTCCTTAAGTCTCAAATCGGTCTTGCTCTGAAATATCTGTGCAATCAGATACTTCGCCCTTTTTCTGCCACCTCGCTGCGTCCTCTTAGGTCCTCAGATCGGCTTGACCTCTTTGTCCCTCGAGTCAGGACTGCCATGGCTCAATCCAGATCATTTGCCTGCATTGGTCCTTCCCTATGGAATGGGCTTCCCCATCAGTTCGCTCTGCCATCCTCTCTGGTAGTCTTTCCTCGTCTTTCTCTTGTCTAAAAACTTGATTTTTTTCTTGGGGTTGAACGCACTGGGAGCGCTTCTGAAAGGCTCGTGCTGTGAGAAGCGCTTTATAAATGGTCAGATAAGATAAGATATTACGATGCAACTGTATTCGATATCGCATTCCTTGACAAGTCGTTTCTCTGCGCTTTTCAGAAAGAAGTCGGAGATGATGAACCAGGGTAAGCTCTACCGTCCGATAGCGGCGGGCGACAGCTGGGAAGACCTGGCCACTGTGTACCGTGAGAAGCCAGCGACACCGGGCGAACCGAGACCCCAGGCTGGCACGAACCCCATCGAACCGAAAAACGTGTCGCAGAATCAGAACAAAAACGTGTCGCCGAATCAAAACAAAAACGTGTCGCTGAATCAGAACAAAAACGTGTCGCCGAATCAAAACAAAAACGTGTCGCACAATCAGAACAAAAACGTGTCGCCGAATCAGGACAAAAACGTGTCGCCGAATCAAAGTCAGACGCGCACGCTGCAGACGATCCCCGAAGAAGACACGACCGAGGGCGGCGACGCAGCAGCCGTCGAGGTCAGTCAAAACCTCAACAACAGTGCCGGAAGTTACTGGTCCACAGAGGACCAGCTTTGGGACGGCCCGGAGGTTTCCCTCGTCCAGCCGCTTCCGGAAGAGGACTACGACTCGGTTCGACCAGACGCCTGCAGCGTTGATCCGATATCCGACGCGTGCAGATACGCGATGTTGGATCGACTGTACGGGAGGATCTACGCGAAGCCTCAGCTGCTGGTGACGCCACCAAAGAGAGCGTCCGCCGAGAGGGACGAGTTTTTCCGAGAGAGAAAACGTTTTGGGATGAAGCAGCGTATAAAGAGAGCCTCTGACAATGACGACGGATATTCTTCCGTGGAGTTACTACCGCCTTCCCAGCCGCCTTAAGATTACGGAGTTCACGAGTTAGTCGGGTCGTCGTTTTTACCGATGTTTGTCTGTCGGATGCCCCTCGGAAACCGACGCACCAATTCTTGAATCATTGCGTGAAATTTAAACGAAGGATGGCCCAATTAGAGGCCGAATGTTCAGCATTTCGCCGATGGCTGGTTTGGGTTTGTTTCGACTGGCGTTGAAACCAGTAACACCTTGATCCCGATGCATGCTGGAAACCGTTTCGATACGAAGGTGCAAGATGAAGTAGAGACCCCCGAATTTTGTTACGTATTTGTAGTCATCAAATCATTATTTAGTCGATACGTTGTAACAAGTTGACGATAGTTTTGACGGTGAATGATACGTTGTAACATGTTGACGATACAGTTTTGACAGTGAATGATACGTTGCAACGTGTTGACGGTACAATTTTGAGTCAATTATACGTTGTAACATATTGATGGTACAATTTCGACAGTGAACGATACGTTGCAACATGTTGACGGTACAATTTCGACAGTGTGTGATACGTTGTAACATGTTGACAGTACAATTTCGACAGTGAATGTGCAGCAACTGACTGCGTGCTGTGATGTTAAATATGTAAAACTGTCTGCCATTTTGCCTTGGTATATTAATCAGATAATGCACTGGTCTCCTGTGTGTGTTACTCTACTGGACTCGAATTCATAACATTAATTCTTCAGCTGCACGACCTTCAGTGCTGCACTTATCCGTGGGTGTATTTAGGTCACTCATGAGTTCAAACCACGAAATAAATTGCACTAAATTATTTTTATACGCAAGAAATTTACTTTTCGAAACACATCTCGTACTCTGTCACCTTGCTATGGAAACCCCCGAAATTTATTTTGCGTGAAAACATTTTGTTGAGACCCCTCCTCCCTACATACTCAAATCAAATCCAGTCATCCCCGTCCCCTCCCACATACATAATATATGGGCAATCCCTGACAGGGCCATCAGCATAGTAGTATTGTTAACTCGGGATTTCCCCACTACCACCGAAATTATTAATCGGGCAACCTGTGGCAAACACAGGGACTGGCCACAGACTGCATTCCTATACAGGTGGCGGGACAGTCGTACCTTGTCCCCCACCAGCCCAGATTACCCCAAAAGTGGGGTGCGGTGGTGTAGTGGGTATGTTCGTCGCCTTGCAGCCAAAGGGTTGCAGGTTCGAATCCGCCTCAAGTCGCCACGTATGGACCTTGGGCAAGTCCTACACTCACAATTGCTCAGCGCTTCGACGTGAAACTCTGATGCAGTGTCCGCTCTGTAGTCGGGAGCGCCTCTGAATAGCGAGCTTGAAGGGGCGCTAAAACAAGTGCACATACATACATACAAGACAAAAATTCGTAACAATTGTAACGAGTGTAAATTATATTCTGGTGATATCCGTATGATTTCACATACATATTACAGAACGACCAAATAATTAATGGCTAAAGAAACTTTCGTACAAAAGAAGAATGACGAAAACAAAAGTTGTTCATCATGCAATTGTCGTGCGGGTTAGCACTCAAAGTGTTGGCAAACATCAGCTGGCAAATGCAGCAAATAATCCACGATCCTAATACTGCTCGATACTTGACATGCATAGATCATTAGCGCCTTCTCCAAACAAACTAACGTGCGTTTTGTGCATAGAAAACCGGCCGCTTTTTTCTCGCCCGCTTCTTGTAAGTAACTCGAATATCACTTTTCCAGCTGCGGCTGGGAGCACCTCTGAGTAGGTCTCTTGAAGAGGAGCTATATAAATTATCAGAATGAATTAGAGAAGACAATTAACCAAACAACACAATTCTCCAAACTCAAAATCAATCTGGCTAAATACGCAAATTCTGTGAAAACGCAATTACCCATGCAAGCCTATTCTCTGAATATAAAACCAATAACGTTCTCTGAATACAAAACCATTTCTACAAAAACCAAATTCTCACAGTGGGAGAATTATACGAATAAGCAAACGATAATTATTTTTAATTATCCTCCTATAAAGCCAATTCTCTAAATAAGTTGATTCTCGGAATAAACAAGTATTTTACTATCTGATTAAGCTAATTCTCCAAAATAAAGCAATTAATGTACTCTGATTACACAAAGTCTCCGAACAAGCCAGTTCTCTACGTTAATTTTCTTTGCATCTACAAATAAGTTTGCTAAATCAGCTTTGCCGGGCCGTAAAGAGGTCCACTGTTTGCATATGCAAAAGTACAGCGTGACAAAGTCATTGCCAGTGACACACTAAAACTATTCTACACACGTGGACATTTATTTTTAAGTTTTAAACAACATAAAATCTTGGCAATCAAGATTAAGCTTTGGATATTAATCTAATAAAATTATTTTAATTAGTACCAGCCCTGCATATTATAATATAACTCATGGCTTGAGTGAGCAGCACCATTATCATATCACATAGGCATTCAGTCAAAGTTGTTTTAAGTGGAATTGCAGACAAAGGTCATAATAATTCGAAGCCTTTTTAAAATCCAACAGGCCAGAAAAACCATAATCAAGCGTGTTAATTTACATTTTATATCTGCTATCTGGGAAGTGTGGTTACAGAGGACGCAAGGTGCCACGTGGAAATAAAAAGAATAGCTATGGGAAAAGATGCGTTCTACAAAAGGGGGGAGCTACTCAGAGGCAGTCTAAACATGAAGCTGAAGAAGAGAATGGTGAAGACACTGGTGTGGAGTGTTGTCCTGTACGGCTCGGAGACGTGGACAATGCGGCAAGAAGACATAAAACGACTAGAGGCCTTCGAGATGTGGATCTGGCGCAGAATGGAGAGAATCAGCTGGGTTGAGAGAAGAACGAATGAGGAAATCTTGCAGTTGGTGGGAGAAAGGAGATTACTGATGGGAACTATACGTGGACGGCAGAAGAAATGGATAGGGCACATCTTAAGGAGCGACACCCTGCTAAGAGACATCATTGAGGGAAGAATGGAAGGGAAAAAGATGCGGGGTAGACCAAGAACAATGTTGCTGAACTGGATGCTGACAGAGGAAGGATACAGTAAACTTAAGAGAAAGGCACAGAACAGAGAAGAGTGGCATCATTGGACATACGAACCTGCCTGAGGGCAGAGAACGTCAAGAAGAAAGATTTATATGATTTTAAGGACCTTACAAAATGCAAAGAAGTGAGTGGCAATAGAAAAAATTTGGCCAGCATTCCCAGGTTATCACGACCAGCTTAAAATTCAAAAGCTGTGCCACCTTTTGGATAAAAACTGTTGCCCATCCCGCATTAGAATAACGAGCATTATAATAATGTGCAAAATAAGAAAACTCCCACTACATTTTCTGGGACTAAAACAAAAACATGAGATGTAAAAAAACACAAGATGACGTGCACTGAAAAAACCCGATGCACATTGTTCTTCCACATCTGTTTGAACACACACCGCTTTGCATCCGCAATTACAGCACAAGTCACGGGTTTCTATTTGGGCTTTAAAACCCATACTATGATTTTAAATTAAACAAAAATATAATAATATCAATGAAATTGGCACCTGCATCTCATCTCAAGGTGACGGACGTGAATCCAGCTTTCCTTATCAATGTCTGTCAATCTATATTCAACGTTATAACATTGTCGCTTTCAAAGTTGCATTTGCCTCACGCCCTGAAGACATGGGCCCACGAGACGTTTGGTCCAGAAATAATCTCTAAGTCCATAAGGGAATGAAGTACCTTATGGAAAAAAATAATCATGCAGGCAGTAGTTGATAGACATGGGAGATATAAACACAATACATGCAAAGTTTTCAAACCCATTCCATCGTTTTTCCATTGAGTTAATGCCCTCGTCTTCACAATAACTTCTCAATATGGTCCTCAGGACTAGGACTGATTCTCCAGATATAATATCTCCAAAACCAATAATAACGATAATAATACCAGTAACACAAATAGTTTTAACCCGATTTGGTCAGTGGCCATTGAATTGAAATGCCATTCAGCATAAAATGTGTTTAAAAAAAATGAAAAATCATTTTATTTCGGACATGATTTTATATACCAAAAAAAAGCAAACAGAGGCTGTAGTTACATGCACGAAAAGTTACGCGTCATACACAACGCAGAACAATAGAGAGAGCGGAAAGTTTACGCGCAACACGTAATAAAGCACGCATAAATATCTACAAATAAATTCAACCGGTGATATTTACATCATGCAATAAACACAACTGCAACAAAAACAACTACAAAAGAGTAGCATCTCTACAATTTTTGTAACTGTGGCTGGGCGCGCATCTGAGTGGCTTTCTCGAAGAGGCGCTATATAAATTATCGAAATGAATGAATGAACTATAAAAGTTATTATGTAAGCCACAAGGCTTACTATTATTGAGTAAGCTTATTCAATAAATCAGGATTTAACTATTTCATAAGCAAAATGCACAGAAGCAATACAGGCACATTGAATAATAATCGGAGCAAGTACTGCACATTTTAAATATGTGAAATAAAACACAGCAAAAAGAAATTACTGTTTAAAAAAAACAGAGATTTATCAGTCAAACCAGGATGTTACGCTTCACCTGGAAATGGTCATCATCATCAACGTGTAACTTTGCACCATAGAGAGGTATCATATAATGAATATATCACTAGAGAGAGTATCACGTCTCCATACTGAAGTCACCACTAATAGTGCCGACCAATCATAGGCGATTCTCATACTGGCCAATCACAGTCATACAGCATCGATCTGGAAAAATAAATAAAATAATATCAGCATTTTTATAATAAGACAAACTTGTCGATGTTTACTTGTCAATATTGCAAGAAACTGCAAAATTAACAAACAAGCATCGACATGTTCATCTTATTATAAAACTGCTGATGCCGTTTTATTTATTTTTCAAATCGATGCTGTAAGACTGTGATTGGCCAGTATGAGAATCGCCTATGATTGGTCGGTACGATACGAGCAATGTAGGCTAAATTTGTGACTTCAAATCTGACTGCAGGGCAGATACGTCATGCTCTCTCTAGCGCATATATTATATAGAGAATACATCTCAATGCTTTGCACGTGTTACAAATTTCAGAAAATTATAAAATGGAAACCCACAGCAATGCAATCAATACACCATGTACGAAATCTCAAGGCACAAACGTCATTTATAAGCAAATTATATGTTTCGCAAAAGAAGCAAATACGTGCAAATTGATCTCTGCATTTTAGCCTCTCACCTAATAGTCACATTGGTCAGAACTGCTGAACAACGAGAGTTTAACAGAGAAAACCCATTCTGACTTTCACTGGTCAACATAGTCGCTCCTTAGGAGAAATCTTGTAAACAGACAAAACACTTCCAAACTTCACAAATTCATCAAAAAAGAACCAAATTAACAATGTCACACAGCATGTTCCTGACAGAACATCATCTTTAGGCACAACATTACATTGTCAGTCACACGTAAAACTAACATCAACATTACAAAGCAAACAGATTTCGCTTGTGGGCAAATATGATTCGGTTAAAACCGTATCATTCCAGCAACAGTTACATACATCCGTATAACATCAGAGTCGACATAAACCGCAGTCCATCGAAATCTTATTCGATAAGAAAGCCACATGGAAACTATTCTACACAATTTAAGTCTTCCTCTCTGGCTAACCGGACATCAAAACCGTTTTCTTAAAAAAAGTCGCAAAACGAGTAGACGGGTTTCGAAAACCGGGAGGAGAGCAAGCGTGAGCAAGTTTATGCTTCTATTATGCTCACTGGTTCTGCATCGATTCAACACACACACACAAACTGAGTCATTCGAAATGACCAAATCACACCAGCACGACATAAAATCAAAGCACGGAACATGGTGTGGAAAATCTAGTACTGTACATTTACCCATGAAATGCATCTCACACCACACACACACACACACAGAACTCGTTAATTAAACAGTCACTACATAGATGCAACATCGGATTTCTTACGTGCTACGTACAGTCACAGTCTACAACCGCACAAGACATCATTAATAAACGTGATAGGAAGAAAAAAATGACAGAATTAACTGGTCCGTCACAATTACGGGCAAACAATCAAGTCGTAAGCGTCAATTAATGCACACACGTTTGTACCCCTCTTCGTAGGAATCAGTTACACAACTGCTAGATGTCAGCAATCAAAGTTTCAATCTGAAACCATTATAATCAATACGTCCTCCACATTCCACAGAACACATCAACCTATATTCATTATCAAAGAAGTTTACCAAAAGAAAAATTCCGCTGGAATTTGTCCCCATTTTATGGCAGCATAAAACTAAACTGAGAACACAAAAAAAAATTAATTACCTGGTTACAGCACATGATCAATGGATTCTAAAATATTGTAGGACACAATCCTTGATACCACCAATAACCAAAACATCGAGAGGAACAGAAAACATATTTCACATACAAGAGTTCAATAACCCGCCAGTGAAACAGAACGAAAATTCAGTACTTCCTCAAATGACACTCTTTGCAACATCAAAACACAAAGTTCAAGTACAAAAGTGGATGCAAACTTAAGTTCTGAGTAATGATTATTTACAGACAATAAACAGACACGATCAGTTTCCTTCATTCATCGCAAACCAAAACCTATTTACAAGCTTCAGCACAGAACATCCTTCATGTTTCGGTAACAGTCAGTCGCAGCAAAAGAACACAGCTTCTAACTGGGGGCATTCTTTTCGACAACGTTCGAGTCACCGGCCGTCTCGTCCTGGTTTCGAAAGAACCCGTCCTGCGTCGAGCTTTCGCGAACGGTGACCGTGAAAGCGTTTGCGGTGACATCCGTGATGCAGACCTTGTCTAGAAGCAGCTTCGACTTGTCGGGCAACTTCCAGACCGTGCGCGACTTCAACGATTCAGTCTGCAACAAACTGTCGCCATGTCCATTCACGGGAACACCGAACTGGGTTATTCTATTCGGGGCCAGACCCATGGGTGGCGAACCGCCGTCTCTCCGAACAGCGTCTTTCGCCGCTAATCTATCGGCCTCCGAGACGGCCGTCCCCTCGCCCGTCGGTAGAGGACGAGGTTTGTTCTTTGAGCCGCGCGGTCGTCCGCGAGTTTTAACCGGTTTCGAAAAGTCGCCAACTTGCCGCGACGGCTGGGTGAGTACCCTGGAAGCGTTAGTAACTAGGGACTTCGGTCGCCGGCCCCGTTTCTGTCCAAAGCCCACTTCGGTCTTTTTAATCTTGAGCATGCGCTGCATCGAGCTGTAGGCCGTTCGCTGGATTTTTATCGGGGTGACGACCGGAGCGCCGATGTCTGCTTTGACGTCTGACGACTGCCGTTCCGTCGATTTACCGTCGTCGTTCTTCGACTTCCCGCCGACGTTAGTGACGTCTGGTGACGGGATCGTCTTGTTGTCGTCCTCTTCGTCATCGTCGTCGTCATCAGAGCTGCTTGAATCGCTCGATTCTTCCGAGCTGGAGCTGTCGTCGCTGTTTTCGTCTCGGCGTGGTATCTGGAAAGATCATTCAAGTTTCAAATAAAAATACATCTGCGATTGCAATGAATATTGCAGGACATCTCAGTGACATGGGCGGAGTTTATCAGGGGTTAGGGGGGGGCTAAGCCCTCAAGAAAACCCAGATTCAGTTTTTTTATCGTGTAAATGGTATCTGTTCCCGGGCTTAGCCCTCCAAGAAGGCGCAGACTCATAAGTTACCCCTCCAAGAACGGAAACCAAACTTCACCCATGCTCAGTGATGAACTTTTATAAGTATCGCCTTCAAGTACTGCATCGATTACAAACTCTGAACCATGTAGGAATCGGCTTAGATCCACCGTAAAACTATCCTTCGGCCCCAGTTTGTATTTTGTCTGTGCTGTCTGTGTCTACTCCATGAAGATATATTTAGAACGTCTTAGGAACACCTCATTTAAATAGATAGCAACTTTAGCAAGTAAACGAGTCTCCATGATGGCATCTCTGGCTGTCATGAATCAAGCAGTCTCAATAACAACCTCATTCGTGATGTGGACACCAAACACTCAAAAGATTCTCGTCGATCATTTCTTGCTAAACTTTTAGCTACCAATCTCTCAAGTCAATTTCCAGCTGCAAGCACATATGTGCATGTGCATTGGTGTGAGGGTCTATAGTTGGTAGGTTAAAGCATGGTAACACAGAGTATGGGTTCAAGTTTTCCATAAGGCAGTTGCTGAGCTAGGACTTCACAATAAAAAGCATAAAAATAGCACTTCATTATATTCCAATTAACAGCACAATCCACCCAAGCAAAATCAGTAAATCACACAGTAGAGCTTGATTTATTTATTGGTGTAAGCTCTCACCTTTTTCTTCGGTCCTCTTTTTGATCCCCCTCTCTCCTTTCCCAAGTGGCTGCACAAAAAAGCATTCAGAACAGCTGAACATAACAGATTTGCCAACATCTGACGAGTTATTATACAACAAATGAATTGAAACACCAATCCATAACGGCAGTACCTGTGCCCTCAATGACTCTTTCTCTCGGAATCAGTTTACAGGACACTCACATAGTCAATTTTTTATACATTCCGAAGCTACAAGACATAGCCATCTGAGAAACCAACTAGCTCTGATTTTAGGCTTGCTGTAAGGATCAAGGGACAAAGTGGTGATGCACTGGTAGAAACGCACATATTGCAGAATGCACGTATTTGTACATCTATTTACGTATGTACATTGTACAAATGTACAAGGTATGAATGAATATTCAAAAGAACATTCATATAATCTCACAAAGGGCTGAAAAGCAAAGCCGCCAAACAAATCTAGTTGAAGCTTCAACAACAACAAATAATAATTATAATCATCAATATTACGGTTGTCGAAAGAAAAACACCATAATAGGAAAGTGATTGTGTGAGGTACTCAACAATGTGCACATGTAGAGCTGTCCGAATACAGACATATTATATACATGCAAACAGAAAGTAAACATTGAGACGAAAAGAAAGTGAACATTCCCATTAAGTGGGCCACCTAGTCTCACACAACAGATTTCATGACTGGCATTTTGAACAACCACGCAAGGGCCTTTCTAAACTTTTAAATGCAGTGCTACTTGCAATATTCTTTCTGACAGAACAGAACAGTCGAATGCGGCAATATTTAGAAAGGATGCGTCGTAAGATCGACTGAAAATGTCACAGCTACAGTGAAAGCACAGCATTTTCTATGCGATCACAATGTACGAATACACATGACCAACTGCTATCTGATACGAACGTCAATCATAACTGACCAGCCACCAGTACGACAACTACTCGTAGGCCCTCCAAGTCGAGCCCTAGCACGGGAGTCTTATTTACAACAATGACTAAGTAATAAGTATGCTCTAAAGCCGAATCAAATCAGGGATCCATGATTGCAACTGTGTGAAATCAGAAAATGTCACAAGTCCTCTATTACTTCCCATCTGCAGAATCGAGCCTTTTCCGTCGTTTGCCCAGTGATCTGATACGTGTTCCCACATGAGGTGCATATGCCCATAAATGCTTCCTGGGGCTCTCACTGAAACACTTTATTCAACTCAAAACTGTGCATTTTTTAGTGCTGTAGTCTGGAGCGCTTCTGAGTAGGACCATTGAAGAGGTGCCATAGAAATTCTTGAATGAATGAATGAATGAACGAATAAAGAATGTTACCTACTCACTCCGTCCTCATGAATCCTAAAACCGTAAATTCCGCACACTGACGCATTAACCCGGTGTTGTTTTATCACAAGTGATTTTATTACTGTTTTCTTCTCCGTCTTTTTATCGTTTCTCGCTCACACACATCTCCAAACATGTCTATTATGTTTTGTAATTGCATAATTATGATCATTTCATAGTGCATCATGATAATTTTTTATGCACTCGCAATAGGCTGCTTTCAGTCAGCGCGTTTGCAGGTGGTTCAATATTATATTGATTCATCTTATAATGTCGAAGGTTCAATCTGAGTACGAAAGAAAACATTTAGCAGTTACCTCGACGTAAAGCCCTTGATTAAACGGTCATCCAGAATGTTTTCCTCCGGTTCCCATGTGTTGTGCCTGCAATCGAAAGAAGCTGGATAACAATTTTTCAGGCTCAATTATGCTCCAACACTGCTCGCCATGATTTCTACTACGAGAGGTGCTATATAAATACATGATTAGAATTACAATTGTAATAAATGAACGCATTTTCACACTCACTTAGTTACATCTTTATAAAAAAATCTTGACCTGCTACCCAGAGATGGGTACGACTACGGTAGTTAAAGTAACGATCAACTATAATTAGAATATAGAAAAGTCTTAATCGAATAGAATTAGCAGAATCTTGTAACCAACGGATTAGAATTAGTTGTCTAAATGATTAGCCAATCAATTACAATCTAACCAATTAGTTATGTTCTTCTGATCAAAATATTTCCACAAATTCTCAACATTACTTCATGAATGAACTGCATGCACCGTGAGATCATGTAAAATGCACTGTGTGCTCATGTAAAACGCACTGTGTGCTCATGTAAAACGCACTGTGTGCTCATGTAAAACGCACTGTGTGCTCATGTAAAACCCTCTCAGCCAAAAATCTGCCATACAAAAGTAAATTCGCTATAAATGAAAATTGAAAAACCATCAAATATCTCTGGCTTAAAGAATCCGAAACAGATCGGAGTAAAAGCATTCAAAATTCATAATCTCACTTGCTACTCCAGCCCTTCCATTTCACAAGATACTCGACTTTGCCCTGCAAAGAAAAAAGGCTTTATTATTAAATAATTATGCACACGTTTTAAGTGTCATTAACTTATGATTAAACAACGAGCAATGACACTGGGCAATTGTGAGTGAATTAACTGACCAAGGTCCCTACTTAGTAACTGTCTTGGGAGACTTGAACCCATGTATACCCTCCACATTACAAGGCGAATCTTCTAGCCAATCGGTGGCTACCATGCCCCCACAGTGAAAAACAGATAAACATGTAATTAAAGAAAGTCATCCTAACCTAAGAGTGTCTCTGTAAAAAGTTAAATTATCAAATAGCCCAAAAGGTCTCCAAAAGGTCTAAAGGCTTGCTAAAAACACTGCTCAAAGTCACAAACAGAAACTTCTAATGCAGTGTGGCTCTTTAGCTGCTATTAAAGTCAACACCATAAACCAAGACTTAGCTTAAAAAAAAGTGCTGTAACATGCCGAACAAATTTTTTCGAGATCAACGGCCTCTGTTATCATATGCCCTCGTCAAACCTGGATACATCCATCCAACACTTTTGGGGCCTCCTTCAAACCGAGACAAAACTCTCCAAAATTCTGACATGTGGGATTTGAATAAGATGGTCATAGCGTCAATACAAGTTTCCACCCATCAAGGTCTCCAGTTGGATCATAAACCTGTATCTGTATCAATACGCTTGGACTGGAACCACACGTAGAGCTCTGAGTATGCTTCTTGAACGGGGGCGCTATATAAATTCCTGACATGAACTAATAAACGAAGGTAAGCTGTCAGCAACATTAATTAAACAACGCTGAGCACAACAGTCACTAATTATATGATTCATTCAAGGTTCGTCTTAAGTACCACTGCCGTATGCTTCTCTTGAGATTTTTCACAGATATTTGATATGCTTTTATAGAAAGGTTACAGATATGCTCGGCCCATACAGGATACAAAACTGGGAGTTAGAAAATCATGTTCACTACAAGACTGGATGCAAAACTGCACATCATATTTTTCTTTACGCTGTGGCCGATAAATAAAAAGTAAGTCCTGATAAAAGGCACTAACCCTAACTCCCCTTAGTCCAGTCGATTTCAATGCATGCAATTTTTCAAGTGCAAACGTTACTGAAATTATGAGATAAATCAACAAATCAAGTACTGAAAGGAACAAGATCATGCGCCATGTGTCGCATGATCACAGAGCAGGTAGCTCCTGGTTTTGGATTCTATCGGGCATCAACGAATTCAGGATTTCATAAAAAGTAAACAAATACGACTATATCATCTTCTGATTTTACATAAGAACAATAACAATATATATTCGTTTTATTGAGTTTCTCGCTGACACTATACTTTCAATCTGCTGACGAAAGAGGAACTCAGTACAGGGTCATGACATCAGCAAGTCTGTAAAAAGATAACTACAACCCAACAAATCCCAAGCGAAACGGGACATCCGGGCATCAAACTGTAACCCAAGTTTAAAGAGACCAGGAGTCTTTCTCTGTTAGTTGACACCAGACCGTGCTACGCTGGTGACTTAATATTCAACTGCGTTTTAAAGCTGCACGAATTTCTGACGAACAACGGCCTAACTGCAATAATCGAAGACCGTGAGTGTAGGTTACTGTAAGGTTAGGCGTCGTGAGGGTAGGTTAGGATCAGATCAGGCGTCGTGAGGGTGAGTTAGGGTTATCATTAGCTACTGTCCAAAGATATTGCATATGCTTCGGTACCCGATACTGCATTTATGCCGAAAGAAACTTTCCCTAAATAGCTTTGCACATAAGCTGGTTTTCTTAATTAACCGTGTATTCTGGTCCCTTGATGACATGGCGTGCGTCGCACGATATCGGGCACTGCTCTAAACGACAACCAGATTTGAAATAAACACTTGAAGAACCGTGCGCAAGCTGCTGCAATATCTAACCCTACACAAATCAAACCTTGCGTATTCTCTGCTTTAGAATGCGCTGTGCGGCATATACTTTTCCGCCAACGTCGTCCGTATCCATTTCGAATTGAGAAATTTTATGCACCAAAGTTTTTACTCCGAAACGAAGTCTTTTTACGACCAACGAATTATTGTTAATGGCTGCCTACCATAGAATACGCTCGAAGGACTCTACCTTAGCTACCAAGGTTAGTTCTTATAGCGCTATGATATTTTATTTTATAATGCAGATGATTATTTTAGAATAATTATTAAAATTTTATCACGTTAGGTAGCAAAAATAAGTGTGAAAATTGCATGTGACCAGACAGAGCATCAACTTAATCGCCGGCGATGTGGTATCATATCAAGTCCGCGAAAGCCAGATTAGATACGGAAACTTCAAGCTGAGCTTTATGCTACGGGAGCAATCAGTGATGATCATCGGCGAATCTTTTTGTAGCCTATACTGGACCAATTACCAGGATTTCAGGATTCGGACCTTTCTGACAATGGTCTGTCAGCTTGGATCATGGATAATATCTTCAAGGTTGCCTCCTCTTGAATTTAAGTCTGGCTACGCCAATAGTGATGATGGTCCTTGTTGGAGTGATTTCACGTTATTCTTTCTGGAGTTGCATTCTAAAGCAAATCCTGTAGACTGTTACGCTGCTCGATCATGCTAGCCTATGGCTGGCCAGAAGCTTTTTATAATGCTATAAAAAATACTACTATGGCTTCGAGGAAAAGGCTGAATTAGCCATCGTAATTTATGAACGGCCCTACTTCCCGCCGGCTGTCTAATGGAAATGTGATGTCACATCGGCATGGTGCCTTTCATGACATTCATGTTGATTCTATCCAAGAATAAGACATTTTATGTAATTTTTTTATTGTGCGTGAAGATGATATCGCACAAATTTCGACGCAGGTTATATAAAACAGGAGGAACGGTGCGTGTACTGTCCACGGCAGTGGTGTTCAAGACTGTGGGATCTGAGGCAACATGCCGAACAAATCATGATTACAGATTAATAGATTATAGTCACTATAGGCTTCTGCGGTAAAAGTCCGGTAATCTGTCGTTTTAGCGGAATAAATTATTCGCCATTGCATGGGATTTAGCGTTTATGGCATACAAGCTGTATTGATGAAAAGAATTCTTACTAAATAGAAGTCGGGTTGATGAAAATAATTGTTAATTCAATAGAAGTGGGATTTGCGAAAGCAATGCTGAAATTGGAGCTGGATTGATGAAAAATTAATTGTAATTCAAATAGAAACTGGATTGATAAAAGAAGTTATGGTTGAAATAGAAGCTGGATTGGTTAAATGGAATCTTTCCTAAATGGAAGCCTGATTGATGAAAATGATTTATTACAAAGTAGAAGCAGGGTTATTGAAAAATAATAATGCTGCGCCAGCCCAAAGATTTGATATAATTTATTCCGCTAAAATGATAGATTACCAAAAGTCCTATGAAAACACAAGGACTAATTAGTTTGTGTGAACGAGATTTACCGTGATTGAACAGAACCGAATGGCGGTAAGCAAATTACAGTTCATTGTACCGTTCATAATAAGTGCATGGACGTCGTCCATGCCCGTCCAGGCACACTTTAAACCCTGAGTAGGCTAATAGGTTAGCCTGGGTTAAGCGTTGGTTTATAGTAGGCAGCTGTAGGCTAATAGGTTAGCCTGACCGAGTCTCGTAAGCTAAGAAGCTTAATTGCAATTCAAATGGTCTTTAAAAGTTGTTTCAGTTCCACTTGTTTGAGACAGATGCGGGCGCCTTTGACAGATTGAGTTATTTTTAGCCAGGATTTTGATTTGTTATTCATTTGGGACAGTATATCGTCTGAATTACGTAGGCCTACCCCACCTATGATAGGAGAAAACCCCTCTTGTATAATATAATTAAGAGACTTAAAACTGTTAATTAATAATGGGGCTTACGGGAATCAGTAACCCCTAACTCAAAGGTTAACACCGCTTCTGATAAATGTGGGATATTGTTACCGGATTCTCACCTTGCATCATCGCAGAATAGATTTGATACGGTGCCAGTTGATAGGCTATAATATCCTCAATGTGGGTTTTGTGTTGTGCTGAGAAATTTCGGAGATTTTGCATTACATTTCATTATCGATTAAAATTGATTCGATTTATATTTATGCGATTTTCTTATTAGTGCTATTAGTTTTATTAGTTAATGTTTTGTGGTAATTAATGAGTTGCGTTTTAGGAATCTTTTGGTCATGATTCCATTCGAAGTTACTTGTTTCACCAGAGGATGCGACTTACTGGTGAGTTTGAATTTGAGTGTAAGTTATAATTTTGTATGATATTTCTACATGTCAGTTGTAATGTAATGTAATAATTATAATTGACATTAATGTGTTGCACCTTTTTATCACAAAGCTTACCTCTTGAAAGCACACATTGCTATCTCTCCTGCTTCCATTTGATTGAGACTTGAGAAAGCCTTGAATTTGTATGGCATTATTTCGTGTAGGATCTGGGAGGCTGTGATTTGTATGAGGAAGGGAAGGGAAAGGGGAGGTAGGATATATTTTCAATTAGCAAGTCATTACCAGGAGATGGAGCAGGTTTTTCTTTATTTAATAGATCCGAAGATTATATGATTTGTTTTGATAGTTGAATGACAGTTTATTGGTTTTGAACTATTCGTTGGCCGTCTCTAGGTCGTTATTTACTATATGAATTCTATATGAATTAATTGTTTGTATGAGGAATGTGAGTGAAAGGCATTAGAATCATCTGCAAACAAAATGCTATGTAGAAAAAGTCGCAGAATTAGGAAGATCGTTAATGTCTATAAGAAACAGGAGAGGTCCCAGAATTGAGCCTTGAGTAACCCCAAAAGCAATCTTTTGAAAACTGGATAATTTTCCATTGCACGAGACTAATTGTTTGGTGACAGTTCTGTTTTTTACAGTTCTTAGAAGTTTCTGTTTTTCTTGTTTTAGTGTTACGGGCAACACTTCTGCCAAGGAATCTCTTGTGTAGTATGTTTCATGATGTCTGCGTTGTTGAAGAAAATGTTTATAAATTGTTTGTATGTGGTCAGATGACATTGCTGAAGTGATGTGAAGAACATTACATGCTTTAAGTACAATCTATAGAAGACAGTTTATGTAACCCTGTTCAACATCACCCCACCCCAGTGCATGTGTGCTTTGTAGTCATCGGAAGACAATTTATATTGCCCAGTTCAATATCAGTCAGTGCATGTAAGCTTTGTAGTCATGTTATGTAAAGTTGACAATTTCTGTTGTAATCTTGTAATTACTGCATGGTACTAACTTCTATTGCACCAGCGCCTGAAACATAAGGCGTCGTTGACCACTGGCGCTCCAAAATCAAAATCATAATCAAATGTCCTTGATTAGTCCATAAGGCAGTCTATCACAGGCAGAATTTCAGCTCACAAGAGAAGCAGTTGCATGTCAGCTGGCATATTATTCGTGTTTGCACTTCTAAGCGTACTGCAGTTGTACTCTGTTGCACATTGCCGATGTTTTCACTCGTAGCATGTTTGCGAAACATTGGCTTGAATGCGCATTGTCAGGCCTTGTCATGAATTTGACTTGGTTTTTGGCCTGCTCACCCAATATGGCACCATTCAAAATTATGGCCTGGTCTCATCAAGTAATGAACTTTTCATAAAATGTTTCACTCAAGTGGTCATACACTGATAATGTAGGTTTGATTTGGTCATAATCTTTGAATTTTTCTCTCTTCAGGTCTTCCAGATCCTCTGGTAAAGGTGACGGTGAATGTTGCTGAACAGTGTCAGTACACGGACATCTGTCACCGAACTTTTGATCCCGAATGGAACAAAGACTTCATTCTGTGAGTTCTTTTACTCGTGTTAATTTAAATTGGAGATTTATATAACGACACTTCAATTTGATCTACTCAGGATCACTGCCAACTCAGCCATGGCTAAAGAGAACAGGTGGATATATCTGGTATCAAGGAGGGAGGGCACCGAGCAAAGAGATGGTTGAATGGTAGTGTACTGGCATGAAGATCAGATGGATGCGGGTTCAATACCTGCAGCTACATAAGGTTGACTCAGCCTTCTAGTTAACGGTTCTAGTCAGTGTTGAAAGTATTGTTGGAGTTTGTTGGATTGAATTTGCAGATATCTCAAAGATGGAGACTTCGTAACAATGTCGGTTTGGAACAAAGGCTGCAAGGTGAAGGGCACGAGCGGCAGCATCATTGGCAGCATCTGTCTCAACGCCACCAACATTCTGCGATTGCGAAATCGAGGGGGTATGACGCATCGAATAGTCCGGTTCATGGTGCATTTAGGGCGGAGGGGGTTACAGGTTCATACCCTGAAATAAATAGTTATTATTGCGACCATGTCCTTTGGAAACCCCGAAATTTTATCTGGCTATGTCCACTGTCTGGTTCTGCATGTGATCATTTATATGCCCTGAACTGTGTTGATCAGTGTTTGAGCGCTCACAGAGAGATGCCTTGCTTTGGATGGACACTGCCTATTCAATGTTAGCTGGACTGTTTGGTCATAGTTATCATTTGAAATGCCCTTGCCATCATCGTCAGCAGTTTGGTCATCATCATCATTTATCATCATCGTCATCATCATAATTAACACTGAAATCATTACCATCATCATTGTAAGCTAAAATTCCATTTGTGTTTGTCATCGATTCCTTTGTCATTTGTCATTTCCTTTGTTATTTCAACCGGCTGATAAATACATTGTTTTTCTCTTTCCCAGTTCATTGTTTCTCTTCTTTCCCAGTTCAACATCTTCAACTTCGAGAGACAACTGAATCAAAGCATGGCTTGGACATTCTCAACTGCCCCACAACCAGCAATGAGATTTATTTCAGTCTGAACTCACCACATCCGGCGTCGCACGTCATGTACAGGAGAGCATCTTCGGTCTCCGTTTCCTCTCACGTCGGAAATAGTCGGCAGCAGTATGTCGCAAGATCTGATGCAGTGTTAGTTGTTCATTGTTGTATTATTGAAGATGGTATGAGAATGAAGGTGAGAAAGAAGATTATATGATCAGTTTATTGAACACTGTAATAACAGTGTAGGCCTAGTAAGTAATAATAGTTGATGTGGGCATTTGATAGTGTTGTGGTTAGTGTACTGGATGGTGGTGGTGGTGGTGGTGGTGGTGGAGGTGGTGGTGATGGTGGAGGTGGTGGTGGTGGTGGCAGCGGTGGTCGTGGTGTAGGACGACGACAATGATGCTTATAATGTTGATCAAATCTTGTAACTTCTGTTGTATTCTGATCATGCTGTAGGTATCTTTTGATGGAGCTTTAAAACATTCAGTAAATTTTCATGCAATGATGAAGGTGATGGTGTTACGAAGGGTGATAGAACTTATTGCTTTCATCATTATATATAACTTGTCTTATTTTATAGAGTTAACGACTTGCCACTGAATGAGAGGATTTTGCCAACACCCGAGGAATGCTTGCGAAGAAACAGACGAAGAATACCAAATCATCAGAACATTGCACCTTCGTCAGCTGCAGTCACCGTTTACCAAAGTCAGTGTCAAAGTGTCAATTTTCCAAAAGCAAAGCCAAGAACATAATATTTTTTAAGAGTATATTTATGCACTGAACTTCCTACTTCTTCATACCACTGCCCCCAAATTTTGCAACTTTCAAACTATTTGTGAATAAATATAACAGGAAAGGGTGGGGAAGATTTGTACCCTTCGAAACAGTAGTATGCCGGCGCACACAGCTTAGTGAAATTTTAAATTTTTCTTCTTTCGCCTGCACCATCTTGGCTTAGCTATTGTCAATGCTTAAAGTGTAAAAAAGAAGTGACTGGACAGTGGACACCCCTCTTCTGTTTAGATGTGCTAGCCAAATAAGTGGTGGGATGGTATAGATTTCTTAAAATAAGTGCCTGGACGCCATCCGTGGCCGTCCTGCCACACTTTAAACCCTGGTTATTGTTCAGTGTGCAACACTGTTGCTATATATTCTGCTGAACTAGAGGCTGTAGATTGAACATTGGTATTTTTACGATTGTAACCTATATGAAAATGATTGTAATTGATTTGTGTGTTTTATCTCTGCAGATGAGGATTTTGGCCTTACATCAAGAAATATTTTCGGACAAAATCCGAAGATTATGAGACGTCGTTATAACCAGTGGGTTTCACAATGTTTGGCTACTTGTGTTGTAATTGTTTCGTTAATTATTGTGTTGTAGTAAAACATTTATAAAGTTCCTCTTGTTAGGTGAAACGTTCAGAGGTGCTCCCTATGTGCAAAGTCACGAGAGAAGAAATAGATTTTGAGAAAAGCAAATGAAAAGGAGGGATTACCAACTAGAATTATTTGAGATTAAGTAGATGAGGACAGCATTTTCGAAAGAGAGGGGACTAATTGAGGTAAATCACCTGGACTGAGTTCTAGCGCAAGGAACTAAAAGATCAAATCTATTATCAATTAAGACAAGCATGGTCTTCTATGTGAGCTTCAGGTCTAAATTACCTTTGTACTGTCTCCTTGGGTATGTTCATTTTATTTCTATTTTTTTAAATGATGATTTATTCTATTTCTGTTGCTGCCTTTGGGAGCAAAATTATATTGAGGTGTAATAGCTGTCTGATTTTCACTGAGCACTGCAAGTCACTTGTCGTCAATTACACAATGAAGCAACATTAGTAATAAACATTACTACAGGATAGATAAGTCCAATACAAATATAAGATTAGTAATAATTAGTAGGCCTAATAATGATGATGGAATTGCCAGAGAACAGATATAGTAAATTTTTACAGATATATGCCATGCACTTCATTGCATCATCTCTCGTTTGGAACTGGTAGAGTGCTGGACTTGGTTCGCCGCAGTCCTTTCCGAAATGGTCGGAGTGTGACCTCCAGCTCTTGTTTGAGGACGTTTGCCAATCAAGACTTTGGTCAGAAGGTGAAGGCTTTTCGAAAGGAACTCACGAAACTCAAACTGAAATTCGATATCTGCCGAATTACTGTTTCACGAGAAAAGGTTTTTGAGGTAAGCACAACTGTTGAGCCCGACATTTTCTTGTTGTGAGAGCTAAATTAATGTTCATGCAAACTACCAGGTTGTCTAAATGATAATCATTATTCTGAATAATGATTGTTATTCTGCACAATGATTAATTGTTGTCCTGAACAATAATTATTGTTCTGAACAGTTTTATCTAAATTTATGGGAGGATGCGATACAGGATGACATGAAGCACCTCAAACTGAAAAATGGAGACACCGAAGACAGAGGAAAGTGGAAGAGGAGGATCCGAGTGGCTGATCCCTCCGCAGAGAGGGATTCATACTAGCCTGAAGGAAAAGAAGGAGTTATATCTAAATTATATTTATTCTTGATGGTGATTATTCTAAATAATAATTAGCTCTTGATATATTTACTTTTCTAAATGATAAATATTATTCTGAACGATGATGATTATTTGAATACCGGTAACCAACTTCAAGTGTGCTGTATGATTGATTGCTGACTTTCCTCTAAGAATAGTAGTGTCTGTCTTAGATGTGTTCTTACTGTTCACTTGCTTATTACTGATGATTGATTCTTGTAATTTTAAAGAATTTTGTTTGAAATTGACTATGGAAACATTATTTTTTTTAAACTGACAGGCTTCTTAAATTTGTTTCTGAAATTGAGAAAAATAGAAATAAGCTTACAGTTATTTTAAATTGATGATTCTTTTATTGAAAAAATTACAAGAATTATGTTTTCAGAATCATCACAAAATTTAAGAATAAATTAAATTCTTTTTTTAAAAGAATTGAATATTCTTTCGATTATTTACAAAATTACCGAGGGAATTGACCATAGTCACAGTGCTCGTAAATAAGCTGGTGCCCTACACTTGGCTTTCGAGCGGCGCTTTGGAAATTGGAGATAACGATATTTGAGAGTATTCGATTTGGAAAAAGAGAGAATTTCTAAGAATTGGTTTTTATTTTGTTTCTGTCTTCGAGACTTCATACCTGCAAGTGATGACGATGAAGCCAGAGCATCTTCGTCAGCGTCTCTTCGTAAAATTTTCGCGTGAACAAGGAGTCGATTATGGTGGTCTGACCAGGTGAAGAGGAACATTTATTTATTCTTTTAAAATACATTATGACAAATTTGGACAAAAAGTGACATGTGCCTGGTTTTGGTCAGATGGGTCACATATACACTCTACAAAATGTTTTAGTGGTCACTTAAAACAATACACATTTTCAATAATACAGTGGTTTAAATCGTAACAAAGTTTTAACCATGCAACAGCAGCAAAAGTAGTTGGAATATACGTGAGATAACATCATGAAATTTTAATTTGATCGTTTGATTCATTTTAAAAAACATACCATATTTCCAGACTCATTTTATGCTATAATTTAAATTTTATGTTGTAATTTGAACTTTTCGATATGATCTTTTATGCTTTCATTGAATGTTCTTGTTTGCGATATTTTGGTGGATTGACATGTTGTTTTTCTTGAGCCAAAGGGTTTTTTTCACTCAAAGTTTGTATTTCACGGATATAATGTGTGAATGTCTTTATCCAGGGAATGGCTTCATCTGTTGTCCAGTGAGATGTGTAACCCTTGCTACGGGTTATTTCAATACTCAACTGAGGAAAACTACACGCTTCAAATCAACGCAAATTCGGGAATAAATCCGGTGCGTATTTTGTAAACGAATCCCTGATCTTGATGGCATTGTGTAATTAATCATATCTATGGCAGAAGAGTCTCAAACTGAAAAGCAAACGTGCATGAAGAGATACACTTCCACTCACATGCTTCTAATATGCAGACGTTTTGTATTGTATTTATAAATTTAAATGTGTGTATTTTGTGTTCTGTTAGATTGTGTTTGTGCATATGTTTGTGTGTGTCGCTAAAATTAACGTTGGGGTGCTCAATAGTCTAGTCTAGCAGTTAGCTTGCAGGACTGTCAATCAAGAGGACGGGGTTCAAATCCCCGCTGGGGCAGATATTTGCATTGAGAATTCTGCTACACCCACGCCCATAGCCTTAGTACACCAACTATATGCTGTTGGCGGATAGGTGGAACAGAGAAGGACAGGGGTGACTGGCCTGCCACCTGTCCTCATATACCAAGGCTGAGAAAGTGAAGTTGCTAACACTTCATAGCCATGGCTGCCTCTATGGCTGCTCTTCTTGTGCCATGTAGCAGCAGATCTTGCAAGTTCTTTGGTTCTGAAACGTTGTGTTTAGACGCATCTTACCTACTTTCGTTTCGTCGGTCGTATAATTGGCATGACCATTTTGCACGAGCACTTCCTGAACGGGGAATTTAACCAGCTGTTCTACCGACAACTCCTTGGAAAGCCAGTTGCACTTGAAGACATCAAAACAATCGATCTGGAACTCTTCCAAAGTCTCTCGTGGATTCTGTGAGTGCAAGTTTTTAGTCGGATTGATGTACCTGTTGCAATGCTTCTCAAACTATTGGATGTTATAGACGGGTAATTGTTTTATCTGTCTTACCGCAGACTGATTGATGCCTTCCAACATTAGTTTTTTACATGTGCAATGACATGGTCTGAAATTAAAATTTGATGATGTTATCTCTCGTTTATTGCAACTACTTTTGTTGCTGTTGCATGTTTAAGACTTTATTATGATTTAAACCACTGTATTATTGAAAATGTGTATTGTTTAAAGTGAACACTAAGACATTTTGTAGAGTGTATATGTGACCCATCTGACCAAAACCAGGCACGTGTCTGTTTTGTACAAATTGAGTGTCATAAATCTTTTAAAAGAATAAAGTTTCCTCTTTAAAATGACATAAATCTTATTGTTCTACCATGTTCCTGTCCAAAAGTTATGAGTAAAAATGTGATTCAATTCTGAGAAAAATGCGTTTAAAGTTTCCTATGACTTTGGAATGCAGGATGCTTTAGAAACAATGTTCAGAGTTTAATTACGGTAAATTTGCAACAAATAAACAGATTGCATAATATGCTAGAAGGAAGTGTGGACTTTTTATTCATGCCTAATTTGTTATGCTAGCCATTTGCCAAATATGGCTAATAATGGCGGGAAAAGTCATTGAATTATTTAAACAATAAATACCACAAAATCATCAAAATATCATTTAAAATAAGATTTTTTCACAAATTTTTTGGTGCGTTTAAAACACTTATTTATCATTATCTGTCAAAAAAATTGTAAAAAATTCAGTATTTTGAGGGGGGCACTGAAGAATGTAATTTTGGTAAGATATCGTTACCCGACTCGGTAATAAAAGACTCACAAACTAACACTGGGATTAGGATTAATTTGTGCAACATTGATTTATGGTATATTTAGTTCTCAGTTGTATTTAATGTTTTGTTTGTAATTGCCAGGGTTCATGACATTACGAACATCTTGGAAAACTGTTTTTGTGTGGATGATGAAATATTTGGAGAACAAAAGACGTATGAACTCAAACCGGGAGGAAAGGATATCCGGGTGACTGAAGAGAACAAGCAGGAATATGTCCGGCTAGTAGCGGAAATCATTGCGGCCTTTTCCTAATTATTCACTAATTTACACCTGATTTAGTATGTTCAGGGCTGTAGTCGAAGGTATACGATAGTATAACGACCCAATAGGAATAACGTGCAGACAGGTCTAGGCAACTGTAGCATGTACCCACCTTTAATTTTGCCATTATTATATTCCAGTTACTATTGATATATGGCAATTTCAAGATGTTACACACATTTTTTTCAGAGTGTTGTTTCAAGAATAATTTCATGACAAGTTCATGAGGTGTTAGTGTGGTTAAGTTTTGAAGATATACAAATGGATCATCAAAAAAGCTATTCGTGACATGCCGGTAATAACAAATTTGTATTTTAAGCTAAAAAATTTCAATCTACAGCACTTGGGCTAAGGCGGTGGTTCCCAACCTGTGGCTTGCGGGCCTAAAGTGGCCCGCTGGGCCTAAAAATGGCCCTCATCTATCAAAGAATTAACAAAAATATTTGACAAAATTGACAATTTGTACAGGACAGAACAAATAATTATTTTCCATTACAAATTATTTTATTTTGACGTATATATAAATAACATCAAACATTCCATTTTGATTCAATTATAACAATTTCATATGCTTTTAGTTAATTCAATTGTAGCCTTGTGGCCCCTAATGTCCATCAACTAAGAAAAAAGTGGCCCTCGTGTCTTCCAACTTAGAAAAAAGTGACTCTAGAGTAAAAAAAGGTTGGGAACCCCTGGGCTAAGGTAAGACATTTTTCCCATTCTCTGCTCCTGGATCTGCCTGTGCCAAAGGGAATGCAAAATCTTGTAGTGTCATTAATCTATGAGCATGGACAACAGAGATGCACTTGAAGATTAAACGGAATTAAAATAAAGTGAGTGATTGGCTTAATTAACAAACTAATTAAATTAACTAACAAATTGTATCAATTGCTTGAGGAAGTGTTCGTTTTACCTTGAGAAATGGCATGGCAATCAAAAACCATAATTTGTATTGCCCCAAAATTTGCTTGTAAATTCTACTAACGACCTAACGAGGAAGACTTCTTTGATTAGAACGACCGTGTTGTTAACTGTTGCATGAAATATTTGTGAACCACAGTACATCTTTGTCAGCCAGTCAACTAAACTATATGTTTGCGTATTTACTTCATATGTACTTGAACCTCTTTGTAACATGTTCAAGTATTTTTGTGTGTAAGCATGTGAGCACTGCCTGCTGTAGACTTATCATCACCGCACAGTCTTGTATAAAATGGTGAGATATGCTGAGCTGGAGTTTAAATTCACTTTCAGAACAAAAAGTACACAATGCAGTGTAACTTTGAAAAGCCAATTTATGTGGATCCGAATTAGAAGGCTCCAATGCATAGCAAAAACAAAAAGTCACATATTACTAACGGTCTTTGCTGCTTGTCGTTGCGTATTGTAGGTTGTATGTGAAGTGGCGATTTATGCACGGTGTTGAGAAGCAGATCTTGGCGTTGAGAAAGGGCATCTTTGAGATCGTTCCAAAGTTTCTGTTGGAAGCATTTAATGAACATGAAGTTGAGGTGTGTTACTTACTTACCTTATAAAGCGCTTTATAAATTTATAGATACAATACAATACAATTATGACTACCGTTAACCTATTGTGCTGAAAATAAATTCATAGATTGAGCCATTGCCAGAAACTGTGCTTTTATTAATAATAATAATGATTAAGCTAATAATAATAATAACAATAGTAACGACTATTTATATGGTACTGTGAAACAGCTTTGCCATTATTGCATGGAGAACTGTGACATGTGGAATGGGAAACAGTATATGCCTCTTGCATATCACATACACTGAAAATTGAGTGTCATTTGTTTTGCAGTGTTGTTATAGAAGAGAATTATAAAGATTTACTGGAATATGTTATTTTTCTTAGACGTATACGCCGTTATACAGTACTAGTATATCTTGTTGTTGGTTGACTATGTGACCGGAATTGTAACAGATCTGAAGTCTGTACGCATATGGTTATGATGATCCAGCAATGAGATAACTTTTTCGTAGATTTTATATAACTAGGTTTTTTATAGCACCACTATATAGTGAATTGGCATCATTCTGACGATGCTAAAATAATGTGTTGACAATATTTATACTCATTACATAAGGTCTCAGTCTCTCAGATTTGTCATGCAGTAAAGTGAGACTTGAACCTCCATCTTGAGTGGCATAAATGTGACCTCAGCTCAGATCTGAGAGAGAGGAGGTCTGTTTAGCGCTTGAGCATGACACAACAGTTTGCCCTATATACAGATCCGTTGGTAGCCAGACTACGACCTCCTTCGGACTACTCCTTTGGAAACCTCTCTGACAAGAAACAGCGCTCGGGAATAAGCTGGCGCCCTGCGCTTGGCTTTCGAGTGGCGCTTTAGAAATTTGGAGATTACGATTGCAGAAATATGTTTAAATAATCTGTATACATGTGACCTGATAATTATTTGAATCATGCCATTGGCAACAATGATGAGAGCAGCACGATTGAACAGACGCCATTTTCTATTTACGACAGTTACTTCTCAACGGAAAGGACAGAATCGACGTAAAGGACTGGATGAGGAACACCAGACTGAAACACTGTCGTCCAGACTCCGTCGTTGTCAAGTGGTTCTGGAGGGCAGTGAAGCAGTTCAACGTTGAGCAGCGTAGACGCCTGCTTCAGTTTGTAACCGGGAGTTGTCGACTTCCTGTTCAAGGTTTTAAGTCACTGCGAGGTATTTCGCCTGTCTTACTAACGACGACGATTTCTATGGCGCCGTATTTTACCATAGACTACTATTTATGTTTTTAATAAACATCACATTTGCTTGCTGAAATTTGTTAACTGGTGTGGTTTACGGTTGAGATCTGAGCAGAATCTAATTATAATTTATTCAAATGCCATCGGTCAACCATAATGTGAACATCATAATTATAAAATTTATTTTGTAGGCTTATTTTGTAGGCTTACTTTTTGTCAAGACTCCCTCCCCCCGTATTCACCTCCACGCAAATCACCTAAAAGCCAGTGACTTCCCCTTTCGGTGTACATAATAATCAGTATCAGTGGCATAGCCAGGAATTTATGATGGGGCCAGGGAGTTATGGCTGGTCAGATGCCCTTCCTGACACCAACCCAACAGTATTACAGTAAATAAAAAGGGAATAAAGTAACAAAGGGAATAAAGTAAGAAAAATAATTGTTTCTACAAGCTGCGCCACTGGTAATAAAAAAGGTAGCTCCTATAGCTGTTGACATTTCAGTTCGAATTCAACTGAGTCTCTTTCTCCGCTTACATTGACAAATGAAACAAAATAATGTGTCATTGAATGTTATTATTTGCATGTCAACTCGAACACGATTGACAGGTGAAGTGTATGGATACATTGAATGTTTTTGCATAAATGGATGGTCAATGTCAAATTCTTTTAGGTTCTAGTCGATCAACTAAGCCATGTCCGTTCACTATTCAACTGCAGATTGACTTGGACACAAACTGCCTTCCAATGGCCAAGACATGGTTTGTATCAGCAATACCCTACAGTCCTACACCTATTGCTAAATGTAGATTCTGTCTCAGCTTATGTTTGTATGCCTACAAGTAATTTATACCACCAAGCATTTTATATTGCACTGTAAGTTCAGATTTGATCCTGATCTTATGGTAACTCGACCCGGACCACCATGGACTACTCTCACGGACAACCCTTCTAACTCAACGCAGCGCTCGTGAATAAGCTGGTGCCCCGCGCTTGGCTTTCGAGTGGCGCTTTAGAAATTTCGAGTTTACGATTACGATTACGATTAAATGGTTATACTTGTAGGCCCTATATCCCATCACTGTGCTTCAGATTCACATTTTGGTGTGACCTTGCGCAAGTTACAAATTTTATTTAAATAATAATAATAATACTAATAATAGTAATAATAGATACCTGCTATCAGTGCGTTTTATGCTTTTAAGTGGTCCTTTGTATAAATTTCAAATGCATTATTTACACTTGCAAACTGTATTCTAGAAATGTGTATCCAGGGCAAGCAGGATAAACATCCTTATGCCTACCTACTGGATCACCTATTCTGAGAGATCACCGCCATCGCTCATTTTTTTTACTCGTCTCTTCACAAGTGTGTGTTATCATTGTGATTGGTGTTTCAAATAAGCGATTGATTGATTGATTGATTGATTGATTGATATATAGTGTAGATAGATGATGGATGGATGGATGGAGTGTAGATAGATTGAGTGAGTGATTTATTGATCGATAATTTGCACACCCTGCAGATTGTTTACTACTGCAATCTGTAATCAGAATAACATGATTGCATAAACTTTCATCACCTATATGTGATGTGTGAGTACATATACCAGCGGTTCCCAACCTGTGGCCCGCGGGCCAAAAGTGGCCCCCAGGCCTAAGAAAATGGCCCACCTCTTTAAAAGAATTAGCAAAAATATATGAAAAAATGACAATTTGGACAGGATAGAACACATAATTATTTTCTAAAGTTTCTATTACAAATTATTCTATTTTGGCGTCTATACATAACATCAAACATTCTATTTTGAATCAATTACAACAATTCTATATGCTTTTAGTTAGTTAAATTTTAGCCTTGTGGCCCCTAATGTCCTTCAACTAAGAAACAGTGGCCCTCGCGCCCTCCAACTTAAAAAAAACGGCAAAAAAGGTTGGGAACCACTGACATATACTATAGTCGTGCATAAATATTTATATTTTATAATAGATAATAATGTGGGCCTATATAAATTTTAGCACTTCTAAGCAGTGAAATGTTTCAGCAACTCAATTTTAAATGCTCAGCATCGCGAGCTGAGCTAATCCTGTTATATTGATTGCATGCAGCTGAAATTCCAGTCTTTGCACTGGATTTTACGCTCTACTCAGCATCAACCTTTGCCATACGTTTGCAGTTGTTTACGAAACATTAGCTCAATTTCTTTGCCTTTCTGATGTTCTCTTACCGTTTGTTTATTTTCCCAAGCAGCACAGTGAAAGCAGCAAGTTTCTATGATGTTGAATGAACTTTGTTTTCAGCTTTAATCGCATTGATCTGCCACATTACGAAACATTCGAGAAGTTGCTGCGAAAACTGATCTGCGCCATTGAAGAAACGAACGTATTTGCTATCGAATAGTTCAGCGATTATAGACAACGGTGACAGAAGTGAACAACATCTTGATGTCACTTAAACATGTTATTATGTAATTAGTTTCGCAATCATTTTCACTGAGGTTTGGTATAGGGCAGGGCTGTACATGAGGTATACGCAAGCCGGGTATAGGCTACAGCATGTACTCACCTTCGGGAAAAACGGCACTGTGTACTTCCCTCCGAAAATGAGGGTATGCGTGGGTATACAGCATATACTCATCTCACAAAGAATCTAGCAAAAAGGTGTGTTACAAATGAAATTACGAGTAGAAATTGTAAGAAAAGTAGGCGATGACTAATAAAAAGAAGAAAAAAGGTCATCAGAAATTCTGATGACTAAAAAAGGTCGTCAGAAAATTTCGAGCAAAAAAAGTTGATTTTTCCGGTCAGCGTGTACTCGCCTAAAAATTTACCAGTACACCTCTGGTATAGGGCCATATAATTACATACACCAAAGAATCATTTTTTACTCCTTGTCCCTCCACTATTGTCACTCGTACATTTTGAGGAAACCCCTCCCTCTTTGCGTACGCACAAATAACCTCTACCCCTTACAAAAGGTTAATTAGTAAAGTGTAAAACATTTATTTTACCATAGGCTACTATTTATTTTTATTCAACGTCATAAATATTATTTGCTAGTTAACATTTTTAACATTCTGTTCTATTTTTTAGATCTGAACAGAATTTAATTATTGTGTCCAGAATCAAATGCCATCGTAGTTCAAATTTAGTTCAGAAAACCGATCACTTGTATACGTGTGGTACAAATTACAACCAGGGCTTAAAGTGTGGCAGGACGGTCATGGACGGCGTCCATGCACTTATTTTAAAATCTGAACGCCGTCCTGCCACTTATTGGCCAGCAATGACTGGGAAGATAAGGGGAGTCCTGGCACTTCTTTTGAAAAGATAAGGAGCGTCCTGGCACTTATTTTTCCACACTTTTAGCACTGATTACAACTAGGCTATAATTATGTTCTTTAAGGCTAAGTTCCGTTACTGTTCCATTAATTCATTGCTTTCACTTTGCGCAGACTTGCGGGAAGAACCGTACTCCAATTATTCTGTGCATTTGGACATTATCTTGTTCTCGATGCAACATTACTGGATTTAAATTATTCACCATTAGCCGCGGTCGTCTGGATTTGTCTCCAGTAGCCAGGGATGCCACTCTGAACTTTCAAAAGGCTCAGATCCGGTCAAAAAAAGGCTAGAAAAAGCTAGACTGGTTTTACGTTGAGAAATACGTGGAATTTGTCTAAAGTTCTAATAAAAATAATACAAGTTTAAAACGCATGCGAACTTTGAGCTGTACTGTATAAGCCTAGCCTAGCCTACAGCTTAACAATACCGTTCAGATGTTAAAACCAAGACCTTTAGAGTTTCGATTACGAAATATTTCACAAATCTTTAGTGTGGAGAGTTATTTTGTGAAAATACCTGAAAAAATTAAGAACGGTTTCAGGAATTGATGATAATTCACGTTTTTGACGTGGTAAAACCTTCGTGGGAACAATGCTAGATCTCTTTAAAAAACAACCTGGAAACCTAGACAAGAGCGTAAAACCTAGATCTAGGTGGGAAAGCTACGAGTGGCATCCCTGCCAGTAGCGCAGCCACCAGACGATCGAACATCGATTCATTGTTGAATACCAACGCCCTCTGGTTCCTGATTGTCATGAGTTATCTTTAATGGTGAGTTAGGCCCTAGCCTATTACGGACCAGGGTGTTTAAGACTATTATCGAAGTACTAGACTATAGAACAAAGCACAGAACTCGTTTAGAAATTATTAAGGTAAAAAGACAACTGAAATTAAACTGAAAGACATAATACATATAAAGCAAATAATATCGTCGATAGCTTAAATCTATAGCGCCCTAATCGATGGTCGTGCCCTCCCCCAGACCCCACCCAACAACTGGTCGATGACTCACGTTACCGTTCGCATGGCGACAGTTTCTGTAGGTGTGAAGAAGTCCAACGGGTTTCACAGCGAAGGGCTTCTGTCGGCTCACTGGTCTGGTTCGGTTGCTCCGTTCTGAAGTCGACTTCGTCCGTTTCCTCGTTCCAGGATGGAAGAAGAACCCAGCGTCCAGAGTTGCAGTCCTGCTGGCTTTCCAGTCACGACCGCTGTCCGCGTCTTGTAGAGGAGTGCCTTCCGGCACCGCCCACCTCCGGTCGTAGAAGTGGCGGAGAAGTTTCCGCGCTCGGACACCGCCCACCTCCTGTCGTAGACGTGGCGGAGAAGATGACTCCGTCCTCGTCTGATAGCACCGTAGCACCGTTGTGCTTCGTATTCTCCTGGCAGCACGGTTGTGCTCCGTAAACCCGCCTGGTAGCACCGTTGTGCCCCGTAAACCCGCCTTCCGACCACTGGACTCCGACGGTTGACGATTCACTTCCGACGATTGACTTCTGACGACTCACGACGATTGACCTCCGACGAGTGACTTCTGACGACTCACGACGATTGACTACCGACGAGTGACTTCTGACGACTCACGACGATTGACCTCCAGACAGTCTGTACTCTTGCCTATATAGCCTATCCGCCTCCAGACAGATGACCTTTACCCCCGGCACACCTTCTTGGACCCAACGACCATCGACGACCATCGATATATTAATATATATAGCTATGTGGCACTAAGTATATATTATAATATTGTCACAATGTTCCTTTAAGCATATAATAATTATATAGGCCTAAGACATAGCACAACATAGATACAATTATATAAGCATACAATAATGGCCTAAAGATATTCACAAGGGCAACTCGTGACAATGGCCCCACACTTAAGAGAAAACTAATTTAGCTTTTCTTTACAACTAAATTAAAAACGATTGCCCTGTCAATATCTAGGTTTACTTATCCTAGTTCCTATCAAGACCTACAGATGGCGGCTTAAGAAATCGGCTCCCACATTTTCAGACCCTTTTATGGAGCGTATAGTAAAACAATAAGGCTGCAAAATTAAAGCCCAGCGCATTAATCTCCCATTCACTGGATTGGCTCTTTGAATATGGATCAGAGGCTGGTGATCCGTCTCTAGCCAGAAGTGTTTTCCAAACAAGTACACCTGGAACTTCTGTAGCGCCCATACTATTGCAAGTCCTTCTCTCTCAATCGTTGAATATCGGGTTTCTCTTGGTAGAAACTTTCTACTAGCGTATGCAATGGGATGCTTAACGCCATCTACTTCCTGTAGTAAAACAGCGCCTGCCCCATAATTCGAAGCGTCCGTCTGCAAAATGAACTCTGCGCTCCAGTCCGGCAATCTCAGGATTGGATAATTCATCAGATGCTGCTTTAGCTCCTGGAAAGCTAATTCTTGCGCGTCACCCCAGCTGACTTTGTTCGGCTGATTCTTCCTCGTCAGATCAGTTAGCGGAGCGGCGATGCTGGCAAAGTTCGGAATGAACTTTTGATAATATCCAAGTAGTCCCAAATACGAGCGAATCTGTTTCTTGGTTTCTGGTCGTGAAGCTTGAGCGATTTTCTCTATTTTCTCTGCTTTTGGCTGAATCATTCCATCACTTATCTTATGTCCTAAGAAGTCGATGCACTGTTCTCCAATTTGACATTTAGTTGGTCTAAGTGTTAGACCGGCCCTTCGTACTCTTGTAAAGAAGTCCTTCAGAGAACTCAGAAGATCTGGCCATCCAACAGTGTGGCATAGGACATCATCAAGATAGTTGTCCAGATTTTTACTTTGATCCAAGAGCTTTCGCATAGCTCTAGAAAACGTTGAAGGCGCCGTTACCAAACCAAATGGCATAGTGACAAATCGATAGAGTCCACGGTGCGTTATAAACGACGTGCAGTCCCTGGATTCTGGTTCGACTTCGATTCCCCAGTAACCTTTTGAAAGATCAAACTTTGAGAAGAAATTGTTGCCTGCTAACTTGGCAAAAATCTCATCGGCCTGTGGCATCGGCTCAGCGTCAAACACCGTGATACGATTCAAGTCCCTGAAGTCCACACAAGGACGATTGGATCCGTCTGACTTTCTTACTAGCAACATAGGAGAGGCATATGCTGCTGTGGAAGGTTCAATTACTCCTAACCTGATCATGTCATCGATTTCTTTGTCCAACTCTTGCCTCATAGCATAAGGCACAGGATATGGTCTCTTCCGCACTGGAACATTCGACGTAAGCTGGATCCGATGTCTGACTAGGTTGGTCCTTCCTGGCACATCACTGAAGATGTCTTGGAATTCTTCCAAGAGGTTTTCGACCTCCTTCTTCTGATCTGTTGACAGAGCCTGGCCTATCTCCACATCTTTGTAAGTTTCTCTTTGCAGGTTGTTAAAGAGTGGCAGATTTCCTTCCCCTGTCATCCTCATCTCTGCATCAGACAATTCTTCCACGACAACAGCTGCTCCTACAGCTTGAGTTTCGTCGCGTACGGCTTCCTCGCTCGATCTATTCTCGCTCTCTGTTTGACGCTCATAATAGCGTTTCAGCATGTTCGCATGGAACGCCTTTGTTCGGTGAGGAAACTGGATTACATAATCAGCTTCTCCAACTCGTTTCAGTACTTGAAATGGACCTTTCCATTGCATTTGCAGTTTGTTGCTTTCTGTAGGCAACAGTAGCAGCACTTTATCACCTGGATCAAACTTTCGAGGTTTTGCATGCTTGTCAAAATTTCGCTTATACTTATCAGCGGCTCTTTGCAGATTTTCTTGCGCCAAATGACAAGTCTCTTGAAGACGATTCCTCAGATCGACAACATATTCATAAGTCGTCTTCGCCTCTGGTTCTGCAATATCTTTAGTCCACAGTTCTTTCAAGATAGCCATGGACCCTCGCACGTGCCTTCCGTAAATCATCTCAAATGGACTGAATCCCGTACTTTCATTACTGACCTCACGATATGCGAACATCAAAGGATCTAAGTACCTATCCCAATCTTTCACTTTCTCTGCACACATCTTCCGAAGCATTTGTTTAATGACTCCGTTATATCGTTCAACCAATCCACAGTTCTGACTGTGATATGGAGTGCTGAATAGTTGCTTTATCGACAGAAGTCGACCTACTTCCTTCATCATTGCTCCTGTGAACTGTGATCCATTATCACTCAGCAACTCCAATGGAGCTCCCATTCTGGAAAAGATGCTAAGCAATGCTTCTGCAACAGAACATGTGTCAATTTGCTTAAGCGCGATACACTCAGGATAGCGGCTTGCACAATCCACCAATGTTAAGATGTACCGGTGTCCTCGCTCCGAGCATGGAAGTGGTCCAATCAAGTCGACCACGCATCTCTTAAAGACCGTGTCGATTATCGGCATTTTAATCAACGGCACTTTCTGAACTCGCCCCTTCGGCAAGGTTCTTTGACAAATGTCGCAGGATCGACAGTACCTTCCAATATCACTGTAGCATCCTGGCCAAAAGAATTGCGATAGAATTCTCTCTTGAGTTTTGTGAATGCCCAAGTGTCCTCCAAGAATTGAGCTATGGGCGATTTCCATTACTCTGGTTCTCAACTTGGATGGAATTACCAGCTGCTTTACTTCATCGCCGAAGTTATGATGTGGTGATCGAAACTTGCGGTACAGCAACCCTCGTTCCACATCAAAGCGTACGACGCGATCAACATCGTTCTTGACAGGTGTTTCTTTCTGTGCTGAATACTCCCAGCATTTCTTCAACGAATTGTCTTCAGCCTGCTCCTTCTTCAGCGTTTCCAATGTGACTTCATTCTGAAATTCTGGGACTCTTAACTGCTTTGGCAATGCTTTCGCTTTCTCTTTCATATTTCGAGTCTCCACGGCTGACGTCACATTTAACTGCTCTTCGGCACTCATCTCATCTTTCCCTGCGTCAATTAACAAGTCTTGTTCATGCACTTCAGTGCTCTTGTCAAAGGATCTGGGCCGTAGTTCCGCTCCAGCTATATTTCCAATTACGAGGTCGTATAGTGTTTCCTTCATGCAGAGCGCTTTCACTTTCCCTGTGAAGTAGTCCGTTCTGACTTCAATGATAGCGGTTGGCACTTTCCTCATAGTTTTGTTAATCAGAATGCACAATTCATGCTTCCCAGTCATCTGATTCTTTTTCACCAGCTTCTTGGCTACAACAACTGACGAACATCCGGTGTCTCGAAGCACTTCGACCTGCTGATCACCTACATAACCTATCGTCGTTTTCATATCAGTTCCGTATTTTCCCTGTCTACTTGCTTCAGCTATGACGTGCGCTTTGCAACCACATCTTAGTTCGACATCTTCACCATCCGACAGATTTTTCAACGCTTGACCAGCGTTTTCATCACATCCTTCCTTGACCAGCGTCCTTTCTGGATCAGTAGAAGTTGCTGTCGTTCTATGCGTTTTCTTATCAACTGCAGAAGATGTTGGTTTATCCCTGTTTTCAGCTTTTTGTTTCTGTGCATTTCTAGGCTTCCAGGAAGTCTGCATTCCTGCTGCTTTCTGTGAAGTAGGCCTATTCATTCTAAATCGGCAAGAATTATAGGAATGTCCTGGCCGATTGCAGAAAAAACAAAGCCTATCAGTAGCCCCATTACGACTTTGCTCTTTCCTTCCAGTCCTCTCATTTTCCTTAGTGAAGTCTGGCTTGAGAAATTTTCTCTCTGTTCTTATTTCTTTTTCTGCGAAGTTCGACTGGTATGGCTGCTTTAGCCTTCCGTCGTGTGCCTCTGTGTAGGTCTCCGCTAATTTAGCTAGTTCCTGAAGATCTTTTGGCGCTCTTTCTCTCAAGAAAAGCGACAATTCTTTGCTCACGACAGAGAGATACTGCTCCTTTACCAGCAAACTCTTCAGTCCTTCAAAGTCTTGAGTGATTTTGGCGAGCTCAATCCATCTCATCAAGTAGCTTTCTAACCTAGTGATGAATTGTTGAGGCGATTCACCCGTTTCCGGTCTACTAGTATTAAACCGTTTGTGAAAGCCTTCCTCCGTCATTTGATATCTTTTCAGAAGAGCATCTTTCAATGCGTCATAATCGTCGTATTGTTCAGGCGGCATACGCGCATACACTTCTAAAGCGCGTCCCTTCAAAAGCGCGGCTAAATAAACTGCCCATTCTTGCTTTTTCCATTTTCGAATAGACGCATATTTCTCAAATCTTCTCAGATAAGCGTCCATATTATCTTTGCCATCCTCAAATGGAGGCAGCTTTGGTCCTTTCCTCGCATTGACTGTCCAATCCGAGGGCCGCTCCTCTTCCTCATCCTCTTCACCATCCTCTTCCGATGCTGCGTTTTCACTCACGCTTCTGATGCTATCCTGCCGTAGGCCTACAGCTTTCCCTTCGAGCTTAGCTTTTTCCAAAGCCATGGACTGCTCATGCTGCTCCTTTTGCATTTCCAATGCCTGCTCGTGCGCCTCTGTCTTCATCTTTCTTTCTAATTCTAATTTTCTCATTGCGCATTCATCGGCTTCGGCTTTTGCTTGTCTCTCAAAATCTAACTTCTTCATTGCATTATCTTCGGCTACGATTTTAGCCTGTTGCTCCATATCCAACTTCTTGAGTGCGTTTTGTTCTGCTTCTGCTTTAGCCTGACGCTCTAATTCAAATTTCTTGATTGCATTTTCTTCGGCGTCGGCTTTAGCCTGTCGCTCCAATTCAAACTTCTTGAGTGCGTTTTGTTCTGCTTCTGCTTTAGCCTGACGCTCTAATTCAAACTTGCGCAACTCTCTGTCAGCTGCTCGCTCTTCTCGCTCAAGAATCCGTTTCTGTCGCGCTTCCTCATCATCTGTGTGCTTTTCCACAAACTGAAGAAGCTCAGGCCCTTTCAAGCCACTCCTTTCGGCAAGTGCTATCAATTGCTCCATGTCGAGAAATAATTAGCAGACTGGGCTAAACTGAAACAGAATATCCCCTCAGCGACAAATGCTAGTCTATTCAGTCTAGATAATTATCTAAGACCCCAATATAGGCGACGCTAAAAGAAGTATGTCTTTAAACAATCCCTCTGGCCTATTTTATGCAGCGTACAACACCTACCCTATCCTAGCATAAACAATAGGGTGTCCCACGATTGCACAGGAAAAATATTTCTCTTCAAACTTGAAATGCAGTCCCTCCAAAAAGTTTCCTTATGGTCCCATGATAATACCTGCCAAATTTCATGACATTTGAAAAATATTTAGAGGTCCCCCAAAGCTCATACAATTTGTGTAGGTTGTCACAAATTATACGTACGACGTCTGTGAGCTTGAAAATTTCGGAGGTCCACACTTTGATCTCACTAGTGTACTTATGTATTGCTTAATACCATTATATTGCTCTGAAATACTAAAATCTACAAATATGCAACCTTATTGTGTTTGTGAATGAGGTTTTTCAAACATAAAGACGACAGTTAAGCTCTCGAGCAAACCAAGGATGTAAATCTGTCGTGCACTGGGATTGCAGGCTGCTACCTCTACATGACAATTATAATCATCACTGGAGTGGATATGGATAAGGTTAACAGATTGTCAGTCTGATTTCTTCTCTAGTTGATGGAAGTACTAACATTTTGGTGTGCCAAAGTTGGCCTCTGGACCAGGACAGGAATCAACGGTTGCAGTTTGAATCTTTTGAAGTCATGGCAGTGTGATGCATTAATTATTGGCAAATGCTTTGAGACAACCGTCTTGAATAATTATTAAATAGAGCTTACAGTGCCTTGCACTCTTCTACATCAGCCATCAGTTGTAACGTCTTGTTGACATCACAGAAATCTTTTAAGTCCTGTTGCCTGGTGCATTCTTTGTGTCCTTGGTAAAGTTTGTCCATCAATGGTCTGTAATTAAGCTCTTCAAGCCATTTAAAGATGAATGTTCCAATCTTGTTCACCGTCAACCAAACCCTCGACAAAATTTAATGCTACTGCAGTCTGCATCTAATAAATCATAGGAATTCATTACTGAACAGCTTCAGCGTGGCCATATTTGAATTATGACATCAAGAATTTCCTCAGATCTTGGTATCCATAGATGGATTGAGCAATTCGCTAACAGTTCGCAAACCTGATGCTCATCACAGAGCGAGTTGGATGGGCAAGACAATATAGATCGAATTGCTTTATGATGTAAACGAATCACACATACATTTGACGATCGTGAATTACAGGGCATCCAACTCCAAAAATTATCAGATTTGTGGTTGGCATCTACAGTCAGGCGGTGTTCTCATGTAGTCGCTGCTCTCATTAAATTAATCGAAAGCTTTATAATTCTGACGATGCTGCTCTAGACGACAAGTCTGTAAATGATGCGATATCATTCTGGTACCTAAGATATAAGAGATAGCAATTCTCTCTGTTCTTTCAGTTATTGTCTCTTCCATGTGGAATAATGAGCTTTATCTCTTCCAAAATGTTTTTCTCTAACTATATATACTGCATTCAATGACAATTTTATCTATCTTTCAGTGAAAGAGCGGCGAGATAGCCAATCGTATAAGAACACGTGTGATTTTTCATAACTTGGTCTGTGTAAATGACCATGTTGAACGAACATGCCGCAGCTCTGATACAAAATTTCAGTTCAACAATAACAAAGAACGGAGACAATTTCTCGTATAAGTTGTCGAAAAACATAGGCACATGTTTTCTAACCGCAATCGTGACAATCTTGCTGACATGTAGGCTATAAATGTAGAGCGTAGAACTAAAGAACAAGTTGAGATGTGTACAGTGATGTAGAATAAGCAGATCAGTATGAGAATAGTGAAAAAATAACGGGCCATACGTTGATTTGTGTGTAGCTGCATGGGGTGTGCATTTAAGACTTCCCTGTGTGGTCCTAGAAAAAAATAGGGGGTTGAACCCCTCAGCCCCCTCAGTATTTCTTACCATGAAGCAGATGAAGGTATGGAGGAGCTAAAACCATGACTTGTTATATTATCAAGCATTTGTAATGACTACTCCCGGTGATTAGTTGCTTGTACACTGATACTGTGAAGGTCCAAAAATCTCAATTTTTTCTCGATTTTTGCATTTTTTGAGTGTAAGACTATGCCCAAAATATCCATTGTATCCAATAAAGTTAGATACCTGTAAATTCTACCATTTAAGATCTTTCCCATGGTATTAAATTTGTTATAATAGGATCAAGGGTTGGGATCTAAAGGCATTTAGAAGTTGGACACATCAGGCGCAAATTATGTCAATATGGGTAAAATTTGGGTGGCTTGGGGGACCCCTAAATATTTTTGCAGTGTCATAAAATTTTACAGGTGTTATTATGGGACCATATGGAAACTTTTTAGGGGGACTGCATAGAAGATTTCGAAAAAAATATTTTTTGGGACACCCTAATAAACAATCTTTAGCAATGCTTCAATGCGTTTAGCTAAAATGTCTAGCAGTGCCTAAATCCCCGTCTAATTCTATCGAGACAATGAAAGCTATGTTATACTAATACCCCGACACTAGCCTAAACAAACTCAACCATCCCACCGCTGCCACCACATTGTCATGAGTTATCTTTAATGGTGAGTTAGGCCCTAGCCTATTACGGACCAGGGTGTTTAAGACTATTATCGAAGTACTAGACTATAGAACAAAGCACAGAACTCGTTTAGAAATTATTAAGGTAAAAAGACAACTGAAATTAAACTGAAAGACATAATACATATAAAGCAAATAATATCGTCGATAGCTTAAATCTATAGCGCCCTAATCGATGGTCGTGCCCTCCCCCAGACCCCACCCAACAACTGGTCGATGACTCACGTTACCGTTCGCATGGCGACAGTTTCTGTAGGTGTGAAGAAGTCCAACGGGTTTCACAGCGAAGGGCTTCTGTCGGCTCACTGGTCTGGTTCGGTTGCTCCGTTCTGAAGTCGACTTCGTCCGTTTCCTCGTTCCAGGATGGAAGAAGAACCCAGCGTCCAGAGTTGCAGTCCTGCTGGCTTTCCAGTCACGACCGCTGTCCGCGTCTTGTAGAGGAGTGCCTTCCGGCACCGCCCACCTCCGGTCGTAGAAGTGGCGGAGAAGTTTCCGCGCTCGGACACCGCCCACCTCCTGTCGTAGACGTGGCGGAGAAGATGACTCCGTCCTCGTCTGATAGCACCGTAGCACCGTTGTGCTTCGTATTCTCCTGGCAGCACGGTTGTGCTCCGTAAACCCGCCTGGTAGCACCGTTGTGCCCCGTAAACCCGCCTTCCGACCACTGGACTCCGACGGTTGACGATTCACTTCCGACGATTGACTTCTGACGACTCACGACGATTGACCTCCGACGAGTGACTTCTGACGACGATTGACTACCGACGAGTGACTTCTGACGACTCACGACGATTGACCTCCAGACAGTCTGTACTCTTGCCTATATAGCCTATCCGCCTCCAGACAGATGACCTTTACCCCCGGCACACCTTCTTGGACCCAACGACCATCGACGACCATCGATATATTAATATATATAGCTATGTGGCACTAAGTATATATTATAATATTGTCACAATGTTCCTTTAAGCATATAATAATTATATAGGCCTAAGACATAGCACAACATAGATACAATTATATAAGCATACAATAATGGCCTAAAGATATTCACAAGGGCAACTCGTGACACTGATGATCATAGCAGACGCGGAACCAAACCGCTCAGCTGGTTTCCTGAACGAGAACGAAGCTAAAAAACGTGTAGGCTACTATATTATTATAGGTGTAATATTCTTTGATTATGTACGTAATAATTCTATATGCTTTCAGCTACTTTTGCTCTATCAATAATGATTGTTTTCCTGTCTACTGGACAGACCCTTGTGATTGATTGGCTTGCAAATCGATGTTGGACGGCAATAGATTGATACCTTGTGGGAAAATAAGTGCCAGGACGCTCCTTTTCTTTTCAAAAGAAGTGCCAGGACGCCCCTTATCTTCCCAGTCATTGCTGGCCAATAAGTGGCAGGACGGCATTCAGATTTTAAAATAAGTGCATGGACGCCGTCCATGACCGTCCTGCCACACTTTAAGCCCTGCATCCAAGGTATAAGATTCTATTCAATTTTAGCTAAAAAATGTGTGTTTACAATCATCAACTTGGACCGCAGGCCTGTAGGACTAATATACATTCTGGATAGTCCGTCTAAATTCTAGTAATATGTTTATAACGCAGAATGTGACGAGCAATGTGTGTAGGTCTACGCATATGTTTGTCCAGAATGCAAGAACGCAGTTTCGCAACTATTGAACGGAAACCTTCCAACTATAGACTAGGTTGCCACCAGGACCATCCAGTGGCGGGGTTTGGCTTGGGTGATATGAGGCAAAAACCTTGATTTACCAGGTAACACGGGTACCCCGGATTTGTGAGGGTCTGGGTTGGGCGTTGAGGCGGGGTGGATGTGGGGCGGTGGGGAGGTGAAAAACAGAAATTTAGGGACATTGCGCGCAACGTCGGATACGGGGTACCCTAGATAGACAGGTGGTGCAGGGTGTGGCACACCACCCCGCACAGGCGGGTGGGGCAAAAACCGAATGATTTTCATGGAAACACCGGCTTCCGCAGCTATAGTCTCGTGTTTCTCTACGTCAAATAAATTGTATGCTAGTCGTATTTCTTTAATATACAGTAGTTTTTCCATGGCCATGTAGCCTGATGCAACAGTATCAATATATCTGGCGCATTAATCAAAAGCATATACATAAGAGAAAATGACACTTATATGCGTTGTGTGCGCGACCGTCTTCGTGGGACCGCGGTTGAGGATGGTTCCCGACAGTCTGGTGTCGCTGCTGTCTCGTCTAAACCGTCTGATCTCTTGGGCGGCGGCGGTGGCAGCTCTTGTTATTCTGACTCCTTGGTTAGCGACGTCATGCAACGTTGTCGGAGCGTCCGCTTCGGATGCGATAAGCAGACGACCGAGAAGAGGTTACAGTCGGACGGACGCAATTAAACGAAAGGACAGATAGAGGGGCAAACGGCAGTCGCCACGCGGAACGGAATTATATCATTGCATCTCCAAACTCGGTTATATAAGCTTATAACAAGTCCTTGAGCTTGTAAGTCGATTTGAAATTTCCAGTCAGTGGTGAACTCTTGACGCCCGTTGATTTTTTGCAGCAGGGGTAAAGCACAGCAGTCGCTGTTAAAAATTTTTAGTAGCCTAAGAAGTTGAACAATGTAAAGCAGGAAATTGAGAACTTAGGTATTTTATAGAGATTTCAAAATGTATATTTCTTAGTGTCAATGAAT